>CM073125.1:24041906-24644406 GCA_037039145.1 Fundulus diaphanus | reverse complement strand
TGATGGAGTCCAAGAAAGAACGTAATCTTTTAGCCAATATGAGAGCTAAAATTTTATAGTCGTTGTTGAGTAAACAGATTGGGCGCCAATTAATTAGAAATAATTTATCCTTGTTTGGTTTAGGAATTAGAACTGTTATTCCCTGGGTCAGAGAGGTGGGAAGGCATTGGTTTTCAATGGATTCTATGAAGACTTTCAATAAGAAAGGGGACAGTTCAGCAATAAAAGATTTATAAAATTCTGAGGATAGCCCATCACACCCCGGCGATTTGTTATTTTTTAGTTGGTTTATAGCTTGCTGTACTTCTTCAAGTGATATAGGCCTGTCACAGTGCTCTCTATCAGTTTCGCTTATCATCTTTACTGACAGGGAGTTTAAAAAATTATCAGACGCCGTGTGGCTAAATTGAGAGCTATACAGGTCCTTATAAAATTTTGAACAAAACTCTGAAATTTTGCGATGATCTTCAGTGATGACTCCATTAATATTTTACTTACTAATATTGTTGTTGGTGGAACGAGATTTCTCTAGACTAAAGAAATAACGAGAGTTTTGTTCACCTTCTTCTAACCACTTAGAGCGAGACCTGATAAAGGCACCCTTTGCTTTTTGCTGATACATTTCATCAAGTTTGATTTGTGAGTAGGATAACTGTTCTTTTTCCTCCTTTGTCAGGGAGTCAAAATCTTTACAGGATAATTTTGTTATAATAGAGATAATCTTTAATTCTTCCGCTTTCCTGGCTTTGACTGTTTGAGCACCAAACTTTCTTAAATACTTTCCTATCTCATATTTGAGCAGATCCCAATTGGTACCAAAACAGTTTTCTTTATTTGCTTTAGACCAAAAAAGTGAAATCATGTCCCTAATCTTATATTGGACTACCTCATTCTGCAGTGCAGAACAATTGAGCTTCCAATAGCTTGAGCGTGTGGCAGAAGTATAACCAGCTGAAGTATTAATAGATATGCATATGGCTTTATGATCAGTTAAGGGAGTAGGGCAGATGCTAACATCAACATAATCCTTATTTAAACTGTCAGATATGAGCCAATAGTCAAGTCGTGATTGTCTAGAGCCTGGTTTATTGCTCCAGGTGTAAAATCTGCTATTAGGGTTCTTCTCTCTCCATATATCTATGAGTTTGAATCTTCTTATGAAGTCAGTCAAGTATGAGTCTGAGCTATTATGAATAGAAGGGGGACTTTTATCAATAGACCCGTCTAGAATAATGTTAAAATCACCTCCTAACACTATAAATGCATTTGGGAATCTAATCAACCAACCTGTTTGTTGATTAGAATGTTTTCTAATCAACAATTGAATGTTGTCAATTGAATGTTTTCAATTGACAACAAAAGGTTAACATTTTCTCTCTTTGTATTGTACCCATAAATATTTGAAACTAAGTAGGTTGAGTCATTTTGTTCAATAACTTGGCAGATAAAATGACCATCGGGGTCACATTGTGTGGTCAAGACATTTCCATTAAACCTGTTATTTAAAGAGGCTACCCCAGCTGACCGCACCGTTCCGTGGGAGAGCCATATAGTATTTCCCCATTGAGACCTCCAAAAGTTAGAATCGTCCTCGTTAGAGTGAGATTCTTGAAAGTAGGTAAAGTCTGATTTTAATTGTTTTGCGAACAAAAATAAAGCTTTTCTCTTAATACTATTACGAAGACCCCTGGCATTTAGTGAAACAATTGACAACATTAATAAGAACAGAGATAAGAACTATGAAAGGTAAAGAGCTTATCCTTGGAAAACCTTGGTTAAATACTACTAGTGTTGAAAAGTAGTAGTAGATTGTCGAGATCGGCATCTTAATTAGTATTATAACTCAGCACCATGATGCAAACTTAACATCACTCCCAAAAAGAGGAATAATATTCAAACATATAACCATAAAAGTAAGAAACGAATAAACATTATACCTTTTTAACCATCAGGAACTACACCTGCCATCCAAGTAACATAAAATTCTCAGATAAAAAAGAAAACCCTTTGATCGAAGCTTGATAGATCACAGATGAATTTCTGACCCGTTCACGAATCCTCTTCCACCCACAAAATAGGCCGTTTTTCCTTCATCCCGAGCTTTCTTTATGTGCGGCCACAGTTTCTGTCTGTTCTCTCTGTCTTCTTGGGTTAAGTCCTCTGAGAAGCGAAGACCGTTGTTTTGGAGAAAAGAGTTGTTTTTTGCTGCTTTCCAAACAGCATCCCTGTATCTTCGAGAGATAAATCTCAAGATAACGCCTCTAGGTTTCGACTGATCTTGTTGAGGTTTTCCCACCTGGTGCGCGACGTCTAAAGCAGCAGGGAGACTTTCCTTTTCCTCCGGTAGAATCGCCTGACAAACGCTGATTACTCGAGCCCGCACGTCCTCCTCCCTGTCCTCCGTCAGCCCTCGGAGTCGCAGGTTCCACCGGCGGCTGTATCGTTCCAGCTCACCGACCCGATTCATGGTTTTCACAGCAGACTCCTCGTTCCTTTGCACCCTCTTCTCAATGTAAACCACTTTTGCATTTAAGGCTTTAATGTCGCCGCGAAGAGATTCCACCTTTTTTTCGAGGGTGTCGCTCCTGCTGTTAATAAGATCCGCCAAGGAGCGCACTGCGTCGTCTGAGCCGAGCCCGACTTCTCTGGTAAAAGTTGGTTTCTTATGGAGCGGCGGCTTACTTGGCGTTATGGGCAAGGGAGGGAGCTCTTCTGCAGGGCTTGTTTGCTGGTTGCAATCCATTCCGTTGTTGGTATAATCGTGGTCGCTAGCTAGGCAGCTAGCCCCCTCCTCGTCGGGCATGGAGTCGTTAGGACGCTTCTGTCCGGATTTTCTAGGCATTATAGGCGTGTTAGTTTAGTCTTTCGCTGAGAGTTTGTATTAATGTTTTATAGTAAATTATTTCAACTGCGTTTGCAGAAACTGTTGACCAATGTGTGCATTAAAATCAGTTTGATGCCGAGAGCTCGTTAGATTACGGGTATTCACTCTGCCATCTTGCCGGAACCTCGAAACTGCAAAACTTTGTCTTAAGCGGAAAATCAAACGCGCGTCTACACAGCTCAGCGTTCACAGTGTTGCGTTCGTGAGCATCGGAAAGCCATGGTGCATTCAGGAGCATGGGACATTTCAGTTTTACAACGAAAAAGGCAGAAAACGGAACAGAACTTAACTCATACAATAATGTATTTATCCAGAAACAGTGTGGGCTTTCTTACAATACTGAATGTTCTATAATTGTATTTCTGTTATTTCTGATTATGCATATCTGCTAGCTTTTTATTCCAAAAAATCTATAATATTACAGCAGCAAATTATCAAAGTTTTTCAAAGCCTGTTTAAAAGCTCCAAATGGGGCTTCAGATCATACAGCAACAATTGTGCTGTCATTGTTTTACAGGGCAGAATTTGCATTTGCTGACTCTTGTCCTTTAACTACTGATGGATATACAGGAATAGAGTCATACAAGTGTCAATTCCTCTGAGATAGCAGTGGATGCAATTTTTGGCAAGGAGTTGCCGAAAAATCCATCCTCCTTGTTTTAAACTTAAAAATCGTCACACACACATGAAACTTTTTCATTAAACGGATGCCTTCTCCATTAGATTTATAAGTAACTGTCACAACAAACTTACATTTTCTTGTATTCTAAACAACTCACCTAGTGTATTTAAGTTTGTTCGTATATTCATTTTTCATTTAAACAAAGATAAATGTTACTGCAGTTGCACATTTACTGTGGATAGAGGGGAAGGAAAGACTGGTCTTTGGGAAGAGTTCAATAAGGTGACCGCTGTAGGAAAGAAGTGATTTCTGAACCTGCTTGTGTTAGTCTGCAAACTGTGTAAATGGTAGAGCCTGGGGGAGGAGCAGAAAAGAGTATGGCCCGATGAGAGGAGTCTGAGAAAATCATACATGCCTGGTGCTGGCATCTCTTCTTGTGGACATCCTGTGATTGCCTGTCTGCAGTTCCCTTTCAGCTTAGTGCTTTTTTAAGGTTCACATTCAGTTCTCAAAAATGTTTAACATGGGTCAATACTCATTAAAACCTTAAAGTAATCAAAAAGTAATCGAAAAAGTTACACTACAATTACATTTTAAACAAAGTAACTTACCCAACACTGCATATATATATATATATATATATATATATATATATATACATATATATATATATATATATATATATACACATATATACATATATACATATATATACATACATATATACACACACATATATATATATATATATATATATATATATATATATATATATATATATATATATATATATATATATATAAATATATATACACACATATCTATATATATACATGTATATATATAAATATATATATATATATATATATATATACATATATATATATATATATATATATATATATATATATATATATATATATATATATATATAGAGAGAGAGAGAGAGAGAGAGAGAGAGAGAGAGAGAGAGAGAGAGAGAACTTGTTGATGGCTGTATTCAGACACCAGAGCACCTCCGCATGCAGTGTTGCATTGGATCCAAATGTTGTTCGAAGACCGTCTGATTTCCCGACTTTAGTGGCAGTAGAGTTTGCTCCAGCTGCTGCTGTGCTGTTTGCGGTAGCTAATGCGGACGTGACTGCGTTGGTTACAGAAAAGTAACTTGACATTATTAGCTGTTGTCTGCCCCTTGCAGCTTATCTGTGTCTGTCTGCAGTGGTCCCTGGAGAAGTGGGTATACTCTCAATGTTTGCCCTTTTAGACGCAGCTCAGAAAAATGCTGTTTTAGAAACAATGACATATAACACTGCTCTATTTAGTTTACCCAAAAATCCATCACTAGGGTTTACTCATTTTAGCCTAAGATATTTAGCCTAAAACATTTAGATTACAATATTTCCTTGAGCTACTACGTGAAAATACTGTTGTCTCTTTTTTAAAGATTTTATCCAGCTTCTGGCAGGTAATGTAAAATTTTCTTTGGTTTATATTGAAGAAATTCCTACACTACATCCAGAATCAACATTTAATTACTTTACTGTAGGTTTTTAATATAGACCTAGATGATAAGGCATATGGAAAGTCCTAAATTGAATGAGAAAGAGAATCTATAGAAAGAGATAAAGTTAATAACGAGGAGAACATCAAAACTCAAATCTCTTTGTCTTCGCAAATGAGGAATTGTCAAATATACCAGTTGAAACACCCAAAGAACTGTTAATCCTGTTGATTTAGACACCCTGACAATGAATGTTTAGCCCCTCGATTTTAAAATGGACAGTGATTTTAAACTTGACAGTCAAAAAGGGGCCTCAGTTAAGTCATTTTTATCATTTAAGGAACAAAGCAAAGGTAAAACCTATTCTTTCAAGGCAAAAATATGGAAACACTACTCTAAGCCTACATTTCATCATGGCTGGATTTGTGTAATTCTCTTTATCTCTGAATCGGTCAGTCCTCACTCAAACGTCTGCAGCTGGTTCAAACACTGCTGCACACCTTTTAATGGAAAAACATAAAATAAAGCACATTACTCGATCCTGGCCTCCCTTCACTGCTTGCCTGTTTACCTTAGAGTTCAGTTTAAAGAACTTCTGTTTGTTTTTAAGGATTTAAACAGCTTATTACTATTCTTGTTTTAAACTGTTGATTCTTTACTCAAGTCATTTTATTAGATGTTATTTTGTTTTACCTCGTGTTAAAGTGCTCTTTAAATAATGATGACAATGATGATGATTATGATCACAAGAAACGTTTGCATCATCACCCAGAAGCTGGAAAGAAAAGAGACAAAAAGATTTTTCACACCTCACTTAGTAACTCAAGGAATTATTTTAAACTAAATATTTTAGGCTAAAATATTAAACTGTTTATTGGTTATTGTTTTTTCTTCAATCCCACCGTTATGTTTAGTAATTTCTGCCAAAAGCTGCAGCATTTTCATTTAATCCATCTGAATGCAGTATTTGCAAGCCCTACTCTGATTGGATGGAAAGAAACCTCTCTGTGATTGGCTGGTGAAGTGGACAGTTTTTTTTTTTTTTTGAAGACAGTTTTTGAAGTCAAGAGCCGAGCGCACAGACAGAAACCAGCAAGCCGCGCACAGCTGGTGTTGAGCTTGGAAGTAGCAGGTTACGGGCAGACACGGAACCGAAGGCGAGCATAGGATAGTGGGTTGAGAAGAGTTTATTAGTTTTGAGCGCGCGCATGATGTTTAAAGGCCTACTATGCAACATTTTTCAGTTAATTAATATGTTCCATATCATTTTGGATGATTAAATGAGTCATTTCAGGTCGAATAAAGGTTTTCTCGGTCACCCTGGTGGCCTGTGGGGGAAATACCGCACTTGCAATTGCAGGAGGCCTCGGCCCGCGCCCACATGCTCAAAATCTCGTGTGCATCGCGAGAGTCGGTCTTGCTTTACGGTGAGAACTGCTACACGCCCCCAGTGAAAGGCTTGCTCGTTGCTAGTGCAGTGGAGATATTTGTGCAGTTATCATGGCGGAACCAGCGAGAAAACAGCAAAAACCCATGTTGGAGCAGGCAAGAAAGAGGAAAATCGCTCTGGACAGAGAGAGGAGTCGTACACGGGTGAACATCGGGCAAGCTTTTTCCGAATGGCGAGAGCTAAAAGACAGAGAAGGCTGCAAGGCTGACGCGGACCTCGCGTTTCTGCTGATGCGACTGTAAGTAACATTGTAGGGTTTCCCTCACCCTAGTGCCTCGCAAACATTCCAAAAAAAAAACAAAACTAACTCGATATGCGCGCAAAGCTTGTCTGCCGCCCGCCTCGCCGCTCGGGGACGCAAAGCTTGTCTGCCGCCCGCCTCGCCGCTCGGGGACGCAAAGCTTGTCTCCCGCCCGCCTCGCCGCTCGGGGACGCAAAGCTTGTCTCCCGCCCGCCTCGACGCTCCGGTGGCGCAAAGCTTGTGTCCCGCCCGCTCCGCCTCGTCGCTCCGGTGGCGCAAAGCTTGTCTCCCGCCCGCCTCGCCGCTCGGGGACGCAAAGCTTGTCTCCCGCCCGCCTCGACGCTCCGGTGGCCCAAAGCTTGTCTCCCGCCCGCTCCGCCTCGCCGCTCCGGTGGCGCAAAGCTTGTTTCCCGCCCGCCTCACCACTCGGGGACGCAAAGCTTGTCTCCCGCCCGCCTCGTCGCTCCGGTGGCGCAAAGCTTGTCTCCCGCCCGCTCCGCCTCGCAGCTCCGGTGACGCAAAGCTTGTCTCCAGCCCGCCTCGCCGCTCGGGGACGCAAAGCTTGTCTCCCGCCCGCCTCGCCGCTCGGGGACGCAAAGTTTGTCTCCCGCCCGCCTCGACGCTCCGGTGGCGCAAAGCTTGTCTCCCGCCCGCCTCGCCGCTCGGGGACGCAAAGCTTGTCTCCCGCCCGCCTCGACGCTCCGGTGGCGCAAAGCTTGTCTCCCGCCCGCTCCGCCTCGTCGCTCCGGTGGCGCAAAGCTTGTCTCCCGCCCGCCTCGCCGCTCGGGGACGCAAAGCTTGTCTCCCGCCCGCCTCGACGCTCCGGTGGCCCAAAGCTTGTCTCCCGCCCGCTCCGCCTCGCCGCTCCGGTGGCGCAAAGCTTGTTTCCCGCCCGCCTCACCACTCGGGGACGCAAAGCTTGTCTCCCGCCCGCCTCGTCGCTCCGGTGGCGCAAAGCTTGTCTCCCGCCCGCTCTGCCTCGCAGCTCCGGTGACGCAAAGCTTGTCTCCAGCCCGCCTCGCCGCTCGGGGACGCAAAGCTTGTCTCCCGCCCGCCTCGCCGCTCGGGGACGCAAAGCTTGTCTCCCGCCCGCCTCGACGCTCCGGTGGCGCAAAGCTTGTCTCCCGCCCGCCTCGCCGCTCGGGGACGCAAAGCTTGTCTCCCAGCTGCCTCGCCGCTCCGGTGGCGCAAAGCTTGTCTCCCGCCCGCTCCGCCTCGCCGCTCCGTTGGCGCAAAGCTTGTCTCCCGCCCGCCTCGCCGCTCCGGTGGCGCAAAGCTTGTCTCCCGCCCGCTCCGCCGGTCGCGCAAAGCTTGTCTCCCTCCCGCTCCGCCGGTCGTCCGCTAAGCAAATTCCTAGGGGAAACACTGCATTGGAATGGTTTCTCTCTCTCTCTCTGTGCATGTTCTTACTTTCACTGTGTTAGTCATTGTTTGTACTGCCGTGTTTTCGACTTTTGTATTCGTTGCGTTCGCCTGTCTGCTAAGCTCAAAACAACCGCGCCTGGCTTGACGGAGAAACCAGGGAACAGCTGATTTACGACATTGCACTTTTATTTTTGCCCTCTGGGGGGAGCCTCGCTGGAAAATCAACCCCGGTTGCATAGTATACCTTTAAACGCTGAGTACCTGTCTCACTGTGCGCTCAAACAAAAGACACAAATACCGCTCCAGAAGTTGATATAGGCAATGCTGACTGAAAAATAAGTGTCCGACTTCATGTGAGACCGTAAAGCATTGACACCCATTGTGCAAAGCTTAATTTTTTTTTACAAACACGGCAAAATTCTTCATCATCTTTACCGTCGACAGGCTGCAGCCATGTCCCGAATTCCTCGTTTTCCAGCCACTTTTGTTGAAATTTGCATTTCCCCCATTCTCTAGCTATTTCTCCGCCTCGAGTCCGTTTTCCGAACATTGTAAAAACATACGGCTTTACGATCAACCGGAAGCAGTTCTGCGCACAACGCGGAATCAGTTATATCTGATATAATATATCTGACGAAACTGTTTTTATGACCGTATTTTTTTAGAAAAAAAATAAGCCATTTTTAATGCCACAGATAACCACATTTAATGACTTTTAATGCCAATTAAGGCCTTAATTTTAAAAAAATTCATTTAATGACTTTTAATGACTTTTAATGCCCCGTGGAAACCCTGCTAACACTGAGAAAGTAGAGCACATCACCCCAGTTCTAAATTCCTGACGATGGTTGCCTGTATCTCACAGATAGGACTTTAAAATACTTCTGTTTGTCTATAAATGACAATGGTTTAGCACCAAAATACAGACTCAGTGTATGAACCCTCCAGACCACTCAGATCTTCTGGCACAAGTCTGCTCTGCATACCCAGAACCAGATCCAGACATGGAGAAGCAGTATTTGGTTCTTATGATCCACCTATCTGGAACAAACTCCCAGAAAACTGTAAAAGTGCTGAAACCCTGAGTTCCTTTTAATCAAGGTTAAAAACCTTTTTGTTTTGGGTTGCTTTTAAATTTTAATGTTCAATTTAAACTGTTGTAGTTAACTGAAAAAGCATTGGATTAAGTTTGTAGCCCAACTTCTCTTTATTCTACTGCAATGTACTTTCCTCTGTATGTTTTCTTTTTTATGTTCTGTTCATGAACACTTTGAAATGTGCTTTACAAATAAACCTGTCTTGCATTGCCTTTAAATCATTGTCCATCCGCTGGTGCATCCACTTCCTCTTGTACTTCATTCTTCCCTCCCTCTCTGAGATCCTTCCTTCTTTATTTCCTTTCCTCATTTCTCCACTGTGTTATTTTCCTTCCTTCCTGACATCCCTTTCTTATTTTTTTCCCATTTTCTCTAAAGGGTTAATTCCTGTGTTAAAGGTGTTTCAAATGTAAATATTTTCAACAAGTCATAAAAATATTTTACATAAGATGTAATTGTTTTATTCTGTTGGCTTTAAGTAAAAAAAACTTGCATAGTTGAAAACATGTACACTGTCTGTATCCCTGCCACAGTAATAAATATGTAAATAGATTAAAAACAATAATCCCTAGATGCTTAATGTATATCTTTGGTATAACTAATCCCTAAAGACAGAAGAAAGGTCAACAAGGATAAGAGCATTCAAGATTGATGTATCATGTTGCTCAAAGCCACAGACAGATTTTTGTCATTTGCCAAAAAAAGCAGTGAATTGAACTTCAGTCTCAATCTGAGCAAGGATTCCTGGGCTAAGAACATCAACTTGTAGCCAGATAGTGTGGTGTCTGTGATAAGCTTCACACACAGAGGGAGGGCCTAATCCAAACTAACTCCTCAGATGCTGAGCTGCACAGCACCATGAAGATGATTAAGCAAGATTCCTCATAGATAAATGTTTTCCCAGGAGATTAGCTTCGGATAGCTTTAGCTTTGAACTGACTTAGAGAGCTCTTGAAATATATCATCTGTGGGAGAGATCAGGCATCCTCATGTGCAATAATTTGTCACAGTTGAAACACTGCTGATGGAGTGCTGCACAAACAAGCAGAACTGAAGTACGAGTTTTGGAACATTGGAATTTGCTTCCTTTTGCCATTTTATAAAATCTGTTGTTTGCAAGCCTAAACTAAAAATGTTTCATGTTTTCTTTCAGTTTAGAATGTTGTGGCAAACTATACAAAAGGAAGAAACAGATATTTTCCTAAAAAAATACTTTTTCCTCTCCTGGCTGTGAGACACTTCCACATACATTGATGGATAACAGAAGCCCATCACACTTAATTTCCTCCCAGATTCAGTCTTGTGCAGTGCTGTCTCGGCTGCTGAATCAACATCATGGTGCCTTGAGATAACACAGAGCTGTGGCAAGATTATGTCCTCAAGTGTAATTTTGGTCTGGCTGTAGAAGTGACCGGAACCAGCTGCAAAACCAGACAGGACCATGTGTGTTTGTTTTTCATTTCTTTCACGTCACTAAAACTATACCACATTGTTATTGCCTTTCAGGAAAAACAAAAAAATAGACAAGCTGCAGTCACTCATATGTCCTTTCACGAAAACATTCATGTACAGCCATCCTGAGCCTGTCTTCATTGATCATTATTTTACTGTAGCTTTAATTCATACTCTATATTCTTAATTAAACCCGTTTTTGTTTTCTGTTTAATGTGAACTACTCCTAAATTAATGTTCTGGTCATCTAACGTTGCCATTGCAGCTTTCTATTTTTTTATTTATAACTTGTCTCCTGAAGATGGTCAAATCAAAATAGAAAATAGGAAAAAAAAACTGTAGTACCTGTGATTAGTGTAGTGCAAAGCAAAGACATGTGTTTGACCTCATTCTAAAACTTAATGACCAATCCGAGCATGTTGAAGACTGTTGATAAATCTGTTAGCTGGAAAGAATTCATAATTTACATCTCATGCTTAAAGTTTCTCTATGTTTCAATAGGAGAATATATGATACACTAAAAGAGGCAAACAAAACTTGAAACGTTTTGTAAAACCTGAAAATATTTTGTAATATCTGGTTGTTACAACAGCATACCCTCCAAATATAAGTATTTGACAGTCTCATTTTAGCAGTCCTGGATGAGGCCATGTTTAAATCATATGTTACATGCCTGCAGGCTGTTTGTTTCTCTTTCCCCTCCCCCTTTGTCTCTTCATAGGTACTAGGGAAAGCTGGTGTCAATCTCCCTTGATTGATTCTCACCAACCATGGGCCAATCAGCATCCAGGGAGGCCTTATTTAAGCAGCCCAGCTGGGGAGAGCTAGAGATCTAACTGACTTTGTTACCTGACGCATGTCTTGTTGCTCTTTGTGTGAAGGTTTGTGGTGGGAGTTAGAGGGTGAGGTAAGTTTGGGGTACCCTGTACATTTCATCACGTAGTTGTTTGTTTTTCTGTTAGATACACTAGACAAGTAGGTGGGTGCCACCCATGTAAAGTTTTGGTGGAAACTTTTGTTAGATTAGATAGGCAGGGTTTTTGTTTTCTTTTGTTTCTTTAGCCCAGATGGTAGTTAGGTCCTGTTTTGTTTTATTATTTTCTTTGATTTGGCACCACTTAACCGCCCCTTTCTCCCCCACAGTTTGTGTGAGCCTTCTGGGGATTTTCGTCATCAATAAATCCCTCCTTTTTACAACATTCACCTGGGGTCCGTTCTTCGTACGTTGCTTAAAACATCCAAGATCAAATGACACATCCAAGATGATTTCATCCGGCTAATCATGATCCGGCTAATTGGGTTCTTTGAACACACCTGTTGTTTAGGATTAGTATCGCTGGATTGAGTTATCTGAGATAACTGCGCGTCCATGCGTTTGTTTAAAAGGGGAAATGTATCGATAGTAGAAACATTGATCAGCAACGCTGCTATTGGCTGTTCAGCATGGCCAAAGAACGCCCACAGTTTTTCTCCCAAGCAGAACAAGAGCTTTTAATGGAAGGTTATGCCGAATTTGAGTCATTAATTAAAACACCTCAAAATCTGTTAAAGCCAGGAGAGAGGGCTGGCAAAAAGCAGCGGACAAATTAATGTGTAAATACTGTCCATGATAGATGTTTCTATCACTTTCTACAGTATGAATTTTTGCATTTTAATAATCTCATATTTACTTTGTTCTTTTATGTCAGAGCCTCCACGGGACCCACTAGAACATGGGGACAAATAAAAGTGAAATACAAGAATATTCTACAAAATGGTAGCCTTTAATTATTATACTTTATTTTAAAAAGGCACTTGTTATGTCAAGAGATCCAAATTTCAGTGTCATTCCTTAGACACGGGAAGTAAAGGACATGTGCAAACTGGGAATTTTAACAAAAAAAAATCTTTATCCATAAAAAATGAAAATGTTCCTTTTCCAAGTCATCCACAGTTTACACGGCAAAACTGTATTGCTCCGTGGCTAGATAATCCATCCATAGTTTTTTTCTAATACAGTATACGGCTCGACAGGAAGCAAGCCTTTCAAAGTAAACTAAACTTCACAATAAAATGGCCCGAACAAATCTTCTTACTGAATAGGATAAAAATAAAAAGCAAACCATCATACAAATAACTTAAATATTTTAGATTTATGGCTCCAACACCACCTTTTCCTCTTTAAAAGCCACTGTTAAATGATGTGTTTGTCTGTTTATAACAGCCACCAAGAAAATCTCTCTACTGTCGCGCTGCGCTCAAGGATCCTGTCTATTGCGCAATACGCGATTAATTCGAAAAACTCTGCAAATTATTCTTGCACCTTCCGCAACAGGTTGCAGTCGTAAAAATGGACATGGCTACGGCAGACTTCCCTATCTCCTCCGCTTATACAGCCGTGATCTAATCTTGTTTACATGAAATAAGCCTGCTCTCGAGCAGGCTTAAGCTGGCGCACATGTTGCTATGACAACAAGTGCAGGATGTCTTTCGAAGAACCAAACGATCCAAGATCATGCCAAATCGTCAACAATGAAATCCTGCTAACTGAGTTAGCGACGTACGAAGAACGGACCCCTGGACTCTGTCAAATTGTTGTGGCTGTCGTGTTACTCACCTCCTCACAAAAGGGGGGGGGGGGGGCGTAACACATACCTGTATAACTCCATCCTGTTGGAGTATACCAAATCTGTTCTGCATTAGATGGTAATAGCGGGTGATCTGTCTTTCCTGGATAATGTCACAGCTAACAGAACACCAGACCAGGTGTACCTACTATGAAGAAAAAAAGAGAGAGAACAAAAAGTTAAAAGCTGAAATGACGACAAGCAATGCAAATTGGAGAACAGTAGAACTCAGAGTGGGAAAAATAGGCCCCGATGTCCTCCAGTAGACTAAGCCTATAGCAGCATAACTATAGAGATAGCTCAGGGTAACATAAGTCACTCTAACTATAAGCTTTGTCAAAAAGGAAAGTTTTAAGATTAGTCTTAAAAGTAGACAGGGTGTCTGCCTCATGGACCAAATTTGGGAGTTGGTTCCACAGGAGAGGAGCCTGATAGCTAAAGGTTCTGCCTCCCATTCTACTTTTAGAGACTCTAGGAACCACCAGCAGACCTGCAGTCTGAGAGCGAAGTGCTCTGTTAGGAACATACGGGGTAATCAGAGCTCTGATATATGATGGAGCTTGATTATTAAAGGCTTTATACGTGAGAAGAAGAATTTTAAATTCTATTCTTGATTTAACAAGAAGCCAATGAAGGGAAGCTAAAATTGGAGAAATATGATCCCTCTTGTTGATTTTCATCAGAACTCTCGCTGCAGCATTTTGGATCAGCTGAAGACTTTGAACTGCATTTTGTGGACTTCCTGATAGTAAAGAATTACAATAGTCCAGCCTTGAAGTAACAAATGCATGGACTAGTTTTTCAGCATCACCCCTGGACAGAATATTTCTAGTTTTGGCAATATTCCGGAGGTGAAAAAAGGAAACTCTGGAAACCTGTTTAATATGGGATTTAAATGACATGTCTTGCTCAAAAATAACACCAAGATTTTTTTACTTTATTACCAGAGACCAAGTTAATGCCAAGTTTATGCCAAAGCATACAATTTGTTCTGCCATGATGGCTGATCAGTGACACTATTTGTGAGTCAGATCATGTCTTAGTGTTCTTTTTCTATACTTGTGTGTGAGTCAGTATGTGTTGTCTATATTTGTTTCCATGTATATGATCTGAAAATGCCAAATTCTAACACTTAATAAGCACTCATTATAGAATTATCTCAGATGCTTTTGTGTCTTTGTACAGAAAAACCTAACCACCAATTAAGTGGTTGTGTGCCTAGATGGCTTATTTTCTTGCCCGTTTGTAATTATCGGTTTTCTCAGCATTTTTCTCTGCTCAAGCTGGCCCTTCTCATTTTGATAAGCACTCTCCAGAGTATTACAATCCACTAACTCTGTCACACTCTCTGAAATTAGCTGTCATCCCAACCACATGCATATTTCATCATACCCCCAGAGCAAAAAACCAAAATTGAACCACACAAACAGAACAAATATTATAGGCATTCCAGAGTATATACCTATTCTTGAGCCTGTCACATGAATCCAATCATGTTTCATAAAATTCCTCTTAGCTCACATACATGTATTTGCAAGTGGATTTAAAGGAGAAGTCCAGTCAAAATCAGAATTTAAACTGCAGAAAGTACTTTAAATGTAAAATTATTACATACTTTTCAATAAATAAGTTTTTTTTTTTAAATTAAGAGTAATTTTCATATGAATGTGCTTTGCTGGGGGCCGCCATCTTGGTGAAAAACAGTACTGCCACCTCCCAGTTTGTGACGTCACAGTGCGGGATCGGCTGTTGAGCAAGTCCCAAGTGTATCTTTTTTGGCTTCTATAAATAAATACCTGTTTTCATGCCGAAATATTGTTTTTTGCCTCTTAAAGGAGAAGTCCGGTCAAAATCAGAATTCAAACTGCTGAAAGTACTTTAAATATAAAATTATTTCATACTGTTCAATAAATTATAAGCTTTTCTAATTAAGAGTAATTTTCATTTGAAGGTCCTTTTATGGGGCCGCGATCTTGGTGAAGAACAGTACTGCCACCTCCCAGTTTGTGACGTTTTGTCGCGGGATCGACTGTAGAGCAAGTCCCAATGCCCTATCTGTCCCCTTGTAAATAAATATCCGTTTTCATGGCAAAATATTTTTTTAACCCCTTAAACAAAGATAGACATGGTATTAAGCATTTAAATTTAAATTAATACTAATTTTACATTTTAGAGACATAAAAAGACAACAAATAAGCATTAAAGTACGGTTTATGGGTTGGGTTCTGCAATGTTATCAGATGAGTATAAAACTCATCTTTAGAACCAATCTCTGCTCAAAATGGTGATCTGCACTGTCTAATCTACTTTCAGCAGTTATCATCAGTTATTGCAACCGTAAACTGCAGAAAATACGGGCAGAGCTGCTCTTTCTGAGTTTACTCTCTGCTCCTGTCAGGATGAGCTGCAGCGCGTTATGAGGCGGAGGGATATTTCGGCGTCACTTAGTTTAGACCCCAAACAATAGACTTCACTTTCAGAAACAAGCCCAAATAAAAATGCAACCCACAACTCATGAAAGTTACAAGTGACTTTAGAAAAAATAAGACCAAAGTTGCATAAAATAAGTGGGCTTCACAACAGTGAGCATACTTTCTAGGTGTGTCGTATCCCTCCGCCGCTCTGATCGGGTAAACAAATGTTCCGGCAAATTCTACATTATTAAAAAAGAAAAACCTACCGAAAAGTCTTGCGCTCATGTCATCTTGAAGACATTCTTCTTCCAAATGTTGGCTACAGACGACGTGTCTTCTCTCTGGCCAGAAGCAGGATGGCAAATCGTCCCACTTCACATTGGTAATCCAAAACAGCCCATGGTGGATGATGAATCGGAAAGGTGAAAAAAATAATGTTTTTTCCACTTTTACCCTATGTATTATTGTTACATCCAACTGCCATGCACGTGAGCATTGTTGCTTCAACAATAGCTCTCGCGAATTTCAATGGTGAAATTCGAAATAATTGTTTCTGTTCGCAGCTGTGTACAACGGTTCCTATTAAATTAGCTTGTAAAGCTCAGTGCCTCACCGCACAGAGACATCACAGGATTTGATGTCAAGCGGCCATTATTACCCATATTTGGGCAATAATGGCCACCCCCAGACTCAGTGATCATGACAACAATTTATGTTTTTATTTTTTTACTGATTAACGCTAAATTCATTAAATCACCACAAAGGTATTAGTTTTAGGTATAGATAATGATCCACTGATTTTTCCTTGTCGACCGGACTTCTCCTTTAAGACAAAAATCTGACATTGCAGATAGTAATGACCTTGTTAGAGATTCTATGTAAAAATGTAAATTAACTTATTGTTTTTATCTTTGAGTATACTTTCAACCATGCTGTGCTGTGAAAAGAAATGACCCTCTGATAGACGAGTTTCAATATCACAAAAATATTTTAATTTCAGTAAAAAAAAAAAACATTAAAAAATATGAAATACTATTTTTAAACAATGACTTTGTTTACTAAAAGTGAAATGGATAACCGAACCAATCTGCCAATAGGTTAAATGCCCTCTAAATCTCAGAGTTGAGCCTCCTTTTGCGGCAAAAACATCCATCAAACACTTGCTGTAAGTAATCAGTCTTTTACTACTTCTGTATCACTAAGAAGGACATTGGTCTGCCCTTTGCAGAATTACTTGATTAAGAGGTAATAGAGGGTGTCTGAGAATAAACAGCCTTTTTTAAAGGTGCCATGACATCACTGTATGAAACATTTCATGTAGCTGACATTGCTGCATATGTAACTTCTCAAAAGAATTTAATTAAAAAAATATCTAGCTTGTTGTTTTGTCAGGCCAAATGTCACTCCTCAGTAAAAAGGATTGGTTGCGGTAATGATACCAGCTCTACTCAGTTGACTTTACTCTGATGGGCTACAACCATTTTTGGAAAACCGGTAAAACTTCATGCATTTTAGACCACCTTCGGACATGTCAGCTCCCCGTTTTAGTAACCACTGTGAAGTTAGTGTGAGGTTGATAATGGGATATTTGCGCTCCACGGCTTCTGTGGTGTCTACCTCCTGTTTGAGCTGATACAGGGAGGCTGATCTGGGGCTGCTGTCTGCTCACAGCTTGGGGAGGAGGGGAAGGGGGGAGGCTTTTTGCTTGATGGTGTGATCTGATTGGAGAATATAAATTACATAGAAAGACAAACCAGCTAGAAAGGCATCCTGTTTTTTGATCTGACTGATTTTGAGCAAATTAACAAAGCGGACTGCCCCTGAGCAGATCCTTTGGTATTGAATTTAGACATTAACACATCCTCATCAGTGCAACACAGTCCATATTGTGCTGGCAGTGGGGCAGGAGTTAGGGAATTCATCCTGCAATTGACAGGTTGCCGGGTTGATCCCCCACGCTGATCGCCAAATTTGTTGGCGGATGGAATTCTAACCTGTATATCTGAAGCGACAAAGTAGACCCAGATCATCATACTACCACTACTATATTAGCATGTTGGTATAATATTCTTTTTGATGTGCTTTTGTTAGTTTTACAGTAGATATAGGATGGTATTGTGGATCATCAGGATGTTTTGTACCAAATTTGAGATGGACAGTTGTGCATTATTTTGGACAGCAGTAGTTTTTGCTTTGCAGCTCTCCAAAGACTGCCATTTATTTCCAGCCTCTTTCTCACAGCTGAATCATGAACTCTGATCTTAGCTGAGACAAACGATGATTGCAGTGATTTAGATGTGTTTCTGCGTCCTTTTGGTTCCTTGTACCTGAGTCAGTGATGCTTGGAGTAATTTTGGGTGGCTAGCCACTCCTAAATAGGTTAATCTGTTTTGTTTTTATTTTATTTTTTACAGTTTGTTAAAAAGGACTGTTACAGCTGTTAGCGTAATAACATATCATGTGAAAACTGCATTTTTCATTCACTTAATACATTAACTACTTTTTTCAAAGTACTGTATTCTTAGTTAAACTTCAGATTATGTTACTGTAACCTCAGCAGCAGTGATTTTGACTACGCTGTCACATAATTATTTGCAGAACTGTAATATCAAGTTTTTAGTTCACTAATTTAATTCTAACAAGGCATATTGAATCAACGGGTTTCAGCTGAACTGTCGGTTAAAAGCATTCTGTCCTAAATATAGCTTTATTTATAATTCAGAATCCAAAATGTTCTAAACTATAAACACTAAAGACTTATTGTATTTAATTGTATTCATTTTAACTATGGACCAATTATAAATTATCTTGCATGTCTGAACTCATTTGATCCAATAAATACACTCATTGCACACTTTAGTGATTTTTGATAAGTAATTACCTTGATCTTAATTAAGAGCATGTAACATAAAGGTTTTTTTTAACACATCCTTTTTATTCCAAAAAAATATATACAAATTATTTTGAGCAAAAAAATTTAAGTTCTCTTTACTTCTAACAATTCTGCACATTTGCTTGTTTGAGCTCATATATACACCAGAGTTCCTTAAGGCAGGAAGTGTTCTTGGAGCGAACTCCTAATCTATAATCTGTCTCACACAGGTGTACCTTCTACTTCTCAGATGGAAGTCTATCAAATCTTCCTGTCTAAAACCAGTGGCCCATACCACTCCAATTAAGTGTGTCAGATGGATTCTGTTTGTTCACCTTCAGAAAAGGCACCAAGGTCAGACACCTGCTTTTGCCATGTGAGAATAACTGTCGAGTCTGTATTCCAAAGGGCCTGAGTTTGAGCAGTCTGTTAAATCCCAATTACAATGTGAAGTAACTAGATTTTGTGCACACCATAAAGATCAAAGAAAAAATTACCAATTTACAGAAGGAGATTTTTTTAGTTGAAATTCTTTGTCCTAATGTGCACAGTATAAATTATGGACACAGGTCTTCAGAACAAATGGGTGACTGGTGCCTGTGCCTATCAGAGTAAAATGCTGATTAGAACTGACGCTGAAATAACATTTACCTTAATGCTTAAATGGTTTAATTTACTTATTTATACAACTGTATAATAAATTGTAATGTACACTTTTATGTTATATTTTTAAACACAAAAATATTGTTTTTATCAATGTCACAAAATATAGTCTGGTAAAACTTGTTTGAATTGTTTTACTCTGCTCACAGAGTCTATATTTGTTTTTGTTTTTTTGTTTTTTTCCCAGTGTCCTGTCTAGCAATGTGGCAATAGGAATTGATGTCTCAATGCCAGATAGAGCTCGACAGATTTTGCTTTTACAAGTGGAGCAAACAGCTTTCGCCATAGTGCTCCACTTGATTTATGCTTGTAAATAGCTTTATTATGATTCCTGCAAGTAGAATTTCAAATTATATGGACATGACAATGGGAGAGTAAAGGAAGAACAAAAAGTGAAAGAAAAGAAAAAAAGAGTAGAGGTGAAAGAAAGAGGAGATAAAAGGGAGAGAACGATAAAACCTTCTCCGTCTTCTCCATCACCTGGAAAGAGACACAAAAAGAACAGCACAACCGACAGACATAAAGCAACAGATACACTCGAATAACACCTAGATGCCATTGCTAAATCATATATATTATTATGTAAGCTGACATGTGTAATGTGATATTTGAAAAAAGAAAGTGAAAGAACATAAATAAATAAATAAATAAATTATAAGATTACTGTATATAAGTGAACACTTAATACCTGGGACCCAGCACCTGTGGGAGATGTGAAAGTGCACTAGTTTAGGTGAAGATTATCCAGAGATAGCTTGATAGTGATTGTGGAGAACCGAAGACCCACCTTCCCCGAGCACAGAGGCAGGCGTCAGGGGACCCGTAACCCCGGACTCCCAAAGGGGCCCCTAAAGCAGGTCGCCCAGGAGGGGCCGACACAGGATATCTGCAACCCCCCCCCCCCAAGGAAGGAGCAGAGACGACCCCGAGGAAATCCCCCAGCCACCGCAATGCCGACGCCCTCAAGAGCCGCGGAGACGAGCCCGTGGGCTCCGCCGGCAGCTAGCCCCACTGAAGTGGTCCCGGCCATGGGCCCTGAGGGCCAGAGGCCCCAGGGGCGCCCCGCCCCCGCGACGAGGAACCCGGCCGCCCCCCGGGGGGCCAGGCCCCGCGAAGAGGATGCCGGGAGTGGGCCGGCGCACGCCCGGGAACCCGCCCCAAACCCGAAGCCAACCAATGCGCCAGGGGGCCAAGGCGCCCGCCAACGAAGTGGAGGAGGGCAGGACGTGGGGGGATGGGCTCCGCACCTAGCGGAGACTTGAGATGTTCTTGGGAGAGGGAGCGGACCACACCCATACCTGGAAAAAAAAAAAAAAAAAAAAAAAAAAAACTCATTCACCCCATCCCTCCCTTGTGCCCCACTCACCACACACAGAAAAGAAAAAAAAAAAAAAAAAAAAAAAGACGCTATACACACATTCCCACATAACACTCACATCCAACACTGACCAAAGGGGGGGGGGTCACCCCAAATCGACTATACGACTGCTTGTGCCCGGCCCCGGCCCCAGACCAGACGTCCCCCGGACCGGGCCCCCCCAAGAGGGCGGGCCAACACGACCCGCACGAGCCACCCGGCCAGAGCCCCCCCCTCCCCCTAAATACCTAATAAACCCCCTCCCTCCCCCCACCTTACCCTTGCCATCCCTGCCCCCCGCCCCCTGGGGGGAGCAGAGGCATCAGCCCCAGACCTGGCAAGCCGCTGACTGCACACCGCAGCCCCCCACCAAGACCCCGGACACAGTGGCCCGCACCTCCTCCAGGCCCCAGACTCCTTGCCGCCATCGGAGAACGGGGGTGTGCAGAAGACCCCGACCCTCCCTACGCCTGCTCAAATGTTGTGTTGTTGCATGTTGTTCTCAAGTGCATTTAAAAACTGGGAGCGCCGAAGGGGATGCACGGCACAGCCCACCCACCTTCCGGAAGGTAGCTGTTGCCAGCGCACCCCCTCCGTGTGACTGCCCAGAACCCTCAATGTCTAAGTGGGAGAGGAGGTGAAGGGAGCCGTCCGAGGTGAGGCCCACACAACATAAGCCCCCCCCCAGACGTCTTCCCCCCACACCCCCTACCATGGCCTATATGAGTGTGCGATGTGAAAAATGTTTGAAGTGAAAGTGTCTAAGATGCATGATAAAATTGGGGAGAGGGGCGTCACCAGAAAGTGGCAACCTCCAGTAACGCCCCCTCCCTCATGACCTACATGTGTGGCGGCGTGATGGAGCAGGCAGAGGGAGGAGTCCGGGGATGGGGAGCAAATGACTGGGAAGCCAACCCAGGGAGCCAGCTCCCCTACTGACTCCAATAGGCACCCCCGGTCCCCGAAAGCCCCACCCAGAGAAGGGGGCCTCGCCAGCGGCACCACCGTAGCCCGGGGGACAGGGAGAGGCCGCAGGGCCCGCCAGCCAACCACCCACCAGGACCAACACCTCAACCCCCCCCAGCCCACCCACCAAGCCTACTTAAACTAAATAAATAAATAAATAATAATAATAATAATAATAATAATAATAATAATAAGAGGGGGGGACACTGGCCAGCCGGCCCGCACGAGCCATCCCAAACCCCACCCCCAGGTGAAACCCGCACCGGAAGACGACACGGACCAGGACCGGGACAGGGGGCCGGACACAAGCCCACCAGAACGTCAACCCCCCCCAACCCCCCCCCCTCCCCCACCCGTAGATTTAATCCCTCCCCAACACTAACGTTCAAACAACTCACCATACATTCGACAGTAGACTTCCAGGCTGGGTAGGTCCCTACTCCCCCTCCTTTCCCCCTCCCCCCACTGGCAGAGTGCCTATCCAATGAAGGAGAAGAGCATCTGCCCAGAGGTGTTAATGACCATGCCCCCCTACCATCTCAACGGGCCCCGAGGCCCCACCGCGCACCAGAGGCCCCGTGCAGGGGCGGACACCCGGGCGCGCGCCGGCCCACACCAAACCGGAACCGGAACCCCCGAGGCCCCGCCGGGGCCCGCGCCCGAGGGCGGCGCGCCCCAGGGACCCCAGACCCACCCAGCGGCAGCACAGCTACCAGGTCAGTAACCCACGTCCGTCAACACGCAGCTCCCAAAGAGCGCCGCAAGCGGCCGCTGTAGGCCACCCGTAGGCCTCCCAAACTCCTCCCAGATGGGGGCAACAGACCCCGGAGCCGGATCCACCAGGCGCCCTACTCCAAGTGCCCCCAGGGCCCCAGGAACCCCCCCATCCAGCCACTGCGCCCTGCAGGAAGCAACCCACCGCCCCCTATTCCACTAAGTGATGGTGTTGATCAGAGGAGCCCAAAGAGACCAATCAGATGTGGAAGCAGATGCTGTCTCTAGATTAATATGATCCAACAAAAGATCTCTATACTGATTGATACTGAGATTTTGTTTACTTTTCCAATTCATGAGGATAGTTTTCTTTGCGATGCATAAGGCAGTAAAAACCATGTAAACTATTTCTTTTTTCAGAGGACTTTCCTCAAAATTACCGAGCAGGCAAACTGATGGGGAAGGTGTAATTTTACAGCTCAAGCACTTTGATAAGTCCTTACATATCTGTGACCAGAACCTCTGGACTGGTGTGCATAACCATAACGCATGAAAATAATTATCAGGATGATTGCCTATGCAGTGTGGGCAGATATTAGATTGTGCCAGACCCATCTTGAATAATCTTTGTCCTGTGTAGTGTACTCTGTGAAGGATTTTGTATTGTATTAGTTGTAAGTTGGTGTTTCTAGTCAATTTGAAAGTTCTTAGACATGTCTGAGCCCAGAAATTTTGTTCAAAGGTGCCTGATAAATCTTTTTCCCACTTCATTATAGGAAGAGATATCGAATCATCTATTTTAGTCAGTGTCCTGTATGATTTAGACAGTAGTTTGGGGGGGGTTAAATCTAAGAACTGTATTATATTAGTTGGGACTTGTAAACCACCATTAATATGCTTATATTTATTTTTAATTATAGATTTAAGTTGTTCATATTCCAAGAATTTATTTTTACTAATGCCATATTGCATATTTAGTTTAGCAAAATTGATGAACTCGGTTCCGTCAAGTAGATGTTCCAGATATTTAATACCTTTATTCTTCCAGTATGTAAAGTTTATCATTTTATTATTTTGTAGGATATCAGGGTTATTCCACATAGGTGTACGACTGCATGGGATAAGGGATGACTTTGTCATTTTGAGGAACTCCCACCATGCTGTCAGAGTAGAGCTAATGTTGATATTTTTTGAAGCATGTATGCCGTTTTATATTTGAGCTAATAAACGGCAGATCTGAAATCATGATATTATTGCACATTTCCTGTTCTATATCTAACCAAGGCTCATCTAAAAGAGTATTTTTTATCCATTTAGAGATGTATTGTAGCCTATTTGCTAAGTAATAGTTATGGAAGTTAGGCAGATCTAATCCTCCCCTGTCTTTAGTCTTCTGTATTGTCTTTAAGCTAATACGTGGGGGTTTATCTTTCCAAAGAAATTTAGAAATGGCAGAGTCTAGAGATTTAAACCAGTCAGATGATGGTTTATTGGGGACCATTGAAAATAAATAATTAATTCTAGGTAGGACCATCATTTTTATTGAAGCTACCCTACCCATAAGTGTGATTGGAAGCGATTTCCATCTTTCAAGGTCCTCTTCTATCCATGTTTAAAAGTGGGGCATGGTTAAGTTTAAGTAAATCTGTTAATTTATTTTTACAGAGTCTATATTTGTATAACCCTAGCTCTGCAACTAAACCAGTATGTTCCAAAGGCCGCAGAGCCCCGGTTCTTCCTCCTTCACATATCAAGGAACATGCATGTTCTCAGGACCTTCAGATGACTTCTCTGTGATACATACCGGGCCCAAGCAGCAACTTTATCGAATGTGACAGTTACCAGAATCAGATTGGGCCGCTATTGGGAGATAGTTGTAAAATATCCGTGATATGTGGCAGAAATAACAAAGCTAAAAGGATAACAAACAGGAATAAACAACCAAACTTAAAAGCCATAAATTGCTAGATACAACCAGCCACAGAGACAATATCAACCACTAAGTCATATAAACTGGCTTTATTAAACATTAGATCTCTGTCAGGAGAATAATTTTTAATCAATGACTTCATTACTCACCATAATCTTGATGTTATGTTTTAACAGAAAACATGGTTACATGAATTTAATATTGCACCATTTGTGATAGAGTTGACACTCTATCACAAATACCAAAGGAAAGGTCGATGACTGGCAACATTGTTTCGTGATTCACTAAAGTGTAAAGAGGTGTTTCTGGGAAAATTCAACTCACGCTGCGTATTTTCCCATACTTCATGAAAAGAAAGCTTATTGCATTTTTCTAAACGTCTGATTTTTCTGCCTTTTGAGAAAGATGACTGCTGGAATTAACAGACTTGGACCTGGGGTCTCGACTGTTGGAATAAGGAAGAGTTCTTGGTTTTGAAGGGTGGTAACTTACGGTCTGAAGAATCCCAAACTTTGTTTACTTTCTGAGTATTTGATTTGGGACAGCAAAATCATTCACAGTAAACTTAGGAGCAATTTTTAAATTAATTATTAAAGCAGATTAATTTTAACACTTCCAGACTGAGGGGGAAAAACTGAAGACTAAATAGAATATAAAGAAAATAAAGTTTAAAATGTAAACTGAGAATAAATCTAAGGAAACAATGTCAATGATAAACACAATTATGCTTTTAATAGGGAAACAAGTTGGACTACAAACAAGGGAGCTCTACATTAATTATATGTACAGATAAAATTTCTAATTATTAATTAACAGGTTACATAACAGATGGGTTCTTAGGGTTAATCTCCTTAACTGACCCTGCCACAAAGAAACTTTAATAAAGCTGGCTTAAAAAAAAAATTCTAGGTATAGGACAAGTGTGCATGCATGCAGAATTGAGGGAGCTGGTCGATGGGACTACTCAAACTATTAATTCGGTCATAAAATCCCTGGTAACTAAGTGTGAGTCAAAGTTTGTAAACTTGAATGTGGTGGAGTGTATCATATGAGTGTGGATAAAGCATGTACGATAAAAGCTGTATGACTGAGCTGTTAAATGCTGAATCAAACAAAGTGCAAGATGGATTGAAAGATTGAGAATTATTAAGACAACCTTAGCAAATAAAATCACAATAACTAAGAACTAGGAAAATGAGTTGTGTTTACTTGTTACATGTTTGTTCAATTTTGTTACATGACTGTATGTTAAACATGTGGGTTGATTGTCTATAACACTCGTTTGTCTGTGTAAGTGAATTATGTTCTATTATTGATGTTAGAATGATTGACGCTGCAAAAAGTGTTCATGGACGTCAGAGACTGCAGGCTCTTGCATTCATTCACTTTCCAAGGTTGCCTAGCAAAGTATTTGAAAGATTTAGATAAAAAAATAAACTAGGCTGAGCCAGAACAATTTATATCTAAAATTCCAGTCCAATCACACAAAAAAAAAGCAGCGAGTTTACCTGCTGCGCAGACTCCATTCCTTTGGTGTAAATGAGAAGATTCTTAGAGCTTGCTATTGCTCCTACATCGAAAGGCTTCTAAATTTTTCCTTTATCTGTTGGTTTGGTTGTTTATCTGTGTGAGACACTAGTGTTGTGCACGTGCATGAGAGAATAGGAAAAGGATCTTTTGTTTAGAGGCGTAATGTCTTACGCCTCTAAACAATATCACTTTCTTAAATAAGAAAGCTATGAAGATTGAAGTTAGCCCATGTTTTCTCGCTAATGCATCAATTACGGTGGAGACTCAGCAAAGTAGCAGGGTGAACGAGAGCTCTCACGCCCAGAGGATTCATCTCAAATCACTCTCTCATAAATTGACTAACCCAGCCTATAGAGACAACTGCGGGAATTACAGGATAACTCATTTTACAGGTCGGGCAATTGTAAAGACGTGTATGGGAAATAAAAAAAATTAACTTCACAACTTTTACAATGCACCTTTAAGTTTGAATTTGAGGATTGTTGTCATATGAAAACAAGATATCTGCAAGATACTAGTTGATGGTGGCTTTACTTCATTGCTGTGCCACATAAAAAATACATGCTGAAGTTTAATCTACTGATGTAGAATAATGATAGTAATGACAAGTAAAATAATGTCAAGACAACTTAGTTTTAATATAATGCAATATTCTTGTTCTTTAAACTTCAATAGTGGACCCATGATTTAAATAACTGTCAAAACTGGAAAAAGTACAGGGAACAGGTCTATGCTAAATTGTTTATAGGCAGAAGTGTCTCACCAGGTAATTCTTTCCACTGTTGCGTTGTAATCTACTCTCTACTCTATTTGTCTTCTCTCATCTATTCCGTATCTTCCTCTAAATTTGTGCAGTCTTACAAAGCAGACATTTTGACTGTTCACACATTCTTACATCTATAGATGCAAGCAAAGAGGAGTAGGAAGACGAGGGAGAATCAAGCACAAATCTGTCAGGAAAGAGACCATAAGTGTTTCATGCGATGCCAGCCAAACATTGTTGTTGTTTTGTGGTAATAAGAAATGAGAATCATTACTATATTTTTAAATACAATTCTTATATTGCTGTTCCAAATGAGACACCAACTTGTAAGAGATAGTGTTACATGCATTGTTTGGGGGATACCTTCACCCAAAGAGAAAGAAAATCCACACGCAAGCCAGCCAGAGTTGAGATGATAAAGTGCCAACCAAAAGATGCATTGCCTTTGACTGAAAATGCCACGAAGTGGTGGAGATCTCATGAGAAAGAGCTACCTCTACTTTCAACCATTGCTAAACGGTAGCTGTGTATTCCAGGGACCAGTGTGCCAGTGAGTGAGTGAAGCTTTAGTATGACTGCCGTGCACGCAAAGAGAACTTTTCTGCGGTCAGATCATATGAATGAATTGAAATTTTGGATAGAAAAATCATTAGAGTAATTGACGTCTGATCTTTTGTATATTACTATTGCACTGCTGTTTCTTTATTAAAATGAAAGTGGTATCAGATAGAACAACTGCTCTTTAAAACTGAAGAGAAGAAATGTTGGTTGCACTTTATGACATTGGTATTGTATTATATTTATATTTAAAAACAAAAGTGGAAGTAGCAACTAAAGCTATTGTTGATTCAAGCTGGAGAAATGTTGGTTGCACTTTATTCAAATAAAATGTGAATGTATTTGCAATTAATTGTTGTTTACTTGTTTTCAGTATCAATGTTTAATTTATACTTGATTCCATTACAGCAAACAGGAATCTATGACACTTCACCTGCAATGTCCAGTATCCAGGTTTTTATTTCTGGTTAAATCATTACTGAATCAGTTTCAAGTCACTGAATCATTTTGGATTGAATTGTTCTACATGGACCAACATCATCCTTGAATTGCATTGACAACCATGGATCATCAAGAATGTTAATTGTCACAATGTGTTACCATAATGAAATTTTTGATGAGACTCCAGCTCAGAATGCACACAGTTTACACATAATATGCAGACAATAAATTTTATTTTTGCTGTTCAACCAACTCAGTTGATTGCAGACAGATAGTAGTCCCTTTACAGATGATGTAGATTACAGTGCAGCTGCATCAGTATATCAGACGAACGCTCCATTGTTTGATACACTCATGCACATAGCAAAATACTGTGCAATTAATTTTAATTAATGATACGATGGTTCATACAAAAAAAGTTACACCCCTAGTAAGCAATCCTCAAGTTTTTGGACTAATATATCAGAACTTTTGAAATAAATGTGAATGCAGCAGCATTAATTAACAGGTTAAACAGGTGACTCTTTATCTATTGGCAAAACCTATCAAATCTGTTTACAGAGGTTACTCATTAATATATTATCTGTTGCTGTCTGCCAAGGTCAGTAATTGGAACTTAACCAATTAATGTATACCCTGACACACATACCTCTCATGTGGGGACAAGATGTTGTTCAGAAGCTTGGCAAAAAGAGACAGGACACATGGAATGGAGGGAGGGAGGTCCATTGATTACGGAGATGCTCTTACTGATTAGAGCTATCACTCAGTGTCACAATTATCAATGTCATCAGCTCGTCTGCAACAAATTCTTCTTGCATCCCGGGATGGACCAACATCCTCAGTGACTATGTGCATGTGAATGTGAATACATTTTTCCTATGCTATCCCACACCCTCCCAATTACTCTATCTGATTGGATATATGCAAATTGAAGCAAAATTAAACAGCGTCTGCAACAGTATCCCTCGTGGGACAGATTTGAGCATGCACCCAATCACAGGCACCTAGGAGAACTGCATTTCCTTACTGCATAACCTTCAGCCATCCAAGTAAATGTGTCTGTTTTCATTCCTATTTGTGAAAAACATACTGCCTTGAGAGAGTGTATTCCCAGCATCACTGTAGTTACTGTTATATGGGCAAGAGAAGAGAATAAGATTTCATTTTTGTTTTTTGCACTGCCCTCATCAGCAAGCGAAATACTCTCTGTATCTGTCTTTTTCATGGTCTCTCTCTGTCTCTTTCTCTCTCTAAACCTTTACTACGTCTAAATGCTGGCAATCTTTTCTCAGTTGTCACAACATGATGGTGTGCTACCAATGACTGCTGGCCCACTGTGAGCAGCAAGACCATCTCCTCTTCTTGCCATTCATCTACTTTTTATCTACTTACATCTGCTTGAGTGTTTAATCAAACAGTATTTCAAAAAAGGATTATAACTATCGTCTCTTCTCCTCTCTTCGATTTAGGATGTGAGTGTGAGTTGAGCAGAAAGTTTGGGATGGAAAGTTGCAGGGGGTTTGGATTGTTGTTTTGTTTTTTACTAGTATGGTATAACTTTTCATGCTGTCTTTTTTCATATGCTTGATCTCTTATTTCTGTGCATCAAATATATGCAAGCCTTTGAGAGTCAAAAGGTTTATTGCTAAGAGATAGCGTCCATTGAGACATCCTCCAATAATTAAAGTATGACACGTCAATCTTCAGTTTTGTTTCTCAAATGACAAAAGCAGTTGAAGTATGTCTCAAAGAGATGGTCTATGATAATGAACTGATAGAAAATGCCTTTTTCATTAATGAATTCAATTCAGTTTATTTATATTAGATAAGATGTACTGTATGGATCCCTGAATTGGGAATACTATGCCAATTTGCAACAAATAAAGTTAAGGGACTTTGAAAAATAAAAAGGTAAATTCAGTATGAACATACAGACTAATTTAAAGTCAATTAATTTTTTTTATTTGATCCTAGTTACACAATCTAGCCTAGCTCAGTTATCATTCAAGTATCAGATATCTGGATAGGCAGGAGACTGAGAATTTGGACCGGACATGATGTCTTTTAAGAAGTGTATTAAAAGGTTAAGCACTGTTGACATTCAGTGATCTTCTGCAGGATCAGACTGGAGCAGTCTGGGAGTGATATGAGCTTGCTTACTCATTGCAAAGATGTAAGGCAGGATAGCTGAAGTTAGATCAGGTTCTGGGGAAAAGGCGTGGGTCAGAGGTCTGTACAGGGCAGACAAATCCGGGGGCTTGGCATGTCTCGTCGCCATGGTTGAAATCCAGGTCAAATTCCAGAAATTATAAATAATCTGACAAGAGGAGAGCAATACAGGGAAATCCAAAAGACCTGATTGTGATTGAGATGTAGTAATCAGGCATGAAAGGAAGAGTTTGAGAAGAGCATACACACAAAAGAATAAACAGAAAAATTCTGTTGTACTTACTTTGTTAAAAAAGGAAAGAGCTAACCCTTTCTGCCTTCTTGGAGTCTCTGGATGGTGTCCTGAAAGGTTTGCCATCTGGGGATTCAGAGGTGTGCCTGGTGGACTTCAATGCCTGCAATGACAGCTTTACCGAGTGGGATACGATCAAGACAAATGATCTGTACCCAAGCAGTATTTTGGTTTTGGACCTCTATGCAAGTCATGGCCATATCAAACACCATGTTTGAACATACGCTAATCCAGAAGTATACCATCTACCAAGCCACGTTAGATCAAAGGTCAATGATTTATTTTGCAATCTTAATTTTCAGAGCTGCAGTGTAATGTGTTGCACACTCCGGTGAAGAAACTGGCAGAGCTGTAAAGCAATCACAACAAGGGGGTGGGAAAGATGATCATATGGGGTTTTCTGTGAATAGGGAGCAAATACTGCCGGAAAGAGCTCTATGTTAAAGAAAAAAGCTGTTAGCTCTATGCTGCTCTATGTGTGATAAAACACATAGAGCAGTATTTATATAGATATTCTACAAAGGGGCAACAAGTGATGCATGATGCATATGTTCCTGAATCCAAATGGTTGGAGTATAATACTTTTGTGGCTGGAGTAATTAAAATCAACTTGTATTCAAGAATGCTTTAAGAGTATGCCATGATCAAAACTGACAGTGTGGTTACTGTTGGAGGATAAACATCAGCGAGAGGTGGAAACCAGGAGGAACTACAATGAAGAACTAACAATTGGGTGAGTAACATTTGCCTGTAATGATTTGCAATGGTTGAACCCAATGTGAGCCAGACACAGCGCTGATGCTTAAAGGGGTTTTATTAACTAAATCCAGGAGGCAAAAAGGCAGACTTCAGGCAAGCAAACAGGAGCAAGTGGGGACAAGACAAACTCAAAAACAGGAGGGCAAAAACTAGTGATGTTACGTGATATGCCGAGGCTTCGAGGCGTGTGTCGAGTAATGGAGAGGGCGTTTCCGCAATGCGCGTATCGAGGCTTGCTTCATTTAGGGGAGGAGCCGAAAACGATGACGCCCGAAGCCTCGCTGCCCGGCTGTACCACGTGACTGCTTCGGGAAGTGGTTCAGATTTTGGTGCGGGGTTTGACAGCTTTAGAAACCCCACAGGCTCCATTCAAAATGTGGGTTGTTGTAGGCGAGTTGCGGTCAGTTGAGAGAGTGGATAGAGTTTTGATAGTTTGGATAGCAGAGTTTAGATAGTGGTTATTTAGTTTAAGACAGTTAGTTTGGTGTTTGGAGAGTTTAGGAGAGAGAGAGATAGATAGATAGGAGATCAGTGCTCTCAACTATCACGCATTGACCGTCACTGACTTCACACGGTCACACGCAAACATGGCATTTCTCACGCATAAAAATCCCAACGCCCATCTGGGCAGCGGACGATAAAAACTCCGCCTTCTGCTGAGATGTTTCAGCTTCTTTCACAGCTTGTGACCATCAGTAATTCCTGCTCCAGTTCATGTTAACAGAGCAGCAGGAAGAGCGATCAGAGTTATGAATAATTTTAGTCTTAACCAGCGGTGAAAGTGAGCCGGTAAGGTCCTGTACTACGTACGCAGGAGGGGAGGGGGCGGGGGAAGAGAGCTGCTGCCAGATATTGCCTTCATTCAGAACCAGTGATGGCTGCACTCTGGATCATAAAACAGTTCTGCTCACCAGATGCAGTTTTAAACGCTACGTCTGGTTATAAGTTGTTTTTATTAATTCTGCATTTTTTAACTACATGCACCGTATTTCTGTGCCTCAGCGCTTGCTCCTCTCCCCCCTCCTTTCCCTCGAACCCAGGGGCTTTTATCACCGTTCACCATTCAAAACATGAATCACTACGTTTAATGTCCTCACACCCTTAGCAAAGTGTGCCAATTAAAGTCACTAGGAGAGTTATGGCTGTGTTTCATGATCTTTTGTTTTAAACAAAACAGAACCGTGGCGCTTCGGTGCGCTGCTGCCTTGCGCTTTTTTCAGGTGCGCAAAATTACGTTACTTGTAATTTGGGTGCGCACTTTTAAGAGTCATTTTAAAGAACTTGTAACATCAGGAGGTTGATCTCAGACCGGTCAACTCCTATGATCACTGTATAGGAGCCCTTTACAGTTTTTATTTATGCATTTCCCCCCGGTTTATCCCTCGCACGCAGCGCACCATCGGGTAAAATCCTCCCACCTCACCGCCCAGAGCGCACTGAGGAGAGCAATAGAGATTTGTCTGGTCGACTGAGATGAGAAACCTGTTGCTGTGAAAGGCGATATAGGTTATAAACTGTTACTGTCTAGAATTGCATTGAGCTGAACAGAGAGGAGACATCAGCAGCTGGATCGTGCGTAAAGACGCAGCGGGAACCTCTGTGTGCTTCAGTGTTGCTGCTGAGGGGAAAATGTGGGACCGTATAGTACTGGGCTAATCATTGGTCACAGTACCCCAATCTGTACATACTTGCACTTATTTATTTATGCACCCCGGCATCATCTGTGCCATGTGAGCGTGTCTTTTCAAAGGCTGGAGAAGTAGTATCAAAAAAGAGAAATCATTTGAAACCAAAAACTGTGGAGAAATTGTTGTTTCTTAATAAAAATGCATGAAATCATCCAAGTTACACAAGCATTAGCCTATTCACTACCCCCTCCCTAGTTCCACGAGCACTTTCATTGTCCTCTGCCTGATTAAGCCCATGCCATTTTTCTAGAGTCACAGAAAAACATTATTATACACCATGCCATATCACATCACTACTATTTTGGGAATAATTACACAGAGAATACATTCAAACAATGTTTTATTATACACATGTGTATACAAAATTTATGTAGACAAATGATTTTGTCCTACACCTTTTGTGAAGTCATTCCCAAGAGTCATAATAGACAAAAATTCAATGCATCACACATGTTAAGATACAGCTGGCTGTGATTATACACCTCGCCAGTAGGTGGTGTTGTGTGCACATGAAGCATCAAGAAATGAACCCTTTCTCGAACCAGTTGGCTCAAGTGGTTCAATGCCTCATGAGGCTTCATCTGACCATCACTAGCAAAAACAGTATGGGCACAGACTGGCAGACAGGCAGGATAAGCAAAATAACAGAGGCTGGAATGCTCTTACCGAGTAGCTTGCGAGTAGGGATAATACGAGACGTTCTGGCAACAAACAAACAACTAAGCCAGGCTTAAATAGGAGAACGGAACAGGTGAGCAGGGCGGGACCAATTAACCAAAACAGATCAAAGCAATTAAAGGAACATACAGACTAATAAAGAATAAACCTAAGATAGAAAGCAAGACAAAGACTAACGAACACGAGCTGACATAAAAATAATAACAAAGACCAGATAACTTAAAACAAACTAAGCATAAATCCAAAACAATACAAAACAGAAATAAATCCTCAAACAGAAAAGTTGGCTAACTGAAAAAATAACCTAAACCACAACAGAATGTTACATTGCCTCAATTCCAAACTTAATTTGAAACTAATAAATGATATGGTGTGGCAACAGCATCAACAATGTCAAATCTGATTCATTCATATATAACAGAGGTCACGGATTAGCAGACCACGGTCCGGACCCGGACCCAGCTGCTACCTAATCCGGACCCAACTTCATTTAAAACATTTATATATTACTGCATGTTGTCCAACGACAGTGTCTAACTCAGGGGTTAAAGTTCTCCGTCGCTGCGACGGATTTCCGTTATTTGGAAATTGAGCGCAAAAACTTCCGTCTAGACTTTTTATTCAAGGTTTTAAACACAAGCTGCTCTCAACCAATCAAACCTGGCAGAGCCGGGACATTAGCCAATCAGAATGAGAGCAGGGCGGGTCTTTCCAAAGCGGACATTGGCAGTCTGAGGTTTATCGGTGTTTAATCATTTTAACCTTTGGGAGAGCATTTTAAACTGGCCACAGATGGTATGAATGAAAGTAGCGGTGGTCAAAGGTTTCTATGGATTTATGCGAACCAGCAGGTCAGAAAGTTCAGCAGCTGACAACAACTTCCCTCGGTAAGTGCGTCAATCTGCTCCGGCAGTTAATTAATGAATTATTTCCACCTGTGGCCAAGTCGTCTGTCAGCGTTTATTCCCTCGCTGATAAACGCGGCGACCAACCAGGGATCTCCTCGTGATTCGCTATTATGTTTTATTTAAACACAAAGAAGAGTAACGCGCTAGCTCAGGCTAATAGACCCGTTTCACATGAAGTCACTCAACTTCCATTTTGAAGTGGAGCAGGGTATCTTTACTTCCGGCTACATGCTTTTACATAGAAAATTCGGGAGGTGAAGAGGTGTTTCACTGATAATCAGCGCGATTTCATAAGGTAAGACTGAGACCACAATGTGTCGCATTCTTTATTTTCCTTAGTATTGGTAGCAATCATTGCTGTTATATAGATGCTTTGATCGGGACAGTAACATGTAGATCAAAGCTAACATGCAGCAGCTTGTTAGCTTACCTTACCAAACTTTTACCTATCAGTAATCACGTGATTTCATTAAGTAAGACTGAGAGCACAATATTAAACGTGTCTTATTGACTATCTTTATTTTCCTTAGTATTTGTAGCGATCATTGCTGTTATATAGATGCTTTGATTGGGACAGTAACATGAAGATCAAAGCTAACATGCAGCAGCTTGTTAGCTTACTTTACCTGTCATTAATCTGATGTAGATGTTATAAAATGATTACTGTAGCTTTGCTATTATAGAAATAAATCTTGTTCACGGAGTGAAAAAAGAGACATTTATCTGCTACATTGTTCCCCTTACTTGATTATGGTGACGTGTTATATATAATTGCAGTCACTGAATTAAAAATATCTTATTCCATTTGAATCTTTTTGTTCATTCCTAAAAAAAATTACCGTGGGTCTATTGGACAGTACTTCTGTTTCTGAATTTTCTGTGTATCATAATGAATTTTCTTCATATTATTTGCACTTATATTAATGCACTTTTTTTAGTTTTTGTGCAAAATACTGTATATTTTAAGTAGAAGCCTGAAATTGTTTTATTATACTGTATTAGTAATGACATGTGCTGCTGACCTCTTAGTCAGATCAACTTTTAAAAAAAGAGATCTTAATCTCAATGGGAGTTTATCTGGTTAAATAAAGGTTTTAAAAAGTATTATAATTAATCTATTTTTTCTCCCCTTGTGTCCATCTCTCAGCAGCATCATATCCACCAAGCATGGCACAATCACAGAGAAACTGCTACTGCAGTGTCCCACAGTGTTTGAATATGGAGCCAGATGGGTCTCGAAATCCACAAATGCACAAAAAAATCCACATTTATGTACCAAGTTGGGCACGAGTTTCCCCTTCCCGGATTCACCCTGGTCACTCCTGGTTCATTCCGGATCTCTGAACCCGCCGGCGCTGCTCGGACCCTGCCCAACCTCCGCTCACCGGTCACTCTGTCATCTGCTTCTCAAACATCAGCTGAGCCCATCTCACTCCCTCCGGCTTAGTCCCTAGAGCTCCGTGGTAAGCGTAGCCTACGTGTTTAGTTGTACTTTCCTTTAGCGTTAGTCTCTGTTAACCGTTTTCCCCTTTACCTCACAGATCCCGTGTTACCTGCCCGAGTCGGTCCCTGCGTTTCCCCGGTTCTGAGTTCCTCCCTGAATCCTAGCGTAAAGATCAATAAAAACTGTAAAAACTGCTTCCTGTTTGCCGGTGTTCTCTGCATGTGGGTCAGACATCTTAAACCAAACATGACAAATCTATGTTAATTTTTTAAAGATATTTGTAAAGACAAAAGTTGGGATTTTTCTTCAATAGCTCCCTGGTCATGTGACTCACTGACTCAAAACCTGTGTTAAATTGTTCTATATTAGCCTGATGGGCCACACTTTTATTCCATTTTAAGCCTTTTTATATTTTAAGATTTATTTATAATTAAATATTTCTTCAATAGCTTCCAGGTCACTGACTCGAAATCTGTGTGAAATTGTTATACTACTTTAGCTAGATGAGGCACAGCCTTGATGTTGTTGAAACAAAGGACAGTTTCATTGACAACATTACTATAAAGTGTTTATTTTGAACATTGAACTGAGTAAAGTTTGCATATTAGTTGCACAATGGACATTTCCAGCTGCCTTTCTTTACATTTTCATGTTCTGTGCTCTAAGACACCTGGAATGCAACCATCTTTTCAAAGTTGTCTCACTGGATCTGTTAAAATACAACACAAAAGATACCTGTTCAGTTTTATAGTAATACATTAGATGTTCCTCTAACAGATTAGGGTGTTAATCTATAAATTAATACTTCAAGACTGCCAGGAGTTATGCTTCAAATTTACACATTGACAAGTCATACACTACCGCAGTCTGTAAATGGAGGTCCAGAAACCAGAGTGTGTATATATATATGTATAAAAAAATTCTTAATATTTGGTTTTCCTTTGATTAATCTTTGACTTGACATGTTGAAGAACAATGTGTGCTTTCTGCAAGCCCCCAGTTTTTTGACTGTCCTTTGTTTCAACAACATCAAGGCTGTGCCTCATCTGGCTAAAGTAGTATAACAATTTCACACAGATTTCGAGTCAGTGACCTGGAAGCTATTGAAGAAATATTTAATTATAAATAAATCTTAAAATATAAAAAGGCTTAAAATGGAATAAAAGTGTGGCCCATCAGGCTAATATAGAACAATTTAACACAGGTTTTGAGTCAGTGAGTCACATGACCAGGGAGCTATTGAAGAAAAATCCCAACTTTTGTCTTTACAAATATCTTTAAAAAATTAACATAGATTTGTCATGTTTGGTTTAAGATGTCTGACCCACATGCAGAGAACACCGGCAAACAGGAAGCAGTTTTTACAGTTTTTATTGATCTTTACGCTAGGATTCAGGGAGGAACTCAGAACCGGGGAAACGCAGGGACCGACTCGGGCAGGTAACACGGGATCTGTGAGGTAAAGGGGAAAACGGTTAACAGAGACTAACGCTAAAGGAAAGTACAACTAAACACGTAGGCTACGCTTACCGCGGAGCTCTAGGGACTAAGCCGGGGGGAGTGAGATGGGCTCAGCTGATGTTTGAGAAGCAGATGACAGAGTGACCGGTGAGCGGAGGTTGGGCAGGGTCCGAGCAGCGCCGGCGGGCTCAGAGATCCGGAATGAACCAGGAGTGACCAGGGTGAATCCGGGAAGGGGAAACTCGTGCCCAACTTGGTACCACCAAGCGAGTTTGAGGGGAAGGTCGCCAGAGCAGAATCTGAGCGGGTTGTGGATTCGGGAGCCTGGTCTTCACAGCGCAGAGTCACACGAGAGAAAGGTTCCAAAAACACGAGAGCACTGGAGAAAACACACGAGACAAGGATTAGATCCAAAACGGGGATCGAAGAACTCACGGGTCTGAAGCTCAGGAGGTGGTTGATGGCCTTTAGGCATACCGCGACAAGGTAACACTCTGGCATCCTCCCGCTGTCCGTGCGCTGATCTTATAGTGCGCTGAGACGCCGCTGAACATGCTGCAGGTGTGACAGTCCCGCCCACCGGTCAACTGCTGTCACCTGTGAGTAAGGAGAGGAGGAGAGCGCGGAGCCGGCAAAGCTGCACGGCTCTGCCTGCTGAGCCCTGACAAGATTAAAATGGAATAAAAACAAGTGTGCCTTACAGATGTTATTTATTGCATGATTTTATATTCGTTTTATCTTAGCTGATCACAAGAGATGGAATTTATTGATTTTTATTTCTCAAGAGTGCTTGGTTCCCACAGCGTGTGAGAGGAGGGAGCAGCTGAGAGACGCTGGCCGAAATCGGGGTCCATCAGCCGTCAGAGCACAGGAGAAGCAGGTAACGGCGAGGCCGATGAGAGCTCGGAGGGAATCACTGCTGGCCGGCTGGAGATCAGACGGAAGAGGCCTGCGGAGTTAGATGTTGTGAGCTCAGAGACCAAGGAGCGCTGCGGGCGGATCCGGAGCAACTTGAAGGGAGCAAAGAGGCGGCTTTCGACGTCGGCTCTGAGGCCGGAGGGGTGGAGGCGGACCCCTGCAGCTGGGCGCCTCCGCTCATGAACAAACACCTGCGGAGAGAGAGGGAGACAAGCGGCTGCTGCCCGCTGAAGCCTGAGAGCACATTGTGCTCATAGTACGCGCTTCCTGAACAGGTTGAATGTGATTGGCTTATGAGTAAGTCACCCCACGTGGAGTACTTTCCAGTGATTGGCTTATACAAGGGAGGCTTCTGATTGGTTGCAAACCACTCTCTGTTTAAAAAAATGCTTGTGCGAATCCCGAGACGGCAGGACAGTCTCAAAAATCCACACACAAATGCTGTGAGGTTTAAAGCCTAGAGCTGTGGATGTGTGGGTCTTGTTCTGTGTGTGTGTGGATTTTTTTGTGCACGTGTGGATTTTTTTGTGCACGTGTGGATTTTTTTGTGCACGTGTGGATTTTTTTTGCACGCATGAATCGGGCCTGTGCATGTGTGGATTTTTGTGTGCACGTGTGGATTTTTTTGTGCACGTGTGGATTTTTTTGTGCACGTGTGGATTTTTTTGTGCACGTATGAATCGGCCTGTGCATGCGTGGATCTTGTCCTGTGTGTGTGTGGATTTTTTTGTGCATTTGTGGATTTCGAGACCCATCTGGCTCCATATTCGAACAACAGAAAAAACTTTCCATATCTCAGTTTTCACGACTTCCCGGCTGATGCTGAGACTGGAGCCTATTGGGTGACAGCAATAAGAAGAGACGAGGGGCCAAATTTTAAAATCCTTCGCAGCAGCACTTACGCCTGCAGTCAGCACTTCTCTTCCGAGGACACCTATGTTTCTGCAAGTGGCCTTTAACAAATTAAACATCTTTCTTTCTTAAAGATAATTGAGTTATAAGTTTATTTAGCTATTCCCAAGATAATTTCAGTGGCTCACCACGTAAACTTTTATTAGAGCTGTCAAAATCAATTTGTTAATGAAAGGAAATTAATCTGAGAAATTAATTAATTTCTGCACATACAAATGGTTTTTAAAAATACTCACCTGTACACTGTGATCGCACACCGTCTCTTTCTCCTGCATTGTTTACATTTCAATTGTTTACTGTTAAATCACTGCTGCACTTTATCCTGTAAATTCCTGTAATTCTCAAGCTGTATGCAAACGGAATTTCGTTCTGTACGCACTCTGTGCATACATAATGACAAATAAAGTTGTCTAAGTCTAATTTGTCTACGGATGAACCCAGAACCACACACACGGGACTTAAAATGAAAGTCTTTATTGAAGGTTTGATGGGATGGAGGGTGATGTAACCAGCGAGGTAGAAGTGCCCGGGAACAGGGTGATGGTGTTGGCAGGAGCTGACGGCCCGGAGAGAGACTTCTTGGAACCAGGAACAGGCAGCAGGGTCCACAGCTCGGCAGAGAATTGACAGTTCAGAGGAGAACCCACCAGAGCTCGGCAGCAGGTTCTTCTGTAAGGCAGAGGGGAACCGGAGCAAGGCAGCAGGATAAACAGGACAGGTAAAAGGTAAAATGGACAGAGCTGTTATGAAGTATCTATGTAATAAATAACTAAAATATATGAAGTGTGATGTCTGAAGTTTTTTAAAATCCATGTTTTTTTGGTCAGTTCCTGAAAAATAACAGTATAGGACACAAGGGGTTTGCCCCAACAGCAGCATAATCCATAAATACTATAGTGAACTGATTATTAGTGTGCATGCAGTGTGCATTCAACATTATTGACAGGGTCTTTCTCAGTCTATGATGTCTTAAACTATAACAGTTTTAACAGGAATGGGCAGAATTATTTTATTAATTGAGGCTCCAAATGTACTGACGAGACTGAGAAACACACTGAACCCACAGAGGAATTTTGAGTGATACTGCAAAGTCTGCAACCTCAGTAAAATACTACACAAAAAAAAAAAAAAAACGGGAGGGAATGAGGCTCCTCATTTTTATTCATAGAGGTGTGACAGCGTGCTCTAACTGTGACCAAGTGGCCAAAAGCATTGACACTGTTCCAAAACAAAGTATGAAAAGGCTCAACATTATACATCAACTATATCCCTGGTGAGACTGATTGGCTAAAAGCTGTGAAACAGATAAGCTGATATAGCAATAAAGCTAGCGTAGCAATATAATGGAGAAATAGAAAACTAATAAATGACAAAAGTCCTGTTGGTAGCATTGCTATCATTATCCTAGCATCAATGCTAACAACAGAGCTAAGAAGACAAAGCTCTTACCTTCATAATCGAAAAGGTATTGTTTCACAAAGAACTTGTCATCTTTGTCGAGTTTGGAGGCTGGTGTGGTCGAAAGCTTTTGTGCCAGTCTGTGCACGTCTCCCAAACGAAATTTGGGTAGATTGGTGAGGGACTGTGTGAATTCCCTATGTAAAAACACTGCTCGCGGAGAAAGCGGAAGTAAAGATACCCTGCTTCACCGCAGAACGGAAGTTGCATGACGTCGCTGTGAAAAGGGTCTATTTAGCATGACCCTTGAAGAACAAGAGTCGGACTGTGAAACAATGTGCCGCATTTGACTGGGTTCGATTCGGAAAAAGTAAAAAAAAAAAAAAAAAAAAAAAACCTGCGCTGTTCTGAAACAAGGAAGGCAGAGCTGTATCTGCTGTCGGTATGCAGCAGTGTTCACCTGATGAGCAGCTGCGCTCCAGGACACTAAATAAAATGACAAGGATTTTGATGCTTACAGATTGTTAAGAAAACTACATCAAAAAGATAAAACAAATAAACTGCAGCTACTGAGATACTGTTCAGATACTGTTTAAAGTAACGGATTGTAATAAAAAATGTGTCCGGACCTTTACTGGTTGTTGATTTTCTTTATTCGGACCTCGCTGATTTTTAATTAGTGACCCCTGATATATAAGAATAAGAATACATTAATTGTATTTCTAAATATAACAAAACTGATTCATAGAGAGCAAAAATGACTAAAGAGTAAGGATTCTAAATGCATGTGTAAGTCTGCAAAGTTAGGAGGTGGCATATTTGGGAGGAATGGTCAAAATGCCTCATAGCATCTGGTAATCATTAAGGAGGTCATAGATCACAGGTCATAAATCTTATATCATAGGTCATAGATCATAAATCATAGGTCACGTGGTGACATCCTACCGGAAAGGGAGGGGGGGTGACCTGGGCGAAACATCCTATCACTTTGGAATGTGGGTGGGGCTTAAGTTTAATGACTTGAACAATTGTCAATTCATCTGAGCTTTACCATTTTTAATAACCGCACAGTGATTTTCTATTTTGCTGTACTGTTTAACTTTTTGATTTTTGTGAAAAAATAAAATATGTTCTAATCCAGGTTTGCCTAAGAATTTAATACATGTAAAATATGCTATATCACATGAATATAGTAATCGTGTGATAAGTGAAGTTTTATTTTTGACACAGGGTTACTTATACATTATATTTGTAATTATTAGGGAGGGTTTTACCCAAGCCTAAATTTAAGGCTCAGGGCATCCAATAGGGGCAGGTCTATGCATCACAGATGATGTAATGAATCACCCACAGAATCTGGAGACCCGGAAATTTGGCCAAGTCAAAAGTAAAGCGTTTAAGAGAGTTTATTAATAAACTGGGGGTAGAACTGACTTGAAACCAAAACTGGATCACTGTAAGAAGGAGGCAGATGAGGTTAGTGGCTAGGAAATATTCAGTGGAAACGTGGCAACAATAAACAACACTAACCTTCTCCGATGCCGGGAGGTTGAAATGGCTCTGAAGATTGATCCAGTTGGCTCAGTCTTGGTGATCTGAATCCCTTGGTGAATGATTCGGTCTGTGGTAATGCTAGGCAGGGTAGGAGCTAGGAGGCATGTCGTAGGCCGTAGGGTCATGCACTGGTGACCCACAGGGCAGAGGTATCCAGAAGGGCTTGGCCAGAGGATATTCTGGGGTCCAGGTGAAAGAATCTATAACAGGTGGCACACACAGCGAGCAGATGTTTCCAAGCGGGACAGAGACAGGAGGCAGGTCCTAGGTCCAGGCTTGGTTCGTTAGCAATGATCACGAGAATCCAAATGGGGCAGAGGCAGGCAGGCTTGGTCGATAGGTAAGGTGTGAGATCAGAGCCAACAGGAGTATCCGACAGGGGCAAGGCAGGCTGGAGAAACGGCATGTCCTCCTCCCTCTCGCAAACCACCTTTCCTTTCAACCTACGTTGTAAAAATGAGCCAGTAGTGCTGCAAAAAAACATCAAAAGAAAAGAAAATGCTGTTTAGGGTGTCAGGAAGACCTGGTTCATTGCTGAGCTGCTGGTCAATGTTACATGGGTTGTTGCTGTTGTAGTGTTCCTCGATGCACTGTGTGCACCTGCTATTTACCTTCTGGATGCCCTTTTTCAGCTCCCTGTTTTAAAAAAAAATAAGCTGCTTATCCGTATCTTTATATCTTTTTGTCAGCCTATCTCATTAACATCCATGAAGAACTTTTGCAGTCACAGGCCCTGTTTAGAGTACTTAAACTGTGTAATTCCCATGGCGCACCACTAGTAGCGCTGTGATTTTTGAAGCTCCGCGTCAAATTGCCCAGAAGAAGAAAGCGGCTGGCGGAGTACTGATTCGGCTGCAAACTGTTGTAAATAAACCCACAGCTATAGCTGAAAGTGCCCCTAAGCAACAGTTAAACCTTGTAGTGTGTAAATGGAGAGTACAAAGGCAACGCAAACCTGTTTTCACCGTGTAAACGGAGCCAGAGACGGTACTACAGTGATGCCATTGTATCCAGAGCATAGTTGTTAACTATACATAATAACTGCCAAATAGATCAAATTTCAAGTAGAGGACTTGCTGTATATGCATGACTTACCTCGTCACTCCTCAGAGCAGAAATACATTCCTCCGACAAATGATGACTTCTTAAAAAGAAATAATCTCCCTCCGTCTCTCCTCTTCTCCATGACACTAAAATATCCCGCGAGCTGATGCCGGGTTATGTTGCGTTGTTATGAGGAGACAATTATCTGGTTTTAGCAAGATAAGTCTCTCATTAAAACAAGAAACTGTTGCCGTTAAAGGGAGAAAGTTATATAGTTATAACAAGTTGCCTTGTCAGCCTTCTGGAAGCAAAACGCTTTGGTAAAATCCTTGAAAGTCACGTGACCTCCCACAGCCGGAAGAGGCAGCCTGTGTGCCTGTGAGCCTGCGCTCAGGGCAACATGTGAGGCTGTGAGCCTGTGAGTCTGCGCAAGGGGACACAAATCGAAAAAATACAGATACAAATCCTTCTACGCATTTGTGCATCTCACGCGGCAGAAGGGTAGCAAAAATCACGTGTGTAAAGAGAGCCAACCGAAAAACCGCTTGACTTGTAACCAATGATTTGTCTGTATTTCTGGGTCTTGAAGCGAAAATACTTCAGACACAAGTGTCTCTGTGTGTGCTTACAGATTGATCTACACATTTGCAAATCTCAGTACATATTTGCAGATCTGACTACAGATTTGTGGATTTTTTTACACATTTACAAATCTCAGTACACATTTGCAGATCTGACTACAGATTTGTGGATTTTTTACACATTTGCAAATCTCAGTACATATTTGTAGATCTGAATACAGATTTGTGGATTTTTTACACATTTGAAAAACGGATTACACACAAGTAGTTTTACACATTTGCAGATTGTTGTACAGACACACAAATCTCCTCACACATTTACAGATTTATTTACACATTTTCAAATCCCACTGCACACACACAAATCGAAATACAGACACACAACTCTCCACACACATTTGCAAATGTTAAAGCTACTATTTTAGCCCCATACCTTCGGCTTGGTAAAAATCTTTCAGAGCCTTGAAAAGTTCATCTGCTGTCGTGCGGGCAGGGAGAGGAACGCAAAACAAAAAATCTTCGCGCACACTTAGCTCTTCAATGAACCTGACGTACACCATCAATTGAGCGCAGTGTGTGACATCAGTGGACTCATCCAGTTGAATGGCGTGGATGGGGCTTTTGCGAACGCTGTTCACCACCTGCTCTTTGACATCGTAAGCCATGTCGGATATTCGTCGCTGGATGGTGTTGTCAGACATTGGGACTGTGTCAAGTTTAGCTGCAGCTGCTTCTCCCAGCATCACTGAACACATATCTCTAGCTGCAGGGAGCAGAAATGTTTCCATCAGTATGGGGCTTGCCTGCCTTCGCTATATGAAGAGCAGCTCGATAAGATGCCTCAGTTGCCTTGACGTTACTGGTGCCAAACGAGCGCATTATTGATTTTTGTGACCGCAATTCATCCCGTTTCCTCTCAAAAAATTCCAGTGGCTTGTTGATTAAATTGGTGTGCTTTGTTTCCATATGACGGCGCAGTTTACTGTCGTTTACTAACAACTCTTTGCACACCACACATTGTGGCAGAGGTGCGCTCTCAGAACCGGTCCATGTAAAATCTAATTTTAAATAATCATGATCGTATTTCCTACGTTTTTTTGCAGACTCCTCCCTTTCTGCTGACTTCTGTTGTGGTATAAGAAAACGATGCATTTCATTAGGCCTACTTATTCACACAGACAAGCACGAACAATTAGCCTACTGCAGATGTTTACAGAAACCGTTATATTTCTTCGCGCCTCCCCTGTGACTCTTTGGCGCCCCCCAGGGGAGGCGCGCCTCACCTATTGAAAACCCCTGTTCTAAAGCATCTAGTTTGTTTTTGTATTCTTTAATTACAAACATTGAACATAATAATAATAATCATATCAACATAAATATATTAATGTTGACAGGTCTTGACTCACTTGTCCCACCACACACACTAAAATGGTATAGATTAGTGTACAATGTTTTCAGATATTTAGTCCATTTAAATAATTATTATGCACCTAACATTTGGAAATTGAACTCAGCAGTATTTAAAATTCAAATAGCAGGAAAGTAATCTAAATTCATTGATTGACATTTTAGATCATAAACGGTATCTGCATAGTTACTTTGCCTAGTAACTAGTTACTTTAATAGTGCAGTAACTGACTTAGCTACTCAATTACTTTTGGGAAAAGCAACCAGTAACTATGACTAGTTACCTTTTTTAAGTAATGTGCCCAACACGGCACATAGGTCAATTTCATATAACTAGTGGGAAGATAGCAAAATAATAACGCTTTGACTTATTTGTTTAAATTTTGTTATTGTGAGGTTTATTCATTTGTGAGATATATTCTTGAGTATTCTAATATATGGCTAATGTAAAAAAAGATTCCTTTTGAATTTTCTTAATATCTCCTTTTTGTTCTCTTCTTCCATTCCTCTCCGGAGAATGTTCACAGTGAGAAATCTCTGTCTCATCCGGGCAGCCAGAGTAAATCTCTCTAAGCTCTGGCTCCCCAACCATACCTTTAGATTGAAGGCCACCTCTAAAGGTCACTGAGCAGAACTGATCCTCTGTATTCTCTCTTTCCCAAAGGGCTGGATGAGATGGGAGAAACGGGTGGCCGGGGTAGGAAGGAAGAGAGGGTATACGTACAAAGAGTGATGAAGAAAGAAATAAGGTGGAGGTAGAGGTATGATTAAGGCACTGATGATTTAGCATGAAGAAGAAAAGGGACAGGGGAAAGTGACAGTGAGATAAGGAAGGAGGCACATCTGGCAGATAGCCTGACGGTAGCAAGGAGGCAGGGTGCACAGATGTGCAATAGTAAAACAGCGAGTAACTAAAGCAAAGACAATTCATTTCTTTTAAATAACAGACATAGGGAGGATTATCATCTTTATTCTATGAGTTTAAGATATCAGGTATGAGGTATGAAGCATTCAAATATTTTTAGAAGGCAGCTACTGTGTGCAATGAAGCATATAAAATTGATTTAAGACCATTGAGGGGCAGGATGTACCATAGTCTTGCCTATTGTGTCTACTGTTTTTTCCAAATAATTTAAGTTCAGAAGTATACATTTTTCATGTACCCGTTTTTCTTCCAAACAATCATAAACATCCTGCCCATATTTATATAGAATTTATAGACCAAAGTTCTATAAACTAGCTTTTAATGGTCAACCTTTTAGGCACTTCTTAAACAAGACATAAAGGTTTACTGATCTATTACATATCAGAAAGTGTGTTATCACACAAACAAATTTAATCAATAACATGTCAAGTTCATAAATCAAATGAAAATGAGCAGTGTTCACAATGAAGGGAACATACCAGGTGAGACCAGCAGACCTAGGCACTACGTGGCCCGTTGGCCGGATATGGCCCGTTAGCCCTATTTTGAGTGCCCACACCATGCTTTTGTCAAGATAACAAATACCAAAATCAAATTCAATCGAATTATTCTTTTAGTCATTTTTACACAGTTTACAACCGTGAGGCTTTTATTTTGAGGGTGCTCACATTGACGTGTGTGCGTCGTGCGCGCGGGTCGCGTGCGCGCCTCTTTATGGCTTGACGTTAATGGCCTGACGTTCTCGTGTGGTATACATGGGGCTTCGCGCCACGTAAACATAAGAAATGCACTACTAAAGATGTCATTGCAGAATAAAAAGAGGAAAGTCAATGCCGAGAAGAGCGTTTTCCACAAGGATCGGAATTCTAAGTATCTCTTCATGTGAATGGCAGCGCTGTGTGTTTGCTGTGCAAAGAGAATGTAGGTGTTTTAAAAGACTATAATTTGCTCCTCCACTATGAGATCAAATATGCTGACAAATACAAGAACTTTGAGCGCTGCTAGGAGGGGGACTGCACAGTGGAGGCATTAGTTGCTAAATTACAAAAGCAACAAAGACTTTTTACTCGGCTTCACTCCAGCAGAAAAGGAACATGCATGAAAGATAAAGTGACAGAAATTAACCCAGATCAGTCCTTCGTGTTATTGCACTGTATTATACATCAGGAGGTGCTGTGTAAATATGTACTCAATTTAATGATGTTGTGGATGTTGTTGCTTAAGTAGTTAACTTCATCAGAGCACAAGCTATGAATTACAGACAGTTTGTTGCACTTTTAGAAGAGCATGAGAGTGAACATGGTGACATAGGGTACCATACAGCTGTCAGGTGGCCCAGTCTGGGCAAAGTTATGAAAAGGGTATGGGACTTAAAAGAAGAAATTCAGGAGTTTTGTCAAAAGAAAGGAAATGTTTGCCCACAACTTTCAGATGCATCCTGGATGAAAGATTTGACATTTTCTGTTGATATGACTGGATTGATGAATGAACTAAATACCAAACTTCAAGGTAAGGGACTCTTTGTTCATTAAATGTACAACCTGGTGAAGGAAACTGGAGTTTCTCTTAAGTCAGAGAGCAACATCCTCACTCCTATGCCTACTCTTAAAAAAGATCACAGACACAACTTCACAAATACTCAGCCATGTTAAGGGCACTGTATGTTGAGTTTTAAAGGCGATTTGCAGACTTCAAGGCAATATAAAGAGAAAGGCTCATGGTTTCTTCCTCCTTCATTTGCAGTGTGGACAGTACACCAACTGATGTGCAGTTTGATCTCATATACCTGCAGTCAGACAGTCTGTTGGCTGAGAACCTTAAATATGTGATTACCTCATCCCCAGTAAGTAAGGCAGCATTGGAGGAATCTTTAGAACCTGCGCTGTGTCTGAACTGTTTAGAAGCAGTAGAGCTTTCTGAGCTATCTAAAATCTTAGCTTCATCTAAACCTTCTACCTGTATGTTAGACCCAATCCCAACCAAGTTGTTTAAGGAGGTATTCCCTTTGATCAGTGGTCCTATTTTAGACATGATTAATCTATCCTTAGTAAATGGATATGTACCACAGGTTTTTAAAGTAGCTGTTATTAAACCTTTACTTAAGAAACCTTCTCTTGATCAAGATGAGCTAGTAAACTACAGACCTATATCTAATCTTCTTTTCTTATCTAAAATTCTTGAGAAAGTAGTTGCTAATCAACTTTGTGAACATTTACAAAGCAATGACCTACTTGAGGAGTTTCAGTCAGGCTTCAGAGCTCATCATAGCACTGAAACGGCTCTGGTGAAGGTCACTAATGATATTCTCATGGCCTCAGATAATGGACTTGTGTCTGTACTTGTCCTGTTAGATCTTAGTGCTGCATTTGATACAGTTGATCACAATATTCTCCTACAAAGACTTGAGCATACTGTAGGGATTAAGGGGAAAGCATTAGGCTGGTTTAAATCTTATCTGTCGGACAGATTCCAGTTTGTTCATGTTAATAATAAATCTTCCTCAAACTCTAGGGTCACCTGTGGAGTACCACAGGGTTCAGTCCTTGGACCAATTCTCTTTACTATATATATGCTTCCGATCGGCAAAATTATCAGACAGCATGGGATTAATTTCCACTGTTATGCTGATGACACTCAGCTATATCTATCCATAAATCCTGATGAATCCAATCAATTACTTCGACTGCAGTCATGTCTTGATGACATCAAAAGCTGGATGACTTTAAATTTCCTGCATCTAAATTCTGACAAGACCGAAGTTGTAATCTTTGGGCCAGAGTCCTCAAAAAATAAACTTCTTAACCAATCACTTAATCTGGATGACATTAACTTGGCCTCTGGTAATAAAGTAAAAAACCTTGGTGTTATTTTTGACCAAGACATGTCATTTAAATCCCATATTAAACAGGTTTCCAGAGTTTCCTTTTTTCACCTCCGGAATATCGCCAAAATTAGAAACATTCTGTCCAGGAGTGATGCTGAAAAACTAGTCCATGCATTTGTTACTTCAAGGCTGGACTATTGTAATTCTTTACTATCAGGAAGTCCACAAAATGCAATTCAAAGTCTTCAGCTGATCCAAAATGCTGCAGCAAGAGTTCTGATGAAAATCAACAAGAGGGATCATATTTCTCCAATTTTAGCTTCCCTTCATTGGCTTCCTGTTAAATCAAGAATAGAATTTAAAATTCTTCTTCTAACGTATAAAGCCCTTAATAATCAAGCTCCATCATATATCAGAGCTCTGATTACTCCGTATGTTCCTAACAGAGCACTTCGCTCTCAGACTGCAGGTCTGCTGGTGGTTCCTAGAGTCTCTAAAAGTAGAATGGGAGGCAGATCCTTTAGCTATCAGGCTCCTCTCCTGTGGAACCAACTCCCAGTTTTGGTCCGTGAAGCAGACACCCTGTCTACTTTTAAGACTAATCTTAAAACCTTCCTTTTTGACAAAGCTTATAACTAGAGTGGCTCATGTTACTCTGAGCTACCTTTATAGTTTTGCTGCTATAGGCTTAGGCTACTGGAGGACATCAGGGCCTATTTTTCTCACTCTACTGATTTCTACTGTTCTCCAGATTTGCATTGCATTACATTGAAATGACTGTTGTCATTTCAGCTTTTAACTTTTTGTTCTCTCTCTTTTTTCTTCATAGTTGGTACACCTGGTCTGACGTTCTGTTGACTGTGAAATCATCCAGGGAGGACAGATCACCGACTATTACCATCTAATGTAGAACAGATTACTAGATCAATGTGTGCTTCTGTGCTTTTTTGTCTCTCTTGTTGTGTCTCTGCTCTGTCTTCTGTAACCCCAGTCGGTCGAGGCAGATGACCGTTCATACTGAGCCCGGTTCTGCCGGAGGTTTTTTTTTCCCGTTAATGGGTGGTTTTTCTTCCCACTGTCGCTTCATGCTTGCTCAGTATGAGGGATTGCAGCAAAGCCATGTACAATGCAGACGACTCTCCCTGTGGCTCTACGGTTCCCCAGGAGTGAATGCTGCTTGTCGGGACTTTGATGCAATCAACTGGTCTCCTTATATAGGACATTTTGACCAATCTGTATAATCTGACCCAATCTGTATAATATGATTGAACTTGATTTTGTAAAGTGCCTTGAGATGACATGTTTCATGATTTGGCGCTATATAAATAAAATTGAATTGAAATTGAATTGAATGTGTCACTGCTGGACTTTTATTCTTCTCCATTACATCAGCAGTCTTATCAAGATTCAGGTGACCAAATAATCCACTCACACAAAGCAATAGCTTGTAACGACCCAGGACAGTGGTGGGTGGGTCACTGATTTGCATCTGACTTAGAATGCGGCTAGGAGAATGGGCCTCCATGTCCTTAAAAACAGCAGTTCACAAACTACAGGTTGCTCAAGGGCGAGCCACTAGAATAGCGTACCGCGCACGTGACGTCACCGTCTCAAGAGCAACGCCTCTTTTGCCGCTTAGGTAGGACAAACCGATAGAGAACGCACGTAGCAACCAGCAACAGAACCAGCGATATGACCGACTTTGCAGCCATTAAACTTTCCCAAGACGATGTCCCAGGTGCACGGTTTACTGGTCGCACAGTCGAAGAACACACCAACCTTCAGCTCAAACGATGGCTTGAGTGTCGAGGGCTTAAAAAGACCGGAAAACGGGCCGAGTTGATCGAACGGTAAGCTTTGTTTTTTTTACCAAGATAGCCTATATGCTATCATGGTAGCAGGCGCTTCATTATTAACATGTCGGCCACCAAAATAATCTTACCTGTTCACTACTTGATGTCGCTGGAATTGGGTCAGGATGTTCTTCGGTTGGGCCCTTTCCTCCGACAAAATGCTTGCTACATATGTAGGCTGACCGCACCAGTGTACCCAGCGCACAGATTTCTCCTTGGCACTCTCGAATTTCGGGAAAGTAATGAAGAAAACATCCTTCATATGCGGCCGATCAGCGTACCTCGAGTCGCTGTTGCACGTTCCATAGCAACAATGTTTAATAACCATGGTCTTAGATTTTGGAAAAAGCAGTCGTTTAAACGAGTAAAACCAAGGCTAACGCACGTCTCTTTTACAGCGAAACAGCGGCGGACTATGCAAGCTTGTCCTACCGCGTACCACGTGATGTGACGTCACGTTTCTAAAAATAGCTCGCTCGCGGTACGCTATTGACTATGGACTCCTGGATGGGGGTTGAAACGTTATCAGAGGAAGAGGTTCCTGGATTTGGCAGCTTCTTAGTCCTGACTGCAACCATGAATACAGACACTGAAGTCCACACATCTAATGCCCTCTCCAAAGCTGGCATGTTTTCAAGCCACCATTGGCCAAAAATGGCAGTGGAAATTGTGTGATTTTGGTAAGAACTGTAAAGTCCTCCCTTCTTGCAGGTGTATTATGGAAGAGTGTGTGCATGGCCTTCACAACCTTTTCCAGTTGCCATATGATGAAGCCACCTTTGCAATCATTATGTAAAGTGTGGACACTACAACTTCCCACCACAATCAACTGGGCACCCCCAGGGGTGGACTGGGACAAAAAAATCGGCCCTGGCATTTTGGATTAGACTGGCCCACCACATTTTTTTTCGTGTACTGAATGTGTATACCAACTGTGCAATACCAACTGTGCAATACCTTGAGGCCAGGTTAATGGAAATTAGTGAGAGTGGACACTTAAAATACTTCCAAAATCTTAATTTATTAACACTGTAAAATGTAAACTCCACCACAGCACAGCAACAATTCTTAGATCAGAGAGAGAGAGAGAGAGAGAGAGAGAGAGAAAAGTCACGGTCAATCACACATATCACGTTACATCATCATAAGAAGTTATTATGTATGCAAGTTGCTCATCAGATCTATTCAGTCTTCCAGATACTGTAGGGTACTGTAGGGTAACATCGGACTACTGTGCACTCACTGTGTAAAAAAGGATGCCAATGACAAAATGAACCATTTGAAACGTGTAAAAATCCTGTCAAAGAGGATGAGAAGAAATAAAGATTAGACAAATGTTGCACAGAATAGTATTATTATTATTCATAATAAATTTAAGAAGTTCCTCTCACCTTACTAATTTACAAGAGCAGTTTTGTCAGCAACCCACTCTTCTCACCCACCTTATCTATCACTGTGTCTGTGTCCAGTGCCCTGAGGTTGTCTTTTTCAGTGGCCATCAACATAAATGCCTCATCATGGAAAGAAAGAAAATATATAATAACTTAATATAAATTTTGATTCACTCAGTCATTTGTAATAAGTATTTTATTTATCTAATTTCCTCATTTTTGATCATATTTTCTTTAAAATCGCAGACTTTTCGCTATTTTCCATGTAAATCCTTGGTGGCCCCTGGTAGCGAAGCCGGTGAGGCCGCAGCAAGCTTGGCCTCCCCTGGGATTGCGCAATCTTCCATTCTGTGAATGCATCTTCCTTTCTCTAGATCATAAATTCAATTGTTCAAACAGTTATGAACTGATTTTCCACAATTTAATATATGTGGATTACGAATTGTGTTTTGGTCATCATACTGTGTGCAGGTAACATGTTTTCGTACTGCGCGCGATCATAAAAGGCAAAGAACTGGTTGTAGGTGAGGCTGGCAGTTCCTTGGCCTCTAGGCAGGGGGCGCTCAAGGGGCACCGCTTCTGATCCTAAAACTGTAAAGTGACAGCAAGTTATGGATGTGTTACTAGCGAGTTATGCTAAACAAGTAAAGCACTAAAAAGACTCTAAACATACAGCTGGAACAGGACTGATCAAGGAAGGCTTTCCTCCCTGGCAGTGAGCTCCACTGAGACTGAGAGAGTTTTAAAACTGAAGAAGATAAAGAGAACTTTTACCGGAAAATTATATTTTTGTTCAGAAAGAGCGCCGCATGGACTTCATTTTTAAGTAGAGGTAAGACAGCGATAATTACTCATGTTTTGTTTTTGTGATAAAATGTGCGTAATGTGGGTTATAGTTTTAGAATGTGTTACAAATGCAGAAATTCATCATAACTCATAAACTGTTTCCAGTCAAATGACAAATAATTTAGTTTTATTTATTTTTTTAACAAAGAATCAATATTTTTCCATGTCTCTTGGTGACTTGATTTGGCTCAATCAGTGTCCTTCAGCACTTTGCAATGAGTCTACTCTGTAGAGTGTATATATTTGTAAATCTGACTCCGATGACGTCAGTGCCTCACCAGCTATGAACTCTACCGCACGTCACTGACTACAACCACCACCACCACCATATTTTACATCAGACACCGGAGCAGATGAAGGGTCTGCTGTTGGGAACATGTCAGTCAGTTTGACACATTTCGCAGCGTCCGTTTGAAGAACTCGTTTCTTTTTTTTGCGCAGTTTCTCTGCGCCTCCATTGCGTTTCTTATCCATTACTACTGTGAACACCGCTGCACAAAGTTCCACATGGAGCGTGAAGGTGTTTTTCTACTTTATGATTGGCCTAGCCCTTTAGACTGTCAGGGATGATAACCAATGGGCTGCAGTAGCCTGTGGTAAGGGCCGGATGATCGGAACAGACTATTGCGCTGCTGATTTTATTTTTCTTCATGCATTATGCAAATATAACGAGGCCAATATATAAAATAATAATAATAAATAAATTAATAATAATAATAATAATAATATATATTATTAATATAAATGTCGGGTCTGCCGGCCCTAACAGCACGTCGGCCCACCGGGCCCGATTACCAGTCCATGCCTGGGCACCCCTAAACTGCTCTCCCTGTTCTTGCTGCAGTAGGCCGAGGAACTTCCAATTAACGTTTGGTCTGTCCATGGAGACGGACAACAGCTTACAACAATCAGGGGCTGTGATCAAGGGCTGTGATCACCTGACTTCCTGTTTGTGGTAAGGCGTATTGTGTCACTTCCTGTTGTCGCTGTGTGAACTGCAGTGTGTTGCTCCAGGCTCTCTCGCTTTTATCTTTAAACCCAGTGCTCTCAACTCTCACGCATTGACCGTGTGACACACGCATTTCACTAACTTCACACGCTCACACGCAACACATGGCATTTCACACGCAAACATGGCATTTCTCACGCATTAAAAATCACAAAGCCCATCTGGGCTGCGGACGACAAAACTCCGCCTTCTGCTGAGCTGTTTCGGCTTCTTTCACAACTTGTGGCCATCCGTAATTCCTGCTGCAGTTCGTGTTAACAGAGCAGCAGGGAGAGTGATCAGAGTTATGAATAATTTTAGTCCTAACCAGTGGTGAAATTAAGCCGGTAAGGTCCTGTACCGCGTATGCAGGAGGGAAGGGGAGGGGGTGGAGCTGCTGCATGGCTGCACGCAGGATCATAAAACAGTTCTGCTATCCAGATGCAGTTTAAAACGCCACTTGGTCTGTTTATAAGTTTTGTTTTTATTAATTCTGCATTTTTTAACTACATGCACCGTATTTCTGTGGCTCAGCGCTTGCTCCCCCCCCGCACGCAGCGCACGGGGGTAAAAGCAGCTCACCTCACCGCCTAGAGCACACTGACGAGATCAATAGAGATTTGTCTGGTCAGCGCGGCGACTAACTGAGAAACCTGTCGCTGTGAAAGGGGATGATAATGGTTATAAACTGTAATCTAGAAGTGCATTGAGCTGAAAAGAGGGACACATCAGCAGCTGGATCGTGCGTAAAGACGCAGCGGGAACCTCTGTGTGCTTCAGTGTTGCTGCTGAGGGGAAAATGTTGACCATAAAGGCTTGATGAAACTCAGCCTGAATCACCAATCAGGTTATAGATCTACAATGATAAACAAACCCATAGATGAATGTGTAACAGTGTAATAATTCGTTCAATAACTTAAAACTACTTATTTTTATTCAGTATTATTTGAACATATGTGTGTTTTTGTGTTTTAATCCATTAACTGAAGAATAAAGTATTAATATGTCTCTTTATCTCTTTAACAAAATTAGTACATGTCTACTTCAATGTCTGGTGGGATAAAAATGAGATGGAGTTGAGACTCCACTGGCTCTTCCAGGGTCCGGTTAGCCCCGCCCCCAAACATGCCCCGCCCCAAAATTAGCATAATCTCACTCTTAACTTTTGATCAAAGTTGAGAGGTCTGTTTAAACCTCTTTGCTGTAACATCTGTTTCCAAAACATAAGCACTTTTAAAACATTTTCTGTGGCTGCACATCCTGTTTGGGAACTCCCCGTGTTTCACACGGTTGGCTTTTTGGCGCGGTAAGAGGGCGCTAGCCTAGCGTTAGCTTAGCTTTAGCCAAGCCTTAGCCTCATAATGGCTTCTCCGTCTCTGACTAAGTCTCCTATCTGCTGCTCTCTGTGTCAGATGTTTAGTTATTCCTCTGCCTCCTTTAGTGATAATGGTACATGTAATAAATGTAGTATTTTTGTAGCTTTGGAGGCGAGGGTATCAGAATTGGAGACCCGACTCCGTGCTGTTGAAAAACCGGCTGATAGCCGCTCCTTTGCTAGCGCGGAGCCACAAAGAGTAACTTCACGTAGCGAACCAATACCTGCAGCACCTGAACAGCCGGGTAAGCAGGCCGGCTGGGTGACGGTTCGTAGGAAGCATAGCTCTAGATTTCAGCCCCCAGATCGCCACCAACCCGTCTGCGTTTCTAATAAATTTTCCCCACTCAGCAACAGTCTCGCTGAGGAGCCGACCTTAATTATTGGCAGCTCCTTATTAAGAAACGTGGCATTAAAGACACCAGGGACCATAGTTAAATGCCTGCCAGGGGCCAGAACGGGCGACATAGAATCCTACCTAAAACTACTGGCTAAGGATAAGCGTAAATACAGTAAGATTGTTATTCACGCCGGCGGTAATGACACCCGGTCACGCAGATCGGAGGTAACTAAAGTTGGTGTTGCTTCGGTGTGTGAGTTTGCTAAAACAATGTCGGACTCCGTAATTTTCTCTGCTCCCCTGCCTGATCTGACCAGTGATGACATGTTTAGCCGCATGTCGTCATTCAACCGCTGGTTGTCTAGGTGGTGTCCCGAAAACGACGTGGGCTACATTGATAACTGGCGAACTTTCTGGGGAAAACCTGGTCTGGAGAGACGGCATCCATCCCACTTTGGATGGTGCAGCTCTTCTTTCTAGGAATCTGGCCGGATTTATTAGTTCTCCTAAATGCTGACAACCCAGGGTCCAGACCAGGAAGCAGAGCAGTAGTTTAACACACCTCTCTGCAGCTTCTGTACTGTTACCCACCCATTACCCTATTGAGACAGTGTCTTTCCCACGGCCAAAACTAAACAAATTAAAAACGGATCTAAAAGGAGCAAATCATAAAAATCTAATAAAAATCAATACAGCTCACTTTGAACCAAAAAATAAAACAATTAAATGTGGTTTATTAAATATAAGGTCTCTCCCTCCAAAGACTTTGTTAGTTAATGAATTGATTTCCGATAATCAGATTGATTTATTTTGTCTCACAGAAACCTGGCTACAAGAGGACTACGTTAGTATAAATGAGTCAACTCCCTCCAGTTATTTAAATTTCCACATTCTCAAATCTGTGGGAAGAGGAGGAGGAGTGGCAACCATCTTTCAGTCTGATTTATTAATTAGTCCCAGGCCAATTAATAACTACAGTTCTTTTGAACATATAACCCTCAGTTTCCCTCATCCAAACTGCAAAGCAATAAAACCTCTTCTGTTTGTTGTTTTGTATCGTCCACCAGGCCCTTACACTCAGTTTCTGGATCAGCTGTCAGACTTTTATCTGATTTGGTGTTAAACACTGACAAAGTTATTATAGTGGGTGATTTTAACATTCGTGTTGACACTGAATGTGATAACCTTAGTGTAGCCTTTAAAACTACCCTAGATTCAATTGGGTTTGTTCAAAATGTGCATAAACCGACGCACTCCTGGTTACATACGTTAGACCTTGTGCTGACATATGGCATTGATTGTGAAGAATTAACAATATTTCCTCACAACCCTGTCCTATCTGACCATTTTTTAATAACCTTTAATCTAACTGAGTTTTCCACCCCCAAAAGAGCGTTCCATTATAGTAGATCTTTATCGGATAATGCTGTATCAAAACTTAAAGAGTCTGTCCCCCTTTTAATATCCTCAGTATTGCAGAAATGCCCTGTAGATGGCAGCAATGCTGTTTCTTCCCATTCACAAATCGACACCTTTGTTAACGGTGTGACTTCCTCATTGCATTAGACAATGTAGCTCCTTTGAAAAAGAAGCTGATAATTCACAGGAAGCTGGCTCCCTGGTTTAATTCAGAGCTGCATTCCTTGAAGCACAATGTTAGGAAATTGGAGAGAAAATGGCGCTCTACACACCAAGAGGAATCCTACCTAATCTGGAAAGACAGTCTTTTGTTGTATAATAAGAGCCTTCGCAGAGTTAGAGCAGCATATTTTTCATCATTAATTGAGGAGAATAAAGATAATCCTAGATTTCTCTTCAGTACGGTTGCTAAACTTACCCAGAGCCACAGCTCTGTTGATCCATCCATTCCCTTAGCTCTTAGCAGTAATGACTTTATGGGATTCTTCATAAATAAAATTGATGCCATTAAAAATAAAATAATTGGCATCCTCCCAAACATGATTACCTCGTCCTCAGTAAGTGAGGCAGCGTTGGAGGAATCTTTAGAACCTGCACAGTGTCTGAACTGTTTAGAAGCAGTAAAGCTTTCTGGGCTATCTAAAATTTTAGCTTCATCTAAACCTTCTACCTGTATGTTAGACCCAATCCCAACCAAGTTGTTTAAGGAGATATTCCCATTGATCAGTGGCCCTATTTTGGACATGGTTAATCTATCCTTAGTAAATGGATATGTACCACAGGCTTTTAAAGTAGCTGTTATTAAACCTTTACTTAAGAAACCTTCTCTTGATCAAGATGAGTTAGTAAATTACAGACCTATATCTAATCTTCTTTTCCTATCTAAAATTCTTGAGAAAGTAGTTGCTAATCAACTATGTGAACATTTACAAAGTAATGACCTACTTGAGGAGTTTCAGTCAGGCTTCAGAGCTCATCATAGCACTGAAACGGCTCTGGTGAAGGTCACTAATGATATTCTCATGGCCTCAGATAATGGACTTGTGTCTGTACTTGTCCTGTTAGATCTCAGTGCTGCATTTGACACAGTTGATCACAATATTCTCCTACAAAGACTTCAGCATACTGTAGGGATTAAGGGGAAAGCATTAGGCTGGTTTAAATCTTATCTGTCGGACAGATTCCAGTTTGTTCATGTTAATAATAAATCTTCTTCAAACTCTAGGGTCACTTGTGGAGTACCACAGGGTTCAGTCCTTGGACCAATTCTCTTTACTATATATATGCTTCCGATTGGCAAAATTATCAGACAGCATGGGATTAATTTCCACTGTTATGCTGATGACACTCAATTGTATTTGTCCATAAATCCTGATGAATCCAATCAATTACTTCAACTACAGGCATGTCTTAATGACATCAAAAGCTGGATGACTTTAAATTTTCTGCATTTAAATTCTGACAAGACAGAAGTTGTAATCTTTGGACCAGAGTCCTCAAAAAATAAACTTCTTAATCAATCACTTAATCTGGATGGCATTAACTTGGCCTCTGGTAATAAAGTAAAAGATCTTGGTGTTATTTTTGACCAAGACATGTCATTTAAATCCCATATTAAACAGGTTTCCAGAGTTTCCTTTTTTCACCTCCGGAATATTGCCAAAATTAGAAACATTCTGTCCAGGAGCGATGCTGAAAAACTAGTCCATGCATTTGTTACATCAAGGCTGGACTATTGTAATTCTTTACTATCAGGAAGTCCACAAAATGCAGTTCAAAGTCTTCAGCTGATCTAAAATGTTGCAGCAAGAGTTCTGATGAAAATCAACAAAAGGGATCATATTTCTCCAATTTTAGCTTCCCTTCATTGGCTTCCTGTTAAATCAAGAATAGAATTTAAAATTCTTCTTCTAACGTATAAAGCCCTTAATAATCAAGCTCCATCATATATCAGAGCTCTGATTACCCCGTATGTTCCTAACAGAGCACTTCGCTCTCAGACTGCAGGTCTGCTGGTGGTTCCTAGAGTCTCTAAAAGTAGAATGGGAGGCAGATCCTTTAGCTATCAGGCTCCTCTCCTGTGGAACCAACTCCCAGTTTTGGTCCGTGAGGCAGACACCCCGTCTACTTTTAAGACTAATCTTAAAACTTTCCTTTTCAACAAAGCTTATAACTAGAGTGGCTTATGTTGCCCTGACCTACCTATGGGGATGTGCTTCTATGGGCTTAGACTACTGGAGGACATCAGGATCTATTTTTCTCACTCGATCGAGTTCTACTGTTCTTCAATTATGCATTGCTTGTCATAATTTCTTTTTATAACTTTTTGTTCTCTCTCTTTTTTTTCTTCATAGTAGGTACACCTGGTCTGGCGTTCTGTTATCTGAGACATCATCCAGAGAAGACAGCTCACCTGCTATTACCATCTAATATAGAACAGATTACTGGATCAATGTGTGCTTCTGTGCTTTTTGTCTGTTTTGTTGTGTCTCTGCTCTGTCTTCTCTAACCCCCAGTCGGTAGAGGCAGATGACCGTTCATACTGAGCCCGGTTCTGCTGGAGGTTTTTCCTTCCCGCTAATGGGTGGTTTTTCTTTCCACTGTCGCTTTATGCTTGCTCAGTATGAGGGATTGCTGCAAAGCCATGGACAATGCAGACGAGTCTCCCTGTAGCTCTACGCTTCTCCAGGAGTGAATGCTGCTTGTCGGGACTTTGAAGCAATCAACTGGTTCCCTTATATAGGAAATTTATGACCAATCTGTATAATATGATTGATTTTGACTTTGTAAAGTGCCTCGAGATGACATGTTTCATGAATTGGCGCTATATAAATAAAATTGAATTGAATTGTCTGTATCGTGCATAACTGTAAATATTGTAAAAAAAATAAATTATTTTCACATATTACACAATCTTGCACTTAAATACTGTGTTGAGTCTTATTAAGCACACTTCGACCTTCTCCCTGAGCTGAAATTAGACCTTCTGATTATAACTTTTATTTTATATACTTCTATATCAGCATCTACATAGTATATGTTACCAATATCTATAATATTATCAATTGACACATTAAATCAGAGATGTACAAACATTTTCAAATGTGTGAAAAATTATCACGTTTTTTTTTAAGGTGTATATCTGCATCAACCCAAAATTATGCCGTTCTTAAATTGCAATTGTCTTGGGCTGCACAAAATCACTCCAAGAACCACAAATAGCAAGAAAAAAGAGCAACAAACTTGAATAATAAAAATACATGAACTTGGGGTCAGTCTGACGCCCCACCAAGGACAGTACCATGTGCGAAACAAGTCCGCACATGACAACTAGGAGGATGTCACAGGTGTCATGATTTAGGTTTTTGTTTGTTTATTTTGCACTTTTCGGAACTAATTAGTTTCCACTCCCCTCAGCCAATAGTCATCTGCCACCACCCAATCAGCTCTGTCCACACCTCAGTCACTAGTCTCCAGTCAGCTCAGATCAGCTCCACCTTCTGCCAGTAATTACTGTCAACTCTGGTCACCTGTTCAGCTGCCTACATGTACCCGCCTCTGTCATTCACTCACTGCAAGAACATCTTATCTTATCGTGCGTGCACAAGTTTGTTTCCACGTGGCTTGACTTGTGATTAATAGCTTGGAGAAACAGATTCCATGATAACTAAAATACAGAAATGAACTGTTGGCGATGGAATGCTCAAATCCAATGTTGGCGGTGGAACATACTCACCAAGTTATTTAGTTTCTTGGATTGCCTCCTCTCACACATAGACATCCATTTAATGCGGAGACGGAGGTCAGTCAATTCCCTTTCCGACCTGTGGCACATGCCACAGTCTGTTATTGGAGGACTCTTCGTGGGTCCAGTGTCAGGCCCTGCCTCTGCATCGCTAACCAGGTTAAGGGAAGCACGTACGAAAGTGGGCATTTTTTTGGACGGACCAAGCAAAATCTCACTGTACCTTACGCAGGAGCGTACGCAGGTTGTTGCGCTCGCTCCTTATACTGGAATCAAGGGGACGGATCGCAAAAGCGATTACTACGTCCGTATACCTAACTTTCGTACAGTGTGTCGACGACTCAAACACTAAAGGTGGTGCTCTCGTCTCAATTTCCGAAATCGGTGTCTTGGAGTGTATGAAAAATAGAGGCCAACGGACCCGTGCCATAACTCTGTTATGCCAACAAACCTGTTTGATTATGAATATTATTATTAATTATAATTTGCTATTATAATTTAATAATATATCATTCAAACTCAAATGGTAGCTATAACAAATTCAAATGGTTGTGGTCCAAGGGCTATGAGCCTGTAATGATTAACACTAACAATTTGTTTATTAATTAGCATTTATGAACTTATTTATACTGGACAAGTGTTATCTAACCAGTTGTTGACTGGTTAGACTTATCCAGCAAACGTTGATAACTCAAATTATCATTGCAATTGGAGTTTTAATCCTTACTTCTTTACCACAAACCAATGGAAATGTCTCAGTTTATTCAGTTATTAACTCAAAAAGAGGTAATTCTATAGCTCTTAGAGACCATTCAACTTCTGGAACAAAATAATCATAAACAACTACAATTTCACAAGTTATTATTTATTAATCTAACAATTCCCTGTTACAGCAATTATTCTGCTTAATAAAACTCTAGGAAACACTACTCACTACTCAAAAGAACATGCAAAAGGAAATAAATGAAAATAAAATAAAACAAGTCAAAATGGATTAAATAATAGGTAGCAATGCTTAAATCAGTCAGTCGCTAGCAATCATGCACGGTTGGCTTCTAACTCCTTCTATTACCAGTGGCACCCGACAGCTAACTGGCGTTGCTTCACAACAACCTAGGCTAACCGCTTCAAGCTACCTGGTACTTTTCCAAGATGGTAAATGTGACGACATAAGACCTACGACCATGTGCGTGGTGCGAAAGGGGCGGCCCTAATGACGTCTCTAAAACACCAGCCTAGTGTGGGCAGACTCTGAGTACATGGCAGTCTCACTCCTGAACAAAAGACTTCAAAGAAAAATGCAGGAAACCGAACGTAGACAAAGGAATAAAGGATGAAGAGAAAGGGGAGGAAGGAGAGCACTGAGTTCGGCCGTCAGTGCAGCCAATTTATCATCAACAAACCAAACACAGCCAAATCACTTAATTGCATGCACAATATTAGAGATATTCAGCACAGTTAAACAAACTCCCTTTTGGAGTAATTAAGCATTAAACTAATTCCTAATAGGTTCTGCCCAGCCACAAAATATCACCCATCCATCCATCCACCTATTTTCTGACCCGCTTAATCCCTCATGGGGTCGCGGGGGTTGCTGGTGCCTATCTCCAGTGTTCACTGGGCAAGAGGCGGGGTACACCCTGGACAGGTCGCCAGTCTGTCACAGACAAAATATAACCTTACGGATGAAAAAGGGAAATAAAAAAGGAAAGTCCTTTCTTTACTTGGTGTCACCTCAGTGAGGATGTCCTGGCTCATCCGTGGTTCCAAGCGGAGGCCTTGGGGGTGCGGATCACTCCGCCGTGAAGAGCAGGGAAAAAAAACACCACCAAGTTTTCTGGGCGCTCTCCGACGCTTTGTTTGGCCCAAACAACGAGTCGATCCTACCTTCCAGTAGGTTCAAAAATTAATTCAAGTAGTTTAAAGTTGCGACCTCCTGTTTAAGTAAAAACTCGGACCAGCGAGGGATTGAATCACGTGCCATGTGGGGAAAAGCCCAGCGTGAGGAACAGCTATTTGTGCCTTCTCAGTTTGGCGGATTGCCAGGGAAGAAGGCTGAGATTATAGCGTATCACGCTTTTATAGGTATCTCCATGGCAACGAGATAAGGTTTCTATGGGGTTGTTCCCATAGACCGTGTTGCATGCTGGGAGTTGCAGTCTGTCATGGCACAAATGGCATAACAACTCCCATGTTATTTCTTTATGATAATTAAGACTCATCTAATTATGCGCGTTTGGGAGGGGCCAAGGTATTCGGAAGCCAACGGGCAGGCCTGGGACTTATATACTGGTTACATTCGTTTTCAATGGCTTTTAAGCCCACGCCGCATAGCGCCACCAACGTGTCAGAAACACGAGCACACTTGGAGGCGGGAAGGGAAAACTGGGGAAGCTTTTCCTATTGGCCGAGGCCGTGATTCAACTAATTAAGTGCGTTTGGAAGGGGCCAAGCTGTACGGAAGCTGGGAGCCAACGGGCAAGCCTGGAACGAATACTAGTTACATTTGTTTTCAATGTCTTTTAAGCCAGAGATACAGATTAACTGTTGAGCTGTTGTGACTTTTGGGGTCATGCGGTCATGTATTCGGACCAAACTTACAAATCTCCTTGAAGTGCTCAACAACATGCCCCAAGCCGCTTCCTCTTAACTCGTTGCTAACAGTAAGTAGCCGTAGGAAGGGGTTACCGACCTGAGCTTTGCTATGTTGGTAGAGGCCTTAGATGTATTAATATTAATATTAAGGGTCTGGAAGGTATATCTGGGGAACATATCTAATAATAATTTTGAAATCATTTAAAAAACAAAAGTGGCCAGAGGGGCCAAAGTGTATGGAACTTGGTAGCCAATGGACAGATTCTGGGATGGGTAATTATTTTTTAATAACTGTTTTAACTGCCCATATTTCACATATCTCCCCATGTAATCATCTCCTGTCTTTTCTGGCCTTCATCTAAATGAATTATTGACAGAAAGTGGCATGAGATGCTAATTTCATGAGAGGACATATGAATTGGACAACTGCGCTGTGCTTGTAATATGTCTGACCTAAGCAAAATCAATCCAAGAATTAGGTGCTGTTGTGTGGATGATCAAAAACCAGGCTCCATAAATTAGGCAATAAAAGTGCCAGGAAAAGTGTTACAACTTTGGAAGTATAAAAATAAGACTTTAAAGTGGAACAATGAAAACCACAAAAAAAGGTTTAAATGAAGATTATAAAAACAGTTATGGAACAATACTACTATTAAAATACTTTAACATACTACTATTACAATTCTCTGAAATCTACATATGAAAACAGTACTACTAAAACAGTACTAGTAAACTATTGAAAACACAAAATTTTTTAAAAGTATTGACCTATTCGTTTCATTTTATGAAGAACACGGCGCACTTTTTCACTGGCCTCACGCCGGCGCCGGAGATTATAGGCCCTAAAAGGGCTTATTTTTACATGGTGGAATCTCTGGGGAGGGTGCTTTGGAGAGCGAATGCATCAGGAGTGTCCTTATCTTGATGGCCTCCTGCAGGCTGGGGTTCAGTACATAGAACCGGTCAGCAATTTTGGCACATAAAGTTGCTGACCTTGGCTCTCTCCTCAGGTGTCAGCTGGTTCTTGGCCTAAAGAAGGAGGGAAGAGGCATTAGATACACTCAATCACGATCTGAGGCAGAGACAGAACAGGCCGGGAAAGCCATACTCACACTGTCGGCCAGGGCAGTCCGGACCAAGGTAGAGTTGATATTCCCTTTCAGCTCCATCTTCCTCCACACGTAGTTAAGGTACCGGGCGATGTTCCTAAAGGGGAGCTTGCTGAGCATGAAGAGGAAAAACTTGTTCCTGACACGAAGCTTCCTCTCAAGGTTCCTAATACAGTTGACCCACCCGAACTCCCTCTTAGTCAGGGCCAGGGTGGCGTCCCCAAACTGGGCTCAGGTCTTGTGCTCCACGACCTGCAGACAGGGATAGGACAGTGTTATTAGAGCGTCATGTCACGTCGGCTGCATGTGTGCACCAGTCCCTGTGGGCTTACCCTGATGAGGACCCCCGTGGCGTATTCTCCTTGGCTCCTGCGTCCACCTCGCTGTCCCGCATGTTGGTGAAGACGCCCGGCCTGTGGCCACTGATGCACGCCCAGTATGCAGTCAGGTAGCCGTAGAGCTGGTAGTGGAGGGTGGTCTGGCGAGGGTCTTTCTCCAGCTTGTCTGAAAGATTGCAGAGGAGAGTCAGTGACAGGCGGTGAAGAGGAAAAAAGGTGTGGCCGTGAGGGCGGACAGAAGAGGACTCACCCAAGGCATGCCAGGCGGACGCATCGGAGGATCATCTCCCGCTCTGGCCTTGCCTCATCTGGGCATGCTTCACCTTGTTTTGGTGAAGCGTGGTTGGCCGTTCAGTGTCCCTCCAGGCCTTTTGTATTTGACATCCTGCAGCTGTCGGGGCAGCTCCTCTTCATGTAGCTGATGAATTGGCAGATTTGGTAGATGTAGAAGCGCAGTGGTTATCTTTTTTTGGCTCCTGCTCAGCTCCATTATCCATCTGCAGAGGGGAAAGCAACACTATCAGACATGGTGTGGCAAGGGAGAAACATCTGTGAAACGGGCCACTGAGCTCACCTGTTGATACGGGCAGGGTTATAGACAAACTTTCAATGGGAGAAGCGCGAGTGCCCCTCCGCCATGTAGCGCAGGAAACCCTTGAGCCGGCTGATCGTGCAGATCACACCCTCCTCCATTTTCCTGCTCCCATACCTGTGGGTGTAGTAGCTCTTGTAACGCACGATGTATGTCTCTGAAAGGAGAAACAGGGTCATGAGTGAGACACGCCGACTCCAGGCAGGGAAGACAGGAATAATAATTACCCATGGGGCGGGGCAGGAGCAGCCAGTTCATAACGTTACCCCTCCCTCTTCCGCTGTTCCAAGTGCACGAGGCACTGGAGCTTAAGGGGAGCTTCACTTTGTTGGGCATACAAACGCGAGGATAATCCATCTTCCCGGGCTTCAGCATGATCTCCTCCTTCTTCTTCGTGTGGAAGGAGTGTGAGTGAAGGAGCGGAAGAGAGAGCGTGAGTTGTATCTGTTTGCTTTTCTCTATCTTTTCACCGGGTGTATGTAAATATTGTGTATATAGGTGTTTGTTGTGCTTTGTTTTTTTGGCGCCATGGCAGTGGCTGGTGGCTCGGGCGTCTTCTGCATGCTGACACAGAGGAACGGCATCAAGGTGGGTGCCGGGTCTCTGTGCAGTGTGGAGGACATGTGTTTGGCGGTGGGTGAGGTTATAGGGCACAGTTCTCTCAAGTTCTGTTTGTTGAGCGGGTTGAGCAGGCACACCTGTTAGTCGAGTCAGGCATCTCGGTGAACGGCTCGTTCCTTCAGGTGTCGCCACTTACGCAGCCCGCTACCAGGGTGATTTTATCAAATGTCCCTCCGTTCAGTAGCGACGAGTTCCTCATTAAGGAGCTGTCGCGCCATGGAAAGGTGGTTTCCCCCGTAAAAAAGATCCTGTCAGGGTGTAAATCACCTTTGCTGAAGCATGTTGTCTCCCGTCGAGGTAAGTCTGACTATCTCTAGCCGGAACCTCTCAACCTCGGGCACAAGCTCAGACTCCTTCCCCACCAGAGAGGTGACATTCCATGTCCCAAGAGCCAGCTTCTGCAGCCGAGGATCGGAAGGCCAAGGTCCCCGCCCTCGACTGCCACCCATTACACAACGCACCCGACCCATTTGGCCCCTCCGACAGGTGCTGAGCCCATTGGTAGGTGGACCCATGTTTCCTCTTCAGGCTGTGCTCGGCCAAGCTCCGTGGGTAAAAGCCCGGCTACCAGGCGCTCTCCAGCATGCCCAATCTCCAGGCCTGGCTCCAGACTGGGGCCCCGGTGACCCGCATCTGGGTGAGGGAACACTACGTCCATTTATCGTACTCATCATAAGCTGCTCTGTGTCTGGTCCCTCACCTAGGACCTGTCTGCCTTGGGTGACCCTACTAGGGGCATCAAGCCCCTGACAGCATAGCTCCTAGGGTCATTGGGACACTCAAACCCCTCTACCACAATAAGGTGGAAGGCCAGGGAAGGGTCATATGCACTAGCTTTTTATTATTTTTATTGTGCATATTTTATTGTGGTGTTGTTTTTTAGCCTTTTACCCAACATGGATAATTTTAAAATAGCTTCTTTAAATGTTAATGGAGCAAGGGAGGCTTTAAAACGCACCATGATTGATGAAATGGCAAAACTGAAAAAAATAATCAACGTTTTATTTTTACAAGAAACACACAGTGATTTTAACAATGAAGCAGACTGGCCTAGAGAATGGAAAGGGGAAGCTTTTTTCAGCCACAGCACCTCCCAGAGTTCTGGGTTGGGCCTCCTCTTTTCCACGGCTTTCACCCCAAACTCTTTTAATGTAGAAAATATCGTTCAGGGAAGGTGTCATTTAGTAAAAGCTCAGTTTGACCATTTTAACGTGGTTTTGTTCAATATTTATGCTCCTAATGTTGGTGCAGAGAGGAAGCGATTTTAGAAAAATTGGGGAGAGGTTGGGAGATTGCGGGGATGATGATTATGTTTTTTTAGGTGGGGATTTTAACTGTACAGAGTTGTTAGACTGAAATAATAGAGCCTCACCCAGCCTCCCAACATATGGTCCCACGTTAAAGAAGACCGCATCTCTTTAGCTCGTATTGATTGTTTTAATTGTTTTAAACCCCATTTTAATGTGTTTAAAACATGTCAGATTTTACCGGTAGCTTTTACAGACCACATTTTTAGAAAATGTTTTTATCACAAACATTTTACCTAAAAGCACCTACTGGCATTTTAATCTGGCTTTAACATACAATTATAGTTTAAGAGAAGCTCTAAGTTATTTTTGGACTGTTTTTAGACAAAGGGTGATTTTACTTGTCTAAGGCAGTGGTGGGACCATGGAAAAGTACAAATCAAACAACTTTGTCAGCAGCACATTCTTAATGTCATTAGTGATGTCACCAGATCTATCAGAGATGTGGAGATGAACATAGTGGAATTAGAACATCTAAGTCAGTCCACAGGAAATTGAGAGCATATTGAAGCTCTCAAATACTAGCTTCTAGGCAACCTGCTACAGTCTAAAGTCCAAGGCGTGTTGGTCAGGTCTCGGGTTCAGAACATCAGAGATGGATGCTCCCTCTAGCTTCTTCTTTAGCTTGGAGAGGAAATGCAGACAGAGGAAGGTGATCCATTCCCTGCCATCCGACACAGGGCAGCAGTTGAGTGAGCCAGGCCAGTTCAGGAAGAGGGCTGTAGAGTTTTACTCTTCGTTATTCAGCAGCGAATATCAAGAAAATCATGAGCTGTTTGGGGAGTTCTGCAGCGGACTGCCCCAGGTCTCCATTCAGACCAACGCCCAGCTGGGGCGCCCCCTGGAGGTACAGGAGCTCCACACGGCCCTCCAAGGAATGCAGGCCCGAAAGGCCACCGAAATCGATGGGCTCACTGTAGAATTCTACAAGGCCTATTGGGACATCTTAGCAGGGAACCTACTGGATGTGTTTAACGAGAGCCTGAAATACGGTTCGCTCCCGATGTCTTGCCGCAGAGCGGTCATCACTCTTCTCCCAAAAAAGGGGAACCTGCAGAAAATCAAGAACTGGCACCCTGTGTCCTTTCTGTGCACTGATTATAAGATTATCTCCAAGGCCCTGGCAACCAGGATGAGAGGAGCAATGGAACAGGTCATCCACCGAGACCAAATTTACTGTGTCCCCAGCAGGTCAATGGTGCGAGAGTTTGGGTTCAGCGCTGGTTTTATAGCCATGATCCAGGTGTTGTTCAGTAACATTGAGAGCGTGCTGAAGATCAACGGTAGCCTGTGTGCTCCTTTTAGAGTGTGTAGAGGTGTGCAGCAGGGCTCCGGAAAATAGGCTTGAGTGTTCGTGGTCTGGTTTTACCTGGTTTTAACAGTAACGTGGTTTTATCCGCCTATGCCAACGATGTCATTGTTTTTATAAAAGACCAAAAGGTTGCTGACATGCTATGTAATGTCACTGAAAAGTTTTGTGTCCTGTCTACTGTAAGGGTGAACTGGGGAAAGAGCGAAGCCTTCGCCACGGGTGATTGACTTGGCCGGCCCCCAGTTCTCCCTCAAAATCTTCCATGGAGGAGGGATGGTTTTGAGTATCTTGCCGTCTTTTTAGGGTCTAAAACTTTGGTACAAAAGAACTAGGTGTAAAATGTTGAGCGACAAATTAAGAAAAAAATGATTTCGCAGAGTACTGTGGTCCTATGTAACATGGCTCCAAAGATGATCTAGTGCAGCACGAGCCCAAATGTGCTATACAAGATCAACGTGAAAGTAATAAATAAACGAACCTTGAGAGACAGACCTGTTAGGACAGAGGCCCCAGTGGAGGACTCTTTTCAAGCCTCCGGTGAGGAAGCGGACTGGTGACCTTCAGTGGAGAATCCTCCACGCTGCCATTGCAACAAACTCCTTTTTATCGGTCATCAGTTCACGAGTTTTAAACATGTGTCCCATCTGTAGCTTGTCTGAGGGTGTTATTCATGTTTTTATGGAATGCATGAGATTGACATTTTTTTAAGTCTTTTGATGAGAATTTTTAGCCTTTTTGGTGTGGTTTTTACCAATGCTGTTTTTATCAATGGTGTGCATTGCAGCAGAGCCACTAAGGCAAAATCTCAAATTAAATTTTTTTTAATTGCTGAAGCCAAAATGGCTATCGAAGAGACAAGTTGCGGGCTGGACCTCATCTTGATACCGTGGCTCTGCGGAAGTGCAACGTAAAGGCCAGGATTAGACTGGAGTTTCACTTCCATGGAGCCACTGGAAACTTGAATGACTTTGTTCAACTGTGGGGTTTTAAGGGGGTTTTATGTACAGTCTGTGACCAGAATTAACTAAAATACAACAAGCACCTGATGTAAATATTTATTTTTAAGGTCCTGATCATATTTTTAAGTGTTTTAACTTATAGTATCAATAAACGTTTTGTTAAAATCTAAAAATCTTCTTCTCCTTCTCCTTCTTCTTCTCCTTCTCCTCCTCCTCCATGGGGGAGGCGGGAGATACGGCTGGGCTCTCGACATACTGAGAAAAGACAACGGGACAGACACAGTGAGAGGGGGAAGGAGAAAGAATGATGTGTCAACATGTGCTGTTGGTCCAGATGGTGAAAAGATCTTGTAAAAACTATATATCAAAACGTGCGGCTCGATCACGAGATGTGTGCTATTACTTTTGTTGGGGTTTCGACTTACCATGGCGACGAAATTAGCAAAAAAACACCTATACAAAAAGTCCTATACAAATCAATGGAGAAAATGGTAGAATTTTACAGTGGCCCACTCTGGCGTTTTCAAAGATTGCACAACTCCGAACAACTTCAGCCTACTCGCTCAATTTTCACTCTATGTAGACCAATTATACATTAAAACGTAGGTATTTTTGTCTGGATTAAGGAAATGTAACCCTCATTGCTGTAGGATTTATACATTTTTCGCAAATCACCTCAGAGCGACACAAACTCAAAATCCTCCTCATTCATTTTCTGTGGAGCTGTTCTCACAAATGACATCTGAAAATCCCAAACAACACATGTTTCGCATCGCTGCTACTCCTAAACTGTTTGATGTACAGGCATGAAACTTTCACACACGAATGTCCCGACCCTTCTGGCACTCACAAAAAAGGAATTTTGTGGATAACTGTTACGGTTTTGCCGCAGGAACAATTTGTTCGGGAGTAGCGAATGTGCAAAATCCTGAAAGAGGATCAGACTTGCTTCCCCTCAAATGATGCACTTTTTTACATCGTCGCTGTGCCTACACCGATTTTTGTACAAACATAAAAATAGGCACCATACTCCTCAAAACCCTGCTGATACTCATGGTGAAAGAATTACTTTGATATCTCTTATACTTTTTCAGCTACAGCCATTTCTTCAGGGATAATGTTTCGGGGATTTTTTCATTTTCATCAAAATTACATTTTTTCATGATTTTTTGTGCCTAAATTAAAATATTTCCAGCAAAAACTGATAGCTTGTCCGGTTCCCCTATCCGTTACCAAATAAACGCCAAAAAAATTACGTCTCTAGCATTTACGGTTCCGGAGAAACGAAGTGCTGCTCACCCCCATCTGTCACCCAATGCTCTTCAATGGCCATGTATCCAGTTATGCTCAGCCAAATGCAGGTCTATATATGACTGGGGTTTGGTCCACTGGTTAAGTTGTCGGACTGCCACTCCCGATGTTGCGGGATCAAAACCCACTGTGGCAGGTTAAGTATATTACATTTTCACCCCCGTAGTATCCACCTTATTTTCGAACGCGGAAGTAACTATGGGTCCAACTTCTGTTTTTTTGTGCAGCACTTCCGTTTCAGCGCTTCCCTCGGTCAAATAACATTAGTTTGACAGAAATGATAAACTGTCGTGGCAACATTGTCAAAGATTGCAGAGCGATCGAAGTGGCAGATCAGTGCCACATCCTCAAACTATTCATGACTGAGAGGATGACATGAAGAAGTGGCCTCATATAACGAATAAGGACATTTTAACCAGTTTGTGTCGTCACTTGGTGCGGACGGCTCTGCAGTGCGACTTTACCGACGCGAACTTCCGCAGTGGAAAAGTTGGATCGGTGTTAATAAATATGAACATGGATGACCTGGTATTCATGGAGGCTGATGTCCGTTCAAGCCAAAGCAAGTCCGACGTTCACTCTGCTGGATCCTGACTGCATTAACCGGCTCCACCGAGACGACCGGAGTGCTCTGTAAAAGTGCTGAAAGCCTGAGTTCCTTTAAATCAAGATTAAAAACACATTTGTTTAAAATTGCATTTGACTGTTCTAGTTAAACAGTTTTACTGTTTTTAATGTTCTTTTTTGTTACTACATTCTATCCCCACTTGCTTTTATTATATTTTCTATCTACATTTTATTATTTTGCTATATCTTAATCATGTAAAGCACTTTGTATTGTCTTGTACTGTATTGTGCTATATAAATAAATTTGCCTTGCCTTGCCTTGCCTCTGATGCTGCGGCTCCAGGGGAAAGTCAGGCAGCGGCGACTTATGGAAGGTAGGCTAATGAATCTTCTGATTCAAAACATACTGGCTGTTGCCTCGTTGTGATTAGATTGCTGCTCAGTTAATTTTACAAAGATAGCAGTACTAAATGTTTAGGATTTAACTGATGTTATAACAGTATATCAAAACATTCTGCCCACTTCATGTTTAGGCTTGAAATTTAAATGGATAGTTTAAGTTGTCACTATAAACTTTCCATATTTTTATATAAACATGACACCAAGGACTGTAATATAAAAAGCTTACCTGTGTCTCCTCTCCTCTTGAGGTCTCCTTGTTTTTGTTTTTAATGGAACTTCGCAGCTCAGACACTTTTCTGGCGACGTGTGCCCTTCTGTCGGTCTTTTGTCCACAAGATGAAAAGAATAAACATATGGTCGCTTCGGTGGTTTCTTCAGATTTAAAGCTTTTAACCATAAGGCGAAGAGATTCCTCATTCGTCGGCTGAGGGTGAATGAAGTAGGGCTCCCTGCATCCGCAGCTCTTGTTTACAGTCGATGATTAAAACACTCCTGCTCCACATAAACCTTTCTTTTACAAGCGTTATTATAACAACCTCTAACCGTACAAACGATCCCGGTCTTCCTCGAAGCCATAAAGACAAGTAATTTGAGACAAAGTAGCTGCATGAGTCGCTTTTCATCAAGCTACCTAGTGACAGAAAGTGAGCGGCCGGAAGTCTTGCACAAAAAAACGTCAACTCGCTGGCTCCGTATTTCCGTCAAAAATAAGGTGGATACATGTCAAAAAGTGCCTCTTCATCCAGTTAAGTGCTCTTTTTCTATAAGCTGCCATTTTGAGTTGCCATGGCGACGAAATAAACAAGAACCATGCAAAATCATATTATCTCCCTTTTTGAGGCACTTTCCAGCGGAGGATTTGGACCAAACTAACAGACTACCATCATCCGGTGATACTGAACACAACCATGTTAGCGGCTAACGGTTAGTATGTTGCTAACCGCAAGTAGCTCTAGGAAGGTCGTACAAAACTAGGAAGGTCTGTACTTCCTTTAGAGAGAAAGCTCCACAATAAATCTGGGCCATGTCGGATAAAGCATGTCTATTTTATGAGGTGTCAAAGATTCATTTTTGACCCCATTTTGTCTCTGCTACATGCTGCAGAAATGCTCCAAAGACACCAAAAATTCCCACATAACACTCGTATCCAACACTCACAAGAGGGGGGGTCACCCCAAATCAACTATACTGCTTGTGCCCGACCCCCGGCCCCGCCCCCGGACCAGACGCCCACCGGACCAGGCCCCCCAAAGAGGGGGGGCCAACACGACCCGTACGGGCCACCCAGCCAGAACCCCCCTCACCCCCTAAATACCTAATAAACCCCCTCCCTCCCCCACCTTACCCTAGCCACCCCTGCCCCCCACCCTTCCTGGGGGGAGCGGAGGCGTCAGCCCCAGACCTGGCAAGCCGCTGACTACCCATAGCAGCCCCCCGCCAAGACCCCGGACACAGTGGCCCGCATCTCCTCCAGGCCCCAGACTCCTTGCCGCCATCGGAGAACGGGGGTGTGCAAAAGACCCCGATCCTCCCTACGCCCGCTCGGATGTTGTGTTGTTGCATGTTGTTCTCAAGTGTGTTTAAAAACTGGGAGCGCCGAAGAGGGTGCACGGCACAGCCCACCCCCCCTCCGGAAGGAAGCTGGAGGGGGGGTCGAAACCCCAACAAAAGTAATAGCCCACCCCCCCCATACCATGGTCTACATGAGTGTGCGTTGTGAAATTGTTTGGAGTGAAAGTGTCTAAAATGCATGATAAAATTGGGGAGAGGGACGTCACCAGAAAGTGGCAACCTCCAGTAACGCCCCCTCCCCAAGGACCTACATGTGTGGCGGCGTGATGGAGCAGGCAGAAGGAGGAGTCCGGTGATGGGGAGCAATGGACTGGGAAGCCATCCCAGGGAGCCAGCTCCCCTACTGACTCCAATAGGCACCCCCGCTCCCCGAAAGCCCCACCCAGAGAAGGGGGCCTCGCCAGCGGCACCACCATAGCCCGGGGGCCAGGGAGAGGCCGCAGGGCCCGCCAGCCAACCACCCACCAGGACCAACACCTCAAACCCCCCCAGCCCACCCACCAAGCCTACTGGCTTTACCCCCCCCCCCCCAAAAAAAATAGAAATAAATAAATAAGAGGGGGGACCCTGGCCAGCCAGCCCGCACGAGCCATCCCGAACCCGACCCCCCAAGCGTAATTACCAAGCCGGAGGCTGAGTTTGAAGTTGTTCTTCAAACACGTTTTGGTTGTGGTCGGAGCAGAGGGAATAATTGCTTTCTGCTTCGCCTTTACCCCACTAGTAGTCTTAAAGGTGGAATCCTATAGAAAATATAGCACTATTTATGCATTGCAACTCCAGATTCGATGAGTATAGACAGAGCTTTTCAAGCTCTGCGCCTCACTGGTTCCTAAGTGACTGTAGACAAAAAACGTCTGGTACCAGCATCTTTTTTTATTCTTAATGATTCCGGTTTGAGGCAGTGAGGTGGGCGGAGTTTTTTCCCCACTGGGGTGCTGCACACAAGGAAAAAACTGTGGAAAAAATGCCTAAATGAAGAGTGTAAAGGGCTCCTTCAGAGGGGAGAGGAGCAATGACGGGTCTGAGATGAAGCCCCTGACGTTACAAGTCCCTTAAAATGGCCCTTAAAAGTGCACACCTAAATTACATGTAGCTTAATTTAATTATGCGCGCCTGAATTCAAGCTCAAATTGACGTAGCACTCCCATTGCAGTACCACTGGTTCTGTGTTGTTAGAAAATAGCATGAAACACAACTACTAATTCTCCTATTGACTTTAATTGGGACATTTTGCTACGGCCGGATGGACTTTAAACGTAGTGGTTCACGTTTTGAAGGTTGGCCGCTGATAAGAGCCCCTGGCTCTGAGGGGAGGGAGGGGAGGGGTGCAGTGGTAAGAGTGTTGAGGTACATACACACAGCATATATGGCTCAGAAACAATTTGGAATGAATAAAAAAGAAACTTATAAACAGACTAAGTGTTGTTTTAGACTGCATCTGGTTAGCGGATCTGTTTTCTGATCCAACATGCAGCCTTGACTGATTCTGAATGAAGGCTTTATTTGGCAGCTGCTCTCCTCCCTTGCCTCCTGTGTACGCAGTACCGTACCATACCAACTTACTTTCACCACTGGTTAAGACCAAAATTATTTATAACTCTGATCACTTTTCCTGCTCCTTTGTTAACCCAAATAGCAACAGGAATTACTGATGGCCACAAGCTATGAAAGAAGCCGAAACAGCTCCACAGAAGGCGGAGTTTAGACTGAGCTCTGAATGGACAGTGCTGTGAACAGATCATCCGCAGCCCATATGGCCCATTGTTATTTTTATGTGTGAGAAATTCCATGTGTGGCGTGTGAAGTAAGGGAAATGTGTGTGTAAAATGGTCATTGCGTGAGAGTTGACAGCTCTGTGTACCGTACTGAAATTTAAGCCGTGTATCATTCAACCTTCCATTTTTAATATTTAAACATTATTTAAGTGGCAGATTATTTTGTTAAGTGTTTTTAATGTAAAACAAGACTTTCTACACACACACACACACATATATATATATATATATATATATATATATATACATATATATCTCCTGTTTCAACCATAGGCTTAGTGCAATTGTATGAAAAACATATAGGTGTGAACATCTCTATTCATTCCTGCATAATCAGCAGATCAACCCCTAAACTCTGGTCTTTGAGTTAGAGAGTTAGAAATGCACTTAACGGTGGCTGTATGTTACCCTCAGTACTGACCCTTTTAACAAGATCACCAAATCCACAGCCTAGAATCACAATTCAAACCAACAACAAACCTAACTGGAATCCTTAAACTTCCTGACTGTCCTTGACAGCTCCTGCTCCCTGGTTCAGGTCAGCCATTTCTACCTATTTGCCCTCCAATTTCCTCCTCTTGGACCAAGTTCCTGCTCCGGACCTTTCCCACCTCACCATAATAACACAAGATCAGTGTTGTTTACCTCAGAACTTGTCTTCAACTTCTCTTGTTCATAAGAGAAATTCCTCAATACTTGCTATCTCATCCTTATTTTTTCTAACCTGCTATCTTTGTAGGCATTCTCATGGAGCAGAGAACAAACTAGATTGCTGAACTTTTAAATTACACCCCTTTTTTTCTCTGTTAGCAAAACTTATATATAACCTATAACTCACTGCTTTTTATTTTAAACCTTGGTAAACCTTAATACCACCAATGAGGCCATAGCTGCTTTGGTGCTTAGCACTTTTAGAATTTTCAAAATAGGAAAATAAACTCCATGGCACAAGCCATAGACAATGGATGGAAGGATAGGGGACAACAAATCCATATTGCATTTACAAATGTGGCCCCCATGGGAAGTAAAATGGGCCCAGAAGATATTTTCCAGTCTGGTGTTAGATATTAGTCCAATAATAATTGGCTGTTAAAGGAGAAGTCCGGTCAAAATCAGAATTCAAACTGCTGAAAGTACTTTAAATATAAAACTACTACATACTGTGCAAAAAATTATAAGTTTTTTTAATTAATAATAATTCTCATTTAATCATGTTTATGTGGAGGAATCCATCTTGGTCAAGAATAGTACTGTCACCTCCCATTTTTTGACCTCACTCGGCGGACCCGCTGTTGAGCAAGTTTCAACGCTCTGTTTGTCACGGCGCACTATTTTCCAAGATGAAACTCAGTCGGGTCCTACAGTATATATCTATACACGTGTGTGTGTGTGTGTGTGTGCGCGCTCCACGCAGCACGGCTTTGCCGGCGCTGCAGCAGAGCGCGCGCACACACACACACACAGCGGAGGAGAGATCGCTGAAGTGACTTAAGTTAGCTGATTATTATAGTATAAGTATTAAAATATAAGAGCATTCCAGCACATGCTGGTTTGAGCACGGCTTTGCACCGGCGCTGCAGCTGAGCGCGCGCGCACACACACACACACACACACACACACACACACACACAGCGGAGGAGAGATCGCTGAAGTGACTGTGTTGAAATAAGCAATGTTTTTTCCTCTTTTACCAGTTGTGTTGGAACATCCGATGGCCATGCACGTGGGCATTGTTGCTTCAGCAATAGCTCTTGGGAATGTCAGCGGTGAAGTCCTCTGGAAATCCAAAATAATTATTGATGATCGCAGCTGTGTAGAACGCCTCCTATTGACTTTGCATGGAAAGCGGAGAGAAATACTGTCGCCGCTTCCGCTCTTCCACGTCGCAGGATGTGATGTCAAACGCCCCTTACTGCCCATATTTGGGCAGTCATGTCAGCCCCCATACACAGTGATTCAGACGACAATTTATGTTTTTATTTTCTTATTGATTAAAGATAAGTTCATTAAATAACCACAAATGTATTAGTTTTAGTTATAGCTAATGATACCCTGATTTTTCCTTGTTGACCGGACTTCCCCTTTAAGATTTTATGTAGGACAATTCTGGTTAAAAAGGAAGACCAATATGGGAGCTAAACGTGTTGCTTGATTTAAACTCCATTTTGCAATTACCAATTGAGACCTAATTGGGTCCAAATTTAAGAATGACATTGTTAACCCTGGCAAGCTTAGTACTCTGCCAGTCATAGCAAACATGTTTAATGAGCCCATATGTTAGTTGGGTTAACATTTAGCATCACCTGAATGCTGCAGATAATCTGTGTTAAAAAGAATACTGGGTAGCATATGACGATGTTAGATAGTTATACAATTTTTTATTTTACTTTCAACTCAGAAATAATGTGCTTTTGGTGGATTGATTCATTGACAGTCAGACTCCTTTGGGTGACAGACAAGAGCTTTTGTTCCAAATCATATGGTTAAATCAGAAACTCCTTGCTTGCGCAGAGAAGTTGCTGGCTTCTTACTAATCTTTCAAAGCCTCCCATAGACTCTGCTGTCATAATCAACTAGTCGATGTTAAATTTGAAGTATGAGTATTTGCTGGCCTACTTGATGAATGTTCAATTAAACAAACCTAGACGCACAAATAATATACCCAGGGCAAATGAAATTTGTAATGAATTCAACTTAAATTTAAATTAACACACATGCATGAACACAAATGTGTGCACAAACACACAGACCCATACACACCCTCATGCCCACAGATAGTAGCAGGTGCTCTCTGTTGGATGTGGATGAAGACAGATGAGCAGTGATCATTCTCATTAGAGCAGTGATGAGCTCCTGTGAAGACATACACCTGGACCAGTGCACACCTGGGGAGACAAAAACTGTCCGTGTGTGTGTGCGTGTGTGTATGTACCCAAGGGTAAAAAAGAGAAAGTGATGAACATTTTAATATAATCAGTATCGTTCTCTCTCTCTCTCTCTCTCTCTCTCTCTCTCTCTCTCTCTCTCTCTCTCTCTCTCTCTCTCTCTCTCTCTCTCTCTCTCTCTCTATATATATATATATATATATATATATATATATATATATATATATATATATTTATATGGAGCAGGAGAATGTGTTGCAACAATGAATGGATCATATGAAGTTGCAAATAGTGATTTAGAAAAACAGAAGACAAATAAAAATATATAATATAACATACTGTCACATTTGTCAGGAATGTTGCGGCAACCAAAAATAGATTTTATATGTACAGAAAATGTATGTGTGGACAATATGTATAGTGTAAGTATATATAGCAGCAGCATTTGAATGGACCATAGGATGGCTCACACTGAGTGCAACACACTGAGTGCAATAGAGTTCACAATTTCCATGTAAAGTAACTAGTTTTGTATGTATGGGAGGGGGATTATTAGGAGTTTAGCAGTCTTATGATGTGTCGAATGAAGCTACGGTGGAATCTCATTGTTCCGCATTTGAAGCTGCTGAACCTCTTGCCAGAGGGCAGCAGGGTGAACAGTCCATGATGGGAGTTATTGATATATTCCTGCTTTTCAAGGTTACATTTTAATTGCTACCATAGGATACGCGCTCCCTTAACTGAAAAACTTGCATACAAATTACCTTTAACGCTAATGACCCTTTTTAAGAATCTGAACAAGAATTTATAAGGGTTTACATTTAATATACCTCATAGAAACCGGTGAAATATCATTCCCACATTGGGTGACGTTTTATTATTCTAAGATTTAATTACTGTATTTTTCTGACTATAAGGGACACTCAGAATCCTTAAATTTTCTCAAAAATTGATGGTGCACCTTATAATTCAGTGTGCCTTAAATATGATTACCATTGTACTGACTGATTTTATGTGGTACAATGCGGTCACAAAACTGTTAAAATGTGTATGACTTTGGTTAGCAACGAAGCCGCTCCGCTCAATGGATATTCGGAGCATTTTGGTACACTATGTCACTACTTGATTGGCCTCCTGAGCTGTCTACAAGACTGTCTGACTGTAATGTCTAAACTAGAATTGCATTCATTTAAAGCAGTCCATGCCTGGAGTACACGCTAGCAACAATAAAACAAGTAAGTTAATTCAATGTAAAAGTTACGTTTATTTTGGCCTTATTCAAAAGAGGGCAGTGTAGTCCAACTATTCTGTCCTCCCAACAGAGAAGGATAGCTCTCCCTCTCAGGAGAGAGCTGTGTACGGTGAAGAGGAGGTGGGATATTACACACTCGGGAAGAATATTTAGTTGTGGACATAGACACATAGACACACAGACACGTTAATTCACAGTGCGCCATATGATCTGATGCACCTGATGGTACGAAAAATCTGGTGACGAGAAGAAAAAAATCTGGTGTCTACATTTATAGTAAAACATCTCATCATAGGTCTGCAGGGACATTAAATGACTCATTTATGTGACAAAATCCAATTATTCAATTCACAGTATACAATTCAACTGTCGGCATGTGTTTTAACATCAATAGATTTTTTTCTTCTTCTGCTTGTATATCAAGGTGGATGCACATTTAACCTCCTACAACAACTTCTACACTGCATCGTGTTTCTCTGTGTGTGTTCCAGATTGATAAGAGTGGGCAGAACAAGGTCGGATAGGGAACGACCTAAATCATTTGTTGATTGACGGATGCTATCATCTGATTCCATTAGCTTTGTTCCTACACACCTTGGCGCTTGCTAATTTAATCTTGGCTCTGATGGAGTGTAATTTGGTTAAAAAGGGCCCCTTATTAATACTTCCAGTATAATTTTCAGCCACTGATAGGCAGATGAACTTTCATTAGAGGGATAAATTGCACAGGCTTGATGGCACGTAAAATGGGAAGACAGGGTGAGCAGGACCGGACAGAGATTTATGAATGCATGAATGCAATAACACTGACATTGTTACCTTCAACTAGCAGCCTGAACATATACAGTGCCTTGCAAAAATATAGATAATACATGGACCTATTTCACATTTCATATTTACAACCACAAACCACCACAACAAGAATGATAATTGTATTCATTTACCAAATCAAATATTGTTATTTTACAGCACCAACACTCCATGTATTACTGTATATTTGGATATTTTGTGTTAGCAAATACAAAGCATTGTGAAGAAATGTTTCACAACATTTTACAAGTAAAAATCTGAAAGATGTATTGTGCACATAGATTCAGCCCCCTTGACTTAAATTGAATTAATTTTCAGTTCAGTTTATTAATATGGCACACATTTACAACACACATTTGTACAGTACCTTGAGACAAGGTACTGTACAAAGAAAGAAAATAATTTCAATTTAATCATGCAAGCAGAATCCCAGTACAGTACATTCAAAATTATTCCTAGTTAAGCAATGCCGTCAATTTCAGCTTATTATTCAAGTTGGTTAAAAAAAAGTCTAAGAAAAACCAACAGATTGCATCAGGTCATTGGCTGCATCCGAAATGTCCTAATTATAGCTCCTAACTTCTGTTCCTAGCTCCTTTTCCTTGACTTTTCATGAGGTCAATAGTAAGAACTCTATCATGTGGGGGAAAGGAGCTTTGGACTGCCTTTATCTCGTACATTATGCGACGGAAATGCATATGGATTATTCTAGTCAAATCCGGGCCTACAACTTTCCGAAAAAGAACTACAAAATGCTCTTCTCTCCCGACATTTTTGTTCATATCCATGAGGTGGGCTGTGCTTATGTCATGTCATGCAAAGGATTGTGGGATTCCTTATGGCGCCTTAGCACCAGTAAGGGACAATATGAGGTTCCTATGCTAAAGGAGCTATGAGAGCTATGAGAGGACGCATCCTTTTCCTAACTCCTACTCTACTCGCAGCACTATTTGGACAGCACGTATCATGTTGACAGCTGATGCACTTCTGCTTTAGCTAAAGTCCTTACCTATTTGGCGTTTTCAGATGCAGCCATTTACTTGCACCATTCATTGTTCCTGGATGAGCATGTAGCAACAACGGACATGGGGAATTTGGAGACTATTGCCCCATTTTCATCGCATCGGTTTGGTGCACATTAAATTCAGTCTTATTTATATAGCGTCAATTCACAACACATGTCATCTCAAGGCACTTTAAATAATAAAATTCAATCATATCATCCATACAGATTGGTCAAAAAAGTTTCCTGTATAAGGAAACCCAGCAGATTGCATCGAGTCTTGACAAGCTCTTGAAAGAGCGTAGAGCCACAGTGGAAAGTCGTCTGTATTGTCGATGGCTTTGTAGGAATCCCTCATACTGAGCATGCAGGAAGCGACAGTGGAGAAAAAAACCTCCCCTTTAACAGGAAGGAAAAACCACCAGCAGAACCAGGCTCTGTGTGAGCGGCCATCTGCCACCACCGAGTGGGGTTTAGAGAAGACAAAGCAGAGACACAAAAAGCACAGAAGCCCACATTGATCCAGGAATCCTTTCAATATTATACGGTAATGGCAGATCATCTGCTCCCCTTGATGGTGTCATAGCTAACAGGATGCCAGACCAGGTGTACCTACTATGAAGAGAAAGGAGACAGAGAGAACATAAAGTTAAAAGTTGAAATAACAACAAACAATGGAAATTGGAGAACAGTAGGAGAACTCAGCAGAGTGAGAGAAATAGATATTGATGTCCTCCAGTAGCCTAAGCCTATAGCAGCATAACTACAGAGATGGCTCAGGACTCATACTTAGGGTCATTTGTTATTGTCAACCTCTCGCACTTTGCCTCTGCCAATTCCAAACAGGTAGAGCGCTCTGGGTGCCCAAAGGTGTCCCAAATAATCTTACAAATGACCTCTTGCACCTCCTCCAGCCTCCCTTCACACTCCTTTGATGTATTTCTAATATCCTCAGACTGTTCATCCGTCAAGAGGGGGTCACCTTCTTCATCCCTGGCCTCTGCAAACGCAGCTTCCAGATCATAATTTGCATCAATAACTTTGTCAGCCTCCAATGCAATCTTGCCAAAATCCTCCTTTAACTCAATTGACATGTTTCTACATATTCTAGTTATTGTAGTGGGGAGCTGATATATGAAAGAATTATTTTTGCTCTTTAACAATGTATTATGGGAAAACCTGCTCAGTTTTATAACTTGTTTTAACTTTTGATATTATGGGAAGACTGGTCAGTTAAATAAATAGTTTTTGCTCTTTAAGAGAGAGGACTGGCCAGTTCACACATTGATTATGGCTGTTGTGGTGTTCGCACCTGGGTTCACATGAAACTAAGATAACTTGTTTTAACTTGTGGTGGGAACTTATGACAATGTATTGTGGGAAAGACTGATTCTGTATTTCTTATTTTGCTTTATTATCTGAGTTTGCAATATTATTTTGCTTCACACACTGCTGAGATGCTGGGAACGGGTTCTGTTTGGGAACATGTTTTGGAAAGGAGGGCGGCTGTGGAGGGAGAGATGGCCATTCTCGCTCCACACCTGACTCTTTGTTTACAAGTATATAAAGAGGAGACTGCCCTTAGCCCAGTGAGTCTGCCGTGAGTTCGTGTGTGGACACCGGCATCGTGAACGCTGATCTTAACCTAGGACTGAGGGCTCCCAGTTCGTGTCAATGGTAAGGGCTGATTCTGAGAATCTGTTGAGCGTCACGTTTGTTTGAAAGCTTGTTGCTTTAATGCTTGCTACTTTGCGTGTGAAGAGCTAGTTGTTTTAATGTGCTGTATTCTGTGGGGAATAATAATAAATGTGTGCCTTATATTCTAACAGAAACAGTGTTTGAGTCCTTATTTGTGTTTGCCGATCTCTCCCGATCCTGAATAAAAATTTCATAAAACAGGAGCCAAGAAAACGGCCTTTTAGCAGTGCTCCTGCCAGTCTCGAGCTGCTGCAGGCCCTTAAAATCTGCCATTTCCTTGTTGGAGCTTGGGCTTTGAGCTGGAGCTTAGGCTTTGAGCTGAAGCTGAAGCGTGACTCCTAGCTTGTAGCTGAAGCGTGGCTCTTGGTATGTAGCTGAAGCGTGGCTCTTCAAACCAGCAATTCTCCAGCCTGAGAGAACACTGTCAAGTGTTATTACTAGCTGTTCCCCACACTTGAAGGGGTGGACTCTTGACATTAAGAGTATAGCTTGATTTACTCAGACAGCAGTTGAATATTTTTCCATTCTTTATTTGTATTAAATCTCTGTGATCAGTCCTTTAGACAATAGTCAGGTAAAAACCTTAGAAAAGTGAATATTACAGTTAGTACATACATAATATTTACAACACACAAATTCCTTAACAGCATAAACACAATGATTAAACTAATATAATTCACATATACATTAGCAGAGCTTTACTAAAATTACTTGCACTGTCATGCACCAATTAACAATCTAAAATCTCACTTGCCCATTCACATACACTGCTCCATGCCAAAATATATAACCGTGACATAAACACACATATCCCCAAGCTTATTATTTACATCAATGTTAAACGCATGCCCGTTGTGACTCACTGCAGTCATCTTCAAAGTCCAGGTGCACAAATCACATAAGCAGGACTCCACTTACGGTAAACATTCCACATTAAACACCTGTGCAGCAGGAATCTCAAATGTCATATTTCTTTCCAGCTGCCTCTTCAGTGTTTGTCTGTGGGTCCTCAATCCTTTGTAGTTAGTTTGCAGCACGAGTCTCACACACATACTCACAAATTACCACAGCTGCTTTCCAAGATTTAATTTATGCCCTAACCATTGTCTGTCAGGCAAAGTGCTCCGGGAGCGCAAACACACCAACTGTCACGATCTCGGCACTAGTGCTGTTCTGATTACCATTTGACACACCTGGTCAGCTCCCCCCCCCCGCTTCCCATCTATTCTCATCCGTTCCACCTGCATCTCATACTATATAACCAGCTCTTAGACCAGTCACTAATGCCAGATTATTACATCTCACCAGTGAGTTGTCCTGTCTGGTAGCCTGTGCCCCTGACCCGTTTCTGCTTTTAAACCTTCTGAGCCTGCCTAGCTCGTTGGACCTGATAAACGTTCTTTCTGGATTGCTGACCTGGATCTGTGCCCTGACCCTGCACCTGGATTCTGGTTTGGACTGTTTTCCCGCTCTGCTGATTACCTGGCTCTGACTCGGTTCTGGTTCTCAGACTACGATCGTCCTGTCTTTCTTCATATCAGCTGACCAGAGAATCTTATTCCACAAGTTTCCCTCACATGGCCTGTGTCAAGCTTCGTACAGGATTTTGTATGATATTATTTTAACAATGGGTTTCTTCTTGCCACTTCCATAAAGACAAGACATGTGGATTACTGAATACTTGCAGTTTTAATAGTTTCTCCAACCTGAACTGTGAATCTCTGCGTCTTCAAATGTACCACTTTCACTGCTTTTCTGATTAAACCTCCTTGCCTGGCCTGTCAGGTGGATGGTCTTGTTTTTGTAGGTTTACAATTCCACGACATGTGGTGCACTGTTCGACAAGCTTGGAATATTGTCTTATAACACATCCCTGTTTTATGCTTCTCCACCACTTTATCCCTGACCTATTTAGTGTGTTACTTGTGCCCTATTCACACAGGATTAGTTTTACCAATGGAAGACATGTGATTTGTAATAATTACGGAGATTGTCTGTGTTTTTAATCTCGTGCGAATGCGCCATGTCAGTAATTTGTAAAGCAACAAATTCCTCCCCAAATTACCTATTATATTTTCCTGAACTCCGAGGTCGTGTGATAATACTACTTCCATGCGAATAGGCATCTCTGTGATTTGGACAGAAATGGGCGGGATCCGATATGTTATTCTGAAGGGTTTTTTTTGTTTCCTGGCCACATTTTATTTCTTTTTGGTGAAGAATGGAGGCTGCATTTAAGTGTTTAGAAAACCCTGGGTCCTGGGCCAACAAAACCTTATCAGAAAACAAGCCCAGCAAACAACCCACCACACAGTAATACAGAGCCTGTTTCTATACTGTATAAATGCATGCATTTAGTGTTGAATTTCTACCCACTGTGACTTTTCCTGCTAATAAAATTGTTGGGTGGGGGGGGGGGGGGTGTACATATTACATATATTACACCTCGGAGTTTAGCAAAATATAGTAGGTAATTTGCGGGGGAATTTTTGCTTTCCAAATTACTGACATAGAGCATTCGCAGGGGATTAAAGACACGGACAATCTGCATAATTATTACAAATCACACGTGGTCCCTAGGTAAACCTAATCCCGTGCAAATAGGGTTTAAGGTTCTCTGAGAAACCACAGCAGCCTTCCAAGAAGAGTTGGTAGTAGTAGTCTTGCAATTGGAATGTTGTGGGTGCGATTACAACTTCAACATTTCAATTTACCCCTGGGCTGTCATGGTTTAAGTTTTGTCTGGTCTCAAGTCCTCGGCTCTGATGTTCTGGTCTCAAATCCTCCGCTCTGATATTCTGGTCTCAAGTCCTCGGCTCTGATGTTCTGGTCTCAAGTCCTCGGCTCAGATGCTCCGTCCTGGTCTCAAGTCTTCGGCTCCAGAGTTCCTCCCGGTCAGTCTCTCAACACGCCTCCTGCCGGCCAGCTTCTGCACCCTACACCTCTGTCTGTTGTAAGACTCTGGGTTCCATCATCATCCATCTTCCACACTATTCAATAAACTCTCTCCTAAGAACTAGCTCTGTGTGTGCGTGCTGTGTCCGGGTTCATCCTAGAAAAATATCATAACATTATGGACCGGCCAAGGGATGAACCCGAGCACGCACAGAGCCTGGTGCAGAAGCTGGCAGGATCTGCCCCGCCTCCGGTTCATCTCGCCTGGGTCGCCATGCGGCGACGTCTCGCCTCTGGTTGCGTCTCGCCTGGGTCGCAGTGTTGCGACGCCTCGCCTCTGGTTCATCTCGCCTGGGTCGCCGTGCAGCGACGCCTCGCCTCTGGTTTCGTCTCGGCTGGGTCGCTGTGTTGCGACGCCTCGCCTCTAGTTCGTCTCGCCTGGGTCGCTGTGCTGCGATGCCCTGCCTATGACTCTGTTCCACGGGATCGCTCTCCGCGAGACCCGCCTCTGACGCTGCCCAGCTCTTAAAGACGGCGCTTTTAGTCGTTGCTGCCCAGCGTAACTATTGCCGCTGCCCAGCATATTAAGACTTTGCTGCCCAGCGCCTTCTGGTTTCTGTTTTTGTTTGAGTTACTTAACATTCCTTAGTTTTACAGTATTTCAGTGCTCCTTAGATTTCTTAGAGTTTTTTAGGTTTGGTTTTGTTGTGTTCTAGTTCTGCTTTAGTTTCTAGTCTTGCTTTTTGTATATTTTTACTGTTTTAGAAGAATTGTTTCTGCCTTCTGTTCATTTGTTTAGGCTCAACCTTAGTTTTGGTTTACTTAGGATTTTTTGGTGTTTTAGAGTTATTTAGGGTTTTTTTTTCTTTAGAGTGTTTGAGTTTTTATTTAGCTTTTGTTTTTCCAGCTCGGTTCTATTGTTCTAGGTTAGCTTTTAGTCTTCCGAGTTTTGTTTTTGAGTTCCAGTTTTTACCTTAGACTTCCTGTTTTGCTTTGTGTTCTTATTTCTAGCTTTAGTTATCTAGTTTTTCATCAGTTTAGCTGTACCTGCCCTCATCTCCCTGTTCTGCTTTGTTTCATAGTTTTGCTTTAGCGTTTGGTTCTTTTTCTAATTTACCAGTTTTGTTTTGATTTTTCAGTTTTAGACCCGTAGTTCCGGCTTTAAACCCTGTAGTTCCTATCCTAGTCCTGTAGTTCTAGTTTTAGACCTGTAGTTCCGTCAGCCCTGTAGTTCCTGTCTTGACCCTGTAGTCCCTGTCTTGACCCTGTAGTCCCTATCTTGACGCTGTAGTCCCTGTCTTGACCCTGTAGTCCTTGTCTTAGCCTTGTAGTCCCTGTCCTAGCCCTGTAGTCTTTGTCTAGCCCTGTAGTCCTTGTCTAGCCCTGTAGTTCTTGTCTAGCCCTGTAGTTCCGGTATTAGCATTGTAGTCTGTCAAGTTTTGTAGTTCTAGTCTTAGTTCTGTATTTGTTTTTATTAAGTTTTGTTTGTTTTATCCCCTTAGTGTCCATGTGTCTGGGTTCCTGCGCCGTCTGGGTTCCTGCGCTGTATGGGTTCCTGCGTTGGATGGGTTCAAGCGCTCTTAAAAGGTCCCTGCGCTCTTAAAAGGTCCCTGCGCTCTTAAAGGTCCCTGCGCTTTCTAAGTTCCCTGCGTTTTCAAGGTCCCTATGCTTTACTTCTCCTGTTTTCTTTGTTTTGTTTTTGCCCTGTTTAGGTTAGTCTAGTCCCCTCTAGCCTTCAGTAGTTTTTATTTTGTTTTGACTTCCCCTAATGTCTCTGTTCTGTTCACCTAGCCCTCTTAGTTCTTGTTGTTCTTGGTGTTTAGGCGCCGCCAGAGCCCTCCGGCGTTCCAAAGTCGCCGGCTGAGCCCTCTGGCTCGCCCGGCCTGTCGCTGCCCAGCGCACGCAAGTCGCCCCCAGAGCCCTCCGGCGCTCCCATGTCGCTGGCTGAGCCCTCTGGTGCGCCAGCCTGTCGCTGCCCAGCGCACGCAGGTCGCCGCCAGAGCCCTCCGGCACTTCCTAGTCGCCGGCTGAGCCCGGCGTATTTTCTCTGTTCTCGGTTCCCCGGCGTGTTTAGACGCCCTCTGTTCTCGGTTCCTCGGCGTGTTTGGACGCCCTCTGTTCTTGGTTCCCCGGCGTGTTTAGACGCCCGCTGTTCTCGGTTCCCCGGCGTGTTTAGACGCCCTCTGTTCTCGGTTCCCCGGCGTGTTAGTACGCCCTCTGTTCTAGTTCCCTGGCGTTTTAGATGTTCCCGCTTCCCTTGTGCCCCGGCGTTTCCCTCACGCCCCGGCGTTCTCTTCCTCAAGCCCTGGCGTTTCTGTACGCCAGTCGTGCTCCAGCATGTATTGTTGAGCCCTGGTGTTTTCAGTATGCCTGTTCTTCCCTCTGGCGTTTGCGTACGCCTGTTTCTTCCCTCTGGCGTTGTCGTACGCCTGTTTCTTCCCTCTGGCGTTGTCGTACGCCTGTTTCTTCCCTCTGGCGTTGTCGTACGCCCGTTCCTTCCCTCTGGCGTTGTCGTACGCCCGTTCCTTCCCTCTGGCGTTGTCGTACGCCCGTTCCTTCCCTCTGGCGTTAGGTACGCCCGTTCCTTCCCTCTGGCGTTAGGTACGCCCGTTCCTTCCCTTTGGCGCTGTCGCGCGCCCGTTCCTTCCCTTTGGCGCTGTCGCGCGCCCGTTCCTTCTCTTTGGCGCTGTCGCGCGCCCGTTCCTTCCCTTTGGCGCTGTCGCGCACCCGTTCCTTCCCTTTGGCGTTTCCGTACGCCCGTTCCTTCCCTCTGGCGTTTCCATACGCCCGTTCCTTCCCTCTGGCGTTTCCATACGCCCGTTCCTTCCCTTTGGCGTTTCCATACGCCCGTTCCTTCCCTCTGGCATTTCCGTACGCCCGTTCCTTCCCTCTGGCATTTCCGTACGCCCGTTCCTTCCCTCTGGCTTTTCCGTACGCCCGTTCTTCCCCCCTGGCGTTGGTGCACGCCTGTCTTGTCTCCCTGGTGTTTCCTTTCGCCTGTTCCCCAGAATTCTCTGGACTTTCGGTTCCCCAGAGTTTTCTAGCCTCTTTGGTTCTTCTGTGCTTTTTGACCCCTGGTTTCCCTGTGTTCTTTAGCCCCTTGGTTCCCTAGTGTTCTCTAGCCCCTTGGTTCCTTGTGTTCTCTAGTCTTAGGTCCCCCGTGTTCTCTAGCCTTAGGTCCCTCGTGTTCTCTAGTCTTAGGTTCCTCGTGTTCTCTAGTCTCTGGTCCTCCGTGTTCTTGACTTTTTGGTTCCCTATATTCTCTGGTCCTTTGGTTCTCCGTGTTTGCTGGCCCTTTGGTCCCTCAGTTTTCAGTTTTGACCAGTCCGAGCTCGGTAACCGAGATAACTCTCGAGTGTAAATGGAACGCAAACTGAACTGAACCGAGCTAGACATAACCGGACTGCGCTAAATGCAGACCAGTTCCAGGTGTGGTCTCAGCCTGTTTTTTTTCTGGCCTGGTTATCTGATAACGAAGAGCGCATGAGCAGACCGTGTCATCCCCTTACAGTCAGCTGACTGTCCGCGTTTTTTCCGGCGTGTCTGGCTGCACGTCCCGATTCACACTCCATTCCAGTAGTTGGCGGTAATGCCCCTCCGGTAGTAGCTTGCCAACCACCGTAAAACAGAGGAAGAAGAAGAAGAACTGTAAACAACAACCGAAATCTTCTCCACGCTACATTTTAAAGATGGCTTCAAAAGAGCGTGGTGCGACCTGGGATGACGCCGAGACTGAGGCTGTTATTACAGTTTGGGCGGTGGACGCTATCCAGGCGATGTTGGAGGGCCCTAAGCATAATCATGAAGTTTTCCAAAAAACTTCGGACGAAATGAAGGTGAGGGGATACGACCGAGACCCGAAACAGTGTCGAGAGAAGATTAAAAAACTTAGGATACAGTACAAGAAGGTTCTTGACCACAACAACAAGTCAGGGAGAGGGAGAAAATTGTGGAGATTCTATGGTGCCATGGATGAAGTGTTAGGCCACCGTGCATCGTCGAGGCCTCCAGTGCTTTTGGAGAAAGCACTGAATACTACCTGGCTTATCATGAATAGGCTAGCCAAAACATTATTTCTCAAAATCCACACTAGTGATATTTGAAATCTAGAAAGAGGTCAAAACTCTGTACCTATTTATTTTTTCATTCATTTCTTTCATTTACAATTTTAGAGGACGATGATGCAACATCCGACCATGAGGAGCAGCATGAGAACCTGTACAGCACACAGGATGGTAAGTAGGCTCTACACCATTTCCACATGTATGCTTCTACAACTTTTTTTTACAGTATCAGTATTAAAATGTCAAAATCTGCTGTCATTATAAAGTGTATCAAATTCAATCTTTATATTATTTATCCCTATCAAACTTAAACATTTATCATATTTTCACTCTTATAATGCGGCATTAAATGAAGTAGCTCTACTTGTAAATTAATTAAATTGAAAGAGTGACCATGTATTTCAAATTAAGTATTTATCAATTGTCTTTTTGATTACAGAGAGGGATGATGAACTATCTATGAATGGGTCAATAGCTAGTTTTATTTCTGAGGAGCCAGGAGGAAGTCATGTTGCTGAATTTCCTGTTGATGAGACTCCTGCTGCTGAGGCTCCTAAAGTAAATGTTAAAACCAGGAAGAAGAGCAAATTAGTAAAAGCCCTAGATAGTACAATAGAGGCATTCGTAAATGCTCAAAGACATTCTGATGACCGCTGGTTGGCAGCATATAAAGAACAGCAGGAGTCGGTCCAACGCCACTAACAACATCAGCTAAACCTGATACAAGAAACAGAAAGAAACCGACTTCAAGTAAGAATGCAGTTCTTTAATAACTCAAAAACTGTAATATATGTATATTTAACATGGACGTAAATGAATGTGCTTTTTATTTTAACAGGCTGAAGAGAGAATGAGAAAACAGGAACATGAGATGCGACTGATGCAGATTATGGTCCAGCTGATGTCGCAGCAACCAGCACAACTACAGCCCCTGAACCCTGCTTCCCCTTCTACTTCTTTCCCAAACTTTTCTAATTATGGACCATATCATTAATTGTACAACATATAACTCAAGTTTTAGAAATTATTTACAATACATAACATCTTGCATACAAAAATTGTTTCTGTTTTCTTTACTAAGTTTTTCAAACTACACACCACACCGGTAATTGCAAAAATATGTATGAAACTATACTATGATAAACTATTTACAAAACATGAAATACTTCAGTCAAGGTAAGGCTAATTTTTATTTGCAAAGTAACGACAGAGAGCATTTCTTATATCGTGGGCATTGTTAATATCAGGATCATTTTCTCCATCAACCAAATTGTTGCTAGGTGGCTGATTTGCCTCATTGGCCCAATGATAAAGGAAATCCTCTCCTTGGGTCTCACAGATATTATGTAGGGTACAGCAGGCAGCTATGACATTCAGAACATTTGATGTCTTGTTGTCGATTCGCTTCAAAAGCCTTCTCCATCTCCCTTTTAGCCGCCCAAAGGTGTTCTCTACCACCATCCTGTTACGGCTATGGATGAGGTTGTATTTTTTTTGGGCTTCTGTTGTCCCTGCATTTTCTGGATAAGGCTTCATCTGCCAGGGTAGGAGAGGGTATGCTGGATCGCCAAGTATAACGGGAGGTACCATCACACCATCAATTTCTGTTTGAAGATGAGGGAACACACCATTTTCCCAAAACTGGTAGAGCTGGGAGTTAATTAAAACACAAGCATCATGAGTGCTTCCTGGCCATCCAATATGGGGTGCCCCCAGGGACATATATCAAAATTAACTTCCATATACACATGTTAAATTAAACTCTTCCATATAATATAGTGAAAACCATGCATAAACACTAGTGAAATGCTCTCACACACACTAGTGAAAACATTTACCTCTTATATAACCTACTGAAAACCGTGCACAAACACTAGTGAAAAGCTCTCACATAAACTAGTGAAAACATTTACCTCTTATATAACCTACTCAAACGTTCTCATACAAAGTAGTGAGAACTGTTCATATAAATTGGTGAAAAGCTTTACCTTTCATATACACTACTGAAAAGCTTTCATAAACACTACTGAAAAGCTTTCATAAACACTACTGAAAAGCTTTTATATACACTACTGAAAAGTTTTCATAAACACTACTGAAAAGCTTTCATAAACACTACTGAAAAGCTTTTATATACACTACTGAAAAGCTTTCATAAACACTACTGAAAAGCTCTCACACACACTACTAAAAAAGCTTTTATATACACTACTGAAAAGCTCTCACACACACTACTAAAAAAGCTTTTATATACACTACAGAAAAGCTTTTATATACACTACTGAAAAGCTCTCACACACACTACTAAAAAAGCTTTTATATACACTACTGAAAAGCTTTTATATACACTACTGAAAAGCTCTCACACACACTACTAAAAAAGCTTTTATATACACTACTGAAAAGCTTTTATATACACTACTGAAATAGCGGTTTAGCGTTGTAGCATTTGACAGGATCTGGAACAGGGTCTCCGTTGAAGCCAAAATAAAGTTGAGAAATGCCCCTGCTTCTGTGAGGTGTTCAGCGGGTAGCTGAGCAGTAGTGTTGGGTCGATGAGGCGTCATGAAGTGTTTCGACACGTTGCAAAACTGTATTGATACTGTGCCGATACTGTGTCACTGAATACTGACACCTGCCGGACGTTAAAAATCCCTACAGGCAACCTAGTTGACAGCGTTAACTGACACTGATTAGATGAACTAGTATACACAATAATACAATTTAAGTCATTGTATGTTGCATTGTATTATTTCATATTTTCATTTGAATTTAAAATATCTTTGATTTTTTTTATACAGTCAATAAATAATGTGAACCTGTATCATAACGTAATAACCTCTAAGTAAAAATGTTGTGAATGAGGATGCTTGTGGACTGGCATTTTTTTTTTTTTTTTTTTACAAATTTTTATTCAAAAAAATAAGTTGTTTCGACGTTTTGATATTGAATATTGAATCTGTTACGCTTTTTTGATATCACTTCTCCAGCAGTAGAAAACACCCGATGAAGCACAGATGATGCTGGAGTTCAGAGAAATTGTAATGAAAAGCGGAAGAGGTTTGGACAGACTGTCTTTTCGTTTTTCCAGTATATCATAGGATCTCTGCCAAGTATCTGTGCACCTCCTGGATGGCATTAGCTGGCACTTTTGGTCTGCCTGCCCACTTCGATGTCAAATGTTGCCAAATGTTATGTAAAAAGAACAAATTGGCATTTTAGTACATGATTTATAAACAACAAACATACCCAATAACATGCCTGAAGTAGGGGGAGACAGCTTTTGTGAAGATGGTCCTGGCTAGGGCTCATTTGGGGTCGTCAGATGATTTATTTCAATATCCTCAGCCGCACATCGCTTTTCTAAGACAACGAAGGAACGCTCTCAGTTCTGAACAATTTCTTTGTGCTGCTCTTCATTTTTATGCCAACGGCAGCTTTTTAATAACGTAGGAGACACAGAAAATCTCTCAGAGGAAACTGTATGTTGCGCTGTCAGAAATGTTATTCAGTTACACTTTAAAGGTGTTCCATAGTCAGAGACCCACAAGATTAATAAAATAACTATGCAGAATGAAAGCAATAATTTATTCTGTATCAAATTTCGGCACTTCCAGCTCTAAATTTCCATTCCATATAGCCTATGTAGTTAATACAAAGTGAGGTTGGCAGATTAAACATCTACAAGACAATCAGTGTCAACTCATTTTTAGGATTGGTGAACAATGGCACAAAGATGAACATATCAGTTATTTCAATAACACACACCATCCCATCATTAATTGCATATGTTGAATATAGGCAATTAATGCTTTAGTTGAGTACTGTTAAACATAAAACTTTTAACTTAACCTTGCCTGGTTAAGCTGTACTTTATCATGATTTGCTGCCATGTCCTTTCAATGCTTTTAGTAATGATTGCCCCCCCCCCTCCACACACACACACACACACACACACACACACACACACACACACACCCTTTTGTGTTGAACTAGTGAAGTGTGAGAAAACAGCTTTAATTCTCCATCACATAACTTTCATATTGCGCATGCATTGACTTTTTCAACAATTACTATTATTATTATATATTACTTAATTTTCTCTTGCGGTTTTCAGCAGCAACGGCATTGTTTCTTATGGTTTAATATTGTCCATATGCCTTCTTTAAAGATTTCTAATTCTACTTGCAGGACATGCGCATTTCCAAGCTTATTTCCTGTCGTTGCCATGGTGAATCGCGTTATTTGCGTTCCATTGATCGGGCTTTTTTTCATGCTCGTGTTCACGTTCAACTCATGGTTGATCGGGCGCTGTGTTTAGTTACTTGACTTATATCATCTGTTTTCAAATCAGAAACGCTGAGTATGACAGAGTGATGTACAACCCACTCAAGGTAGTTCAGCCGTTTTTTCTGACACAAGACTCAGAACAAAGACGCACAGCGCAACCTGCCCAACCATAAAGGCGTCTGCCAAACCCATCAGCACCTGGCACTCACAGAGTGAGACTGCGAAACACCATCTCACCAGAGTTGTAAAATGGTTAAAAAAAAACGAACAGTTCAGCTTGGCTTTTATTTACTGCGCAGCATAGCTTTGATGTGCGTGCTGAATCCAGATGCGCGAATGCACACGCGCGCAGCTTAGAGGGAACAGAACACTGCTTATAAACACAGTTTGGCGCGTCCGTCAGTTCGAAACAGTTCCTGTATCGATCACGTGACTTTCCCCGCGCATCGACACGGGTTTTGCTCTATGAGCTCGACGCATGCGCCGACGCATCGGTGTTGCCGGACCCATCACTACTCAGCAGTAATCAATAATTTTATTCGGCCGGAGATTGCACAAAATGTACAGAGCTAACCGGAATGACCTCTGGTTATAATAACTTCTGGGTTAGTGACATTCCTTCCTGTTTCAAGTGAAATGCCTTCCGTTTCAAGTGAAATGCCTTCCGTTTCAACTGAAATCCGTAGCTTTTCAGTAGTATATATGAAAGCTTTTCAGTAGTGTGTGTGAGAGCTTTTCAGCAGTGTGTATGAAAGCTTTTCAGTAGTGTATATAAAAGCTTTTTCAGTAGTGTGTGAGAGCTTTTCAGTAGTGTATATAAAAGCTTTTCAGTAGTGTATATAAAAGCTTTTTCAGTAGTGTATATAAAAGCTTTTTCAGTAGTGTGTGAGAGCTTTTCAGTAGTGTATATAAAAGCTTTTCTAGTAGTGTATATAAAAGCTTTTTTAGTAGTGTGTGTGAGAGCTTTTCAGTAGTGTATATAAAAGCTTTTCAGTAGAGTATATAAAAGCTTTTTAGTAGTGTTTATGAAAGCTTTTCAGTAGTGTTTATGAAAGCTTTTTTAGTAGTGTGTGTGAGAGCTTTTCAGTAGTGTATATAAAAGCTTTTCAGTAGTGTATATGAAAGCTTTTCAGTAGTGTATATGAAAGCTTTTCAGTAGTGTATATGAAAGGTAAAGCTTTTCACCAGTTTATATGAACAGTTCTCACTACTTTGTATGAGAACGTTTGAGTAGGTAGGTTATATAAGAGGTAAATGTTTTCACTAGTTTATGTGAGAGCTTTTCACTAGTGTTTGTGCACGGTTTTCACTATATTATATGGAAGAGTTTAATTTAACATGTGTATATGGAAGTTAATTTTGATATATGTCCCTGGGGGCACCCCATAATCCAACACAGAGATCTCTAAACATATACCTGTCGTCTACCAGTGCTTGGATATTAATACTATACCAGCCCTTTCTATTCAAATAATCTACTCAGCTCTCCTTCAGGGCAACAATGGGTATGTGTGAGCCATCAATAGCACCTATGCAAGTAGGGTATCCCCATTTTTCTTTAAATGACTCCATAATATTTGTAGCCTCTATATCAGTGGGTAGCTTCACAAACTGTGGTGTCAGATGATAACATATTGCCTCACAAACATCCTTGACAAAGATGCACAGTGAGGCTCTGGATATTCCAAAAAGGTGAGCAATGGTGCGATAATCTAATGTGGTTCCCAGAAACCACAAGACAGCACCAACTTTCTGCTCCACAGGAATAGGCTGTCGCATCCTGGTTTCTGCCTTGGAGATATAAGGCCTGAGCGACTCACAAAGCCATCGGAAGGTTCTGTAGCTCATTCTATAAAAAAAAAATAAAAAAAAAATCACAATATTAGTTTTAGTTATTATACACAGTTCTTTGTACATTTTTCACCTTATTAATTCGGTAATCAATCAAAACAAATAATGGTGTCAAAACAATAGCCTATCATATAAAAATGGGAGAAAATCAGCAATTTTTTCTGTAATTAGTACCTGAAGTTTTCGATCCATTGCTGAGGGTTTAACGTCTCTCTTACCCATATACAGCCACCAGTGTTCGCTCCGCTCTCGCATCCAAACAGTTCTGTAATCACAAGAAAAATAAGGGACAATTAAATAAAACCGAATAATATATAATAAAACGTGATCAGCTGGTGGAAGCAACAGTTGATAAGCCTCCGTAATTATGAAATTTCAGACATTCATAAAAATACTAACTTCCTTACCGTGCCACGCGATTTCCAGAGATGATTCTGCTTAGCAGTGTGATAAACCTCAGCGTCTGTTGTTGTTTCCGGCGTCTGTAAACCCGGAGTAGACGTTCGTTCGTCTCATCCACTTCCCAAAATCCGACTCTCTGAAGTAGGTTCACCAGTGGTTGCCTTCTTCGCCTGACTCTCCGCAAACACCGAAATATCACAATAATACTCAAGCATAACATCCTGAATGTTACGGGCGCCGCCATTTTGATTTGCTTTGTCCCGCCTTCAATTCCAGAGAACAGTAGTACCGCAGATCGTCACTAGGAGGCGAGGAGCAACCAAGGAACCGGTATAGCGTGATGTGTAAACAGTCGTCAGAACGAGGCTCGGCTTGGTTAACTGATCCAAGCTCGGACGGGTCTCGGCTCGGATCGGTTTAACAAGGGTAGTGTAAATGGGGCTTCTGACACCCTTCAGGGTTTCCTCTAGGACTTTTTTTTGTTTGTCTTTTTCTTTTTTCCTTTTGGAAGTGGGGGAGGGGGGGACATCATCATGCAATATGCATATGTGTTCATAGATTTGGGACCCAGGCTGTAGGAGAGATTTTGCCAAGATAAAAAAACATATTAAAAAAGTGATTGGAATTATAAATTACCTTTTATAAAATGTTTTATGAATTTTAATACATTGTCTGAATCCCACTACATAAAACAGTGTCCCAAAAAGACAGCTTTCAGAGGCACACAAAGTGAATGAGGTGAATAGTGAGTGAAACTATGTGTGAATCAAAATTAGCGAATTATTGCAGTGTCACAGTTTCAGAGACAAAAAAAAGACTACTTTAAAAACAACAGTTACCTGACGAGGCGGCCGCAGCTGTGGTGTGCCTGTGAGACAGCGCTGAGGGAATTGGGAACCCTTGCTGCTGCCTCAGTACAGTGATTCCCGAACGACTAGTGCTTTGGTAAAGTCGCCATTAAAACAAAAAAAGTTGCTAAAAGTTATTTCTGCTAGTCCTTTTTTAAAGAAAAATTACTAGAGGTGTCTGAAAAGTCACTAAATATAGCAACAAAGGCACTATGTGGGCAACAGTAGACTGCCCCCTCTAATTGTCATTCCCTCCTGAGAGCAGCGCACTGCAGTGCGTATCACTACCCGATCTGTACAGGAGGCACGATCTGTACCGTAAGCCCGGGAAGGCAATTTTTCATTTTTCTTGCTTTTTTCTTCTTTTATCTTATTTTGAGTGGGATGTTTCTTATTGTATTTCATTGTAATTGTGTGAATATTGCAGGATTTAAAAGGAATAACAAAAAACATAGAAAAAATGGCTAAATCACATTTCAGTAGATGCATTGACTGCTCTGAGCATGTGCATTGATTATGTCACAGAGAGCAAAAATTTTAATTAATTTGAATATTTAAATATTTTCTGAACATAAATGTGCACTCCAACAGTGCTGATCAAAGAATGGATTCATTTGCAGTTATGTTTTTGCAAGAAATAAAGGTTTGCCTATTGGAGCTGACGTTTCGGTGCAGACGCCATTTTGGATGGGTCTCTCACGCGACCCCATTTATTTCTACAGAGGAAGCTGTCTACCCAACTAAAATAAATCACAGCTCCCTGAATTTTTACTCGATTTTCACATGGTTTGGTTTGTTACAAACGACAGAGATGTGGTTATGATACAGGATGCTGTTACACATAAAAAATATGTTTTAATGCTGAAATACATTGTTTAAACACATTTCATAAATGTATGCTCTTTAACAGAGAGAAATATGGCAAATTATTGTATTAATATGTGATTTCATACTGAAATACTTTGTTTTATGCCATTTAACAAAGACAGACATGTTGTATGGCATATTATTAAATATGTAAATAAATACATCCTTTCATGCTGAAATACTTTGTTTTATGCTCATTCCAAAAAAGTTAAAAAACAAAACAACTGGACTTTTTTCCAAAGTTTGAAGACGTTTCGCTTCCTATCCAGAAAGCTTTCTCAATTCAAAATGTCTACAGATCAGATCTTTATATTGGACAAACCAAACAACCTCTCCAAAGATGCATGGCCCAACACAGGAGAGCTACCTTCTCAGGACAAGACTCTGCTGTCCACCTACACCTTAAGGACAAAGGACACTCTTTTGAGGACCAAAATGTTCACATTTTGGACAAAGAAGACAGATGTTTCGAAAGGGGGGTGAAGGAAGCCATTTACGTTCAGAGAGAAAAACCAGCCTTAAACAGAGGAGGAGGACTTAAAAACGTACAACACAGCAGTAGGGTTGATTCCTTCCAATTATCACCTCAGTCTTCACCTCCATGCAGGTGATCAAAACATCGCTCCTGTAAGCCAAGCCAATAACGACCCTAGCGACTCCCCATTGCAGTTGCGTGGAACAGTTTCGGACTTCACCATTGAAATTCACGAGAGCTATTGTTGAAGCAACAATGCCCATGTGCATGGCGGTTGGATGTTCCAATACAATGGGTAAAAGTGAAAAAAACATTAGTTTTTTCACCTTTCCGATTCATGATCCACCACGGGCTCTTTTGTTGGATTGCCAACTTGCCATCGAACTTCTGGCCAGAGAGAGAAAACACGTCATCTGTAGCCAACATTTCGAAGAAGAATGTCTTCAAGATGACATGACAGCGAGACTTTTCGGTAGGTTTTTCTTTTTTATAATGTAGAATTTGCGGGAACATTTGTTTACCGACCAGAGGGGCGGAGTGATATGACACACTTTGATAGATTGCTCACTGTTGCGAAGCCCACTTATTTTCTGCGATTTTGGTCTTCTTTTTTCTAAAGTCGCTTGTAAATTTCAATTCAATTAAATTTTATTTATATAGCGCCAATTCATGAAACATGTCATCTCAAGGCACTTTACAAAGTTAAGTTCAATCATATTATACAGATTGGGTCAGATTATACAGATTGGTCAAAAATGTTCCTATATAAGGAAACCAGTTGATTGCATCAAAGTCCCGACAAGCAGCATTCACTCCTGGAGAAGCGTAGAGCCACAGGGAGAGTCGTCTGCATTGTACTTGGCTTTGCTGCAATCCCTCATACTGAGCAAGCATGAAGCGACAGTGGGAAGAAAAACCCCCCATTAACGGGAAGGAAAACCTCCGGCAGAACCGGGCTCAGTATGAACGGTCATCTGCCTCGACCGACTGGGGGTTACAGAAGACAGAGCAGAGACACAATAACAGAGACAAAAAAGCACAGAAGCACACATTGATCCAGTAATCTGTTCTAAATTAGATGGTAATAGCGGGTGAGCCGTCTTCTTTGGATGATGTCACATTTAACAGAACGCCAGACCAGGTGTACCTACTATGAAGATAAAAGAGAGAGAACAGAAAGTTAAAGCAGAAATGACAACACGTAATGCATAATTGAAGAACCATAGAACTCTATAGAGTGAGAAAATTAGATCCTGATGTCCTCCAGTAGCCTAAGCCTATAGCAGTAAAACTATAAAGGTAGCTCAGAGTAACATGAGCCACTCCAGTTATAAGCTTTGTCAAAAAGGAAGGTTTTAAGATTAGTCTTAAAAGTAGACAGGGTGTCTGCCTCACGGACCAAAACTGGGAGTTGGTTCCACAGGAGAGGAGCCTGATAGCTAAAGGATCTGCCTCCCATTCTACTTTTAGAGACTCTAGGAACCACCAGCAGACCTGCAGTCTGAGAGCGAAGTGCTCTGTTAGGAACATACGGGGTAATCAGAGCTCTGATATATGATGGAGCTTGATTATTAAGGGCTTTATACGTTAGAAGAAGAATTTTAAATTCTATTCTTGATTTAACAGGAAGCCAATGAAGGGAAATTTCATGAGGTTGCAGTTTTTTGGGCTTGTTTCTGAAAGTGAAGTCAATTGTTTGGGCTCTAAACTAAGTGACGCTGAAATATCCCTCTGCCTCATAACGCACTGCAGCTCATCCTGACAGTAAAGGCAGAAGGAGCCGCTCTGCCCGTATTTTCTGCAGTTCACACTTGCAATAACTGATGACAACTGCTGAAAGTAGATTAGGCGGTGCAGATCACCATTTTGAGCAGAGATTGGTTCTAAAGATGAGTTTTATACTCATCTTATAACATTGCAGAACCCAACCTATAAACTGTACTTTAATGCTTATTTGTTGTCTTTTTATGTCTTTAAAATGTTAAATTAGTATTACTTTAAATTTAAATGCTTAATACCATGTCTATTTGTGTTTAAGAGGTTAAAAAAATTTCCCCAAATTGGAATGGATAAGAGAATCGATAAGGAATCGAATTGTTTCACAGAATCGATAAGGGAATCGGAATCGTGAAAATCTTATCAATTCCAACCCTAGCTTTCACCATAGTCTTCCGCTTGATTTATATATGCAAGAAGCTTTATAAGATTTTATGCTGGAACTATTTCATGTTCAATGGACACTGAAGTGGGAATGTAAAAGAGGAAAAAAGGAGAGAACAAGATGAGAGAAAATGCTAAAGAGAGAAAAAGTGCAAAAGAAAGAAGAGAGGAAAGGGAGAGAGCAAGATAACATCCTCGGAGTCTGCATCTTCACCTGCAAAGAGAGATATAAAAATAACAGCAAAACCAACCGATAAAGTATTTCAGGTACAACTAATGCCTTGATACCATCACTGAAGAATATACAGTATTAATTAATGCGACGTGTATGAAGTGACAGCTAAAGATAATAATAGGCGTTTTCTGTATAGAAGTGAATCTGTAAGTACCTGAATCCAAGCACCTGTAGGTGTTTGCGAGAGTGCACTTGTGTATGTAAGGGTTTTCCATCAGAAAAATGCTCAATAGAGAGAGCGAGAAAACTTGACTTGGGATCTCTTGGGTACGAGGGAACATCTAGGAGCAGGGTCCAGAGCGTGAGGCAACCTGAGAGACAAGAGATAAAGGATTACGCAGGGAAAGCGAGAGCTGTCACAAGACAGTGGCCAACTGAGGCGTACCACACCAGGTTAACATTCTGGCATCCTCCAGCTGTCAGACCGCCGCTTAAATGCTGCCGAACCATGCCGCTGAACGAGCCACAGGTGTGCGCCACACCCACCTGCCAAACTTACGGTGGCCCTGAGGTACAAAGCACTACAACATTAACAAAAGCGCTACAACATTAAGGAAAGCACTCCAACATTAACAAAAATATTACAACATTAACGAAAGCACTACAACATTAACGAAACACTACAACATTAACGGAAGCGTTACAACATTAAGGAAAGCACTCCAACATTAACAAAACGGAAGAGGTACGTCCCAGTGGGAAACCTAAGAAATCGCTGATTGGACTACAGCTCGTTTTTACTTTTGAAAATTACGTTACATATAATTTAAGTGCGCACTTGTAAGGGTCATTTCAAGAAACTTGTAACATCAGGAGCTTCAGCTCAGACCCGTTATTCATTCTCTTCCCTCTAAAGGAGCCCTTTACAGTCTTTATTTATGCATTTTCCCCACTGTTTATCCCTCGCGTGCAGCGCACGAGGGTAAAATCGAGCAGCTGCGGATCATGCGTAAAGACGCAGCGTGAACCCCGTATGCTTTAAGGGTTGCAGCTGAGGGGAAAATGTTGGACCTTTTAGGCTTGATCAAACTCCGCCTCATTCACAAATGAGACCAACATGGATAGATTAATGATAAGATGTAGTTTCATTATCAACTACAATAACATAAAAAAGAAAAAAAAAAATCGGTTGCAGTTACAACAACACAACCATCATAACAAAGGTTGTGGAAATAAAATTATCGGGTCTACCTCTAATATCCCCCCCCCCTTAGCAGCTGAACCTCTGAACCTCTACCAGCACTGACGCGCATGACGCCCACACTCTGCCGCAGCCTCCGCTGCTGCTAAGGGGGGGGGGGGGGGGGGGGGGATAAGTGATAAGGCTGGTTCAAAAGTAAAAACGAGCTGTAGTCCAATCAGCGATTTCTTAGGTCTCCCATTGGGACTTACCTCTTCCGTTTTGTTAATGTTGTAGTGCTTTCCTTAATGTTGTAGCGCTTCCGTTAATGTTGTAATATTTTTGTTAATGTTGGAGTGCTTTCCTTAATGTTGTAGTGCTTTCCTTAATGTTGTAGCTTTTTTGTTAATGTTGTAGTGCTTTGCACCTCAGGGCCACCGTACAAACTCCAGTCACCTGCGGAGAAGGGAGAGAGCAGGGATGGCAGGGCCGGCAAAAAAACTGCTTTGCGCTGCCTGCTGAGTTTTGACACAATGGTCACCCAGTTTATGATCTATGACAGGGGTCACTAATTAAAAATCAGCGGGGTCCGAATAAAGAAAATCAACAACCAGTAAAGGTCCGGACACATTTTTTATTACAATCCGTTACTTTAAACAGTATTTAACACTGAAATAAAATGTTTATGCATCCACCTTATACATTGACTTTTTAAACAAAAAAATAACATAAAAATAGAACGTTTTTCTATTTTAAAATCCAAAGTGCTTTTTGAAATAGAGAACCACAATCTTTCACAGTTTGGTATATAGACAATTTCTTGACTTTCACATCTTTTATAAAACAACTGAACTTTTTTTAATTTCATTTTTATGGCTTAATGATAGAAGTGAGCTTTAGGCTGCCCTGCAAAGCCAACCTCAACCACATATCAAGGTGCTCATTCGTTCTGCGCCTTTAAATCAGCTATATTCTCCGTATGTATGAGCAAGCGGATATGTTTGGGAACGCTCCGGAGGGCTTTGCCATATTAACAAGAGAAGAGGCACAAGTGAAGTTAGCACAGGGGTTGAAGCAAAAATAATGTTTGACTGAAAACATTTTCTCGCCAGCCCATATATTCCTGGGCCGTGGACATCATGCCGCATTAGTTGGCTCACTTGCTTAGTGTGCAAAGTCAACTAAATCTGATACTTTTAAAATATCCATTGAAAATTTCTGTATCTCTGCCACCTTTCAGCTTTAAAGCCTTTGCGTCATCCTGGACAGCCTCTCCATCACTTTCCACATCCACATCATCATCTGGGTTACTTTCATTTCTGCAGCATCAAGTTCTTCCTTCACACTGTTGACAAACTGGTCCACAGTCCACTTTATAATCCCAGCTCCCTGTCCTCCAGAAACCCTCCATAAACTCCAGCTAGTACAAAGACAGCAGCTTCATCATTACATCATCTACTTCACACCTGTACATCAACTCCACTGGCTCCCTGTCACATTCAATATAAACCAATTTTATGATCATACAAGGCAAACACAGCCTTGGACAATGCAGGACACATCACCAACACTATCATGACATAATACATTTTAATTTGACACAGATTGCACATGACAATAATCAATCTCTGCTTTGCCCGTTATTGTTCACCAATTAATCATTACAGTTTATTAAAAGGCATGATTTAACTTTTTTGAAGTTTAATAAAATGGTTATATTTTAGCCCAGTGACTGGAGAGCTGTCCAGGATGAACCCTGTGTCCGCGCTCCACTTTAACTTCATAAAAAAACTCACTGAGAATCGCCTTTCTCTGGCCTCACCATGTTAGAACCCGTTCTCCAGTCCATGTTGTAGCTGCAGTTTATTTAATTTATCTTTTTGATGTAGTTTTCTTAACAATCTGTAAGCATCAAAATCCTTGTCATTTTATTTAGTGTCCTGGGGCGCAGCTGCTCATCAGGTGAACACTGTTGCATACCGACAGCTGGTGCAGCTCTGCCTTCTTTGCTTCAGAACAGCGCAGGTCTTTTTTTTAATTTTTTTTACTTTTTCCGAATCGAACCCAGTCAAATGCGGCACATTGTTTCACAGTCCGACTCTTGTTCTTCAAGGGTCATGCTAAATTAGCCTGAGCTAGCGCGTTACTCTTCTTTGTGTTTAAATAAAACATAATAGCGAATCACGGGGAGATCCCTGGTTGGTCGCCGCGTTTATCAGCGAGGGAATATACGCTGACAGACGACTTGGCCACAGGTGGAAATAATTCATTAATTAACTGCCGGAGCAGATTGACGCTTACCGAGGGAAGTTGTTGTCAGCTGCTGAACTTTCTGACCTGCTGGTTCGCATAAATCCATAGAAACCTTTGACCACCGCTACTTTCATTCATACCATCTGTGGCCAGTTTAAAATGCTCTCCCAAAGGTTAAAATGATGAACACCGATAAACCTCAGACTGGCAATGTCCGCTTTGGAAAGACCCGCCCTGCTCTCATTCTGATTGGCTAATGTCCCGGCTCTGCCAGGTTTGATTGGTTGAGAGCAGCTTGTGTTTAAAACCTTGAATAAAAAGTCTAGACGGAACTTTTTGCGCTCAATTTCCAAATGACGGAAATCCGTCGCAGCGACGGAGAACTTTAACCCCTGAGTTAGACACTGTCGTTGGACAACATGCAGTAATTAGGTAGCAGCTGGGTCCGGATCCGGACCGTGGTCCGCTAATCCGTGACCTCTGATCTATGACTATGTTACATTTTGTGGGGGTGCCCTCAAGGTCCCCATCAGTTGCATCAGCTAGGTCAAGGTACAGGATGTACCTAGAGAAGGAAAAGAAAAAAGTAATGACTGAAATTGCAAACCAGAACCAAATGGCATCTGCAGGGCATATTGAGGAACTTAAGAAGAAGAAAAAAGTTTGGTCTGAGGTGGCATAAATTCTCCTGGATGATGCTGATCAGCTCATTACACAAGCTGAAAGAACAGTTGGCATGGTAATGACACAACTGATCACCAAATCAAACATGCTAAGAAAGTGATACAAAGACAAAACGGCAGAATTACAACAGGTGGAGGAGGAACTGAAGAAAGCCTGCTGTGCCATGCCATAGCGCTGGTTATGTGGTGGTTTTTAAAAGCACTTTGATTATGATATATGTTAGTAGGGACAAAACAAAGTTCATGAATGCAGTTCAATAGTTGTTATAAAAATAAAATACATATCTGCCATTTGTGTGTGTCATGGTTTTTATGGCTTTCGCCCACATGCAGAGGACACACCGGAGAACAGGAGCAGATTTTACACGGTTTATTTAAAGGGAGAGGGGAAGGGACGACGGAGACCGAGGGTTGAGCGGGTCGGGCCTCTTCGCGGGACTTGGGACTACGGGGCGTGGAGAGATGCAGGCAGACAAGGGGAGAGGTTAGAAGCCAGCGACGGCAACAGTTCCAAAGCGTGCGGCAACGCTTACCACTCAAGGAGAGAGAACCGTCAGAGAGGTAGCAGTGAGTGGTCCAGAGAGGGTGAGTAGCCTGTGCTGATGCCATGACAGGCCAGTGGAGCAAGTGGCTGAGTGACAGTAGGACGGGCCAGTGGATGGTGGAAGTCCCATGGAGCAGCTTGGAGGCGGAGCGGCCTGGCCAGCTGACAGGCCGGAGGGGATCTCGGCGAGACTTGGAGTTGAACTCAGAGGACGAAAGAAGCAGCGGCGTGGGATCCGCAGCACGAGGCAACCTGAGACACAGGGAATAAGGCGTTAGAATGCTGAACGAGAGAAGATCTGTCGAGAGACAGTGGTCAATATGGCGTACCACACAAGGTTAACACTCTGGTGTCGATCAGCTTTGCCGCCTTCCGCTTAAATGCTCCACCACCGCCCTGCGGAATGAGAAACAGCTGAGTGTCACGCCCCCTGTCAACTGGAGCCACCTGTGAGAGAATGGAGAGAGAGAGAGAGAAGGCCGCAGCGGCCTGCCAGGCGCTGTTGGCTGGACCCTGACAGTGTGTTTTTTAGTTTTTTCCTGTATGGAAAGTTTTTGAAAATTTAAAACATTTATACTGGACCAGAAAGTAATGTTTTATGTTAGAATAAACATTTGAGTAAAGTTGTCGCAAACAGTTTTTTTTATTTTATCTTGTGTTTATTGTGAAGTTGGTCTTAACTTTTTATTTCAAGTGGCATTAAAAAGTCTTGAATTTAACTTGCCTTATGCTGTAGGAAACCCCGATTTTATACTGCATGAAATACCTGTGTAGCAATGAGACAGTTACATTTATATTCTACATACCTAATGTTTATGTTAGTGAAAACACAAACAGTACAGTACAGATAAATAATGATAATGAATGTGGCTTTTCAGTTGGTTTATTTGGATTGTGTTAATGTATGGGTATTCACTGAGTTGGATATCCTCATCTTGGTATTCTCTGTGTTAAAAGGTGCATAGACAACGGTTTCTAAGTTTAACTTTTCAGCTTATCAGAATATGATTGTTTTAACTGCAGTAACATAAAGTAAACTAAAAGCAAACTAAAATATGTCTAGGCTTTGTTGTGCTCTGTATTGCTTCTTTCTTTCTACTCGTGTTACTACGGTTCCACTTCTTTATCCTGTGTTTCATTAGTTCAGGTCACTTTTCTTCCCTGCAACTTTTCTAGGCTTTGATCATTTTAAATTTGCCATGCTTTGACAGCTTTGATAGCTGCTTGACTTTGTCCTGAGGATTGTTGAGTGGGTGCGCATGTGTTTGAATTCATGGGTTGATTTTAATGATCACAAACGCCTTCTACCCATATCAATAAAGTAGCCTTTTTGGGAACCTTTCCCTTTTGATTTTTTCCCATTTTTTATAAGGCCTGCCCTTGAAAATATGTTTACTTAAACCTGAGCGACAAGAGTAGAAAAATAAGCAAAGAATGCATTTGCCCCCAGAGGCTACATCAATTGGCTATTGTCAAAGTCGAACTAGATTTTATGTAAAACTCCAAATCCAGGTTGTTTGTATTGACCAAACGACAAAATGCATGTTCATTTTTTTTCAATCCAATTAGAAATCTTGTGGGTTTTTGACAGCTAATTTATATGTGTAAGTGAGTGCCCGATGCTGAATGTGTAATTGTGCACTGTGTGGAGAATTGTGTTACCTGACTTTTTGTAGGGACACAAAAATAATTGATTTAAATCTAAGATTAATATGGTGGAACATTGGGACGGGCAACTGATTGGTTTTTATGATCAAATGAAGTCAATGCTGATTCATGCAGAGCTTAAAGTGGAACACATTGATTTTATTTTCCTGCCCTCTGATCCTTTGAAATCAGTGGTTTGTTAAATCTTTTTCACTTCCTTTCATTTAAGATTCCAAGCCTTCATTATTCTTACAGATCCCACAGTTCTTTAATATTGTCAGTGATGAAAGAGAGACGTTAGATGCAAAATAAAATCTTAAATTGCCATTGATAACTTTGTCCTTATTGATCAGTAAAATGTCTTAGCACAATGTTTCATAGCACACACAAAAAATAAGACAATGATTGCTCTATTATTAAGAGCTGCATACCACTTAGATGAAGCTCTGCTTTTGTGTTGGTTCTACAGGTAATCACTACGCAAAGGTTGAGATGTGCAATGCAGGAATACTTATAACAAGTAAGCTACTTTTGAGGTTTGATCTGAGTTAGCAAATACTCTAACATTTTCAGGCATTTTGCCTGTATAAGAGCCTTTGTCATTCAGCCCCAGTAACATGGTCCTTTTCAGTTTAAGTATGTTGTGCCAATAGGCTAGAAAAGTAATAAAGGGACAGTATAGTCAAAGTTTTCCATAAGGAAATCAGCTGATTGCATTGAATGTTTACTTACTTGATATAGTTCCTCATCTTGAGCAAGGTTTCCTTAACTGGCTAGTGCTAAATTGAAAAATTAAAAGTAACAACATACCAGTAAAATTAGTGAAAATAAAAAAAACACAAAATTAGACAAATGAACACACTAAAATAAGGATACACTACAGCTTCATATACCTAAAACCCAAACTGAACTCATTAAAATCTAATGTAAAAAACCATGCATAGATTCTTCAGAAAAATATAAAAACTCTGGGTGATCTAGAGTCTAGTGGTTGCTACTGTAAAAGCCTACTCCTACCTATAATTTTGTCCCTGGCAGCATGAAGAGCATCTGGTTGGATAATCTCAGGGTTTTTCTGAGGTTACATAGGTCAGTTTTAGTTAAATAACTAAACTTTAAATAACTAAATAACTGTGCCAACGTATTTAAACTTTAAAAAATAAGGTTACCAAAACTTTGCCTTTTTTGAAATTAAATCCCTTTTTAATAAATGTGGTTGTAAGTTTAGGGGTAATCATGTATTTCAAGGACAATTTTTTGCCCTGGATTTAACTTTGTTTCTGATGTATTGACATATTGTCTTAACATTTCCTGCAGATCTAGGCTCAAGATGAAAAATCATATATTTTATTTATTGAAAGAGGCCCAGACAAACACTGGAGTACTGAGACAGTATACATTCTATAAGGGAAAAATTAGAGGGCAGAGGTAATGGCAGCGGTATTTGCAGATAATACATACAGTACATGAATACTAAAGAAATCATAAAGATAAATGTTAGCTTGTATGAAAAGAGGAAGCAACTAGTAAACAAAGTGGTCATGACACGTCATGTGACAGCATTAACCCCCACTAACAGTCAAATTGTTTGAAACACATGAGGCTTTAGAAATAATTTCCCAACAACTTTTGATAAGAAATTCACTTTGTTATTTATCTTTAATCAGAATAAATAAGATTCAGGTAAGAGCTTGTTTTGCGCTTGTCTGTGTCCATCAAAAGGCCTCGTTAAATCAATCCTAGCAGCAGAAAATGGCAGTTTGGTCTTCACTCAAAAGGTTATTTCCCTTGCTTTGTCAACCTGCTGTCTCTATGTTCAGTCAGTCAGTCAGTCTTTTTGGTGCAAAATGCTTAGATGATATAAAGACATAGGTGCTAGTGACAGTGATGGAGGGAAAAGGTCAGGTATGACCAGTGGCGGCTGGTGCTAAAAAAACTGAGGGGGGCGCACACAAGCAAACAAATGAAAAACAAACAAAACAAATCTTAAAAAATAGCACTATTTGAACATGAATTTTGCCCTCCTTTCCTTCTGCCCAGCAAATTTCTCAATTGTACTCTCTTTAAAGTCAGTCATCTCTGTGACTAGTCTTTTCTCCATTGACAACATGGCCAATGCATTCAGCCTGTCCTGAGTCATTGAGTTTCTCAGAAAAGTCTTGATTGTTTTCAGAGTTGAAAAGCACCTTTCAGCTTCTGCTGTGGTCATGGGTGTGGTGATGAAGATCTTCAAGAGCGTGACAGTTTCTGAAAAGACTTCTTCTAGATTGTTTTCCTGATTTTAATAACATTTGCTGCCATTTTTTAAGGCTGTGTTATGAAATGTGTTACTGCATTTTTGTGGGACAAGATCATAAAAAATTCAGTAACCAAATGTTTTATTCCCCATAAACTTCAGTATAACTTAAATAATAAAATATCTTGCTGACAAACATTATATCAACATACCTACACAGCATAGACACAACTAAAGGTATTTCTAACTACAAAGCACATCTTCCTAATATATTAAATAACATTACTAGAAACCAGTGTAACAGTGATTTTCCACAACAACTCACCTCTGCAGCAATCCTTTCATGGTCTTCTACACTGAGTGTCCGACGCTTCTTCACTGGCTGACTACTACCTACACTGCTTTTTCCAACCATGGAGTGGAGAGATCACTTGCCTGCTGCTGAATTTGTAAATTAAGACGATCCGGTCCAACATCCTTTATCCTGTTTTTTTCTTCAAGTGAGCGCTTTGTAAAAGCATTTTTTTGTAAAGACAAAACAGAATTTTCTCTCATTTTGAAACTACTCCACTTTGCAAGCATAACCGTGAATCAACCTAACGAACTGCAGCTGCGCTGAGTCGAATCGGGGATTGTCCAATCACACAATGTTTTTAAAAAAATTAGCCAGTACTGACACTCTACCAGTAATGACACAACAGAATGGGTGTGTCCGGGACGCAGAGCCCTGCGCCCCTATGCAAAACCCTAGATAACCAATTAAAAGTCAGCCTCAGATCACGTGCTTGCCCAAGTTGCTGCGCCTACATTCATTCTCATTAGACCGGCGCCCTGCACATAGGAAAGGAAGTGTGCACAATGTGAGCAATTAAATAGAATTATGTATTTACTATTTTAATAAGTTCTAACATGTCTATTGGACACACAGTATGAATAAATACATTTTTAAGTACTTTGCCGTTCAGAAATCATTTATTATCTAAACGATTTAAAGGGGGCGGCGCCCGAGCGCCCCATACTGGCCAGCCGCCACTGGGTATGACACAGCAGTTATGGTGAGGGATCAGAAAGGTCACTTTGATATTTCTGCTCAAATTATATTTGCTCCATTTTAACCAATACAGAGGAGAAGATTTTAATTGGTATTTACAATGGTATATATATATATATATATATACAGGGTTGGACAATGAAACTGAAACACCTGGTTTTAGACCACAATAATTTATTAGTATGGTGTAGGGCCTCTTTTTGCGGCCAATACAGCGTCAATTCGTCTTGGGAATGACATACAAGTCCTGCACAGTGGTCAGAGGGATTTTAAGCCATTCTTCTTGCAGGATAGTGGCCAGGTCATGACGTGATGCTGGTGGAGGAAAATGTTTCCTGACTCGCTCCTCCAAAACACCCCAAAGTGGCTCAATAATATTTAGATCTGGTGACTGTGCAGGCCATGGGAGATGTTCAACTTCACTTTCATGTTCATCAAACCAATCTTTCACCAGTCTTGCTGTGTGTATTGGTGCATTGTCATCCTGATACACGGCACCTCCTTCAGGATATAATGTTTGAACCACTGGATGCACATGGTCCTCCAGAATGGTTCGGTAGTCATTGGCAGTGACGCGCCCATCTAGCACAAGTATGGGGCCAAGGGAATGCCATGCCAAAACAGTGATTGCAGCCCAAACCCTCACTGATCCACCCCCATGCTTCACTCTGGGCATGCAACAGTCTTGGTGGTACGCTTCTTTGGGGCTTCTCCACACCGTAACTCTCCCGGATGTGGGGAAAACAGTAAAGGTGGACTCATCAGAGAACAATACATGTTTCAAATTGTCCACAGCCCAAGATTTGCGCTCCTTGCACCATTGAAACCGACGTTTGGCATTGGCACGAGTGACCAAAGGTTTGGCAATAGCAGCCCGGCCGTGGATATTGACCCTGTGGAGCTCCCGACGGACAGTTTTGGTGGAAACAGGAGAGTTGAGGTGCACATTTAATTCTGCCGTGATTTGGGGAGCCGTGGTTTTATGTTTTTTGGATACAATCCGGGTTAGCACCCGAACATCCCTTTCAGACAGCTTCCTCTTGCGTCCACAGTTAATCCTGTTGGATGTGGTTCGTCCTTCTTGGTGGTATGCTGACATTACCCTGGATACTGTGGCTCTTGATACATCACAAAGACTTGCTGTCTTGGTCACAGATGCGCCAGCAAGACGTACACCAACAATTTGTCCTCTTTTGAACTCTGGTATGTCACCCATAATGTTGTGTGCATTGCAATATTTTGAGCAAAACTGTGCTCTTACCTTGCTAATTGGACCTTCACACTCTGCTCTTATTGGTTCAATGTGCAATTAATGAAGATTGGCCACCAGGCTGGTCCAATTTAACCATGAAACCTCCCACACTAAAATGAGAGGTGTTTCAGTTTCATTGTCCAACCCCTGTATATACAGGACTGTCTCAGAAAATTAGAATATCGTGAAAAAGTATACTAGTAGGCTATTCAACTAATCACTTGAATCGTCTAATTAACTCGAAACACCTGCAAGGGTAAGACACAAAAAGAAATTTCTCAAAGAGCAGGCTGTTCACAGAGTGCAGTTTAAAGCACATTCACAAAAAGTGTGTTGGAAGGGGGAAATGTGGCAGGAAACGCTGCACAACCAAGATCTGGTACCTGCCCACAGTGCCAAAACCACCAGTAACTGGTGTACTGACCATGGCATTACTGTCCTTGATTGGCCTGCCAATTCCCCTGACCTGAACCCCATCGAGAATTTGTGGGGTATTGTGAAGAAGAAGCTGAAAGACACCAGACCCAACAATGCAAATGAGCTAAAGGCCGCTATTGAAGCATCCTGGGCATCCATAACACCTCAGCAATGCCACAGGCTGATTGCCTCCATGCCACACCGCATTGATGCAGTAACCTGTGCAAAAGGATTCCCAACCAAGTACTGAGTGCATTAATGGACATTTTCAAATGTTTTGATTTTGTTTTGCTGTTATAATTTTTTTTTACTTGGTCTGAGGAAATATTCTAATAGTTTGAGATAGAATTTTTGAGTTTTCTTCAGCTGTACGCCATAATCAGCGATATTAAAACAATAAAAGGCTTGCGATATTTCAGTTGATTTGTAATGAATCCAGAATGTATGACATTTCATGTTTTTTAATTGCATTACAGAAAATAAAGAACTTTATCACAATATTCTAATTTTCTGAGACAGTCCTGTGTATATATATATATATATATATATATATATATATATACACTTATTTATTGTCTTGCTCCATTAAACCAGTAATAATGATCCAATTCTAAAGGGACCATCATCATCAACTTTATTTACTAAGAGATAAAATGAAGATCTAAACACACAATAATAAATTATGAAACTTGCTACAAAACACAACAAAAATGCAAAAATAGATAGGAAACTATACCAATTCAAATTAAGTAAAATCAAATGCTTAATCAGATGCTTATGTTTATGAGGACTAATGGCAGTTAAGTGCTATGCAGACTTTGGAGAAAATTATAATTTGTTGCTGTTAATGCATACATTTTGCTTGATGCCAGAGTCAGATGACCCTAAAGTCTGATGATGTCGTTCAGCCCACAGCTGCAGGGTCAGCAGAGTTATTTTTCTCTGTCCACCTCTGCCTTCTCTAAGTATGCTGACATGAGCCATCTTTGGCCTCTGTCTTCAACATAGCCATTTCTAGGTCTAGATAAAGTAATTGAAGAATAAATTAACAGCCCCAATTAAAAAATGATAACTCAGAGGGGACAGGGTGCAAAGTGTGAAAAGACCAAATGCTTTAGTATAAGCTCTTTAGAAGTTAGTCACTCTAGCAAATATAAATAAGGTGCTAGAGTTTAATATTGCTGGCTGATATAACCAAAGTCCTAATCATGGATATAAATATTCTTTCCAAACCCGTTTTTAAACAAAAACTAAAGTGCTTCTTTATTTAGCTAATTTGTCGGAAGAAGAAAACAATGGCTCTTTTGTGTGGATTTAATAAATTTTCCAAGGGTGTATTCACACCTACCACCTTTGGTCTGCTTTAAAGAGACAAGAGTTTGTTTCCCCCCTTGGTTGGTAAAATTAATACACTTGAGAGAACCCTCGTCCGGACCAAATAACCGGAAGTTAACAACACAGATATACATATAGACATTTCCCTTTGCTTGTGGTTAATGATTAGTGATTGATAATTCAAATTGCAATTATAAATTAAATTTATTAACATTTATTGGTGGCTAATATAATTCAGTTTCATAACTGGTTTAAACACCCATCTTTTATGGTAAATAAGGTTAAAGTCTAACTCTTGGACTGAAAAAAAAATCCTGAAAACCGTTGAATAACTTCCAGAACAAGGTAAACTTTGAATATTCATGTGTCAAAAGTGTTCAAATTAAGTTTAAATATGAAATATTGCGCATTTTATACACCGATTTTGGTATTCCGAATTTGGTGCTGTCTTCGTTTACGATCGGCCATTTCCGACGTGTGACGTCAGTTCAAGAACACCGAGAATGCGCGCAGCGAACTTGCATAGAAACACACAGGCTTTTACGTTGTACAACCGGTACGGCGAACAAGGATATATGCATGTTTTCCAGTATCTTCTTTCACACACCAAATCTGCTGATCCACGTCTACTTTGAGCAAGCGCTTTTAAAAAAAATTGCCGAACTAAGTCCACAATAAAATGCCTTCTAGTGTCACTTATAGACCAGTTCACTGCTATTGTTTTCATCGGGTTTTCGTGCACGTGCGCCGGACTGGAAGGAAACTGACGAGTTCTCGGCGTATTTTTCTTCTTTAGATAACGTATCACAAGATCGTTTTAAGAGTAAGTTTATGGTATCATATTGCCAGATTTATACAGCAAAAGCCTGAAGGGACGGAGCGAGTCTGTGAAATGCTGGCCAAGGCTTCCGTGCGGCGACATACACAGCTACCTTATAAACACGGCAGGCAGCACACACGAGAGAGCATGAAAGCCATGAAACCACTGGACGGCTACAATTATTATATATCTGCTCCAGCAACCCCCGCGACCCCATGAGGGATTAAGCGGGTCAGAAAATGGATGGATGGACGTTCAGGCATGTTTGTTTAACATCAGAAAGCGGAGACACAGCGGACACACACAGCGCTTCAGCAGAGAGGACGACCCGACCGGTAGGTTAAACAAACATTGTTCACTAAGGATTATTTCGGTGTTTTTGTCCTATTAATCCTTTTCACAGACTTATGCCAGAGGGTTTGCATACATTGTACATGTACGTATATTAAAAACAAATCGCTGTAGTAGGTGGCTGTAGTGCAGACCACGGTGAAGTTGGCTTGACATTGGACATTCAACCTCCGCGGAGTCAACGGGATCTAGCTCACGGTTGATCCGGTTGAAGGACTCCAATTTCGGCCAGCGTCTCTCAGCTACTCCCTTCTCCCATACGCGGTGGGACCGTCAACAAATCTGATTTGATTTTTGTTTCCCAAGAGTGCTCCACTGACTCCGCGGAGGTTGAATGTCCATGTCAAACCAACTTCACCGCGGTATAGTGCAGGACAGAAAGCAGCACTACATACTCGGCCGGTGGATCAAAAGGTCCGAAAGAAATGGGATAAATTCGTAAAAGAAACGCGAAAGGACTGGATTGCCGGCAGTGACAAAGGTGTGTTATGCAATTCACACTTCACGAGCGAGGATTGTGAGGGCTACTTACAATGGAGCATGGGCTCTATATGTTGGGCAGGTTAGATATAGTCTCCTCAGGTTCACCTTGTTCAAACTCCGTTTCTTCGTATATATATTCGGTATCGGAGTCGTCGATGCTTGAGGGGGAGTTTGAAGATGCATCAGACATTTTTTTTTTATAATTTCTTTGTATGTATAGTACGAGTTATTAATAAAATTTAACAAATCGGTAGCGAAAGACGTAGTATTAACAGCCTGATGCACGGTACTAGTTCTGTTTGTGACTTCGCATTCCGGAACTGCCCGAATGCAGAATGTTCGGGCACTGTCGCTTATACAGCAAGTTTTATCGAAATTACTTTCAAACAGCGCACATATTTCACATATAATATACATTTCTTTACTCTGGTGACTATTTGAATGCATCTGGCAAAAAATGCATTCAGTCCACGAGTTAGACTTTAATCATTGTTAATTAATAAGCCCAAATGCTAGTTATAATCATTGAAGGCTAGTAGCCCTTAATCACAACCAATTGAAAAAGTTTCCATTGTTGCTTACCTTTAATTAGAATAACACATTATCAATTATAATATCCAATATAGCTATTAATAATATTCATAATCAGATTAGTAGATGTTACGCCATCTGCCTGTCCACCCTCCCATTCCTCCACACCGGCATAAACAATCCCTGGAACTCCGTAATAGCCACCATACAGACTGTCAAACTCAGTTCTCTGTGTTCCTGCTCAGCCTCTTCACAGACACACATGCAAACACTCGCAGTAAGCCACTGTCAAATTATTTCCCCAGTCTGCTGTCGGTGGTTAATTCCATTCTGTTTTCAGTCCGTGACCAGAGCCCTCCCAGTTACCCGTTTTCACTACTCACTTATTTCAATCTCTTTAAACATCTCTCTGTCTCCGTGTTTTCTGTCTAATTCAAAGTCTATTAGAAAACCTAGTAATGACATGCACACTCTAAGTAGTTTGGCATTAAAGCTGCAAGCAAATTACATTATTTGTTCAGTTCAAAGCCATTATCCAGTCTCACCTCCAGGCTAGATCTTTACAGGCAGAGAATAGACAGAAGGCAGTTTTCCCAATCCCCACAGATGACAAAGGTGGTTATTGGAATTAATATAGCCTCTTTAATTTCTATACAATATGTTAATAATGGACTTAATAATATTATTGTTAATGATAATAATAATATCAATAATGACAATAGCCTAATCATTACAGGTGTCTGAGGAATTTACCAATGACCGTCCCCTCATTTACATCGACTACCTGAAGATAGTTAAAACTGACCTGGAAATTTGCATCACTGACGTCCTGGATCTAGATGTTTCCTTTCATGTGGATGTGGTCAACTGTGAGCTGACCCCCAAAAAGCATCTTGTAGATATCCAGTGTGAGATTGAGGCCCAAGCTACTTTTCACACCTCTGGCTGTTGCAGCAATGTGGGCCAAATTTGACGTGCATTATCTAGCTCTCTGGGACAAGATTAGACTGTTTCTTCTTGCTTTCCTGGCCTCTTACCTTGTTGAGCAGGGATTCAGCCAGGTCCTCCACTTGCAGTTCAAGTACTGCAATTTACCGTTTGGACTTGGTGGCTGAAACTATCCCCAATGCAGTCTACAAGAAAGAAACTGGCAAATACCAGGTGAAGGGCTCTCACTAGCTTTTGGAGGCTTTAATTTCTGTTGGAACAGTTATTATGAATGTTTGGCATTTCTGATCGGCTGTTATTTAGTTAACATGTGAATGTTAGATTGTTAGTTGTTTCTGATTGGCTGACGATTTCCAGTTTTAACCTGTCACCTCTCAGTCACTAGCTACTATCCAATCAGATCAGTTTCATTCCAGGCAACACTCTGCTCTTAATCAGATCCACCTCCTGCACTAATTAGAGTCAACTCTGCTCACCTGTTCACATGCCTACTTATACCTGCCTCAGTCATCCACTCACTGTCAGAACATCTTGTCTCATGTGCACTGCCGCTTTGACACTCCCAGTTTCTGTGTGCTCAGCCTTGTGCACTTGGAATTTCTTCTAGAGTTCAGCGCTCACTGACGTAAGTTTCCAGTGCCTGCATGCTGCTCAGTTCTGCCCTGTTTACGTTCAGGAATTGCTACCATGAAGGACATTCGGACTTCGTTTAGTACCAATAGCAATACTGCTTACTGACCTGAGGCTTTTCTTGAGGTGGATGCTGAAGTGATTCAGGATCTCCGTCCTGACTTCTTTCTGCATCAGCATCTGCTCCCTTCTAAAGAGAACGAGGAGTCGCCGCCACAATTACCAGTGATCCTGCTTCCCCATGGCCACTCGTCTTCTCACCGTTGTAAGCACCAACGCCCGCTCGCCAATCCTGTTTCCTGTCCTCCAGAGTTTAGTCCATTCTGCAGGTCCTCTACACAGTCAGCCAAGGCTGTTGAGTTGGCGAAGCGGGAATCTGCTTCACCAGGCCAGAGAGGACATCATCAGAAAGAGGCCTCTGCTTCTCCCGATGTCACTTCCTCCTCGTCTTCCATTCCGGTTGGTGTTGAAGCCGTCTTGCTTCCCCGGGTTTGTTAATTCGTTGTGCAGGACTTAAAACAAAAACTCAGCCAGGACACAGTATTCCGTTTCACCTTCGCGAAGGGAGAGCAGGTGTGCCCGCCGCATCTGCGGGCCGTGACTCTGACTCTCGCTCTCCCTCCCGTTCAGGCTCGTTTTATTTAACTCAAGAAAAAAAGATTTTACAGAGTCACACAATGAATGACGCACACACCTTATCGCTATCTTACTCCCTAATAACTATCTGCTCTTGTTGTTTTCTCCTGCTGCGTGTGAACTGGAGTTGTTGTTCTTTCCCACTGCCTAGGAACTGGCCTTGAAACTCTCTCCTGATACTTTTGCTCGTAAACAGCGCATTTTACCCTAATCTATTCACATTCTATTCCTCTGAGAAACAGACACAGCCTTGAAGCATATATAAGCATATTAAAAGCATGTTAAACCTTCATAAATGTGTATTAAAAACAGATCAAAGTTAATACATTCCACAATTTACCCTTTTGAACTCTTTTAAGAGTTCACCCATAAACTATTGCAGTAGAAAACCCTAAATTTACTGGTTTGTTATGACACATATTATAACGACAATAAGTAGTAAAAGAAAAACACATATTTTGCCAAAAAACAGTAATACTTCAAGTATAAGTTAAATCTTATACATGCATCAGCTCAAACCCAGTGTTTTTGTTGGGAGTTATTAGAAAAATGGCCGCTATCAAGGGTATGTTTGTTAGGAGCCTATGGTCACCACAATAATAGTACAATCCATATGTAGCCATTTGAATAATTTCTTAAGCTGCTCTATGCTTTCATCACGTAAATTTACATTTTGGTGCAAAACGAATTTCTTTTAGTGGTGTCCCCTATTTCTTCTCATGCATGTTGTATTTTGCGATGCTTATTGTATCTTAAAGGTGCCTCTTTGAATCTTATTCAAACCCCTTGTGGGGTTAATAAACTCCAAAACATATCTATATACGTATATTAAATGAATCCCTCATATTAGGAGCCTAATCCCAAATGTTTTCAGACCAGAACCTCTTGTCCGAATGCGTTTGACCCTCCTATAGCTCACTAATAACAGCTCTGACATAAAACAATTAACATCCTAGGGGTTTAATAATAATCTTGATTGCAAGTTAAATCTTAAAGTTTTCTCCTAATCGCATCCGCCAATGTGTTTGTTTTTAATGTGTGTTTTGTTTTTTAATTGTGTACAGGAAAATCTAAAGTGAAATGCAGAAGGGGTGTCCACCAACTCATCTTTTTTTATTATCTGCTCCACTGTCCATAATTATTTTTACTACCGCACTTTAAAATATCACGTAGGTCGACCTTGAAGGTGGATGTCGCCCCCAGAGTGTAATTTAATTCCACTCCGCCATATTATTTTAAGCACTAGTCATTGGATGCTGCTGTAATAGCGCGTTTTTGTGGTCTCTTTAGGTGGATCAGCTGGACATGTTTAGGAATGGAAGGTCGCAAAAATACCACAATATACCTGTAACAATAACAACTGATAATAATAAACCTCCTGCAACCCAACCCTTAGGGGGTTTGGTTACAATTCTTCCTGCCCACATGCTTTATGCTATTTTAGTGCCCCTGTGGAAAAACACCTGTGGAGAAACACACAAATTTCAACAAGAAATGCAAAAATACAAAGGTAAAAACAATACTTTTTTTTTTTTAGTTCTCTGAGTCTCTTTTGGTTTTCTTCTTCCCTCTGGGTGTGAGAGTTGCTACCACACCCTGTGGTCAGGGAAAAACCACTTCTTCCGCCTCTTCTGTCCCCCTTGTAGCACTGATGCTACTGTCTTTTCTGGTCAGAATTTGACCGTGCAGTAGTTAAAGGGTGTGCTTACATATCTCACAATGAATGTATTTACCACAATGATTAAAAAGTGTGCTTTAACATGTATCTGGGGAAATGTGTGTGTGGGTCAGTCCAGAGGTCAAGTTGAGAGTTAGAGAATTGATGCACACAGGCCCGGCCAGGAGGAAAAGTACATGATGCACCACGGAAACATCAGAACCAGAAATCAAATTATACTGTACGGTAAACAAAATGTGTATGGTAAAGGTCCGGAAAAGGAGATGATGTGCAGCTGTCCGAATGGCCAAAATGATGTTAACATAATGAGGTGTTGTAATCTGGAAGAAGGTAATGACGGGTAGCCGTGATGTAAATGATGTTAACACAATGGGGTGGGGCCATCTGGAAGGATGTATTAATGTGTAATCATGTTTTAAAAAATATGCACCCTCGGGAAGTTTCCACCGATATGTAATAAAATAACAAAGATATTCGTGGAAAAGTAATTAAAGATACGTAGTAAATAGGAGGGGCTCGGGAGGGGCCCCCAAGACCCAGAGAATGTATATAAGCAGACCACTTTCTTTGTTTGTCAGATGTTGTCCGGAGAGCATCTCATGTGTGGTTGACTTGTATTTTTGCAATAAACTATACTGGACCGAAATTCAGCTACCTCTGCTCACTTTTTTGACTACTGTTGGATATTTTTAACTGCCTTACCAAGAACTTAGAATTTTTGAAGGATTTAGCACAAATCATACGTTGTGGAGGCCCATCTACAACAAGCTCAAGATCACTAAATCTCTCTACGGGGATTATTGTGCCCCTGGTTGAGTAGATGATTTACCGGTAGGCTCCCTTTCACGGCGTTGCGGTATTATCCTGTAAATCCTGGTGTACCTGATGTTGAGAGCGCTGAGGTTCCTCACTGGCTGCACACTGACTCCAATGATACCACGTGTCGCCTTTTCCCTTCAGCCTCACTGCATGTGATGTGCGTTCCACCACGTGGTAGGGTCCGACCCACCTTGGCTCTGACCACTTTCTCTTTATGACTTTCAGGAGTTCCCACTCTGGTTCTGCACTGGTCTTGGTGTTTCCTTTGGCACCCTGTGGTGGGACCTGTTTGGTTAACGCTGAAACAATACTGTGGAGAGTACTGTAATAACCCCGACGGGCATTGATGTTTCATTCATTGGTTTACATTGTAACCTGGTGTGTGGACCTGGAAAAGGTCTTCCTGTGTGTAACTCATGTGGTGTCAGTCCCCATCTCTGAATTACAGAACTTCTGACTGACATCAATGTTAATGTTAAAGCATCAACCCAATCCATTTTTGTCTGTGCACAGATTTTTGCCAATTTGGTTGTGTTTGATTCATCCTCTCAACTTTTCCCTGTGACTGAGGATGATAAATTGTCCCAAAAGAGTGTTTCAACCCCAAAACACGTTCCACCTCCTGTAGTTCTTGGTTTTTTAAAATGTGTGCCATTGTCTGATCTTATTTTCATAGGAAAACCATATCTTGGAATGTAATGATTGATTAAACCTTTTACCACAGTTTTGCTGTCTTCTTTTCTGGTTGGCCATGCTTCTGGCCATCCAGTGAATGCATCCACACACACACCAACAAACAAGTACTAAAAAAACCTCTGAAAGGGATCTCCATGTCTGTAGAATCAAGAATGATTTAATTCTGGTTTCACCTTTTCCATCCTAGACACCAGCTACTCACACTAATAGAATCAGACTTTTTTGCATTATGTTGCCTACTGTTTTTCTATTTTCATAACACTATCCTCACTCCCCCTTTTGGAAACAAAACTAATTTTGTTCCAGAAACATCAACAGAGAATAGTAAAAAGCCGTCAAAGAGTCAATTCAACTGCAAAGGCTAATCTTTGGTGAAGTAGGAAAAAACACTTTCTCGTATCCTGAATCCAAATCAAAATATTATTCAAATTTATCATACCTGATATTTTCACGAGGTCCCTCAAAGGTTGCGTGAGATCAACGTACCCACAATGTAGTTGTGACAGCAGCCATTTAGTTTCAAAACGATAACATGTCATTCACGTGCTTAGTTTGGGTTTGTTAGAACGCTTTGCTTGTTGCTGGAGGACACATTGGTTGTTCCTGCGGAAAATAACACAGCCCAGGAAAGACACGTTTCCTGGCAAATTGCAATTTTATCTTTACTAACCTTAAATGTAAGTGGAACACATGAAAGTATTCCCACCTCCGTGGACCTTCTGCTGCTTAATGATGATCAGTACGTTCCCGGCCATGGTAACATATCAAACTCATGTTTAAAATAAACTTATCAGTTACATCACAGACAATTTAAAAGGTATTAGTATATTTTCAAAACAGCAAACCTGCACGCTGGTAGGAGCCCAATCAGTTGCCTGACGGGGACGTTTAACCATGCCCCTAATTCTTTTACCTGGTGCTCAACATGGAGAGAAAGAGAAATATGAGAAATCATTTCATCCGACATCATATATCGTTATAAATTGTTCAGCAGTAGCAGCTGTCAAACACTCAGGTGCCACATACATATTCCTAGAAATGACTGTCTGTGTTTTACCTTAAAGAATCTTGATACCAGTCTGTGTAGTTCCTGTCATAGAACAGAGTGACGTGTAGCGGGTCAGGTGGGAGGAAGAGGAGGAACCCAGACATTGCATCTTCCATAGCTGGAACACTGAGAGAACACCAGTTGTAGCAGGCTCTGTTCACAGTCCTCCATAGATTTTAGCAATTCTTTCTCCTCCTCAGATCACAACGGCAGACACTGTTTCTTCTCTCAGTATCATATTCAGTGACAGTCTTAGTCCACAACCCAGAGGCTTATATGTGGCTCCAGTGTCCACTAAAAGTTCATGCAGTCTTTTCCCCTGACAGCTCGGATTCTGCAGTGCTCATGCTGCTCGACATGCTCAGGGGTGTGAAGAGTTATCCCCTTGCAAGGGTACTGACCTTGTAGAGGTGAGGTCATGTTCGGATTTGGTTGCTCCATACCAGGCTGACCTGCTGGTGGGGTGAAACAGCCCACAGTTGTCCAATGTCCAGGACAATCACAATTGTATGTCGATGGGTGCTTTAAAATGTCCACTATATCAGCTCCAAACACTCATCTATCACGCCCTGCGTTCAATACTCAACGCCACACTGACCGCCAAACGGCCTTTTGCTCTCACGTCCAGGACCAACAGAACTGTTAAATATATAAAGAATAGAGAAAAGGAGGCAATAGGCAAGTCTCCTCCTTGGAGTTAATTAAACTGAGGTGACACCTTCAGGGTTGAAGATCCAACTGCTGAAACATCACATGTTCACTTTTTATTTTACTCACTTTCTGTTTTGTTCCCTGTAATTACAATTTAAATAACAGATCTTGTAATACCTTTTTTTTATTTTGTTATTTCATTTTCTCTTCCTCTCCCCATCTTGAGCCACATTGGAAAATGATGTACCAAATGTTTTGTTCCAGCGAGCATAATCACAATCAGGCCTATAACAATTTAGTTTCATCAACTGTAATACTGAAGAGGATACACTTTTTAACACTATTTCTCTAAATAATTCACCGCTGTTGTGGGTCCCAATCAAATTCAGGAACCACTGCTGGGGTGTTAAGGGAAAATGCTAAATAACTGCATCTTCCAAGTAAGAAATTACTAAAGACAAAGTTTCATCTGGCATGTGGAACGTTCGAGCATCAGTTAATGTTGTTTTCAAATCACAAGAAGGTCACCTGTTGTAATAACCCCAACTGATCTGCTGCTGATTTCCACAAAACATCGGGTCCCCACCCGTCATCGTGGGTCTCCCTATCAAATTCACCCTCCATTATGAAATCTGTATATGTTGTTCACTTATAATATATCACTAAACAATGTTATGTCTCATGAAAACCCCGCAGCCATGGGAATCGCTTGTGCTTGGCGTCTTCCCCAGTCACGCTTCTCACCATTCACACTGTTTCCTGATAAATTAGTCTGTTCTTGCTGATTGTGTTCAGCTCACAGCTCATTCATTTTATCTTTATCTTTATTCCCTGTCCGGTCTTCGCTGGGTGTGTGTGTGTCCAGCGTCACGGGTTTATTCCGGTCTTCCTGTTTCTTTTTTTTTTTTTTCTCCCAGTGTCCTGTCTAGCAATGTGGCAATAGGAATTGATGTCTCAATGCCAAATAGAGCTCGACAGATTCACAAGTGGAGCAAACAGCTTTCGCCATAGTGCTCCGCTTGATTTATGCATGTAAATAGCTTTATTGTGATTCCTGCAGGGAGAATTTCAAATTATATGGACACTACAATGTGAAAGTAGGAGAGTAAAGGAAGAACAAGAAGAGAAAAAAAGAAAGAGAAGAGGTGAAAGAAAGAAGAGATAAAAGGGAGAGAATGATAAAACGTCCTCCGTCTGCTCCATCACCTGGAAAGAGAGACGCAAAAAGGACAGCACAACCAACAGACATAAAGCAACAGATACAATCGAGTAACACCTTGATGCCATTGCTAAATCATATGTATTATTATTTAAGCTGACATGTGTAAAGTGATACCTGAAAAAAGAAAGTGAAAGAAAATAAATAAATAAATTACAGGCTTTCTGTATATAGGTGAACACTTAATACCTGGAACCCTGCACCTGTGGGAGTTTGTGAGAGTGCACTAGTTTAGGTGAGAATTACCCAGAAGGAAATAGCTCGATAGTGGTTGTGGAGAACCAAAGGCCCGCCTTCCCCGAGCACAGAGGCAGGGGTCAGGGGACCCATAACCCCGGATTCCCAAAGGGGCCCCCAAAGCTGGGCGCCCAAGAGGGGCCAACACAGGAAATCTGCAACCCCCCCCCCAAGGAAAGAGGAGAGACGACCCCGAGGAAATCCCCCAGCCACCGCAATGCCGACGCCCCCAAGAACCGCGGGGACGAGCCCGTGGGCTCCGCCGGCAGCCAGCTGCACTGAAGTGGACCCGGCCATGGGCCCTGAGGGCCATGGGCCCTGAGGGCCAAAGGCCCCAGGGGCGCCCCGCCTCCACGGCGGGGGCCCCGGCCGTCCCCGGGGGGCCAGGCCCCGCGAAGCAGCCACCGGTAATGGGCCGGCAGCCACCCGGGAACCCGCCCCAAACCCGAGGACCGTCAATGTGCCAGAGGGCCAAGGCGCCTGCCAGCGCAGTGGAGGGGGACAGGACGTGGGGGGATGGGCTCCGCACCTAGCAGAGACTTGAGATGTTCTTGGGAGAGGGAGTGGACCAGATCCATACCGGGGGAAAAAAACAAACAAAAAAAAAAAACTCATTCCCACCATCCCTCCCTGGTGCCCCACTCACCACACACAGACTTACAAAAAAAAAGACGCTGTACACACATTCCCACATAACACTCACATCCAACAATCCCAAGTGGGGGGGTCACCACAATTCAACTATACGACTGCCTGTGCCGGACCCCCGGCCCCGCCCACGGACCAGACGCCCCCCGGACCAGAACCCCCAGAGAGGGGGGGCCAACACGACCCGCACGGGCCACCCATCCAGAACCCCCCTCACCCCCTAAATAATAAACCCCCTCCCTCCCCCACCTTACCCTAGCCACCCCTGCCCCCACCCCTTTCTGGGGGGAGCAGAGGCGTCAGCCCCAGACCCGGCAAGCCGCTGGCCACCCACAGCAGCCGCCCGCCAAGACCCCGGACCCAGTGGCCCGCTCCTCTCCCAGGCCCCAGACTCCGTGCCGCCATCGGAGATCGGGGGTGTGCAAAAGACCCCGATCCTCCCTACGCCCGCTCCGATGTTGTGTTGTTGCATGTTGTTCTCAAGTGTGTTTAAAACTGGGAGCGCCGAAGAGGGTGCACGGCACAGCCCACCCCCCCTCCGGAAGGAAGCTGGTGCCAGCGCACCCCTTCCAAGCAACTGCCCAGAACCCTCAATGTCTAAATGCGAGAGGAGGTGAAGGGAGCCATCCGAGGGTAGGCTCACACAACATAAGCCCCCCCAGACGTCTTCACCCCCACCCCTCCATACCATGGCCTACATGAATGTGCGTTGTGAAAATGTTTGGAGTGAAAGTGTCTAAAATGCATGATAAAATTGGGGAGAGGGACGTCATCAGAAAGTGGCAACCTCCAGTAACGCCCCCCTCCCCAAGGACCTACATGTGTGGCGGTGTGATGGAGCAGGCAGAGGGAGGAGTCCGGGGATGGGGAGCAAAGGACTGGGGAGCCATCCCAGGGAGCCAACTCCCCTACTGACTCCAATAGGCACCCCCGCTCCCCAAAAGCCCCACCCGGAGAAGGGGGCCCCGCCAGCGGCACCACCATAGCCCGGGGGCCAGGGAGAGGCCGCAGGGCCCGCCAGCCAACCCCCCACCAGGACCAACACCTCCACCCCCCCAGCCCACCCACCAAGCCTACTGGTTTTACCCCCCCCCAAAAAATAAATAAATAAATGAATAAATAAAAATAAATAAACAAATAAATAAATAAGAGGGGGGACCCTGGCCAGCCAGCCCGCACGAGCCGTCCCAAACCCCACCCCCCAGGCGAAACCCGCCCCGGGAGACTACCCAGACCAGGACACAAGCCCACCAGAACGTCCATCCCCCCCCCCCCTCACCCGTAGATTTAATCCCTCCCCAACACTAACATTCAAACAACTCACCATACATTCGACAGTAGACAACCAGGCTGGGTTAGTCCTTACTCCCCCTCCTTCCCCTCCCCCCACTAGCAGAGTGCCGATCCAATGAAGGGGAAGAGCATCTGCCCTGAGATGTTAATACCTGCCCCCCAACCAGCTCAACAGGCCCCGAGGCCCTCCAGCGCACCTGAGGCCCCGTGCAGGGGCAGACACCCGGACGCGCGCCGGCCCAGACCCCAAGCGGCACACCCCCCGGAACCAGGAACCCCCGAGGCCCCTCCGGGGCCCCCGCCCGAGGGCGGCGCGCCCCCGAGACCCCTGGCCCCCAGACCCACCCCGGACCCACCCAGCAGCAGCACAGCTACCAGGTCAGTAACCCACATCCGTCACCGCGTAGCTCCCCAAGAGCACCGCTGTAGGCCACCCGTAGGCCTCCCAAGCCGTTCCCAGATGGGGGCAACAGACCCTGGAGTCAGACCCACCAGGCGCCCCACTCCGAGTGCCCCCAGAGCCCCAGGAACCCCTCCATCCAGCCACTGCGCCCTGCAGGAAGCAACCCACCGCCCCCCATTCCACTAAGTGATGGTGCTGATCAAAGGAGCCCAAAGAGATCAATCAGATGTGGATGCAGATGCTGTCTCAAGATTAATATGATCCAACAAAAGATCTCTATACTGATTGATACTGAGATTTCCCTTACTTTTCCAATTCATGAGGATAGTTTTCTTTGCGATACATAATGCAGTGAAAACCATGTAAACTATTTTTTTTCCCAGAGGGCTTTCCTCAAAATTACCGAGCAAGCAAACTGATGGGGAAGGTGAAATTTTACAACTCAGGCATTTTGATAAGTCCTTACATATCCGTGTCCAGAACCTCTGGACTGGTGTGCATAACCATAACGCATGAATATAATTATCAGGATGATTGCCTATGCAGTGTGGACAGATATTAGATTGTGCCAAACCCATCTTGAATAATGTTTGTCCTGTGTAGTGTACTCTGTGAAGGATTTTGTATTGTATTAGTTGTAAGTTGGTGTTTCTAGTCAATTTGAAAGTTCTTAGACATATCTGAGCCCAGAAGTTTTGTTCAAAGCTAACTGATAAATCCTCTTCCCATGTCATAATAGGAAGAGATATTGAATCATCTATTTTAGTCAGTATCCTGTATGATTTAGACAGTAGTTTGGGGGGGGGGTTAAATCTAGGAACTCTAATATATTAGTTGGGATTTGTAAACCACCTTTAATATGCTTAAATTTATTTCTAATTATAGATTTAAGTTGTTCATATTCCAAGAATTTATTTTTACTAATGCCATATTGCATACTTAGTTTGACGAAATTGATGAACTCGGTTCTGTCAAGTAAATGTTCCAGATATTCAATACCTTTATTCTTCCAGTATGTAAAGTTTATCATTTTATTATTTTGTAGGATGTCAGGGTTATTTCAGATAGGTGTACGACTGCATGGGATAAGGGATGACTTTGTCATTTTAAGGAACTCCCACCATGCTGTCAGAGTAAAACTAATGTTGATATTTTTTAAGCATGTATGCCGTTTTATATTTGAGCTAATAAACGGCAAATCTGAAATCATGATATTATTGCACATTTCCTGTTCTATATCTAACCAAGGCTCATCTAGATGATTATTTTTTATCCATTTAGAGATGTATTGTAGCCTATTTGCTAAGTAATAGCTATGGAAGTTAGGCAAATCTAATCCTCCTCTGTCTTTAGTCTTCTGTATTGTCTTTAAGCTAATACGTGGGGGTTTATCTTTCCAAAGAAATTTAGAAATGGCAGAGTCTAGAGATTTAAACCAGTCGGATGATGGTTTATTGGGGATAAACTACCCTACCCATAAGTGAAATTGGAAGCGATTTCCATCTTTTAAGGTCCTCTTCTATCCTGTTTAAAAGTGGGGTGTGGTTAAGTTTTAGTAAATCCGTTAATTTAGACGACACAGTAATACCTAAATATTTAATATTTCCTGATTGCATTTGTAAATCTAGGGAGTTTTCGAGAGAGCAATTAATTGACAGTACCGTAGACTTAGACCAGTTTAAAGAGTAATCTGATACTTCAGAGAAAGATTCTAGTATTCTAATTACTTGTGAAAGAGAAGTATTTGAATGCTGGAGATAAAGTAATACATCATCCGCGTAGAGACTAATCTTATGCTCTATTTTCATGCATTTTATACCTTTTGCAGCTTTTGTTTGTCTGATTGTTGCTGCTAGAGGTTCTATAAAGATGGCAAAAAGTGATGGAGAAAGAGGGCATCCTTGCCTGGTGCCCCTCTGTAGATAAAAACTGGAAGATATTTGATTATTTGTCCTGACACAGGCTGTTGGAGAACTGTATAAGATTTTTAACCACCGAATTTATGTAGAGTAGCGAATCAAATTTTGCAATTTACTTTATCAAATGCTTTTTCTGCGTCTAAAGACAATATATTGGTTTTAATGTTTTTACTGTAGGAATAATCAATTAAATTAAGTAATCTGCGTGTATTTGTGGATGACTGCCTTCCTCTGATCAAACCAGTTTGATCTGGATGGATTATGAGATGAGTTATTTTGTCTAATCTTTTTGCAAAAGCTTTACAGATTATCTTAATATCCACATTAATTAAGGATATGGGACGATAACTGGTGGGCAACATAGGATCTTTGTCTGGCTTAAGCAGAAGGCTGATGGTGGCAGAATTCATATTAGCCGGAAATCTGCATTTTTCCTGTATTTCCTGCAACATTCTATGGAACGTTGGGGCTAGAATATTCCAGAACTCTTTGTAAAACTCAGTAGGGAATCCATCTGGACCTGGAGCCTTTTTATTAGGCATGCTTTTAAGAGCTTCCTGGGTTTCAACTGTTGTCAGCGGGGAGTCCATTGTCATTCTTTGGCTGTCTGATAATTTAGGAAGTGTAATTTTATCCAGAAATTGCTTGATATCATTATTTGATGGATTTATCTGTGGCCTGTATAAGGATTTGTACAAATCGCAAAAGGTGTTATTTATACACTCCGGTTCACTTACTGTATTACCAGTTGAATCTGTAACTGCAAATATAGTAGTTTTCTCCTTATTTATTTTAAGCTGATTAGCTAGGAAGCTTCCTGACTTATTGCCATGTTCAAAATTTTCTATTCGAAGTCTTTGTATTAGAAATCTATTTTCCTTTTCAATACAGTGGTTTAATTCTAATTTTACTTCATGGATTTTACCTAACTTTCCCTCTTCTTGAGAGGATTCTAGTAACTTAAGTTTGTCTTCTAATTCCTGAATCTTTTTGTTTTCTTTTTTCTTTTTATGAGATCAGAAAGAAATTATTTTACCTCTCATCACTGCTTTTCCAGCTTCCCACAATATCGATGCTGATGTACCTGGTTGATCATTGTATTCCAAGTATGAAGCCCACTGTTCTTTGATGAATTTGATAAATTCTTCATCTTTAAGCAGTGATGTATTAAATCTCCAGCTTTTGTTTTGTGGGGTTAATTTTTTATTAATTAAGGTGAGAGTAACAGGAGCGTGATCACTGATAGCAATAGGATGAATTACCGTCTCTGAAACTTCCGACAGCAGTGAGCTGCTTATTAGAAAGTAGTCCAGACGAGAGTACGAATGGTGAACATTTGAGAAAAAAGTATATTCCTTACTATTAGGATGAAGAGAACGCCATGCATGGCAAAGACCAAAATCACTCATGTATTGTTTCACTACATTTACTGACTGCTAACTGCGCTGAGTCCCTGTTGTATTCAACTTGTCTATATCGTTATTTAAACCAAAGTTGAAGTCACCTCCTATAATTAGTGAACAATCCCCGTGTTTTGAAAGTGCATGGAAGAATTGGTGGAAAAAAGAGGGGTCATCAACATTTGGACCATATATACTGACAATACATAGCTTCTGGTTATAGATAGCTATTTTAATTATTATGTATCTACCTTCAGGATCTATAGTTTTGTCTAATATTTTAAAACTAACGTTTTTGTGGATTAAGATTGCTACACCTCTCTGTCTAGAGTTATAGCTCTGGAGTGGCTGAGTGAACGCTGGCACGACTTGCTGCCGCTGCTCGCCGGAATTTTTGTATTTGCTGCTCCCTGCCTTTGCTCACCGGTAACTTTTTAACCGGTAACCTTTTAACAGACAGTGCAATTGTTTTTAACGGACAGTGCAATTGTTTTTTACTGGGAATACGGCCACGATTCATCGGCACTACAGGTTGTGTGAGTCCCAACTAGGCTACTATCGGTAGCTCACCTGTCCTGCCCGTTTTCAGCCTCACCTGACGTTTTTTAATAATGTGGACCGACAGGACATACATCCTGCTTGTCTGCATCTGGATATTCCTACTGCCCGCTCACCTGCAAGTGGCGGGTTTGCTGCAGTATTCAGCCGCTGACCTGCTCCGGCTCCGCTGTCACTCGCCCGGACCTGCGCCCGAGGCACTCCACCTTCACCCGGACATCACCAATCCATCTGGTTCAGCTCCCGACGGGGGATTCGTCGCCCTCCATGCTCCACCAGCCGGGCTGTCGACCACAGCGTGTTAGCCCGCCTAGCTCGGTCGGCTAGCACCACCACCAGCTGCAACAACACTGCACTCAACTTTGCTCTGCTTAACATCCGCTCACTGACAAGCAAGGGACATCTCATTCAGGACCTCATCACTGACCGTAAACTGGACTTTCTCTGTTTAACCGAGACCTGGCAACAGCCCCAAGAATACTCTCAGCTCAACGATTCCACTCCTAATGGGTTTGTTTACATCTCTCAACCCCGTGGTTCCGGGCGCGGAGGAGGTCTCGCGATAATTCATCGCGAGAATTGGAAAGTCTCGCCGGTATCTGCGCCAGTCTCAAGCACGTTTGAATCCACAGTCTGCAAGCTATCTGGTCCAACTCCAACCATCATTGCTGCTGTCTACCGCCCCCCAAAACCGAATAGTGCCTTTTTAACAGAGTTTGCCGATTTTCTCACCCACCTATCCTCTCTATCACCAAACTTAATCCTACTGGGTGATTTCAATATCCACATGGACAATACCAATTTGCCTCTCACCAAAGACTTTACTTCCTGCCTAGAGAGTTTTGGATGTCAGCAATACACCACTACCCCCACACACTCCAAAGGACATATTCTGGATTTAATCTGCTGCTCTGGCGTCATCCCCCACAACATAACATCTGATGAACTCCCCATAACTGACCATTTTCTCCTCTCATTTGAAGTGAATATAACCCTCTCTATCTCTAAAACATCCCGCCTCATATCCTTCCGGAACATAAAGAACATTGATCCCTCCACCCTTATTTCAAGTATCCACTCTTCCTGCCTCCTTGACTTCAATAATCTGCTAACCCCTGATGACCTGGTCCTCCACTACAACACTGGTCTCCATAATATCCTTGACTCACTTGCTCCACTAAAAAATAGATTTGTTTCTTTTTCCGTCTCCGCCCCCTGGTACACCCCAAATCTCCAACGCACGAAAACCAAAGGACGGCAACTCGAAAGACTTTGTAGAAAAACTGGTCTCACTATACACAAAGAAATGTACAATAATCACATTATTCACTATAAGGACTCCATTGCCAGCACTAAATCACAGTATTACTCCAGCTTAATCACTGCCAATCAACATAGCTCTAAGTCACTTTTCTCTATACTCAATAATACTATCAAACCCCAGGACTCTTTCCCCCCGCACCTTTACACAACCTCCTTCTGCAATGACATCATGTCATACTTCACAGGAAAAATCAAGAACATTCACCAAAACCTTGGATCAACGGCTCATCTCAGCACCTCAGTAGATCTTCCCTCGCCTACACAGTCGCTCTCCTCCTTCCATCTTCCCACTGTCTCGGAAATCACAGAGCTCATCCGGAAATCAAAACCATCCACCTGTCAACTGGACCCCTTCCCAACACAACTTGTCAAAACCTGCCTCCCCTCTCTGGTTCCCCTCATCTCCGCTATCATCCGCACCTCTCTCACCACTGGAACTGTCCCTACACCTCTCAAAACTGCTGCCATCACCCCGATTGTAAAAAAACCTGGTGCCGACCCGATCAACTTCAACAACCTCCGTCCTATCTCCAATTTACCCTTCATTTCCAAAATTCTTGAAAAAACAGTTGCCTCCCAGCTCCATACTCACCTATCTGCCAACAGCCTGTATGAAGAATTTCAGTCTGGTTTTCGGCCACTCCATAGCACTGAAACAGCACTCATCAAAATCACCAATGACCTCCTCATGGCATCTGATTCTGGACTACTCACCATCCTCATCCTCCTCGACCTGAGTGCAGCCTTTGACACCATCTGTCACACCACTCTCCTCAGTAGGCTTTCTTCCATTGGCATCACTAACACTCCGTTGGACTGGTTTATTTCCTACTTCTCTGACCGCACTCAGTTCATTCAACTGAAGACCCTCAAATCCACCCCCTCCCCCGTCACCTCAGGCGTGCCCCAGGGCTCTGTACTCGGGCCCCTCCTCTTCATCATCTACCTCCTTCCCCTTGGCAATATCTTCCGCAAATTTAACATCCAATTCCATTGCTATGCTGATGACACCCAGCTCTACCTCTCCACGCAACCATCGTCCTCTCTTCCCCCCACCTCCCTCACAAATTGCATCTGTGAAATAAAAGCCTGGTTCACTAACAACTTCCTTCAATTAAACAGTAGTAAAACCGAGGTTCTACTCATTGGCACCAAATCAACTCTTTCCAAAACCGACAGTTTCCCACTTATTATTGACAGTTCCTCCATCTCCCCCTCCCCCCAGGTTAAGAGTCTGGGTGTCATCCTCGATAGCACCCTATCTTTTCAATCCCATATCAATAACATTACCCGGTCTGCCTACTTTCACTTAAGAAACATCAACCGCCTCCGTCCCTCCCTTACCCCACACACTGCTGCCATACTTGTGCACAGCCTTGTCACCTCCCGACTGGATTACTGCAACGCTCTCCTCTTCGGCCTTCCTCAAAAATCACTCCATAAACTACAACTGGTCCAGAACTCAGCTGCTCGTATCATAACAAGAACTCCCTCTATCCACCACATCACCCCGGTCCTCCAACAGATTCACTGGCTCCCTGTGCAGTTCCGCATTCAATATAAAATTCTCATGGTGACATTCAAGGCCCTTCACCACCTAGCCCCCCCTTATCTGTCAGGCCTCCTGCACATTCCCACCCCCTCCCGTGCTCTTAGATCCTCATCTGCTTTACACCTGTCTGTCCCTTCCGCCCGTCTCACCACCATGGGGAGCAGAGCATTCAGCCGCTCTGCCCCCCGCCTCTGGAACTCTCTACCACCCCTACTTAGAAACACGGACTCACTTCTAAATTTTAAATCACAACTCAAAACTCATCTGTTTAAGACTGCCTATTCTCTTTAATTATCAATTTCCCTGTCCCAGCCTCGGTATTTTTTAAATGATTTTTGTTTTGATTTTGTTTCTGACACTCTGTTTTTTACCCTTCTGTACGGTGACCTTGAGTGTCTAGAAAGGCGCCTTTTAAATAAAATGTATTATTATTATTATTATAGCAGGCAGCAAACACATTAGGGAACTCAGGTGAATTAAGATCACTTGCATTTGTAGCTGATTTGTGGGTTTCTTGCAATAAGACAACATCTGCCTTTAATCTAGTAAGCTGGTTAATGATCTTAAATTTTTTCTCTCTGGTGCCAGCCCCATGCACATTCCATGTCACAAACTTTACATTCGCCATAGGTGTGAGTGAGAAGTTAGAAGGTGCATGCCCTCGAGAAAATAGTCATACATAGACCCAGGTAGCATCATATGATGTGCTTGTGATTGTCTGATGAACAGGAAAGAAGCAGACAAATAAGACACAAGGAAATAAGAAAGTGCAAAGAGTAAGAGAATGTGAAAAAGGATAAACCATAGCCCATGCCTCGTGTACCCAACTGTTTTATGAAATTTTATTCAGGATCGGGAGAGATCGGCAAACACAAATAAGGACTCAAACACTGTTTCTGTTAGAATATAAGGCACACATTTATTATTATTCCCCACAGAATACAGCACATCAAAACAACTAGCTCTTCACACAGGCAAAGTAGCAAGCATTAAAGCAACAAGCTTTCAAACAAACGTGACGCTCAACAGATTCTCAGAATCAGCCCTTACCATTGACACGAACCGGGAGCCCTCAGTCCTAGGTTAAGATCAGCGTTCACGATGCCGGTGTCCACACACGAACTCACGGCAGACTCACTGGGCTAAGGGCAGTCTCCTCTTTATATACTTGTAAACAAAGAGTCAGGTGTGGAGCGAGAGTGGCCATCTCTCCCTCCACAGCCGCCCTCCTTTCCAAAACATGTTCCCAAACAGAACCCGTTCCCAGCATCTCAGCAGTGTGTGAAGCAAAATAATATTGCAAACTCAGATAATAAAGCAAAATAAGAAATACAGAATCAGTCTTTCCCACAACACATTGTCATAAGTTCCCACCACAAGTTAAAACAAGTTATCTTAGTTTCATGTGAACCCAGGTGCGAACACCACAACAGCAATAATCAATGTGTGAACTGGCCAGTCCTCTCTCTTATTTATTTAACTGACCAGTCTTCCCATAATATTAAAAGTTATAAAACTGAGCAGGTTTTCCCATAATACATTGTTAAAGAGCAAAAATAATTCTTTCATATATAACCAACCGTGAACAACAACCATACCAATGTGCTCTTGAGCTGTGCGTATATTTCATTTATCACCGTGTACCGATCTGTGCATATTATTATTATTATTATTATTATTATTATTATTATTATTATTATTTTTAAATCAGTGAAACATGCTTTAAATCCACCTGTGATGTAACTAATAAAGCCAAGGGGTGATCTTCTGATCCCTGAACAACTGTCCATTAATATAAAGTCTGTCAACCGATATGGTGGCTTTAACGCCGTCCGTCAAGTATTTTTTCCTGATTGGGAACAGCACTCGCCTGCGATCTAGGATTTCCTCAGGGAACTGATCATTAACACTAAAGTCTGTCCCTCTCAGTTCCCTGCCGCAACTTCTAACAAATTATTTTTGTTTATAATGCTCAAATTTAGCTACAATCGGACGAGGGCGGGATTTGTTGGGTTTCTTACCTCCGAGCCGGTGGACCCGATGAAAAGTGATGTTTTTTACCTGTTCCGCCGGGATTTTCAGCTTCTGCTGGAGAAACTCACGTATTGTCACCTCGGCTTCTTCCCCCTGCTGCTCCTGGATGCCTGCAAAGACGAGATTATCTCTCGACTGTATGTCCAGAATGGATTCTTTCATTTTCTTATTTTCGCCGGAAAGCTGGATAATCCCTTCGGTCAACTCCGTAACCTTCCCCCTCAACGCGTCATTCTCCGTGGCCATAGCTGTTAGCTGGGCTTGGCTAAACTCCACCGACTCCCTCAGAGACTGAAACTCCTTATGTAGAACTTCTACCAAGGCGAGACGCGCGTCAAGGCTGGTAAGCTTCTTGTCGATGGATTCCAAGATGTCACTGAAGTTCTTGTCGGGAGACAGAGTAGAAGATGAAGATGACGCGCTGGTAGAATTAGAACGAGTGCGCTTAAGTGACGGTGTGTTAGCAGCCGTAGGCTTCTGGGCCTTCCCCATCACGATGCTATCAAAACACTCGTCCAGGTAGCACTCCAGGCTCGTCAAGGTCTCTTCGTCCAGTTTGTACCCTCGTAAAAAATGAGACAGTTGTAAATGTTTAGGCTTTTACTTTGTATTATTTTCAGTTATTGGTTCGTTCTTACCTTAGCGTGTTTAATTTTGAATTACATGAACTTCTCCATTTTACTTACGCACAGCTCTCGCGAGAACTCAGCCGCTCATCTCGTCCAGCCGCTCATCCCTCCAGCCTTCCTGTTTCTACGTCAGGTCACGGTTTCTTATAAAAAGATTTCTTGAACTCACAGGACTTATTTCTTGTTGTGTTATTCGCACAACTTATGAATTTCTACTCTCTTCTTAGTTCAGTCTTTTTATGTCAGAACTTTATGCGTCTGTAATCGGAGTTTTCACAGAGTCACTCTCCGTTAAATCTCCGCATTCACACCATTGAGTATTTGCCTGGTCTTATTCTCAGTCTTTTATGTAGTATTTGAGGTCTTCTCAGGTCCTCGGGCCTCTAACCCAGCAAAATACGATTCCCCGTGGAGAACTCGCAGTGAGCCTCCACGCTCAAGAATTAGATTTCTTGAACTCACAGGACTTACTCTATTCTTACTTCTGTTATTTTATGTCATAACTATTTGCCTGGTCTCGTTCTCAATCTTTTTTCAAAATTCCCAATACATCTCTGAACCACACTTATTCAATACTGCTCCAAGGCACTCCAAAGAATTAATTTAGCAGACTTGGTTCTACTAAGACTTGAGACATGTTGTGCCATGTCAGGACGTGACAAACTTGCATTAGTTGGGGACATGACGGACTGCATTTCCCATGATGCAAGGTGGTCAAAATGGCCACCAACTCCCATCATGCAACACGGCCCCAAAATGGCCGCCGACCGAGATAAGGTTGCTATGGTGACAGCTATAAAACACAGCCGAAGACAGCGCTCTGCCTTCTTCCCTGGCGCGCTGCCAAGCTGAGGAGACACACAGCTGTTTCACTTCGTTGGGGTAACCCCCACGCCACGTGCTCGATAACTCTTTGCTGGTTCGAAGATTACCGGAGCAAAACTATTCCCTGTGCGGACACAGGAGGTCGACTCAAAAAGGTACCTTTAATTCCCTCTGATCAAATACTGGAAGCCGCCTTATCTCCCAGTGATCGAAAGAGGACTACGCTTTTGCTGGGCCGAGCGAAGCGATTGTGAACCCGGAGGAAGAAACGAAGAAGCTTCTTCCCCGTCCCGCTGCAGCCTGCGGACAACTGCGTTCGTCAAGACGCGTCCAGGAAGCCGCCTTACTCGGAGCGCTCCGGACCAGCCCCGAGACACCTCAAAGTAACGGGTTCTCCCCTTTTATTTCTGTCTCACCAACAGGGTGTTTAGAAGTGCCTGGGCAGATGTTAGGGACTTTGTAGGTGCAGGTTAATGCTTTTATTCCACGACGAAGTTGGAATTATTTTGCTGAATATTTTCTTTGTATGTGCATGCGTTTTACAATTGATTTTGCTGTGTTGATTGTGGTTTATCTATAACCCCGCCGTGGGTCACTGCTTCAGTTCTTTTCCACCTTCTTCCATGCTTTCCCCCCCCCCTCTCTTTCGCTTCTCCTTATCAGAGAGATTTGATCGCTTTGTTTGAATCTTAGTTCTCGGTTTCTCTTTGAACCAGAGCGCAAACCACTCCCTCTCGGAGCGGGGTACCACCTCACATTAGCGTAAGCGCGGTGACATCATTAGGACCTCCCCTCACGCTTCACGCAAATTTGCAGAGCATACGTCATCATAGTCGCCATCTTGGGAGGGTGTCGGATGACTGGACTGTAGGTAGCTTAGCTGATAGCTTTGTAAGGCATCAAAGCGTCCGGTGGGACTCTCAAAGCTGTTCTGTCTGTCAATGCTGCTATGTCAAATGCCGATGTTCTGAGTGTGGTTTAAACAACCGTGGGCTGAACTAAGATTTGCAACCGCTCATTTTAATCCATTTGTTTTTTTTCTTTTCTTTTGTTTTTTTTTTTTATTCTTTTTATTTCCATATATATTTTGCATGTTAGTTAGTAGTGAGTAAGATTTCCAAAGTCGTTGAATCAGAGAATTACTGTAACAGGGAATTGCTTTGGTTCAATAAAAACACCACTGCGGAATAGAATTTGTTTTGTGTTCAGTCTAATTCACAGTTGTATGGTTATTCAGAAATCAGAGCTAACCTCCTTTAGGGTTAACATCTGACATTAATACAGAGACAATATCATTGGATGGTGATAAAGGAATAAGGATTTAAACTCTAATTGCAGTTACATTGGGGTTCTCACAGCCTGCCGGATAAACCTCGTCGGTCACAAGTCCGACCAGATCATTTATCCCAGCATAAATGAGTTCATAACAGCAAATTAACTAATGCATTAGTGGTATAAATACTTACAAGCTTATAGCTAACATCACCACCATTTGAACTATATTTTGTTATAGCGAATTTTGAGTTGAATGATTTATTATTTAAATTATAATACCAAATTATAATTAATAATAATAATAATAAGCATATTCAACCAGCTTCTGGCATAACAGACACATAATTTAGACTTTATTTCTAAGCCGAAAATGCAGATTCGATAAAACAGGTTCTGCTTACCTTTTTTTGTTGTGGCCAGCCAGTGTCCCTTGTCCTTTCGTTCCAATCTGATGTCCAATTCAGCCTGTCACCCCGAATCCCGGACCAAGCCCCCAATTGTTGAAGCCGTCTTGCTTCCCCGGGTTCATTAATTCATTGTGCAGGACTTAAAACAAAAACTCAGCCAGGACACAGTATCCCGTTTCAACTTTGCAAAGGGAGAGCAGGTGCACCCGCCGCATCTGCGGGCTGCGACTCTGACTCTCGCTCTCCCTCCCGTTCAGGCTTGTTTTATTAAATTCAAGAAAAAAAGATTTTACAGAGTCACACAATGAATGACGCACACACCTTATCGCTATGTTACTCCCTAATAACTATCTTCTCTTGTTGTTTTCTCCTGCTGCGTGTGAACTGGAGTTGTTGTTCTTTCCCACTGCCTAGGAACTGGCCTTGAAACTCTCTCCTGATACTTTTGCTCGTAAACAGCGCATTTTACCCTAATCTATTCATATTCTATTCCTCTGAGAAACAGACACGGCCTTGAAGCATATATAAGCATATTAAAAGCATGTTAAACCTTCATAAATGTGTATTAAAAACGGATCAAAGTTAATACATTCCACATTGGGTCAGCCTTTTCACCTGCTGCCACCACCTCATGTAGCTCTCCTCTGACTGATTCTTCTGATGCCACTTGCGAGGAGTTGGAGAACAATAAGATAATTTGTACCCATTATTAAGAGGCTGAGAGAGCCTTTGATCTACAATTATTCACACATATCGGAGAAACGGTTAAAGGAGCTGGAGAAATACTATACCGCTGCATTACAAGTGTTTTTACCATCACCCTGCATCACCAGCCATTCTAAAGTCTGCCACCAGGGATCGATCAGCCACAAGTATTCATTCCATTGAGCCTGTCCACATCAAAGAGAAATCTTCTGTGCCCATCCATGTCAGGAAGGACACCAGTGTTCCTGTCTTCGTGGGTCTGACAGACGCCAATGTTCCAGTCTCTGAGGGTCCAACAGCAGAGTTAATGTGTTGAGGATCAGTGGAGCCCTGTTGGTGAGGAAGTCACTGATCCAGTGTTGGATGCTGAGCTGAAGTCCATGAATAGCATCCTAACATAGGTGTTGGGATGCTGCAGATGTGTCAAAGCTGAGTGAAGTGCTAACAAGACAGTGTCCTCATGGAGCCATTCTCCCTGTAGGCAAACTGCAGGCTGTCCAGGACATTAGAGATGGCGTCCTTGATGGCGTGTAGCAGGATAATCCTCTGGAAGCACTTCATGATGACATAGGTCAAAGCAACAGGAAGGTAATCATTGAGGCAGGTGATATTTTTGTTTTTGGGGACAAGCATGGTGATGGATGATTTCTGGCAGGCAGGGACCATGGAGAGCAACAGGGAGAGGTTGAAGATCTCCAGAAAGACCCCTACAAGCTGGTCAGCACACGATTTAAGTGTCTGAGCTGACACCATGTCTGGATCTGCTGCGTCATTGGTGTTGACCTTCTTCAAGAAAGAGGTCACTTGGTGCAGCTGCAGGATGAGAGGCTGATGGTGCTCCTCTGGCTGGGGAAGATATCCAGGCTCCCTGCTGCTTGGAGAATCGAAGCATGCAAAGAAGCTGTTTAAGGTACCAGGGAAAGCTGGGCCGTTGCTTGGCTCCTGGTTGCTGTGCCTGATGTCTGCAATGGTCCTGATGCCTCTCCACATGTTACAAGACACCAGATGTGGAGGACTGGAGTAGAACATCCCTGTTATATTGGTCTTTCTTCTGGGGGTGTTTTATTTTCTCATAAGTTCTAAGGATGCTTAATTTCTGTCTGCATATTATATGCATTGTAACCCAGCGAGTCTCCCAAAAAAGGTTATGGTTTTAAAATGACAAATTCTTTATTCTTGGATGGATGAAAAAATATTGTTTTGTTTGCATTACCAGCTGGTGGAGGTGAGGCAGGGTGTACTGGAAGCAGAAAAGTTGGTATTCTAAAAAAGGTGTCACCAATGATCTTATGTCAGATGAGGAAGATGACTGCTTTGAGGTGGTGTCAGGTTGGATTGTTCGATCCCCAAGTTTCCGCAGCTAGGAGCTTAGTGACCTCTGCAGCACATTACAGAGGAAACTTGAGGGTAATCCAAAATATAGATTGCTACATCACAGGCACCAGGGGCGATTCTAGGATCTGAACTTTAGGGGTGCTAAGCCCCCAGTGTTGACTGTGATTCCTGGCATGAACAACAGGCTTTCCATTTTTAGTCCAGATGTAAGATTCTTAGAGTTGACACATTTTTGAGCTAAAGCTCGTCAAACAAGCTACAATATAGGCCGATCCAAAAGCAGTGACAAACAGATTGAAATGTTTTCACTTGATAAAACCTTGTGCATTTGTAAAACCTGCATGATGGTAATAGTTAGACTAGCTATATTGATAAAAGTGAGGAATAATTTCCCTAAAGACACAAAACTAACTTAGCTTTCTTGAAATTTAATTTGCTCTGGCTTAACAGAGCAAAACGTGGTAACCCACAAAAACCTTTTGCTGCACAGTGTTTGTCAGCTGGCTGAAAAAAGGGCTGCTATTGCTTTGCTTACAAGAGAGACAAATTTAGCAGTTTGGATATGGATATACTTTATGAATTTGCATACTGAACTTTGTCTTTTTTAAAACTCAGATTAAGAGAAATAGTTTCATTATTAGGAAAAAAACATACAGTTCAGATTAAACTTTTCAGACAGGCATTCTGAATCCACGATTGCATCTACTGGCTTATGTTTAGAAACAATTCATTAGAACAGCTGAAGCGCTTCGGTCCACAGATGCCACATGTGCAGAAAAGAATATAGCTGCAGATGTAAAATATTCCAATAGAAATAGATCCAATTAGCTGCGCTCTGCTTTTTTTTAGCAACTAAAAATATCTGTGGTCCCATCTGATTGTGAAACAAAGATGCAAGGCCGTAGGTTTGATTTGAACTTTGGTAGGGACACCTACAAACAAACCTTCCATGGTCTGACGTCATTGGTCCTATGCAATATGCATGCTCCTATTTTTTGATGCTTGACTTGAGCGTCAGGGTGCGTTTCGTCTGTCTAAAGAGAAAAGCAGTATTTCTTGCTACATTTATACGATTTTTATAACCACGACACACACTAGATGCAAGCATCACAGGATCTGATGAATGTCGAATTGGGACTTTTTTCCATTTGAACTAACAGCAACAGAGACAAACGGTAAATATATGCCTATTAAACCAAATATAGTCACAATATGTCTGTTGTCTATCCTGTATTTTCTTTTGAAGATATAGAAATGCGCAGAGATAAACCCCACCCTTATTTTTTTTAATCTAAGATACTCATAAGATACTGCATCATAAAACACAGCAAAATTATACATTCAAGGGACTGCAAATAAATTTCAGGTATTTACTCTGCACTGGAAGTAGAAGTGTCACTGACACTGACAGCCTTTCAAATATTAAATTCAAACAACCAATGTACAATTGGGCTGTAGTTACTCTCTTTAGCCCATTTCATGTAATTTATCTTAACATTCCAAACACATTTCTTACATCATATATCTGAAGTGTAGATAACAGCTTCTCCTTACCTACATCCTCTCAGACAACTAATTATTTCCCTAACAATAGTGAGTTGTCAATGTTTAAATGTGCAGTAAATCTTAATACATAAGCAACATGGAGGACCCAATGCTGTACTTTGAGTAAGTTTGGTGACACCAAGACTGAATTGTAACCTGAGTGGTTGTCCATTTCATCACTGAAATGAGAACATATTAATATACTATTGGTATATACTAGTACGACTATTAAAGAACAGCAGATTAAACTTTAAGATATGTAAAGGCCTATATTAAATTAATTTTGCGACCACATCAACAAGTTAAATAATTGCTTACTTTTTGGTGTACCAAATTACCCTCGTAATGATGTAATATTTTATTGGCTAAGCCCCTGATGATGAGTGTCTAGCTCCGCCCCTGGTTTGTACTAATCTACTAATGGACAGTGTGGAAATCTATGTACAATAAAATCGATGTAAATTGTATTCCTCTGTTTTATTTGTCTTTATCCTAATTCTAGAAGTAGAAATAGTCAAATAAATAGCACTATTATTTTGTGGAACCCTAATCATGCTCTTATAACTAAGCAAAAGTCTAAACAAAAAATTTGTTTAGGCGGCACCTATAGTGTTCTTATACTGTATATTATGTAAAAGAAATTACACCTGCTATTTATACCTGAACTGCCTCGAAGGGTCGACAAAAAATGATAGCAACAATAGTAACGAAATATTGGTAAAAGGGAAACCCTCACCTTTTCTTTTTCAGACGGCTGTGGCTAAGACTCTGAATTTTTAATAGCCTTCAGTCTTTGCTTTTCCATTTTTCCAGCAGTCTTCAGAACTCCTGCCTGGCACAGAATTTTTAGTTTTATAAAACAGATTAGGTTTTTGTTGATAAAATGTATTATACTTCAGAATTAAATGCTATTTTGAGACGCTAACGTTAGTTACTTACATTTCTCCAGTTCAACAAATCAAAACTCTCTCCTGCTTCTTTACAGAACTGCACTCAGCAGCTTTCACCTAATTTAGTGCAGATAATATTTAGTTTCTTAACTGGGACCAGTTTTGTAGTCTAGTATTAATTGTGGTAACGGCAGTATCCCAGTATGAATATCGCGCTCCAAGCATGCACAAACATGCGCGCGCACACACACGCAATAGAAAACAGCCAATCAGGAAGAGGGAAGGCGGGATTTGAGGCAGCACAACCAATGAGAGTGGAGTTAAACAGCACACAGCACAGTCCGGTGTGCTGCAGATTTAAAGGGACAGGAAATAAAAAGCAGGCAGTGGAGCTGCGCACAGCAGCGTTGAAATGACACCGTGGGAACACCGAGCGCTTCAAACAGAGGGGCTCCGGGCGAACCTGTGCATGTACACACCTCTGGCAGAGCCGAACCGATACGCAGGAATACTCTGAATCAGTATTTTTTTTAGGGGCGCTGAGATAAGATGTAGGGGTGCTTGAGCACCCCTAAAAATGGCCTAAATACGCCACTGACAGGCACCTGTACATTGGAACATGATCAGACAGGAAATCACCCCCATATGATCTGGAAATTGACAAGCATTTCAAGTTGCATTGTTTGTGGCGACATGAAATGATTGGGTACATTCAGCTGCTGTAATTACTCTGTTCAAATTTTTTTATATTCTGTTATGTGGTCATCATTGGTCTGTGAGATGCTAAGGTACACTTGCACAAGCCTTGGCTATTCCGAGATATAGCTTGTACATTTATTATGCATATTTCATATTTTTCTCACATTGTGTGAATGGCTGCTGTTTTTCCTCCGTTTAACTTTAACACACTTGTGTTTTTGCACTATATTTTTAGAAAAAGCAAACACAAAAGATAAATTTAGTTAAAGTGTATGCCTAAGCATGTGGCAGTATGGTTTTCGTCCTGGCTGTGGAACACTGGATCAGCTCTACACCATCAGCAGGATCCTGGAGGGGGCATGGGAGTTTGCCCAACCAGTCTTGTGGGCAATGTGCTTTGTGGATCTGGAGAAGGCATTCGACCGTGTCCCTCGGGGGCGTCCTGTGGGGGGTACTCCGGGAGTATGGAGTACCGGGCCCTTTAATAAGGGCTGTTAGGTCTCTGTATGACCGGTGTCAGAGTCTGGTCCGCATTGCCGGCACTAAGTCGGACTCGTTTCCGGTGAGAGTTGGACTCCGCCAAGGTTTCCCTTTGTCACCGATTCTGTTCATAACTTTTATGGACAGAATTTCTAGGCGCAGCCAAGGTGTTGAGGGGATCCGTTTTGGTGGCCTTAGGATTGCGTCTCTGCTATTCACGGATGACGTGGTCCTGTTGGGTTCATCAGGGCCTATCTACAGCTCTCACTAGAGCGGTTCGCAGCCGAGTGTGAAGCGGCCGGGATAAGAATCAGTGCCTCCAAATCCGAGATCATGGTCTTGAGCCGGAAAAGGGTAGAGTGCCTTCTCCGGGTTGGGGAGGATGGGCTGCCCCTAGTGGAGGAGTTTAAGTATCTTGGGGTCTTGTTCACGAATGAGGGGAAGATGGAGCGGGAAATCAACAGGCGGATTGGTGCGGCGTCGGCTGTGAAGCGGGCACTGTACCGGTCCATTGTGGTGAAGAGAGCTGAGCCAAAAGGCAAAGCTCTCAATTTACCGGTCGATCTACGTTCCTACCCTCATCTATGGTCATGAGCTTTGGGTCATGACTGAAAGAACGAGATCCCGGATACAAGCGGCCGAAATTAGTTTTCTCCGTAGGGTGGCTGGGCTCTCCCTTAGAGATGGGGTGAGGAGCTCAGTCATCCTGGGAGGACTCAGAGTAGAGCCGCTGCTCCTCCACGTCGAGAGGAGCCAGTTAAGGTGGTGCGGGCATGTGGTTAGGATGCCTCCTGGACGCCTCCCTGGTGAGGTGTTCCGGGCACGTCCCACCGGGAGGAGACCCAGGGGAAGACCCAGGACATGCTGGAGGGACTATGTTTCTCGGCTGGCCTGGGAACACCTTGGGATTCCCCCGGAGGAGCTGGCCCAAGTGGTTGGGGAGAGGACTGTCTGGGCCTCCCTACTGAAGCTGCCACCCCCGCGACCTGACACCGGATAAGCGGAAGACGATGGATGGATGGATGGTATGCCTAAGAATTTGTGGTCCTTTTGAATTCATGTCCTTGAATTGTGTGTGTGCATGTGGATAGATGGATCTTTGCATTCAGTGGATCTGTGTGGTGTTCCAGACTGTTGATTCTAGTTTTGGTGACATATTTCTGTTATTCTAACACATAAGCATGGTCAAAATACATTTTCTGTTGCTGCACTTAACATTTTGGAACCTTTCGTGTTTTACAAGGTTTTGCTTGCCATGGTAAGAGGTGGCCAGCTTAGCATTAGCTCTATTATGGATTCCTGTTCTGTCTCTCCTGTTGCTTCTCCGTCTCTGCTGTGGTGGGCACAGTCATGCTAATCTGCTAAAAGATAATTGCAGTGCTAACTTTTGTTCATTGCATTATCGTTCACAATAGGTTTAGAAACTGTTTGTTGGCCAGTTAGCGTCCACTTTATTGGGCTTCAGTACCAGTAAGTACATTGACAACGTTCAAGATATTAATTTATGTCACTGTCCGGGTTTGTGGCCTTGCATAAGGCATCTCCCAAAACACATCATTTCGAGAGATGGATGTGCGACTAGAGCGACGCATTAAGGGTCCTCCTCAAACATTTTTGTTACATATTTAGACAGTATAATTGGGCTCTATTTCTATTGAGCAATGATTGATTTACTCAGACTGATAGAAAGGTGCTCTGTAGCTGGATTAGAGCGCATGTAGTTGGTGTCCCAGAGGGTGATTCATCTCTCAACACAGTGGAGCAGGTCATCATACTGGGTCCTGGACAGATGGAAGTACTGCTGGAAGCGATTGTCATACAGATGCAGGTCCTGGAGCAGGAGGTGGTACTTGCCGAACTGGGTGCATCTCACTGGCTTTTGGCTTTTCACATAAGATACAGCACCGTGACTCGCTCAGTAAAATCTTTGTCCGCCATAGTGAGTTGAAAATACAAGAGAAACAGGTAAGCAGATAGGTGCTCCTCCTATTTGATGATGCGGTGAAGCGAACTGGATGAAATTTTACCATGTTTTTAAACAAATTGCTTGCGAGAAAAAGGCAAAACGTCAAGCAATCTACAGCAGATGATCAAAGCGGAAAACTCGGCTTGTTCATGTTCGGTGCTGGTTGTGTTCTAAATCCTACTAAACATACTTTTAGAGGGATTTAGAAAAAAAAAGGTGACCACTTCTGACCTACTTTTAAAGCGTTATAAAAAGGGGTCTGGCTCTGCTAATACCGGTATTGGTATGAACAGGCTTGATAACCACACTATGCACTTGGAACTTCTCGTCATTGAGATTTTTGCACAAAACTGCTCCAGCTCCTTCAGGTTGGATGTTTTTCACTTTTAAATAGTAATCTTCACAAATTCTCAATTGGATTGAGGTCTGGACTTTGTCTAGATCAATCCAGCATATTTAAATGTTTTCCCTTAAACCACTCGAGAGTTGCTTTAGCAGTACGCTTTGGTTAATTGTCATGCTGGAAAGTGAACCTCCATCCCAGTCTCATATCACTGGCTGTCTGACACAGGTTTTGCTCAAGAATCTCGCTATATTTAGCACCATTAATTTTTCCCTGAACTTGGATCAGTTTCTCAGTCCCTACTGAAAATATTTCCACAGCATGATGCTGTAACCATGGTGTTCTTGGAGTGATGGGTTGTGCATAGCATTTTCCTTGGTGGCCAGAAAGTAAAATTTTGGTCTCATCGGACCAGAACACCTTCCTCATATTTGGTGAATTGCCCAAATGCTTTTTGACAAACTCATAAGATGAATTTTTATTTTTACCAGTAAGTGATATTTTCTTTCTGGCCGCTTCTCCATATTGAGTGTACGTTGTTTTTTTTTTTGTATCGTATGGATAGAGTATCTGCTGTTGAACTCGACCACTTGAGGGTTACCTTTGGTCTATGTGCTGCCTCTCTGATTAATGCACTCCTTGTAGGGTTGTCACGATACTAAAATTTCAAACCCTATATTGATACTAAGGAAAATATCTGATACTCGATACCATTTTCGATTCCATGGGGATACAAAATGACAAAATTAAAAGCTTAAAATTATTTGTATTAACATGGAAAAATCACCTTTTTCCATCTCAACATGGAACATTATTTATCAACAGAATTACAGATGCTAGTTAAATAAATACTAAATATATAACGCATGCCTATAGTAGCATGCTAGCCACAGCTAATCACACAACATTAATGCGGCGCCCCGGTCGTGCTAACATCAAGAATAAATTTAATGTATTAATTTCTGAACAAGAATTTTAATTTATTAACCTGTTGGAATTCATCATAAAGGCCAGGGTGTCAGTCCTTGATGTTTGGCCAATTGCTTGACTTTGTTGCCACCACCAGCTTTTTTTGCTGGGGGGGCCAAGGGGGGGCCAAGGCTATCTGTAAGGGGTCCACTGACTATGACAATGACAATACAGTAAGAATACTTTCATTCACATACTATATATAAATAAAGACTGATGAAATTAGATTTGCACATGTAATTTGTAGTTTATTATTAATGTATGCCACGCAGTTTACAATTACAATAGCTCAAAAAAGAAGGTTATAGAAACTTATTTGGTAGATGCTATATGTGCATTTTAGTATTATCATGAGGAAAAAACAGGTGATGAGCAATTGTGTGAAAATATTGAAGCAACAAGTCAAACAGCAGACCTGAAGTTAAGCATGGGCATAAATGTGTCTTTCAAATGGACAATGATCAGCCATGTTTGAAAGTACAAATAATAACGAGAAACCATGTTGACATGAACTTAATGCAGCTATGACCAAATGTACTGACTCCTAAACTGTCATTGGTACAAGTCAGTGAAGAGCTAAAACATGACCAGAAACACAAAACTCCTTCATGCAGTCATAAAAGTAGAATCCTTCTGTTGTTGTGAGATGAAGCAAAATATGTTACAAAGTCTTCCATGTTGAGGCCCAGTGCCCTCCTTGACTCTATACTAAGTATTCCAATGTGACTTAGCCTGGCATCAGCCATTGTTGTCCTTAGGTTAGTTTTAATCAATTTTAAAGCTCTCACAAGAAGCAGTACTAACTGGACTAACAACAGAAATCTTGCAAAGTTTGAATAACTCACGCAAAACCTCTTCATAAGGTTCAAGAAACACAATAAAATCAAGCAAAGTAGAAGGTGTGTCTAAATCTCTGATCAAGCAAACGCTTTGCTTGGTGCACCTCATGTTTCAGGCCATCTAAATCTGACTCAAAGATCTGTCCAAAAGCAATCAGAGGCTCCACATTCAAGAAAGTTGCACTTTTGGGGTTTAGAGACTGCACTCCTTGCATGATCTCCCAGTTTTTCTTTGAAAAACGCCTCTTTAACTCCACTATGAGACAGTCAAGCACCTGATTAATGAGTGATCTGGGGAAGCCCTCGTCATCACATTTTCTCTGTCCTATACTGCTCATTACAAGTGAGTCAAGAAATTTTGAACTTAATCTTGGATGTCTTCTGTCAATTTTTACACTAATTTTGCTCTTCTCAGCAAGCTCCTCGACCTCTTTCCATAGTTCATCAAAGTACTTTTCATTTCTGTAGTCCTGGAAGTGTCTCTAAGAGCACCTACTAGATCTGTAGCTCTTCCTAGATCAAGAGTGCTGGACTGGAGCATGTCAGAAAGACATTTGGCATCACCTAGCACTTTACAAAAGGTAACCAAAAGACCTAAGAATTGCACATCTATTTGAAGAAGCAGACCCCTTGCCTCCACTGATCTTTCGCCGTTTCTCTCAAGTGCAATATCCTGCAACAATCTCAGAACTGCTGGAAGTCTGTCTTTCATGGTACAGCATGCCGTGTACCTGCAGGCCCACCTTGTATCCGAAAGTGCCTGGAGCTCCCTGGGGTGTTCTGCTGGATACAACTCTTTCTGTACATCAAGCCACCTCAGATGAACATAAGAGCCAGACACAAAGTTATACAGCTGCTGCAGAAGTGCAAAAAAGTCAACGACCTCAGGGACTGCTTTGGTAGCATCAACAAGGACTAAATTCAAGCAATGTGCGTTACAATGAACATAAAATGCAAATCTGGCATTGCTCTGAATTCTGGCAGATACACCGGAATGCTTCCCACTCATGACGGATGCACCATCATAACCCTGTCCCACTAGGTTATTTTTGTAGTCCAGACCATGTTTCTCAAGACAGTTAATGATCATTTCACTAAGACCCGCTGAATTAAGGCTTTCAGCTTCCTGGAAACATAGGAAGCTTTCGTGGATGACACCATTGTAATAATATCGTACAACTACAGACATTTGTTCCTTTTTTTGCAAGTCTTTTGTTTCATCTGCAATAACACCGAATACTTCACATTCCTTCACTTCTTTTATGATTTCGGTCTGTACCATCTCTGCTAAACACTGAAGAATTTCATTTTGGATTTGATGACTTGTGTATTTTGCATTGCCACATCCTCTAAGCTTTTTTTCAATTAACTGATCATGTTTTGCTATTTCATTCAATATAGCCAAAAAGTTTCCCTTATTTTTAGAGTGCTCAGACTCTCGATGACCCCTTTGAGCAATATTTTGTGTTGCAGTCAACAGAAGAACATCAGCTATTGTTTTAATATAATACCGGTTTTCTTCCACCACTTTTTTCCGGTTTGCGTTTATAGAATTTAGCATGGTTGTATTTCCCTCATTAGCCCTTTTATATTGACTCCATGCATACATTGCATTTACATGGTGCTCTGACTTTGAGTGAAGTTTAAATCCAGACTCCTTGTACAATGCCTTTTTCCAATTACAGAAGCCAGAATGCGAGGCAAAGACACTGTCTGGTGCATTAGGCAAGGAAAAATGCCTACAGGCAAAGCAGTAGGAAGAGTCTTTAATAACAGAATATTCTAACCAAGAATAGTCTTTGTACCAGGAGCTGTGAAAAGACCTCTTTCTCATTCCATGCTGAGTTCTGGGGAAGTTTGTGGAACTTGGCTGAACAGGGCCCTGTTCTTTGGACCTTGAAATATCTGGAATAGAAACATAATGGTCATATAAACACAATTGACATGACCATTATGTCATGTAAATTGTGCAACTATTTATGGATAATAGATCCACACTTCCAGTGTGTCGGGTCGGGGCAAACAGACTGCGGCTGTATGTTGAGTATTCAAACTTCTCAGCTACTGGGCCGACCAACATGTTTTTATTCATAATCATTATCAACTTTATTTATAAAGCGCTTTAACAGCAGCCAGAGCTGAAATAAAGTGCTAAACATCAGCAATAAGATAAAAGAAAAATAAAATAAAATGACAAAACTAAACACACAATTGAAAGAAATCGAACATTTTATGTAAAACATAATAAAGCAAAAGGAGTAAACAGATTTAATTGTCCCAAAGTTCCTGCCCTTTCCTGGGGAAACTGAGCCTCTGACAAAGTGTTGCCGTTTATTATTCCATATGTGCTGCTTTCATAGAATATTATTAGAAATAATTAGTAAAAAATAGCAAATGTTATCAGTGGGGAACCTGAATGGAGCCAGCTTGTACTCATTTTACAGTACAAGCTGGCTCCATTAGCATTACATTTCACAGGTCAGAAAGACAGAACAGAACACGATTTTATGAGCAGAATTTCTTGACTTTGTGGCCAGAAGATAGAAATATTTCCCTTGTAATTATATTGGCCAGAAGTAGCTACTCTGATTGTTATTGTCTTAGCTTAGCTAGTATTTTTCATTATGTGTAGTTTTTCTAATGAGAGAGCCAATCAGAAATCGCTGTAAGAAAGTGCATTACAGACCAGAGGATTTTGGCAGGTCAGACAATCGGGAAATGTTACTCACGATCCATTCTGTCTGATAACATGGTTCACCACGATGGATACTTTTTTAAAAAAATTTTTTACATCCCGTATTTATCCTTACTGACATACTGTAGTTCAGGCAGACGTGAGCGGTAAACACACTGAAACACGTCAGTATCTTTACAATACTTTTTGCTTCTGCGTGCATTACGAGTCTGACTGGCCGACGTGCCATTTCCCAGCAACGGGCCGACTCGCTCACTAAGGCGGCTACAACTGTAACCTTGCTAGCTTGATGCTGATAACTTATAGTAGTAACTGAACTACCAGAAACTATTTCCTGGCTGAGCACAAAATGGTTTTAACGTTTTTTTTATTAGTAAACCACTGTAAAACTTACCTTTGAAGTCAGATTATGAGTCTTGAAGTCAAATCGACTGAATTCCACTTGGCTGTACAATATTTCTTTATCACCTCTTTGCGGTTCTCCTTATCTTCTTCTTCTGTTGGATCAACTCTGCTGTGTCCAAATGGCATATCGCCCCCTGCTGGTTTTGAGCATGTAACTGTCACAAGTGTCACAACCCATTGTGGTAAATACTGCCACCTACTGTGCAGGAATGACCGAGTGTCGTGACATGTCAATCATCTGGGGGGGCCACTGGGGGGGCAATCAGATGGCCGGGGGGGCACTGCCCCCCCCCCAGCCCCCCCTCTAGCTCCGCCACTGGTTGCCACCACTTTAAAGCTTTGTTTGCAAACAGGCCTGTCAATATCTATGGGTTTTCCTTGTTCATTTGCCTCATATGCTAAAATATTTAGTATCAATACCATGCCGGATTAGTATTTTATCCATATACAGCATTTGAGTATCAATACTCTTCAGAGTATCAATATTTTTTGACAACCATACCTCCTTGTGCAGTCTGAGTTTTGGCTTTTCTTACGGCCTGATCAGTAGTCTTTCTTAGCTCAAGAACCAGCCTGGTCTTCTCCTGCATAAAACCCAGCCTGACCGACTGTAGTGGCATGCGCAGTGTGTTCCTTCCAAAAAAGCCTGTCTCAGAGAGGCATTGTGGGAACCCCAACAGCTTTCGAATGAATTAATTGGCTTTTGCATCCATCTTACTGTGGATGGGGAATCTATGTAGGTTGCACAGACCCTAACATGAGCTGGCAGTGTGTTCCATAACTGTGCTCCTTTGATGGATGCAACCATTTGGCCAAATTTGGTCCTACGCCGCTGAACATTACAGTCTCCTCTTGTTAAAGCTCTGGTGTTTATTCTAGTAATGTTTTCTTTGCTTATAAAATCTGTTAGAGGAGGAGGAGCAAGTCCATTTAAAACTTTAAAAACAAGGCACGCATCCAGAAATATCTGATGACGTTCAAAGTCTAAAATGTTATACTTACTTAAAATGTTACAATAATGATAATCTACAGGCTTTTTATCAAGAACTTTCTTGAAGAGAGACTGTAGGGGTTTCAGAATGGCCTCTGAAGTGTGAGACCATGTGGTATGGCAGTAGTTATATGGCTAAATATCATGGCATGCATATAGGTTTTTGCTGATTCAAAAATCAGAGAGGGTCTTATATGTTTAAAGTTTGAAAGATTAAACCTAATTATACTTGAGATTCTCTTTAAATGCTGTTTGAAATTTTAATTAGAATCAAAGACCACTCCAAGATATTTAAAGTGTTCAACCACATCCAATCTCTCTCCATTGATTAACACAGATGGTTCATCACCCTCTACTGGCTGTCAGGAGAAGAACTTACAGACTGTTTTTCTAATGTTAAGATATAGGCAGGAGTCCTGGAGCCATTGAAACAATGATACCATAGCGCTGGAGAGAACAGTAGCAGCTTTACTTTTAGTTTTTGCATGAACATATAGTACAGTGTCATCAGCATGTAATTGCATTTTTACAGTTTTGCAGATATTGGGTAAATCATTGACATAAAGGCTGAATAAAATTGGTCCGAGTATTGATCCCTGTGGAACTCCAGCAGAGCAAGTGAGGAAGGTGGACTGTGAATGATCTATTTGAACTGCTTGTTTTCTGTCAGACAGATATGATTTAATCCAGCAGATGGCACTTTTAGAGAAATTAAACTGAGTTAACTTAGCATGCAGAACATTATGGTTTATTGTATCAAAAGCACGTTTCAAATCAAGGAATGCAGCACCCACAAAGCCGCCCTTATCCAGCTGTTGTTTTACATTTTCTAAAAAGTAACAAGTGGCTGTCTCTGAGTGATGCTTCCTAAAACCAAACTGCATGGGATGGAGAGCATTTGAACAATTATTTAAATATTCCACTAGCTGTGCAACAACCCATTTCCCTGCAATTTTTGAGATGATTGGCAAAATACTTATAGGACGATAGTTCTCTGGTTTGGTTTTGTCTCCTGTCTTAAACACTGGAGTAACTCTGGCTATCTTCCATGCTAAAGGCACTATTCCGTGATTAATGGATTGATTTATCATGTGCGCAATTGGCCTAGCAAGTGCCTCTTTGTGAAGCTTTAAGAAATGACTTGTCAGGCCAAATGTATCTCTAGCCTTTGAGTTTTTTAACAAAGCTATTATTTTTGTAACGTCTGAAATAGAGACTTTTTTTATACTAAAAACTGGTTTATTGGGATCAACCTCCATACAAGGAACATCAAGGCTCTTAAAATGCATTGTTAATTATTCGATTGAGCTAATAAAAAAAATATTAAAAATGTTAACAATTTTATCAGTGTCATCGGTTAATGCACCATTTACTTTAAGCTGAAGATTTGTGGCATGATCATGATTCTTGTGCCCTAGTAGCTTATTTAAATTTTCCCATATTAATTTTCCCATATTAATATTAATGACCTCAATGTAGAAATCAGCTTTTGCTTTACGTATATACTTTACAACTTTGTTCCTAAGTAAAGTAAAAATCTGACGATCAGATGTTATTCCTGTTTTCAGAGATTTCTAAGTGCTCTGTCTCTTTCTTTAATTAGTGTCAGAATATCACTATTGAACCATGTAAGAATATCTTTATGTTTTCTAAGTTTGCCTTTTTTGGAGAACTGCGTTAAGATATCATTGATAGTTTGATTAAAGTTATCCATGCAAATCTAAGGGTCTGCATTTTCTATTATATTAGACCAATTTACTTGTTCAAGTTCTATCTTCAAATGCTGTTGCAGATATTTAGGGATGAAAAGATAAGATCTAGTTTTGGGAGTTGGTGCTGGATTCTTTCTATTAATTTTTCTTGAACAGAAAATGAAATTATGATCAGAAATACCTGATATGAGATTAAAAGTTTTCAAAATTCTTTCAGGCCTATTTGTGAATATTAAATCAATTGCTGTTTGTGACTTTTCCTGCTTGGCCTTAATCTGAACCCAAATCATTGTGGAGTGCTCTACAAAGCCTGGGAAACCTGATACACCAACTTTCTGGCAGTTGGTGTCAATAAAGCCATTCTCCAGCAGATAAAAGGTCATCCTTCGGGCGATTATGGAAAGGATCCTTCCGTCTACATTTAGTAGCACAATGTTTCTAAATTGGCTGATGTCTTTGGAGTTTTCTTCCTTGTGAATGAAGACCGCTATTGCTCTTTGCCACTCTGATGGAATGAGCTGCTCCTTCCACGTGGATCTCATTGGAAGCTATGGCGTACCGCGAGCGAGCTATTTTTAGAACGTGACGTCATATCACGTGGTACGAGGTAGGGCAAATATGCGTTTTCCTCCACTCTTTCGCTGTACATTACCCTTGGTTTTACTCAGTAAAACTGCCGCTTTTTCTAAGTCGAAGACGTCTCCTAACCATGGTTTTTAAACATTGTTGTTATGGAACGTGCAACAGCGACTCGAGGTACGCTGATAGGCCGCATATGAAGGATGTTAAAGCCGCAAGCGGCGTTGATCGGCCCTCGCAGCCAAGCGCAGCTCCGGCCTATTGGCCACCGCTGCGGTGCCGGCCGGCTGCGGTGCCGGCCCGCCAGCTGGCCACCGCAGTTGCTGTCACGCATTTTCCCGACCCGTCCACCGGGCTATTCACACGAACGCGTTCGGCAGCCCTCCCCCATGACTCACAACAAATCTGGTGCAGACCGGTCGATGCAGCGAGGAGATACAGCCGTTCGATAATGATAATGCAATGGCCACCGGACCGGACTAAATTGTTCGGCGGGCCGGACAATTTATACCGATTCCTGGACGGTGACTACAAACTGAAAAAAAACGGCCGATGACGCCATGAACGCCGAGCAGGAGAAAAACATCGACTTACCGTTCCATCAACTCGGCCCATTTTCCAGGCTTTCTAAGCCCTCGACACTCAAGCCATCGTTTGAGCTGAACGTTGGTATGTTGTTCCACAGTTCTACCAGTAAACCGGGCGCCTGGGACATCCTCTTACAATAGTTTAACAGCTGAAAAGTCGGTCATATCGTTGTATCTGTTGCATGTGTAATGGCTGGTTGCTACGTCCGCTCTCACACTGTTTGCCCTACCTTAGCGGCAAGGGGCGTTGCTCATGAGATGGTGAGGTCACGTGCGCGGTACGCCATTGCAGCTCTAGTACTTTGGGGCAGTTCTTATGGAGTTTGTAGGGGACTGCATTGGGATCTGGTGCCGAGGAGGATCTGGCCTTCTTTATGACTTGCCTAACTTTGTTGAGCTTGGGGGGCATGGTGATGAATTCAGCTGTTGCTGGTGCAGGCTGAGGCACGTACCCTGGTGTTCCTAAGGGGATGTTCCTGAATGGGTCACTATACTGACTCTTGGCATATTGTTCCATTTGCTCCTTGAAAGTTTCCCACTCTTCTTCTCCTCCATCAGTTGTCTGGCATGCTTGAAAGGATCCTTTTTTTCCCAGTGTCCTGTCTGGCAATGTGGCAATAAGAATTATTGTCTTAATGCCAAAAAGAGCTTAACAGATTTTACTTTCACAAGTGGAGCAGTACTGCTTTCGCCATAGTGCTCCGCTTGATTTATGCATGTAAATAGTTTTATTATGATTCATGCAGTGAGTATTTCAAACTATGTGGACATTACAATGGGAAAGTAGGAGAGGAAAGGAAGAACAAGAAGAAAAAAAGAGAAAAGGTGAAAGGAGGAGATTAAAGGGAGAGAATGATAAAACGTCTTCAGTCTGCTTCATCACCTGCAAAGAGAGATGTAAAAAGAACAGCACAACCAACAGATAGAGTATAACAGATACAATAAAGTAACACCTTGATACCATTGCTGAATTATATGCATTATTATTTAATCTGGCATGTATAATGTGGAAGCTGAAGTTAAAAAATATGGGCTTTCTGTATAGAAGTGAATCTCTAAGTACCTGGAACCCAGCACCTGTAGGTGTTTGTGAGAGTGCACTTGTGTATGTAAAGTTTATCCAAAAGAAAAATGCTCAATAGTGGTTGTGAAGAGCCAAAGACCCGTCCCCCCAGAGCACTGAGGCAGGCACGCCCAAAGGGACCCCCAAAGCAAGGGCGCCCAAGAGGGGCCAACACAGGAAATCTGCCCCCCCACCAAGGGAAGAGGAGAGACGGCCCCAAGGAAATCCCCCAGCCGCCGCAATGCCGAAGCCCCCAGGAGCCGCGGGGGCGAGCCCGTGGGCTCCGCCGGCAGCCCGCTATGCTGAAGTGGAACCGGCCATGGGCCCCAGGGACCCAAGGCCCCAGGGGCACCCCGCCCCCCAGGCGGGAGCCCCAACCGAGCCCCGGGGGCCAGTTCCCGCGAAGCAGCCACCCGGAATGAGCCGGCACCCGCCCAGGCATCCACCCCCGAACCCGAGAACCGCCAATGCACCAGCTGGCCAAGGCGCCAGCCAGCGGAAGGGGGCAGGATGGGGGGGGGGGGGGGGGGATGGGCTCCGCCTTTAGTGGAGGCTTGAGATGTTTTTGGGAGAGGGAGGGGTTCAGACCCGAACCTGACAAGTAAAAACAAAAAAAACACACAGTCTCATTCACACCTTCCCACCCTAGTGCCCCACAACTCTCCAAAAAAAAGAAAAGAAAAGACGACGCCGTACACACATTCGCACAACACTCACATCCAATAATCCCACATCCGGGCACCGGCATCCCAAAGGGGTACCAGGCCCCCGGACCCAGTAGGTCATCCCTGAAATCCAGATGGGGGGGCGGCGTCACCACCACAATCCGACCTACCTGCTTCGGTCCTGACCCCCCAACATGACCCCTCCATACCCTAGCCACCCCTCCCCCCCACCCCTTTTTGGGGAGAGCAGAAGTGTCAACCCCAGTCCCGGCAAGTCACCCGGGCCCCACAAGAACCCTCCGCCAATACCCCAGACCCGGTGGCCCGCTCCTCCTCCAGGCCCCAGACTCCGGGCGGCAATCAGAGAATGAGGGTGTGAGAAAGACCCCAATCCTCCCTACGCCCGCTCAAATATTGTGTTGTTGCATGTTGTTCTCAAGTGTATTAAAAACAGGGAGTACAGAAGGGGGTGCCCGGCACAATCCTCCGGAAGGTAGCACGTGCCAGCGCACCCCCTCCAAGCAACTACCCAGAACCGTCAATTTATAAATGTGAGAGGGGCTGAAGGGGGCCATCTGAGGTGAGGCTCACACAATAAGTCTTTACCCCCCAACCCCCCCAGACAATGCCCTACATATATGTGCGTTGTGAAAATGTTGTGAGTGAAAGTGTCTAAAATGCATAATAAAATTGGGGTGAGGGAGGTCATCAGAAAGTGGGACCCTCCAGTAACGCCCCCCTCTCCAAGGTCCTATATGTGTGGCAGCGTGATGGAGCAGGCAGGAGTCCGGGGATGGGGAGAAAAGGACTGGGGAGCCTACTGCCAGCTCCCCTGCTGACTCCAATAGGCACCCCGTTCCCCGAGAGCCCACCCGGAGAGGGGAGGCCCCGCCAGTCGCACCACCATAGCCCGGGGGCCAGGGACAGGCGGCAGGGCCCGTGAGCCAACCACTCACCAGGACCAACACCTCCAGCCCCCCAACCGACCCACCAAACCTCCTGGCTGTCCCGGAGGTAAAAGACCCTGGTTATCCCGCCCGCACAAACCATGCAAAAGCCCTCTCCCTAGATGAAACCCGCACCGGGAGATGGCATGGACCAGGACTGAGATAGGGGGCCGGATACGGAGCCTTTCAAACGTCCACATCCACACACACACCCCCGCCCCACCCGAAGATGTAATCCCTCACTAACATTAACATTCAAACAACTCACCGTACATACAACATAGACATCCAGGCTGGGTTAGTCCCCACTCCCCCTCCCTCCCCTCCCCCCACTAGCAGAGTGCCAACCCATAAAGGTGAGAGCATCTGCCATGAGATGTTAATGTTCATGCCCCCCTACCAGCTCAACAGGCCCCGAGACCCCCCAGCACACCAGAGGCCCCGGCAGGGCCAGACACCCGGGCGTACACCGGCCCAGATCCCAAGCGGCATACTCCACAGAATCCGAACCCCCGAGGCCCCACCGGGGACCCCGCCCAAGGGCGACACACCCCAGGGACCCCAGACCCCTGGACCCACCCAGCGGCAGCACAGCTACCAGGTCAGTAACCCACGTCCGTCACCGCAGAACTCCCCAAGAGCACCGCAAGTGGCCGCTGTAGGCCGCCCCAAGGCATCTCAAGCCCCGCCCAGATGGGGGCAACAGACCCCAGGGTCAGACCCACCAGGCGCCCCACTCCGAGCGCCCCCCAGAGCCCCAAGACCCAGGGACCCCCCTAGCCAGCCCCCGCGCCCCGCAGGACGCATGCCACAGCCCCCACAATTTTGGTAAATCCGCTAGTTTAGATGACATAAAATATTAAATATTTGGGTATTACTGTGATTCCATTCAATTTTCAATTCAATTTTATTTATATAACGCCAATTCATGAAACATGTCATCTCGAGGCACTTTACAAAGTCAAAATCAGTCAGATTATACAGATTGGTCAAAAATTTCCTATATAAGGGAACCAGTTGATTGCTTCAAAGTCCCGACAAGCAGCATTCACTCCTGAAGAAGCGTAGAGCTACAGGGAGAGTCTTCTGCAGTTGTAAATCTAGGGGGTTCTGAAAAGAGCAATTAATTGGCAGTACCGTAGATTTAGACCAATTTATAGAGTAATCTGAAACTTTTGAGAAAGATTCTAGTAATCTAATTACTTGAGAGAGGGAAGTGTCTGAGTGCTGGAGATAGACTACTTTTATGCTCTATTTTGATGCATTTTATACCTTTAACAATATTAGTTTGTCTAATTGTTGCTGCTACAGGTTCGATAAAAATGGCAAAATGTGAGGGGGAAAGTGGGCATCCTTGCCTAATGCCCCTCTGGAGACAAAAGCTGGAAGATGTTTGATTATTTGTCCTGACACAGGCTGTTGGGAAGCTGTATAAAATTTTTAACCAATTTATATAAATATTGCCAAAACCAAATTTATGTAGAGTAGCGAATAAAAAAATTCCAGTTTACTCTAATATTTTTACTGTAGGAATAATCTATTAAATGAAGTAATCTGTGTGTGTTTGTGGATGACTGCCTTCGTCTGATGAAACCAGTTTGATCAGGGTGGATTAAGAGAGGAGTGACTTTAATCATTTTGCAAAAGCTTCACAGATTATTCAATATCCACGTTAATTAAGGATATGGGACAAAAGCTGGTGGGAAACATAGGATCTTTGCCTGGCTTAAGCACAAGACTGATGGTAAAAGAATTCATATTAGCTGGAAATCTGCTATTTTCCTGAGTTTCCTGCAACATTCTGTGGAATGTTGGTGCCAGAATATTCCAGAACTCTTTATAAAACTCAGTAGTGTCAAGGTTTTGTTTACCGATGAACTCAGGACGCACACACGGAACTAAAGTTTGAGTCTTTATTGAAAGAAGTGTGCTGGGTGATGAGGGATGAAGACCGGAGGTTCAGGACTGCAGAAAGTCAGGGATGTAGATGATGGCAGGAGCTGACGGCCCGGAGACAGAGAGTCCACACTTGCTAGGTGCTGCTCGGCTAGCAGGCCTCATAGCACTCAGGTTAGCAGTCCATTGGAGACACCAGGGCACAGAGCTGAGCTTCACCAGGGCGGCTAGTCAGGTTAGCAGAACTTGAGAGACACCAGGGCACAGAGCTGAGCTTCTCCAGGGCGGCTAGTCTGGTTACAGAACTTGAGAGACACCAGGGCACAGAGCTGAGCTTCTCCAGGGCGGCTAGTCTGGTTACAGAACCAGGACACAGAGCAGAGCCTTTTCCAGGAACAAACAGTGAAGGAACAGTCTTTAGAGTGACTGGCAGGACTAACCTTGACAACAGGAGCAAAACAAAGCTTCCAAGGCAAAACGGGGACTGGCATGGAGAGGTGTGGAATGATGACGGCCCAGTGCTGAACTGAAGGCAGAGGGAGGTTTAAATAGAGTACTTCACAGGTGGAAACAGGGTCTGGCTAATTGACTGGTAAATGATAACAGGTGTGACTGACTGCTGAGGAGGTGAAGTGAAAAATGACAGAAAATAACTGATGACTGAAAACTAACAATAAATAAAGTCAAACCTAACCCAAAAGAGATGAAATAATGAAAATAACAGAAAAACAAAGCCAAACCAAAACTCAACCATGACATTACCCCCCCCTCAAGGCCGGACTCCGGACGGCCTAAAAAACAAAACAAACTACAAAGTGACCGAACCAGGGTGGGTGGAGGGACGGCAGGATGGCGGGCCAGAGTCATAACCAAGCTGATCTATCCTGGGTGGGTGGAGAGAAAGTAGGATGGTGGGCTAAAATCAAACCAGAACTACCCACTAGGGCGAACTAAAAAGGATGTCTAACAGATGCTGGTAGGCAAAACAAAAGGCGTCTAACCGACGTTGACAGGCGAACATCGCCACCAGGCAAAAACGGGCATGACAGGCGAACATCGCCACAAGGCAGGACAGGCGTACGACAACGCCAGAGGGAAGAACAGGCGTACGACAACGCCAGAGGGAAGAACAGGCGTACGACAACGCCAGAGGGAAGAACAGGCGTACGACAACGCCAGAGGGAAGAACAGGCGTACGACAACGCCAGAGGGAAGAACAGGCGTACGACAACGCCAGAGGGAAGAACAGGCGTACGACAACGCCAGAGGGAAGAACAGGCGTACGACAACGCCAAAGGGAAGGAACGGGCGTACTTAACGCCAAAGGGAAGGAACGGGCGTACTTAACGCCAAAGGGAAGGAACGGGCGTACTTAACGCCAAAGGGAAGGAACGGGCGTACTTAACGCCAAAGGGAAGGAACGGGCGCACCCAACGCCAAAGGGAAGGAACGGGCGTACCCAACGCCAAAGGGAAGGAACGGGCGTACCCAACGCCAAAGGGAAGGAACGGGCATACCCAACGCCAAAGGGAAGGAACGGGCGTACTCAACGCCAAAGGGAAGGAACGGGCGTACTCAACGCCAAAGGGAAGGAACGGGCGTACTCAACGCCAAAGGGAAGGAACGGGCGTACTCAACGCCAAAGGGAAGGAACGGGCGCACGACAGCGCCAAAGGGAAACCCGCCGGGGCTTGAGGAAAACGCTGGGGCTTGGGGAAGAGAACGTCGGAATGTGAGGGAAACAGGAACATCTAAAACGCCTAGGGACAAGAACGGAGGGCGTACTTACACGCCGGGAAACCGAGAACAGAGGGCGTCCTAACACGCCGGGGAACCGAAAACAGAGGGCGTCCTAACACGCCGGGGAACCGAAAACAGAGGGCGTCCTAACACGCCGGGGTACCAAGAGTCAGAGAGCGTCCTAACACGCCGGGGAACCGAGAACAAAGGGCGTCCTAACACGCCGGGGAACCGAGAACAAAGGGCGTCCTAACACGCCGGGGAATCGAGAACAAAAGGGCGTCTTAATACGCCGGGGAACCGAGAACAAAGGGCGTCATAACACGCCGGGGATCCGAGAACAGAGGGCGTCCTAACACGCCAGGAAACAAAAATACCAGGAACTAAGGGCGTCTAAATTCCAGAGAATGGAGAGCGTCAAACACGCCAGGGGACTAAGAGCTAGGGGGCCAAAACAAAACTAAGAAGCGCTGGGACCTAAAGAGCGCTGGGAAACTACAGATCTAAACCAAAAACTAGAAAACCAGGCATGAACTAACCTATAGAACAAAACCAGAAGAACTAGGGTAGGGATAACAAAAGAAAAACCGAAGCAAAAAACTAGAAAATCAAAATAAAATAAAAAAACTAGGAAAAAGATCGAGACGTTCAAGAAAAACTATAAAACTAATGCAAAACCAAAACAAAGAAACTAGGGCAGGAACGGGTAAACTAATGTAACACTAGATAGCTAAAGTAACACAAAACTGAAGCTGAAAGACTAAGGTAACAAACAATACTTAAGCAAAATTATGAGACTAAAGCTAAACTAGAAATTAAGGCAAACAAGAAAACTAGAACATGAATAAGTAAACTAACGAGAAAACCAGAGAACTAAGGCTATAAATGAGGAAGCAAAGCAAAGCTTGGAAACTAAGGCAAAATCTAGAATCCTAAAACGGAGCAGGAAAATCAAAAGCAAAACAGAGACTAAGAACTCTAAGAAAACAAGAACCCCTAAATACTCTAAAACCCCAAAAATCCTAAGTAAATCAAAAACTGAAATCGGGCACAAAAAATAACAGAAGGCACTGGCCTTAAGGGCTCAGGCAAAAACGGCTGCTAAGCAAAAAAGAAAAAGTCTTCGTGGAGGTCGTCCTGGACGAGGCAGGCGGCGGAGCAGCATCGCCCGACTAAACCCTCGAGGAGGGCGGCCCCGACGAGGCAGAGTCGAGCGGCTCGAAGTCCGCAGTCTGCGGCTCCGGCCAAACAGAGAAGTCAGAGGCGGGCGCCGTGGTGGACGGCCCCGACGAGGCAGAGTCGAGCGGCTCGGAGTCCGCAGTCTGCGGCTCCGGCCGAACAGAAAAGTCAGAGGCGGGCGCCGTGGTGGACGGCCCCGACGAGGCAGAGTCGAGCGGCTCGGAGTCCGCAATCTGCGGCTCTGGCCGAACAGATCAGTTGGAGGCGGTGCCAAGCTACAGGTCTCGGTGGAAACCGAGGCCAGAGGCGGGTCCTCCTGGACTTCCGCACGAGGCTTGGGCGGAGGAAGGTCCTCCTGGACCTCCTCACGGGACTTGGGCGGAGGCAGGTCCTCCTGGACCTCCTCACGAGGCTTGGGCGGAGGCAGGTCCTCCTGGACCTCCTCACGAGGCTTGGGCGGAGGCAGGTCCTCCTGGACCTCCTCACGAGGCTTGGGCGGAGGCAGGTCCTCCTGGACCTCCTCACGAGGCTTGGGCGGAGGCAGGTCCTCCTGGACCTCCTCACGAGGCTTGGGCGGAGGCAGGTCCTCCTGGACCTCCTCACGGGCCTCGGGCTGAGGCAAAACGGCTCCCTCGGAGGCCTCGGGCTGAGGATAAACGGCTCCCTCGGAGGCCTCGGGCTGAGGATAAACGGCTCCCTCGGAGGCCTCGGGCTGAGGATAAACGGCTCCCTCGGAGGCCTCGGGCTGAGGATAAACGGCTCCCTCGGAGGCCTCGGGCTGAGGATAAACGGCTCCCTCGGAGGCCTCGGGCTGAGGCAAAACGGCTCCCTCGGAGGCCTCGGGCTGAGGCAAAACGGCTCCCTCGGAGGCCTCGGGCTGAGGCAAAACGGCTCCCTCGGAGGCCTCGGGCTCATCCTCGTCGGCCGGCGGATCTATTTTCTTGGCGGCCGGCAGAGCGGAGCCTTCAGTGGTCGGCAGAGCGGAGCTTACGGTGGCCGGCAGAGCGGAGCTTCTTGGTGGAGGCGGAACCATCTCCTCGGCTACTTCAGGCAGTGACGGGCAACAGGCTTCAGAGAGCGGCGCCGGGCTACAGGCTTCAGAGAGCGGCGCCGGGCTACAGGCTTCAGAGAGCGGCGCCGGGCTACAGGCTTCAGAGAGCGGCGCCGGGCTACAGGCTTCAGAGAGCGGCGCCGGGCTACAGGCTTCAGAGAGCGGCGCCGGGCTACAGGCTTCAGAGAGCGCCGAGGCTGGAAGCGGATCCTCCTCTTGAGCCTTGACGGACCCTCCGCGCCGGTGGTTCTGCTGTCTTCGCCGGGAGGGGACAGATGAGGAATCCGGGGCACTCTCGGGGGTGGCAGCTGGCCAGCAGGGCAGAAGGTCGTCTCGGTCACCGTAGTAGAACTCCCACAGCTGGCTCTCCTTGATGCGTGGGGCTCTGCTAGGTGGAACGATGAGCCTCACTCGAGGGGCCAGCTGCGAGTCATGGAGGTGATGACCGAGACGACGAGAGGCTGAGTGGCTTCTCTTCCTGGGTTCCGGGGTAGCCGCAACAACGCCCACGTAAACCACCTGGGGAGTGGAGTCGGTCCGGACGGGTGGTGCAGGGTCCCGGACGGAAGCCATCTTGGCATACCTCTCCCTCATCTGGCGTTCGCACATCTCCAGATATGCGAGGATGTCCGGGTCGTCAACTCCTGCAGGTAAGTCCCGCATGGCGCCTGAGTTCACCTTTTGACTGGGCCGTACTGTCAAGGTTTTGTTTACCGATGAACTCAGGACGCACACACGGAACTAAAGTTTGAGTCTTTATTGAAAGAAGTGTGCTGGGTGATGAGGGATGAAGACCGGAGGTTCAGGACTGCAGAAAGTCAGGGATGTAGATGATGGCAGGAGCTGACGGCCCGGAGACAGAGAGTCCACACTTGCTAGGTGCTGCTCGGCTAGCAGGCCTCATAGCACTCAGGTTAGCAGTCCATTGGAGACACTAGGGCACAGAGCTGAGCTTCACCAGGGCGGCTAGTCAGGTTAGCAGAACTTGAGAGACACCAGGGCACAGAGCTGAGCTTCTCCAGGGCGGCTAGTCTGGTTACAGAACTTGAGAGACACCAGGGCACAGAGCTGAGCTTCTCCAGGGCGGCTAGTCTGGTTACAGAACCAGGACACAGAGCAGAGCCTTTTCCAGGAACAAACAGTGAAGGAACAGTCTTTAGAGTGACTGGCAGGACTAACCTTGACAACAGGAGCAAAACAAAGCTTCCAAGGCAAAACGGGGACTGGCATGGAGAGGTGTGGAATGATGACGGCCCAGTGCTGAACTGAAGGCAGAGGGAGGTTTAAATAGAGTACTTCACAGGTGGAAACAGGGTCTGGCTAATTGACTGGTAAATGATAACAGGTGTGACTGACTGCTGAGGAGGTGAAGTGAAAAATGACAGAAAATAACTGATGACTGAAAACTAACAATAAATAAAGTCAAACCTAACCCAAAAGAGATGAAATAATGAAAATAACAGAAAAACAAAGCCAAACCAAAACTCAACCATGACAAGTAGGGAAACCATCTGGACCTGGAGCCTTTTTATTGGGCATGCTTTTTAGAGCTTCTGAACTTCAACTGTTGTCAGCGGTGAGTCCAGGGTCATTCTTTGACTATCTGATAATTTAGGAAGTGTTATTTTATCCAGAAATTAATTGATGTCATTATCTGATGGATTTATCTGTGATGTGTATAAAGATTTGTAGAAATCTCGGAAGGTGTTGTTTATACATTCCGGATCACGTAATGTATTACCAGTTCAGTCTGTAACTGCAAATATAGTCATTTTTTCTCTGTTTATTTTTAGCTGATTAGCTGAGAAGATTCCTGACTTATTGCCATGTTAAAAATTTTCTATTCGAAGTCTTTGTATTAGAAATTTATTTTGCTTTTCAATATATTGGTTTAATTCTAATTTTACTTTATGGATTTTACCCAACTTTTCCTCTTCTTGGGAGGTTTCTAGTAACTTAAGTTTTTCCTCTAATTCCTAAATCTTTTTGTTTTCTAACTTCTTTTTATGAGATGAGAATGAAAGTATTTTACCTCTCATCACTGCTTTCCCTGCTTCCCATAGTAGATGCTGATGTGCCTGGTAGATCATTGTACTTTTTTCATTGTAAGTATGAAGCCCATTCTTTGAAAAATGTTATAAATTCTTCATCTTTAAGCAGCAATGTATTAAATCTCCAGCTCTTGTTTTGTGGGGTTATTTATTTATTAGGGTTAAAGTAACAAGACTATGATCGCCTACAGCAATAGGATGAATTACAGCCTCTGAAACATCCGACAGCAGCGAGTTGCTGATTAAGAAATAGTCCAAACGAGAGTAGGAATCATTGACATTTGGAAAAAAGAGTATATTCCTTACTGTTAGGATGAAGAGATCGCCATGCATCGCAAAGACCAAAATTGCTCATGTATTGTTTGACTACATTTAATGATTGCCAACTGCGCTTAGTCCCTGTTGTATTCAACCTGTCTATTTCCTCATTTAGACCAAAGTTGAGGTCAACCCCAATGATAAGAGAACAATCCCCGTGTTTTGAAAGTGCATGGAAAAGTTTGTGGAAGAATGAGGGGTCATCAATATTTGGACCATATATACTGACAATACATAACTTTTGGTTATGAATAGAAATTTTTATTATTATGAATCTATAATTTTGTCTAATATTGTAAAACTAACGTTTTTGTGGATTAAAATTGCTACTCCTCTCTGTCTAGAGTTATAGCAGGCCGGAAACACATTAGGGCACTCAGGTGAGTTAAGATCACTTACAGTTGTGGCTGATTTATGGGTTTCTTGCAATAAGACAACATCTGCCTTTAATCTTTTAAGCTGGTTAAAGATTTTTAACTTTTTCTCTCTGGTGCCAGCTCCATGCAAATTCCATGTCACAAACTTTACATTCACCATAGGTGTGAGTGAGAAGCTGAAAAAGTACGTGCCCCTGGAGAAATAGTTATACATAGACCCAGGTAGCAGCATATAACGTGCTTGTGATTGTCTGGTCCACAGGAAATAAGCAGACGAATAAAATAAAGGAAGACAGAGAATTAAGAAAGTGCAATGAGTGAGAAAAGGTGAAAGAAGAAGAACCACAGCCCATGTCTCGTGTACCCAACCGTGACTAACAACCATACTGTGCCAACGTGCTCTAGAGCTGTGCATATATTTCATTTATCACCATGTTCTGTTCTATTTACTTTTATCAAGTGTGACATGCTTTAAATCCACGTGTTGTGCATCTAATAAAGCCATGGAGTGATCTTCTGATCCCTGAACAACTGACCATTAATATAAATTTTGTCAACAGCTACTTTAGCTTTGGCTGTATTCCACCGACTCTCTCAGGGCTTGAAACTCCTTATGTAGGACCTCTACCAAGGCGATACGGGCGTCCAGACTGGTTAGCTTTTTGTCGATGGATTCCAGGACGTCGCTATAGCTCCTGTCTGGAGACAAAGTAGAAGCAGCGCTGGTTGAGCTTGAACAGGAGCGTTTCGATGAAGGTGTGTTTGTGGCTGCGGGATTTCTAGCCTTCCCCATTACGATGTTGTCATTTTCTGTCGGTCGTGCTTTCCTTTGCTCTCCAGCTTTCACCCCCATCTCCCTCTCCTGCTTCTGCTGCTATGTCTTGTCTTTCTGAGCACTTTCTTCATATCAACCGAACTCTGAAAAACATGGATCTGGAAAGCTGGTCTCTCAATGCTATTGATCAATTTTTTTCGACGGGTAGGCAACGGAAGGGGGACCCGTCTGGTCCGGATTGACTCATTTTGTGGGATACACCCTTTATTCTTGGATGGAAAACGGTGTGTCTTTCGACTTTGTCATTCCTGGACGTTTGAAACGTTTGCATGTTTGGATTCAGGATACTGGGATCTCTACTTTATTGGTATCTGGTGGATTTCTGAGGTATCAGCAAATACAGTGGAAGTCGGTAGCCATTTGGCCTTGATCAGGCTGCCGGCTGCATAGGACGCGCTCACTAAGGCGATGAACGGACAGTTCTGGAAGGTGGAGGAGCAGAGCCGAATAGCTGGATGTGCTGGAACGCAGACTGGCTTCGGTGGTTGAACTCAAGGGAAGTTGGGATAAAATCTGGAAGTGTAACGCAGAAAAAGCCCAACTAATTTGGAAAATTGGATTTCACAATTTGGAACCAGCAAAAGACTTAAAAGCTGACAGGAAAGTCATAGCAGCTTGTTCTTATAACAAATAAAGTATTTGGTCTGCCTCCCTAACTCTACTCCTGGATTGTTTAAAGCCGGGCGTACACTGTACGAGTTTTTCAGTCGTGGTACTAAAGCCGGGCGTACACTGTACGAGTTTTTCAGTCGTGGTACTTATATACATCTCAAACTGTGCGACGGAACCGCGGGGTTTAAAAAGTTCACCGCTCACGATCTGTGCGGCGCGACGCTTGGACGCGACCAGACTGCTCACACTGTACGTCGTGCCCCCTCTGGGACCGCTCGCTGTGGTGGCAGAGGCAGGCGAGCGACGGTAGGTGACAGGGACCCAGAGCAGGGGTTCGAGCCCAGCTCTGGCGAGGCCCGCAGGAGGCACCGGGCGTCGGGGGAACGGAGGGGAGAGAGGAGGGACGAGACACACCGGCGGCCGCTCGGCACGGCAGGTCGCCCGGCCCGCACCCCCCCGCGAGCGGAGGAGTGCCGAAACAGGCGGCGGACCGCGGAGGAGTGCCGAAACAGGCGGCGGACCGCGGAGGAGTGCCGAAACAGGCGGCGGACCGCGGAGGAGTGCCGAAACAGCCGGCCAGCGCGTTGCCGCCCTCCCCAACGCCCCCGCGAGCGGGCCGGGCGGAGGTCGCTTCAGGGACGCCCGCTCCCCTCCCTCCGCTGGCGGGGACGGAGAGGAGGGGAGGGCGCCCCCTCGTAGCTCTGCTTGAACAGCAGGATGCGCTCACGAAAACCTCACGACAGCCGACTGAATTTCAAACATGTTTGATTTTCACCGACCGTCCGATTCCTGATCGGGAGGTAGTCGTGAGAAGCCAGTCCCCCCTCCTCCCCCCCTCTACGATCAAGCTGAAATTCGGCCCGATTCAAAAAATGCCCGCACGACTGAAGAATCGGCCCGAATAGGGCAAAAACTCGTACAGTGTACGCCCGGCTTAAGAGGAACGAGCTCAGAACTCCACCCTGCTACCTCCCCCCACGCTAACACCTGCGGATGCTTTTCTGAACTGTTGGTCGGCTGATAACATCAAGGACAATGGCCTCTGGAGAGTGTTCACGGAAATATAAACACAGTCACACATTACTGATGCCCATATAAACTGATGATCTGACTCGCGACCAGCCTCAAATGTTTCTGCTTTATGCGTCTCCTTTTATTGGTGCTTTTTTTGTGCATGAGGTTTTTGATATCTCAAACTGTATCCTGTTATAGGATAAAGTATGTCAACAGCTACTTTAGCTCTGACGCCTTCAGTAATGTATTTCTTCCTGATTGGGAATAACACTCGCCTACGATCTAGGATTTCCTTTGGAAACTGGTCATTAACGCTGAAATCCGTTCCTCTCAGCTCTCTGCCCCGACTTCTGACCTGCTCTTTTTGTTTATAATGCTCAAATTTAGCTACAATCGGACAAGGACGAATTTTATCGGGCTTCTTACCTCCAAGCCGGTGAACCCGATGAAAGGTGATGTTTTTTACCTGATCCACCGGGAATTTCAGCTTCTGCTGGAGGAACTCACGGATTGTTACCTCGGGATCCTCCTCCTGCTGCTTCGGGATGCCTGCAAAGACGAGGTTATCTCTCATACTTCGCGACTGAATGTCCAGAATGGATTCCTTCATCTTCCTATTTTCGCCGGACAGCTGGATCATCCCCTCGGTGAGCTTGGTGACTTCCCCCCTCAGCGCTTCGTTCTCGGCGGTAACGGAGGCTAGCTGCGCTTGGCTGTATTCCACCGACTCTCTCAGGGCTTGAAACTCCTTATGTAGGACTTCTACCAAGGCGAGAAGGGCGTCCAGGCTGGTTAGCTTTTTGTCGATGGATTCCAGGACGTCGCTATAGCTCCTGTCTGGAGACAAAGTAGAAGCAGCGCTGGTTGAGCTTGAACAGGAGCGTTTCGATGAAGGTGTGTTTGTGGCTGCGGGATTTCTAGCCTTCCCCATTGCGATGTTGTCAAAACATTCGTCCAGGTAGCTCTCCAGGCTCGTCAAGGTCTCTTCGTCCAGTTTGTTTCCTCGTAAAATGCGAGACAATTGTTAATGTTTAAACCTTACTTTGTTTAATTTTTCAAATATTGGCTTGTACTTACCTGAGTGGATTTGATTTGAACTACATGTGTGCCGCCATTTTACTTACGCACAGCTCTTGTGAGATCTCAGCCGCTCATTCCGCTCCTCAGCCAAAAAGGATCCTTAAAGAAACTGGTTCGCTCTTGTTGTTCCGTTTGCTACGCTTGCATATTCGTTCTGCTCGACGGACTCTGGTTAGCCTTTGCCGGAACTCCTCCCACAGGACTTTCAGACCTTCTCTCTTTGCCTGCAGTGCTTTCCTCCTCTTCTTACAAAGTTGTTGGTGCCTTTGCATAACCTGCATGATCTCCTTTTCTGTCCTCCCCTTTCCTCTCTGAGATTTCTTCTGTTTGGAGATAACTTTACCAAACCTGTCCTTGCAGGTCTGGTATATTATATCCCCAAACATGTTAAGTTTGGCTTCAATGCCTCCTTGCAATGATCCTTCCAACATCTTTGTCAGATATGTGTCCAGTGTGTGCTACTTGTTGATCTTGTTCCTTCCAACTGGCTTATTTGTTTCTGCTTGTGGCTCTGTTTTGCATGAGATGGTGGGGGATGGGTCTTCCTCTACCAGGGGACCTTCTTCCTCTGTGCCCTCCATGCCTTCCACAACATTGGGTTCCTCAGCTCTGTGGTTTATGACCCGGCTTTAGGAACTGTAAGAATAGTGAAAAAAATCTTAGTTTCAGATCCATAGAATATTGCTGCAACACATAAGGGTGGGAAGATGGAAAACTGGAAATTTAACAGTGGTAGTCATATAACTGCTTTAACATGTTTAACAACTTAATTCTTCCTCTAAATTTCAGGTTTTTTTTTTTTACATTTTCTATAACCAAAATATGTTTTAAATGTATTCTTAATTTTCTACTGCTGAAAAAAGGAAGGTGCACACTGGTGTAAAGAAAATACCCCTCTATTGGCTGTTCAGATAGGTTGCCATGGTGAAGACAGTGATTAAAGCTATTACAGCTGCAGGCGTAGGGTTAAATGGGAGCTCTGACTGCTCCTGCTGTTTCATATTAAAAGGAAAAAAATAAAGACAGAAAATGCAAGAATGGTAAAGAAATTAAAAGATATGACAAGAAGAAAAAGCACAATGACCAAAAAAAAAGGTGAAGGAAAAAAAATACTCAAGTGTGGGTGAGATAAATGTGATTAGCTGCACTCAAAGCAAAGCATGATCCTACCTGGCTTTAATTGATTTTTTTTTTTACAGCAGATGAAATAAAAGGTTATGGTACTCCAACAATAGCTTACCTATTCAAGCTCAGACTTTATCACACTGTAAAAGACAGGGCTCGCTCATCATTACAGTGTGACACATAGCAGTGGAACCTATGCTGGAAGTGTGTTTGAGAGCATGTGTATAACCATCTGTTTGATATCATGGGAAAGAAAAAGAAAAATATATTTTCTACTGTACATATTTTAACCTGGTGTTTCAGCGGAGTGAAATGTTACTTCAACCTCCAATGGGCTCCACTGTCTGGGATATAGGGAGTCAAGGCAGAATTCTCTTATCCGCGATGTCAGTTTTTCTTCATAATTCTTTTGGCAACCATACTGACATAATTCCATATAAAGCTATTAAAGTAATTTCAAGGAGGATATGGTCCTTGGCTGTGGATTAATAAGACAACATGACTAGCAAATATCAAAGTAAATGACAACTGAAAGCTGAATTGAAAAAATTGTGTCCCAAGTCACATGGCATTTCAAAAGTGAAATCCTCACGTAAATGTAATCATGTAAATGTAAAATACAAGATTCGGTTCTGTCTTCGGCCACATTATTCACAAAGATCTTTTTTTGCTTTGTATCTCAACTGTCTGACATGATGCTATGGCACACGGACACAAGGGAGCAACCTACAATACATTCAGATAATGCAAAAGCTTAGAGGGCACCATGAGAAAAACAGCTTCAGAGATGGCTCATTCGTACAATCAAAGAAAAGCATATACAATATGTGTAATTATACACCGACTTGGTGTATTTATTTAGTATACCTATTCAAGGGGGCCAGTGTTGGGCAAGTTACTTTGAAAAAGTAATTAGTTATAGTTACTAGTTACTTCTCCCAAAAAGTAACTGAGTTACTAACTGAGTTACTCCACTATAAAAGTAACTAGTTACTAGTAAAAGTAACTATTGCGTTACTTTTTCTGTACGAGCTCGACTCATGCGCCGACGCATCCGGACCCATGTTCTTGTCCTTTTCGCTGTTTAACTCAAAATAACGTGCTTACCTCCAAGAATCAAACGCTGTCTTCTCGCCCATCTTGCCGCGGTACAAACACAAATAGCTTACACACACAGGTGCGCGCGCACACACACACACACAGAGGCAAGGAGGAGCAGGGTACAGACGCAAGCAGCCGCATCTGACTAAATGCAGAAAAGCCGGGACTTCACTTTCCTTATCGAGGGAAATTCTTAAAGTAACGGAGTAACGAGTGCTTATTTTGGAAAATAACGGAGTTACTGATTACTGAATTCGCAAAACTAACGCGTTAGATTACTCGTTACTGAAAAAAACTAATAAGAGTACTCTAACGCGTTACTTATAACGCGTTACCCCCAACACTGAAGGGGGCTAATTAAAAGATATAGATAATGAACCAATCACATGGGAGCAACTCAGTACATTAAGGTATCTAAACATAAACATGAAGACTGCTTAATCAAGTTCAAGTTGTATTTCAGAAACTGTTGATCTAGTGAGATTTGCACACACAGTCATTTCTTGGCATTGCAGAGAATGACCTGGAAAAGAGAAAACATCCATTGAGCACCAATTTGGTGATCAGAAATACTCTTGATATCAGATGCCAGTGGAGAATTGGCACACTAGTTCAAGATGACGCAAGGCAACAACAGCTTAGACACCTTTTCTCAACCCATTCAAATTTGTTGTGTATTTTTAACTAAGAATAATATTTTGGTACTTGTTAAACAGTTCACTGGTTTTAATTTTGGTTTTTTTTGCAAATAAATGCAACAAGATAATAATATATCTGAACACATATCTAAGGTTGCCAATCTTGGCAGTTTAGTGGGTGTTAAGATTCTGGGTCTGGACCCGCTAATTCCACTAACACCAGTTCTCCTTTTAACCAGATGTTAAAACATACTAATGCAAGAATAAACATATTATTGGATTTAGATAACTATTTGCATAGGGGTCTTTTAGGCCAGGATAATTTAAAGATTTTCCTCTTACCTACATCAATGAAAGGAAATAAGGCCAATTAGATTAGTTGCACATTTTGGATCTGGTCAGGATAGTGGAGTGACTCCTGGACACAAGGTGATAATAGAAAGATAACGGCTTGAAGATGATATCAATAAATGAAGGTTGATGCTGAGGAACATTAAAGCTGCAATGGCACCCAACATTGGAACTCCTGCTGTGCAAAGCACATCTTGAACAGGACTATGCATGACTGCTTTGCGTTACAGGTGATAGATTTCGACTGCCCGGGGTAATGAACATGACTTTGACGGGTTGGTGTTCAGGGAACACACCTAGAACACCAGGGGCGTGCATACATAGACACTAGGTGGTGCTAAAGCACTAGGAAGTTTGCCCTTTATCAACGAAAATGCCCGTTTGAAACTCGTTTTTTTTTTTTTTTTATTATCAATATTATTAAGATTTTACTGAGGTCGGTTTTGAAATGATCTTTTGAAAACCTGAGCCATTAAAAACGACTGAAACAATGCCCCGAAATGAGACACCTCCTTGCGCACACCCGACCAGCCTACCTCTCTTCCTTTGTCACGTGAATTCGTGCGGTCGCCCGCAGGGCATACCAGATGCGCAGCATCATAGCAGTTCAGTAAGCGTCTTCAGATAGCAGGAACGGTCGCTGACAGGCTGCTTCTCCCATGCCCCATTAGCCAGGTAATATACAGATCAAGCAAAATCATTTTGTTGTGCATTAAAATGTCTCATTCAGCAGCACCAAACAAGCATTTTTGCCGACTAGTTAGGGTTAGTAACCCTGTGGTGCCTGGCACGCCCGCCGACAGGGGGGGACAAACGGGTCAGTTGTCCCGGGCCCAGGACAGAGGGGGGCCCAAAACTGACACTCTGATCATTAAAATGGTCAGTGTCAGTCAGCGCGCACGCTAACTGCAGCAGCAGTCTGTGTGTCACGGCTCTCTGCTGCTCCCCCTCCCCTCTCGTACATGGCTCAGCGGCGCCAGCAAATCAGCACGCAGGCTCAGCCTGGCCCGCCCACTCAGCTTCTCTTCACTCAACACAAAAACAACCGCGCGGCTCCTGTTCAGACTGGGAGAGAGACCGCAGCAGCTGAAAAGCATGAAGAGGGAAATAAGCGGCGTTTGGCTTTATTTTAATACCGTAAATGAAATCAATCTTTATGTTTTGTAAAAAGCCGGTTAAATTCAGTGGAAACACAACAAATTTATCTAAGCACGTGAAAAACCATGAGCAAGAAAACGTCGAGAAACAGAAAAGGAGACGAAACTTCTCTGATTGCCCCGACAGACCCACAGACTGATGTCACTGACTGAGGCGTTTCAGTCCTCCAGAGAACATTCAGGTAGATCAGAGTGTTCATCTTCAGCAGCACTTCATGTTAACTTTCAAAGTAGATATTATCTATCATATGCTACTGGAGCCCACACAGAAAATGTAATTAAGACTTTTTAAGAACCCAGTACATATATCCTATTAAAAAGTGTTATTTAGCTAATCCTTTATTTATCTCACGACGGGGAAATTTATAGGATTAAAGCAAGGCTGGTGCACACAACACAGACAAAATTACATAAGGATTGAAAGATATATGAGGTGGATTAGGAAGAAAAAAAACAAAGATAAAATTATTATTATAGAATTGTAAAAATAGAATAAAAATCACAAAACCCGAAAGGTCAACAGTGTCATGATACATCAAGCTTAAATGTCAAAAGTATCTGTGAATGTTGTGCGTTTAATGGCAAAAAGGAAGCCTTTCTCAGAGATTCAGAGGGCAGAGAATTCCCAAAGTATCTAACATATTCTACTTCCTGCAATGGAAGGGAAAAAAATTGTTAGGGACTGGCTAATATACAGCAGGGAAAAAAAAGGCCATATTTTGACTGCAGTTTGTGTGTGTGTGTGTGTGTGTGTGTGTGTGTGTGTGTGTGTGTGTGTGTGTGTGTGTGTGTGTGTGTGTGTGTGTGTGTGGTGGCGGCAGGTGTAGAGGGGGGGCAAAAAGACTGCGTTGTCCCGGGCCCTAGCAAAGCAGTCAGCTGGCCTGGTGCCTGGTCAAGAGAGAAAACGGAAAGTGCCAGTGCGTTTCCAACACAACCCAACAGTGTCTCAAGTAGGAGCTCAGTTTGAGTCAGTGGAGGCATATTTCAGGAGTAGCGTGTACTTCACCTTCCTGGATATTATGACTGAGGAGATGAACAGGAGATTCAAAGGGGAGAACACTGGAAGCCCTACATCAAGAATCATTGAGTCATTCCAGCCCTTAACTGTACATACTAACTGGGTAGGCACACCAAACACAGAAGCCATGGAAGCTGTGCACATTCTCTGAGTTCTATGGAGAAGATGAGGAGCAGCTTAAGACAGAACTAAAGGTCTTCCACTCCAGCTTTACGTCAAAGAACCTACAAGAAATATGTTCAATACTGAGGGAAAACAATGGCCAGCTGATCTTTCCTGCCTTTGTCAAAATGATCCAAATATATGCAACATTACCAGTGACGACAGCTTCAGTTGAAAGATCATTTTCCAAGTTGAAAATCATCAAAACTAAACTAAGAAGCCTGTGTGGAGAAGAAAGGCTCTCTGACCTTTTTCCGCTTGCCATTGAAAAAGACATTGAGGTAAACCGCAGCGAGGTCATCAACATCTTTAAAGACATGGCACCAAGGAGGATGCTGCTTTAAAGTAGTGTCAGGTCTAAACACCTAGAACATCATATAAACAGGGAAAGAAAGACACAAAGGCAATTAGTTTGGTTTCGTTCTCGAGGAGAGTAGGAAGAAGACCACACAGTTACAATCTCCTGCCCACTCTGTCGGTCTCAACGTTCTCCTCGGTTTTATTAAGAAAGGGGCGTGTCCCTAGTTACAATGACTGAGGCTGTACTGAGGGGTGGGGAACAGATAGTTTATAGCCTCAGTTGTCAACAAATATACACAGCTGAGTAATCACGTTCAGTCAGCACATAATCTTGTAGCTGAGTCTTCTTGTTTCAGGAAGGGAAAAAACAGATTCTCTTCTGTTTCTTCACAGGGACATGAATAAGCTATAATGTGAGTAATATGATTATGTCAGAAGCCTACATTACTACATCATAACAAGATAAATCGATTAATGAAGTATAAACATTAATCTCAACATTCCCCCCTGTTTATGGTGTATAATGTCAGATGAAAAATACTATTACAATTTTCACTAAAGAGCCACTTCATCGACGATTTTCGGCTGCTAGATCATGGAGTAACAGCAACATTATCACGTACACTCGGAGGGGTTTGTGAGTTCACACATGGTCGACAAATAACATTTTCTGTTACAATTGTCTGCACAGTCACTGGGAGCAAAAAGAGGATACTGTTCCGGCGGAGGAGCTATTGCAGTAGTTATTAACTGCTGCGTTAAACCTCGAAGAAATGGGATGCACCAGCACCCACAAAGGGTCAAGATGGCGGCAAACACAGCTGTGGACACAAGCACTGGTGAAATAAGGGTGCGGAATTCTCCAAAACCATGAGTCCCACATGGACGTGTCCACGCCGGAATGCTCCTTCATTTTACCATTCAGTGACCGTAGGCCTTCGAGGGCGACAGTGAGACTGCCGTCTGAGGCTGTGTTGTTTGGAATAAGAATACAACGTCGCTCACCAAAAATTGTGCAGACTCCTCCTTTTTCTGCCAGTAACATGTCTAGAGCAATTCTATTCTGAAAAGCCATGAGTGAAGTCGCAGCCAGTTGTCCATGTACCGCTTCAAAAACACTCTGTGTCCAATTTCCTAGTCGTTGCACATTGTAATGAATGTGATTTCCATATTCTTGTAGATAGTACACCACCAGCAATGATGCTGATTCAATGCTGATTCAAGAACAACAGTTTTTGTTCTTGTGCTGTAGCCAAAGGGTAAATTTTGTCCATTGTGAACAGTTGGTAGTTGGAACAGTTTTGTTCATTACCTCTAGTAAACTTTTAGCATCCATTACTGCTGGAACAACTTGGACCAGTTACTGCCTGGGACCCATACACACTACGCAGCTTTGTCCAGCCATGCTAGCAGCTTGCTCTACCATTAACAGCCAGTTGTTTGTTTGTCCTGAGAATCCTGTTGTGACCTGAAACCATTCATTGGTAGTAAGGGGGCTGTTTATTATTAAGGGTACCATCTCTGAATCTATTTTGGGTCCCCGTGTGAGTGTTCCTCCGGCCGAGATTTTGTTATTTATTCTGTTTACATTGAAGGCCGTTACATTAGGACAAAATCCTAAACGAACACAAGGGTCCTGTTCGTGTTGTCTCCAAATACATAGCATTAATACATGACAAGGAGGATCTATGTATTGACCGGAGGATTCAGGTTTTTCTGGCAGTGGTTCACTAGTTGTATTGAATGTAAAAAAATAAAAAAATAAATAAATAAATCTTTTCCTGCTAGATGCATTTGTCATTCTTGTTTTCCATATTTTAGCTCTATTGGAGTGGCCATATGATCTTTCTGGCCATCGGCCAGTGGTTGCAAAAACATTTCCCCAATAATGTCCTGACTGTTTTAGGCCGGTGCTGTCCAGGTACCAATTGTACCCTTTCCAGGAATCTCCGCTGTAGCCTCCTATCTTTATTTTGCTGATGCCTTGTACCAGAACTGCCTGAAATCTTGTACTGTTATAACAGAAATACAGATCTTCTGTTCTTCTATGTTCTGTTTTTAAACATGCTTTAGTCTGTTCTGTTGGTGGTGTGACTTTTTTCCATTGAAAACTCACGTTTAGAGAATGTTACAAATAAAAGTAAAATTTCATTCAACATGCGTGTGTATTATTTTTTTTAATAATTAAGTGTTCCACGTAGGCTAAAAAGTGCCCTCCCCCCTCCTGAGCACCTGCCCCCCAAAATGTCTGTGCACGCCACAGTAGAACACACTCTTGGATTCTAAAGGGAAGAACATTTAAATATGGTGATTCAGCGGCATGCATATTGGGGTAAATGGGGTCTAAAGCAGAACCCTTAACAGGACATGAGGTGATATCCTGTGCTCACAATGATGCTTCATGATTCGGCCTAAGAGAAGGCATAGATATAGTTTTGCTCCAAAAGGATGATGTGGAGAGAAATTTCACACAGGGGGTGTGGAGACACCCAGAACAAGCTGCTGTGGTTTGAAACTGTTATGAACTTATCACAGGTGGTGAAAGTGTTTCAATGGCCGAGGCACTTAGAACCAGGCTGTACGCAGGAGACGATGATGTGGTCCCGCAGGGATTACCTGAAACTTAACATTGATTGTAAATGGTTTTTGGGATTTGCTGGGGTTGCCAAAACAAGAACCATCAGAGAAGACTTTCTTTGTCCTGACCAGGTCCGCTCTCGAAACACAAAGATCCAATTACAGAGGTCTAGATAAATATGGACACAGAGACGCGTTCATCCAAGAACTCCTTTAGTCCACAGAATAAAATTAAGCTACTAAGGCTGAACGGAGAATTAAGAGGCACAAAATTAATGCTGATGATTTAAACCAAGATGGTCAATATTTAAGGGGTTGGAAGGAACTACACTACTTCTTCAATATTCATGATAGACACCAATTGATAATATGAAAATGCAAATTCTAGGTTGGAGAAAATTTAATTTATTGATATGATTAATATGCAGGGCAAGATGTAGTGTACAAACATAAAATAAGGATTTACGAGTTTAAGGGTTTTCTGTTTGGGTTTTAAGAACACATATAAATTTTAGAGCTGGTTCAGCAAAGAGTTTCCGAAAGGTATTAGTACGATTCTTTGTTGAGACTGACTGTGTGTTGAATGAGATAAGGTGAACCTTGACACAGTAGGGAGTAGAAAAAGTCATGAAATGATTAAAATGATAAAATTATGTTGCAGAAAACTTTCAACTGTCAGACATTAAAAGGTAAGACACACATTGGATGAATTTTGTAAAGGATTACTGAGAAAAAACTGCTGCAAATACATTTGAACTTTAAGACTACTCCTTTAATATACAGTAGGACAGGATGTAATGATTACAATGTGTCATGATTTGTCTTTGGATGAACCCGGACACAGCACACACACACAGAGCTAGTCCTTAAAGTGAGTTTATTGAACAGGTTGGAAGGTGAATGACGAGAGGAACCAGAGTCTTTTATGGACGGAGATGAAGGGTGCAGAAGCTGGCTGACAGGAGGAGTGCGGGGAGACTGACCAAGGAGGAACACTGGAGCTGAAGACTTGAGACCAGGGTGGAGCACTAGAGACCAGAGTATCAGAACCGGGAGCTTGAGACCGTGGAACAGCTGCTGGAACTTGAGAACGTGGAATCAACTTGTTGGAACCTGAGAACGTGGAGCAGCTGGGGAAACTTGAGAACGTGGAACAGAATGTAGAACAGCTGCGGGAACTTGAGACCGTGGAACAGAACTTGAGACCGTGGAACAGCTGCAGAACGTGAGACCGTGGAAGTGAACTTGTGACCGTGGAACTGCTGGAGAACGTGAGACCGTGGAACTTAACTTGAGACCGAGGAACTGCTGCAGAGCGTGAGACCGTGGAACTGAACTTGTTGGAACTTGAGAACGTGGAGCAGTTGCAGGAACTTGAGAACGGAGTTGAGAACTAGAGTGGAACAGAGCTGAGCAGAGTCTTAAGGAATGACTTGAACAAAAACCAAGTTGAAGTAACGTCTTCTGGTTGACTGTAAAAAAAAACTGAGCTGACACTGGATACTGGCAGGAACTGAGCAGGAGTGAACACTACGGACCGGCGAGCATGAACAGACTGAGGTGAGTATAAATAAGGGTGGAACCAGGTGAGAGCAGTGAGGGTTGATTGCAGCCTGACAGGTGGAACCAATTATTCTGAGCAGGGAAGAGAGAGAGGCAGCGAGGCTCAGACTGCAGCCTACAAGCTGCATCCTGACACAATGCAGGATTTTTTTTTAAACAGAGCTAAATAATTGTGAACAGGGATATCTGGACATGAAAGTGCTTGATGGGAGTTTTGAATAAATGACATGAATGGGATCTTGATAAGAACACTAATTACACTTTTTGTTTCTGTTTTCGAACAGAAAACAAAGCCTTGTGTCTGCCGACCATCTTCACGGAGCAGCTTATTGGGAGGAAATGCAAAGTAAAACGCTCATTGCCCCAGCCAGAGCTGAACACACATCGCCATCAAGCTGAATCATCTCCTACGAGCGGGGGAACAAGAAGAGGACTGACGAAACTGGGGAAGAAGAAGCCAGAGAACTATGATTTCTTATCCTGATATGGAGGAGAGTTGCCTGAGAACCCTAAACCAACCAGTTATGCGGGATTACATTCATGTCTGCCATGTGCTCTGAATGGCCTGAAGGCTTTCATTACTCTTTTCATGCTATATTGCTGTTTTTTTTAACTGCCCTATTCCACTGACGTACATGCTCCTGTTTGATATTATGTTTTATGACACTTATACTGGGATGCATTATGTTGATCATTACGGTTCTGTGATAAAGAATGGAAACAGTCTGCTTCAGACCCACACACCCAGACCTACAGTTTATGCAATATTTTTGCTTTGATATAGGTGTCATGGTTTTAAGGTATCAGACACAGCCGGATACAGAAACAGTTCTTAAGATGTTTATTAAAGGCTCTATTCGGACTTTGCACACAACGTAAGCAACAGGCAAGGGCGGAAGGAATGCACACAGCGTGAACGGCAAGCGAGGTCGGAATGTCAGGTCGGAGGTTTCTGCGGGGAAAAAAGAAACAAGATTTAACTCTAGTCGAACCAGGGGAAGGTCTCCAGATGCTACTAAGCTTACCACTTAGTAGAGAGGACCTATCCGGGGAGGATGAGTGGGAAAGGAGTTCTGTGACCGTAAGCTCTCTGATGGTAGGAGGCGGCTGAGTGACGGGAGGGCTGGCAGATGTTACACTGGCGGGGAGTTCGAGCAGCACCACAGCGGCAGTAGACAGAAGGAGCAGCTGGAAGAACCAGGGTGAATCCAGAAGTACCAGGGTGAATCCAGGAAGGGAGACCTCGTGCCCGGCTTGGTATCACCAAGGGAGTTTGAGGGGGAGATTGCCAGAGCAAAATCTGAGCAGGCAGGGATTCAGGAGACTGGTCTTCGAGGCACAGAGTCACACGGGTGAATAAATCCAAAAACACGACAAACTGGAGAAGACAGGGGACAAAAGTTAGATCCAAAAACAGGGATTTCAAAACTCACAGGTACGAAGCTCAGGAGACAGGACTATGGCCTAGGCATACCACAACGAGGTAACACTCTGGCGTCTTCCAGCTGACTGAGCACTCCTTTTAAACCAGAGCAGAGCAGCCCTGATGAGCCGCAGGTGCGGGCCACGCCCACCCATCAACTGCAGCCACCTGTGGAGCAGAGTTAGTAGAGCACGAAAACACAGAACCCTGACAATAGGGAGAACTAGGGTCTGATTGACACCAAAGGTCCTTAAAATAATAATTTTCAGATTCAATACGGGGACTTCTTGCTCAAATTGGCAGAGAGCGGGATTTCCCTGAGGGTCTCATCAGTTTTTACCATCTCTTAGAGGGGATGGCATTTTCTGGTGGGAAAGCCCCTGCCCGCCCTGTGATGCCCCCTACTGGTACTCTTGGATTTGTAAGGTATGGAAGTGATGGATGTTTATCCATGGAATGGAGAGTGGAGGACGAAGTACGAGGTTTTTCAGGGTGGTGGAAGAGCAGACGGATTTGACCTTGGTTACTGAACATTCTTACCTTACCTAATATAAAATTAAAATAATGTGTGCATAGGAACCTAAAACAGGCCTTACTCAATTAGCTGAACCCTACATTGTAGATAAATGCGGGGACTTTGGTCTTCAGTGATATATGCTCAATTATGAATTAATCTTGCTGATTGGTGTTAAATGTTTCCTTTGATGTTTGTCCAGCCCATTTTTTGGAACTGCTTTCATTGTGCTGTGCGTTTGGGGCACACCAACGGGGGGGCTAACGGACATTTGAACATTTGAACTATTTTGTTATGATGTGCTTTTTGGGCACATCAACAAGGTTAGACATTATGAGATTACAGAGACTGGACTGCAAAATTGGTTACCATAGAAATTACAGATAAACAGACTCTGGAGGCACAGAGTCTGATATACTTGGATTGGAAAGAATGACTGATTAGGGAAAAATATGTCAGCAAGGACACGTCTGCATTATAGCATGATCTTCTCCACAAGTGTGATGAATGGAACACTGATTTCATACTGTGCACGCCCCTGAATGGGTGTACACAAGTGGTCCTACTTAATGTCTGTGTCAGCAATGAACGGGGCTATCTGGCACCTGTTACGTTGTTGTGTGTGAGAGTCCAGTACTGAAGCTGTAAACATCCCTCTGCCTTATAGATTAAATATGATTGTAGCGGCTAAAATCCTATATTTTAGGCTACTGGTTGCTGTTCCTGAAAGGCGTTGGTTTTACGTGCGCTCAATTAAGATTCGCAAGGCCGATCTTCAGTTTGACTTATGATAAAGTCATTTATTATCAGAACCACATCCATTGTCTTACTGTTTCCATTTAGATCCACAAACATTCGACTTCAATCCAAACCAAGCACAGTAGAAAACTGTTGCCTCTTCCCATTAACAACACCTGAAAAACAATCATGGTTGACCTTAAATAACCCCATCCCCCATCAGACACTCAGAACTCAAAATGAAATACGCCCCCTGGTGGCGATAAACACAGGAAAGGAAAAATGGCTCCTACACGCCAGCCCCTAATTGCGTGTGGCAGAAGACAAATAAACATATGTCTCCATATAACTATACATATGAGGCAAATCAGGTTTACACATTCATTATTCTACCAGTTTATCAATTTGTAGCTTCACATAACAGACACATTTTTGTTACAGGTCTTTCAATAATGTTGGTTTTTGTTTGAAGATGAACCACTCGCACCAGACCCCTTTTATCTGGAAAAGTTTTAATAACTTTTCCTAATATCCAAGACCCTTGAGGGGTTGTGGAGTCCATTACTACCACCACATCCCCAGGGATGAAGCACCTTTGTTTCTTTATCCATTTTTGTCGTTCTTGTAATAACGGTAGATATTCTCGAATCCAACGTTTCCAAAAGAGATCTGAAATGTATTGGATTTATTTCTTTTAGCATAAAGATCCCTTTAGTCAAAGAGTCCTGGCGGAAAAACTGGTTTTCCCTTCATTAGTAGCAAGTGGTTGGGTGTTAAAGGCTCCAGGTCAGTGGGGTCCTCTGATAACTTTGTGATGGGACGATCGTTAAGAAGCCTCAGCTTCACAAAGTACAGTGTGGAATCCTTCATCGTCCAACATTTGTTGACGGAGCACTGAGTGCAAAACCTTTCTGATCATTCGAATGAGGCACTCCCAAACCCCGCCACAATGTGATCCAGATGGTGGATGCTGCAAAAGCTGACTGCTAAGCAAGACCTATTTATACTCTGCTCCACAATCAAACACCACACGCAGCTTATGTTTTTGTGGATGGTATACACCATGAGGTGGTATATACCACACCTTGCATTTCGCTGCCGTCAGCTGATGCTGTGGAACCCTTTCTGCATGTCTACTATTAATGGCATTAGTCATGAAGTTTGTGTACTCTTTATGAAAACTTCTGTTCCCTTTGAATTTCCTTTTCAAACCAAGTATGCGCTGCAGAGCAACAGAAATATTGTTTGGCATAAAGAGTCCTTCCCTTTTGAAAGGCAGTTTCAGTTTGTAATGTCCATTCTCTAGCTGTGCAGAATGATCCATTATATCTAGGAATTTTTGTTCCTGTCTTGACATTTCCTCTTGTTCTGTACAGGAGCTTAGATGTATTTGTGCCCACTAGTAGGTCTACACCAGCATGTATGCGAGGAAAATTAATGTCCTTTAAGTACGACCATTTTGACAGCTCCTCCTCACTGATGATATTGTCGGTGGAGACTGGCATTTCCTTTTGTGTAAACACAATGGGAAGCTGATAGAAATGGCTTCCATTTATTTCTGAGATCTCCAGCCCTTTAATGATAGAGGTTGCTATTGTTTTACTATGACCCATTGTCCGGAGATGAATCTGAGCCTTTCGACCTTGAATGTTGAGTTCATTAAGAAGTCTTTCAGAGCAGAATCTATCGGTGCTCCCAGGATCCAGAAAGGCGTATGTTTTAATTATCTTAGTTCCCTTTGAGCTTTTCACTTTCTCAGGCAGGATGGGAAGAATCCCTTTATGGTGGCCAGCCCCAGTATGACCACAAGTAGAGGAGGTTTTACAGCCCTTTGCTGCCTGATCCAACTCTTTATGATGTTTTTTTTTTCCTTCTGTCCAATGTGCAAAATGCTGGGATGCTTTTGGTTACAGTGTTTGCAAGCGATGCGCTTATCACAGTTCTTGCTTAAATGTCCTGTATCCAAGAAACCAAAACATAAACCTTTGTCTTTTAGAAAGTCTAGTTTTTCCCTGTGTGACCTCTTTCCTAATTGTCGACATTGTTCCAATACATGACTATCCTGTGTACAATACAGACAGGATAAATAATTAGATTTGTCAACAACAGTTACTTCATTTTTGAGAGAAGGCATGTTACAGTCATCTTTAACAGAAACATGGGTGACAAAGCTGTTTCTTTTAAACTGTGACCTTATTTGAGGTTTGCTAGGTCTTATGATTCCCCTAGCAGGTTGTAAATCCTGTATATCTCCAAAAACCGGATCTGAGATTATTCTAATCTGGTGTTCAATAAAAGCAATTATATCTCTGAAACATGCTCTTTGACTAGTTCTCTCAAAAATCTCATTTGCTTTTGTTTTCCATTTTTCTCTTAGTTTAAAAGGAAACTTTTGAACTAAGGTTTTCATGTTAGCTGGCATGCTTAACTCGTCCAAATACTGCAGTTCCTTCATTGCACTGCAGCATTCACGAACAGTCCAAATGCCTTTAATGCTTTAGCATCTTCTCCTTTAATGTTAGGCCAACCAGTGACCTTTTCCATGTAGGCTGCAGTAATATTAAATTCATTGCCAAAATGTTCTTTGAGGAGTTGTTTGGCCACCGCATATCCTCTTTCTGCAGTCATGTGAAGGCAGCTACTTACGAGGTCTCTTGGTTGTCCCTTGGTGTACTGTTCCAGGTAGTACAAGCAGTCTCCTTTACAACTGCTCTTTGCTTCCACACAATGTTCAAAGGCTTTCATAAAGGAGTTGAACTGTAAAGGATCTCCGTCATAGATGGCAATTTCTCGGTGTGGCAGTAACTGGCTTGTTTGCATTTGAACCAGAAGAGCCGTTATGTCATTCTGTTGTTTCAACACATTGTAAAGGTCTCCAGCAGGTTGAATTTGATTGGATGGAAGCAGACTGTTTTGAGTGGTAACTTTGAGATCGGATAAAATAACAGAAGCTTTAGAAGTTTCAACAGCAGGGGGAGCCATTTGTGACACCAAAGGATTGAAAACAGTGTCATCCACTTGAGGTGGAATATGCTTTTCGTAGGCTGTACTTAGATCTAATTTAACCTCTTTATCCAACAGCAGTCCAGCATCTTCTTGAAGTTTCTTTGCAGGTTTGGTAACCAACTGTGACGCTTGTGAAAGGAGTAAAGTAGGTTTCATCTTGGGTCTAGTACCTTTTCTAACAAAAACCTTTTAAATTCCACCTTAATGTCATTCACACACCTTTTTGCATTTTTCAACACTGTAATAGTTTGTTTTAATTTTGTGAGCTTATTTAACTTTGTTTTTCTTTTACTTTCTAAGTTACTGATTTCCACCAGCAAAGCTTTGGCTGTTAAATTGTCTTTTTTCAGTCTCCCATTGAGGACTTTCCTCTTTACCCACAATGTTACTTTGACCCTCGTGATCCAGATCAATGTTCTCCTCTTCTGCCATAATGGCCGACAGTTTATAGTTTATTTATTTATAGAGAGCTCTCCTTTTCTTTTAAGCAGTCTTCAGTCTGCTACCAATGCATTGGAATTAAGGTTGGATTTTTGTGTGCACACATAATACTAATGGCCATTCATAGATATCAGCGCTGACTCACATACCCAAATGGTGCGTTGGCCGGCATCGATGATCTGGGTCCCGATGTCCGCTGCTACGAATCTCAGGGGCTCCAATAGCTCGATCCATGCAGCTCCGTTCCCATCATCCGGTATCGATCACTCCTGTGCGGCTCCAGTTCCGGCACCAGATTTCCTTTCGCTCCTTTGCGGTTCTGGTTCCGACGTCAGGTGTCCCAATCGCCGCTCTGCGCTCACTTTGACCGGCGGCTCCAATTGCCTGCTTCGGTGCGGCGTTTACTTTGCGGCTTCTTGGCACCACAATGCAGAAGGGTCAGTGGATCTTCCAAACGAGGCAGTTTTCTACCTAAATGTAGCAGCTAAAATCCTATATTTTAGGCTACTGATTGCTGTCCCTGAAAGGCGTTGGTTTTACGTGCGCTCGATTAAGATTCGCAAGGCCGATCTTCAGTTTGACTTATGATAAAGTAATTTATTATCAGAACCACGTCCATTGTCTTACTGTTTCCATTTAGATCCACAAACATTCGACTTCAATCCAAACCAAGCACAGTAGAAAACTGTTGCCTCTTCCCATTAACAACACCTGAACACAATCATGGTTGACCTTAAATAACCCCATCCCCCATATAGAACTCAAAATGAAATACGCCCCTTGGTGGGGCGTATTTCAGGAAAGGGAAAAATGGCTCCTACAATGATCAAATATAGTTACGGTTTCAAGAGACTTTTTATTACTACAGAAGTCTACAATAGAAACACCACATTATTCGGAAAAAGAACCTTGGGTGACCGCAAACAGGTCAATTATTTAACAGTCTTAAATAACTTTGCCATGCCCTTCTTGGTATATGTTCTCCGCAGCTAAACCATAAATTGGAGTCCCGAATTTATGGAACGTTCTACTATTGCACATTCAAACAGATTCCTTCACTGTCCCTTTTTAAAAATGTGTTTTGAAAACTTACTTTTACTCACTGTTCTTCAACCCAACTGAGATTTGATTTTAGTAATGGTAATAGTAATATCTTTATTGTCATTGAAACATACATTACAACAAAATTTGTTCTCTGCTTTTAACCCATCACCCTTGGGGAGCAGTGGGCTGCCATATGTGGCGCCCGGGGAGCAATCTGGGGTTAAGGGTCTTGCTCAGGGACCCAGAGTGCAGGCGCTGGGGATTGAACCGGGTACTTGCATCCTTCTCTGAGTGCAAGCGCGCTGCTCTAACCACTAGGCCAACACTCCCCAACTTTTACTTAACTTATACTGTTTTTGAATTGTTTTATTGTATTTTGTAGCAAGTTCCTTAATTTACTATTGTGCGCTTAGTTTTTCTATTTCATCCCTGAGAGTCATTTTATTGCTTTTGATGTTCAGCTGTGGCTGGTGTTAAAGTGCTGTATATATAAAGTTGACAATTAGCTAAATCATCATCGTCATCATTGAGAAGAGTGTTGCAATCTGAAAGTTTCAGGTATGATTCCAGCTTCCTCCTGTCACCTGTTGATGTGCCCCTTGGCAATGTACTTAGATCCAAGTTGCCTGCTAATCTGGATATTGCTTAATAAAGGTGTGTGTTTATGAGTTTGATCGGTGAAATGTGGCTCTAGTGTAAAGCGCTTTAAGTGTAAAGCGCTTTGAGTGATTACAAAAGTGCTTTATAAATTCAGTCCATTTACCATTTTAACAATTTACTGAATGAAATAGAATTAGCCAGATAGTTAAGTTTACAGCACTGCTGATGCAGCTCTGTGTCCACTCACCTCTTTGTCTTTTCCTACTTAATATTCATATCAAGGATAACAGGATATATTGTTCATTATATGCTAGTAGAGTGGTTGCCTAAAATGGTTTTGCATCTCTGAGCTAAAACGAGAAATGACACTAAAAGCAGAGGGACTCTGTTTTGGCATCAGGACATGGGACAGACACTGATCAGCAGTGTTTTGTGTATTTATAATTAAAAAGAACAAGCTCAAAGTTCAGTTAACACAGATGAAAATGAACAATTTCATATTCATAGTTCACTTTAAAAAATTTACTAAGTTCACAAACCTAAAAAATAACTAGTTCAAGGTCATTTGTTACATTAAGACACTATCTTACACAATAGAACCTCTTCTTATTGATAACTAGTTGCAAATCACTGCCACTCCAAAACTAATCACAGTAGATTTCCAATAAAAAAATCACTTACAATAGATAATTATTGTACCCAAGAATATACTTCACCCCTTAAATAACTTTCGATTATGATATCTATAAAGTGGAAAATATCAGGTGCTGTCAAGGTATACTGTATAGTTTATTGTAAACTTTATGTACCTGCTGGGCACATGTCTGGATGGCGGCAAACCATTCACTGATTTGATTAATGATGGCTTGTCGACCTTACTTAAAGGCTGCATATCTCCCACAATGGAATCCAGTACAAGCTTGTCCACTTCTTGTTGGGAGACAAAGGAAACATGTATTTTACTAAATGCAGTGAGCTTCACTTGGGGGATGCAGTCGGCTGTGGTTCTGTTCGTTATTTCTTATATTTCTCATTCAGACGCAGATATTTTCAAAGATAGCTCGGATGGTTTACCTCCACGTGTCGCTTTAAATTTGAAGCGGATGCAGCTGACCAATGATGTGGTCAAGACTGGCTCTTCTGAGACTAAGACCAAGAACGGGCCTTCCGAGGCCAAGCCCAAGGCAAAGACTAGGCCCTCCGAGGCCAAGCCCATGAACAAGGCAGAATCTTTAAAATTGGTATATTTTGGGACACTTTTTTTCAACAACAAAAAAAATAATAATAATAATTTAAAGCACAAAATGCTGAACTGAAAAAGCTAAATTTTTCATCTAAAACTACTTCTGGGTATTAAGTAATCAACATAATAAACTAAGGATATTTGTAAACTGTTGCAACATTTCTATGAGGACTCTGAGGTTCTATGAGGTTTTACAGAGCAGAGAACTCTGCTCTGTAAAACCCCAGAGCTGATTCAGATGTAAACATTGTAGCTTCAATCCTTTTGTACTCATTGGTTTTTAATGCAGCATGCGAGTTAACTTATGGTTTTATTTAGTCTTGTAATGTTTTTATATTTTTTAGGTTTTAACTTGTTGTTTTAGCCAACAGCAATTGTTTTTAAAAGTGCTGTGAATAAAATAATTTTGATTACAAAATGATTTGCTTCCTGTGAAAGTCTACAGGCAACAGACACAGGATAGCCTACTTTGGGGTCGTTCACAATTTTCAGTAATGTAATGCGTCAAACCCTGTCTACAATTTAGAAAACATACTTAAAGATAACCTATCATGTCCCATTCCATTAAACGCACTACTCACAAAGTAACCGCTGTGTTTCGGAAGTCGATAGACATGCACATTCGTTTTCTACGGGAAGCCGTTATCTAAGCAGTTTTTCAGAGCGGTTATGTGTTTTTAAAACTGATCAGAATGACACAGCTACTATCCTATTGATATTATTTGGGACCTGTGTCCAAATGCAGTGGAGCGGACTTCTAGCTCACGCTGTGTACAGATTAGCCGCTGTAAAAATTGGCCAAAGCATCTCTACAGAATGCAGGGATTAGGTTGCTCTCTGAAGGTGGCTTTTTATTTCTTCCTCTATTGATTAAAACAACCCCCAGTGAACACAGGCTCAGCAACGAGTTGCTCTTTAGGTCCCCGGGGAGTTAGAGTCGTCCTCATGTTTGTTTTTTATGTTTAGTTGTGATGTCCATCTGCGGCGCGGAACAAAGGGAGTTATCATTTTAAAAATTTACAGGGTCTCAAACCGGCCTTGACCAAATTTTTCAAGACCCAACAGGACGAGCCCAAGACCGAGACATCACATTCTGAGGCCGAGACCAAGACCGAGACTGGGAAAAAATGGCTTTGAGACTGGTTTCGAGACTGGTCTTGAAGCCATCAACGAGTCTTGATTTTAGCTACTAAATCCAGATTGTTGTGTTCCGCTGTAGTGTTTTTGCAGCTTTGGAGGTGAGGGTGTCAGAATTGGAGGCCCGGCTCAATGCTGTTAAAAAAACAGCAGATAGCCAAGGCCCCGCAGCTAGCGTGGAGCCACAGAGAGTAACTTCATGTAGTGGTCCCCCAGCAGTACCTGAGCAGCCGGGTAATCAGGCTGGCTGGGTGACAATACGCAGGAAGCATGGCTCTAGGTTACAGCCCCAAGGTCACCACCAAACCGCCTACATTTCTAACAGATTTTCCCCACTCAGCGACACACCCGCTATGAAGCCGATTCTGATAATTGGCAGATCCATAGTCAAAACATTAGAGACACCAGGGACCATAGTCAAATGCCTGCCAGGGACCAAAATGGGCGACATCAAATCCTACTTGAAACTGCCGGCTGAAGATAAGCGTAGATACAGTAAGATTGTTATTCATGCTAGCGGCAATGACCCCCGGTTACGGCAGTCGGACGTCACTAAAGTTAGTTTTGCTTCGGTGTGTAAGTTTGCTAAAACAATGTCGGACTCCATAATTTTCTCTGGTCCCCTGCCCGATCTGACCAGTGATGACATGTTTATCATTCAACCGCTGGTTGTCTAGGTGGTGTCCTGAAAATGACATGGGCTATATTGATAACTAGCAAACTTTCTTGGGAAAACCTGGTCTGATCCGGAGAGACGGCATCCATCCCATTTCGGATGGTGCAGCTCTTCTTTCAAGGAATTCTGGCCAGATTTATTAGTTCTCCAAAATGCTGACAACCCAGGGTCCAGACCAGGAAGCAGAGCCGTAGTTAAACACTCCGCTAAGCAGCTTCTGTACTGTAACCCACCCATTACCCTATTGAGATAGTGTCTTGTCCACGGCTGTTACGCCCTGGCTCGGTGGGTGCAACATAGTGGAAGACAGCCAAACATTTAGCATATAAAAAAAGGATTTATTACAAAGCTAGGGGTTAAAACACACAAAAAGGGAACCAGGAAGTGGTAGGGAGCAGCAGCTGCTGCTTGTTCTCGCTGCCAGGCTGGAGAGAGAGCGAGGGTGGAGCCAAGGCGGACCCTTAAAGACTCCAGCTCAATGAGGGTTCAGGGCAGGCTGGAAAACCTGGAACTGGAAGACAGGCTTAGTACAGCTCGTACTGCTTAGTTGATCACATCAATCAACATGCAACATAAGCAGTGGGCAACTCACGACCTCGAAAGGGCGTCTGCAAGGAAATTATCACGTCCTCGGATGTGGCGGATGTCCAGGGTGAAGCCTTGCAGAAACAGGCTCCATCTCATAAGGCGCTGGTTGGAGTTTTTCATGCAACCAAGAGCGACCAGTGGATTATGGTCAGTGTAGACCACGACAGGTTGGCTGGAAGAAACATACACTTCAAAGTGCTCAAGTGCTAGAATTAGAGCTAAAGCCTCCTTCTCTATGGTAGAGTATCTGCTTTGATGGATGTTAAACTTCCTAGAGAAGTAGCAGATAGGATGCTCGACTCCTGATCTGTCTTGCAGGAGGACAGCTCCAGCACCAACCTCACTGGCATCAACTGCAATTTTGAAGGGCTGACCAAAATCAGGGGCTGTCAGGACAGGCGCACTGGCCAACAAAGCCTTCAGATTATCAAAAGCAACTTGACACGCTTCAGATCAGACAAAGGGAGCTTTAGGACTCAGCAGGTTTGTCAAAGGAGCAGCAACATTTTTACAAAAACTCCTGTAGTACCCTGCCATACCGAGAAAACGCTTAAGTTCACGCCTGGTACTAGGAACAGTGAAGGTAACAATGGCCTCTATTTTGGCCCCAACTGGGAAAACCTGTCCACAACCCACGACTTTACCCAAATAAGTGACAGTAGCTTGGCCAAATTCACACTTAGCTAGATTTAAAATCAAATTGGCAGCAACCAGCCTTGAGAAAACATCATAAAGTTTAGAAACATGTTCGGACCAAGTTGAACTACAGATGACCACATCATCTAGATAAGCCTCACAACCATCAACACCTCTCAGCACAGTATTTACAAGGCGTTGAAAAGTGGCCGGGGCATTTCTCATGCCAAATGCCATCACCCTATATTCACAAAAGTCATCAGGGGTGACAAAGGCTGAGATTTCACGTGCTCTAGGGGTCAAGGGGACTTGCCAATAACCTTTCAATAGGTCAAGTTTGGTGACAAAAGTGGCAGACCCTACCCTATCTATGCAGTCATCTAATCGAGGTAGAGGATAACAATCAGGCTTAGTGACTGAATTTACTTTTCTGAAATCTGTACAAAAACGTGGTGACTTATCAGATTTCTCTACTAGCAGACATGGTGAGCTCCATGAGCTAGAACTGGCCGTAGCTATACCATGTTGCAGCATGTACTGTACCTCCTTTTGTATAACCTGGCGCTTCTCAGGGTTCGCTCTATATGGATGTTGCTTTATAGGGGCAGCGTCACCAACATCTATGTTGTGCTGTAGGGCGCTGGTGCAAGATGGTACATCTGAGAAGAGCTCAGGGTGCCTGTGGAGAACAGCAATAATGTCATCCCGTTTGTCAGAATCTAAATAACAGAGATATTCATCTAGGTTAGACAGAAGCTCAGAGTTCGGCAACCTTCTCTCAGGAACTGATTTGTCAACCATACCAGACACGTCCTCAGGCTCTGAGTCTGTGGTGGTCAGCACAGAAATAGGCTTGGATTCAGAGAGGACATCTTTTCTGTCAAAATATGGCTTCAGAAGGTTAACATGGCACAAACGTGTTTTCCTTTTCCTGTCTGGGGTCTTAACCAAATAGTCAGTCTCACTGACCTGACCTTCGACCACAAAAGGCCCACTATACTGAGCCTGCAAAGTAGACCCAGGAAGCGGCAGGAGAACAAGCACCCTCTCCCCCGGAAAAAACACTCTGTGCTTAGCTTTTCTGTCAAACCTTCGTTTCATTTTATCTTGGGCTTTGCATAAGTTTGACTTAGCAAGTTCACAAGCCCTCTGAAGTTTGGACCTGAAACTACACACAAACTGCAAGAGGTTAGATTGACAAGGTGACTCTTCCAACCATCTCTCCTTGAGAAGTTTCAGTGGTCCCCGTACCATATGGCCAAACACTAACTCAGCTGGACTGAACCCTAGTGACTCCTGAGTCACTTCTCTGGCTGCAAAGAGTAATAGGGGAACTCCCTCATCCCACTCTTTTTCAAACTCTTTACAGTAGACCCTCAACATGTTTTTTAATGTCTGATGAAACCTCTCTAGGGCTCCCTGCGACTCTTGATGATAAGCAGAGGAAGTACAGTGTTTTATTGACAACTGCTGAAGCACCTGAGAGAACACTTTAGACATGAAGTTTGTTGGTCGGTCAGTCTGAACAACCTTTAGAAGACCAAACAGCGTGAAAAACTTAATAAGGGCCTTAGAAACCGTGGTTGCAGTGATTTTTCTAAGGGGAACAGCCTCTGGGAAACGTGTTGCCATACACATAATTGTCAGTAGATACTGATTTCCAGACTTGGTCCGTGGGAGTGGACCCACACAATCAATCACAATGTGCTCAAATGGCTCCCCAATGACAAGAACGGGATGTAAAGGGGCCTTGGGAACCGTCTGATTAGGTTTACCCACAATTTGACAGACATGACAGGTTTTACAGTACTGGGCAACATCAGAATTTAAACCAGGCCAATAGAAGTGTCTCCTTACTCTATCTAGAGTCTTCTTTACACCCATATGTCCTGCTAGGCTATGGTCATGAGCAAGGCCAAGTATTTCAGAGCGATAAACTTCTGGGACAACAATTTGATAAACACTACTCCAGTCATCCTCACAGGTTAGCTCTGGGGGAGTCTATTTTCTCATAAGAACACCATTGCTAACGAAATAAGCACATGGGAGATCTTCAACTTCACTTTCAGACACAGCATCCTCAAACATAGCAGACAAACTATCGTCCTGTCTCTGGGCAGCTTTAAGCTCTTCGTGAGAGGGAAAATAGTCACCAAAACCAAAAGTTTCACACTTGGAAAGAAATGTATCTGAAAGATTAACCTCTGTATCGTTATGCTTAAGGGCAGACCCTTTAACCATGGCCCGAGTGACCGCACACACTGGAAATGTGTCTGGATACTCCTGCTCTAGCTCATCCGGATGCTCTGATGTAACAGGAGAGGAGACAACTACAGGAACAGCTAGAACTTTGTCACCGGCCAAATCATTTCCCAAAATGAAAGACACACCTTGAATGGGAATAGAGGGACACACAGCTACAGGGACATGTCCAGACACTAAAGCAGTCTGTAGGTTAACAGTGTGCAAAGGCAGAGTTAAATAACCACCAAAACCCTGTACCACAGCACTACACTTTAACTCAGACTGATCACAAAACGGGAGAACATTCTGTAAAATGACAGACTGAAATGCTCCACTGTCTCTCCAGATTTTGATAGGACATCTGGTAGTTGGGTCGGAACCAAGTGAAACAAATCCATCCATTAAAAATGAGGATGAACAGGCCACTTCACACTTTGATTTAGGCTTCTGACTCAAACTCGGATCTTTATCTAACTTGAGGAAAGCTACAGGCTTAGGCTTCTGCTTTTTACTCAGAGTGGGACAGTCAGCAATAATATGGCCGGGTTTTCTAAAATAGAAACAAACTTTTTCATTTGCACAACTGTGAACAGGTGACTTTTTAAAACCAGGACCACGTGGAGGAGAATATTGTTCGTAAGTTTTCACTTTTGTCTCGCCCTGCCCTCTGTAAAAGCTGGATTTGTGTGTTAACAGAAATTCATCTGCAAGAACTGCAGCTTTATCAAGAGTGGTAACGTTTTGTTCGTTTAGATAAGTACAAATGGCATCCGGCAGACAATTTTTAAACTCTTCAATGAGCATTAACTGTTTAAGATCATCTACTGTCTCCACTGTCTGAGATAAGCACCATCCATTGAACAGAGTTTCTTTTTGTTTAGCAAACTCAACATAGGATTGATTATCAGGTTTAGTTAAGCCTCTAAAGCGTTGACGATATGCTTCGGGAACCAATTCATAAGCCCTGAGGACAGCAATTTTAACAGTGTCATAGTCCTCACTTTGGTCAATAGATAAAGCAGAATATGCTTCTTGTGCCTTCCCAACCAACACACTTTGTAAAAGCAGGGTCCAAAAATGTTTAGGCCATTTGGAAATGGTAGCCACACGTTCAAAATGTGGAAAATATTTTTCAACATCTTTTTCCACAAATGGGGAACCAGTCTAATATTTTTAATGACATCAAATTCAGCTGGCTCACATTTAATGTTTATTGAAGCCCTTTTAAACTCCAATTCTTTTAGAAAACGTTCATGCTCTAACATCATTTGTTTTTCTCTTAATGCCAACTCTTGCTCTCGCATACTCAGCTCTCTCAGTCTCACCTCCATAGTAGGATCTGAAGAAAGAGGAACAGGTAAAGCTGCTGACGAAAATGCAGGTTCTGGGATAGTCAGTCACACTGGGAGTAGCAGGAGAGGCCAACGAATAAAAACAAAGTTTAAGCTGGCCACTCTCAACTAAAACAGTTTTAAGACTATCTTTAATATGCTCTTTTAGTCGTTTATTCCAACCTGAAGTATCTGCATTATAATGTGCAGCTAAACTCAGTAACTGTTCTCTAGTGAACCTGTCTAGCAACTCCTCTGAAGGTGACTGAATGAAATCTGAGATAGAAGCCATAGTAAATGCTCTAGACTACTGTTGGCAACTAAGTAAAAAACGGAGGAAGAAAACCACACAAATGCACTATTTCATGCACACTAAGTGTCCCCACACACAAAACAGTTAACAAAATGCTCTCTCAAACAAGTAGGCCCAAACTTACAAACTAGCCACAAAAGTAGCAACAAACTACACAGCGATTAGCTGCTAAACTACAAACAGTTTGACCTACACACAATGTCAAGCTACTTACAAACATGGACAACACCCTAAACTGCACTAAGTTAGGCTTAAGGACACAAACAAAACTCACTATTACTCACCTAACTTACACAAAAGCTCCCACCAAACTATGCACTACAAACCTGAGTGCATATTAACATTAACACTGCACAAAATGGTCCCCTGGTACCTGCCTAACCAGGACTAAAGCCTAAATATCTTCTGAGACGTGCCGGGCTAGAGGTGGCTTTGAAAGCAGAACATCAGTAGTCTTATTTGAGACTCTGACTTGCTTACCCCTGACAGAGACTGGTGTCTCCACCCAAGATTGCCTCGAAAATAAAACAGGCAAAATAACAAATGAATGAACCAAACTTGTTGGAACACTCCCTGGTCTAGCCAGAGGGACCAAACTAAACACTCAGAGTCAAAAAGGAGACTAAACTAGCAGCTACAAACAACTAAACAGCACATCCACAACCTAAACCCCAAAACAACTAACAATAGGAGAACAAAACTAAACAAACTATACTCCGAATTCAAACCAAAAATAGGACGAGCCCCCAATATGTTACGCCCTGGCTCGTTGGGTGCAACATAGTGGAAGACAGCCAAACATTTAGCATATAAAAAAGGATTTATTACAAAGCTAGGGGTTAAAACATACAAAAAGGGAACCAGAAAGTGGTAGGGAGCAGCAGCTGCTGCTTGTTCTCGCTGCCAGGCTGGAGAGAGAGCGAGGGTGGAGCCAAGGCAGACCCTTAAAGACTCTAGCTCAATGAGGGTTCAGGGCAGGCTGGAAAACCTGGAACTGGAAGACAGGCTCAGTACTAGTGATGTTACGTGATGTGCCGAGGCTTCGAGGCGTGTGTCGAGTAATGGAGGGGGCGTTTCCGCAATGTGCGTATCGAGGCTTGCTTCATTTAGGGGAGGAGCCGAAAACGATGACGTCCGAAGCCTCGCTGCCCGGCTGTACCACGTGACTGCTTCGAGAAGTGGTTCAGATTTTGGTGCGGGGTTTGACAGCTTTAGAAACCCCACAGGCTCCGTTCAAAATGTGGGTTGTTGTAGGCGAGTTGCGGTCAGTTGAGAGAGTGGATAGAGTTTTGATAGTTTGGATAGCAGAGTTTGGATAGTGGTTATTTAGTTTAAGACAGTTAGTTTGGTGTTTGGAGAGTTTAGGAGAGAGATAGATAGATAGGAGATCAGTGCTCTCAACTATCACGCATTGACCGTCACTGACTTCACACGGTCACACGCAAACATGGCATTTTTCACGCATAAAAATCCCAACGCCCATCTTGGCAGCGGACGATAAAAACTCCGCCTTCTGCTGAGATGTTTCAGCTTCTTTCACAGCTTGTGGCCATCAGTAATTCCTGCTGCAGTTCATGTTAACAGAGCAGCAGAAAGAGCGATCAGAGTTATGAATAATTTTAGTTTTAACCAACGGTGAAAGTGAGCCGGTAAGGTCCTGTACTACGTACGCAGGAGGGGAGGGGGCGGGGGAAGAGAGCTGCTGCCAGATATTGCCTTCATTCAGAACCAGTGATGGCTGCACTCTGGATCATAAAACAGTTCTGCTCACCAGATGCAGTTTAAAACGCTACGTCTGTTTATAAGTTGCGAGGCTTCGGACGTCATCGTTTTCGGCTCCTCTCCTAAATGAAGCAAGCCTCGATACGCGCATTGCGGAAACGCCCCCTCCATTACTCGACACAAGCCTCGAAGCCTCGGCACATCACGTAACATCACTACATATCACGTCACTACTATTTTGGGAATAATTACACACAGAGAATACATTCAAACAATGTTTTATTATACACATGTGTATACAAAATTTATGTAGACAAATTATTTCGTCCTACACCTTTTGTGAAGTCATTCCCAAGAGTCATAATAGACAAAGATTCAATGCATCACACGTGTTAAGATACAGCTGGCTGTGATTATACACCTGGCCAGTAGGTGGTTTCGTGTGCACATGAAGCATCAAGAAATGAAACCTTTCTCGAACCAGTTGGCTCAAGTGGTTCAATGCCTCATGAGGCTTCATCTCACCATCACTACTTAGTACAGCTCCATACATAACAACGGCCAAAACTCAATAGAATAAAACCTGATCTAAAAGAAACAAATGACGAAACTCTCATGAAAATCAATATGACTCAACTTGAACCAAAAAATGAAACTATTAAATGTGGTTTATTAAATATAAGGTCTCTCCCTCCAAAGACTGTTAGATAATTAATAGATTTCTGATATTCAGATTGATTTATTTTGTCTCACAGAAACCTGGCAGCAAGAGGACTACGTTAGTATAAATGAGTCAACTCCTAATTATTTAAATTTCAAAATTCCTAGAACTACAGGATGAGGAGGAGGAGTAGCAACCGTCTTTCAGTCTGATTTATTAATTAGTCCCAGGCCAATTAATAACTAAAATTCTTATTAACATTTAATCCTTAGTCTCCCTCATCCAAACTGCAAAGCAATAAAACCTCTTCTGTTTGTTTTGTATCATCCACCAAACCCTTACTCTCAGTTTTAGATCACTTCTCAGACTTCTTATCTGATTTAGTGTTAAACACTGACCAAGTTATTTTAGTGGGGGATTTCAATATTCATGTTGACACTGAATGGGATAACCTTAATGTAGCCTTTAATACTATCATAGATTCAATTAGTTTTGCTCAAAATGTGCATGAAGTGAACATTCCTGCCTTCATACTTTGGACCTTGTGCTGACATATGCCAATGATTGTGAAGAATTAATAGTACTTCATCACAACCCTGTCCTATCTGATAATTTTTTAACAACCTTTGAGTTCAGTTTAAGTGAGTTTTCCAGTACCTTTCATTATTATAGATCTTTATCAGATAATGCTGTATTAAACTTTAAAGAGTCTCTTCCCCTTTTAATTTCCTCAGTATCACAGAAATGCCCACCAGATGGCAGCAATATTATTTCTTCCCATTCCCAAATTGATGCTTTTGTTGATGGTGTCACTTCCTCATTGCGTTTTTGCATCAAACAACCTAGCCCCCTTGAAAAAGAAGGTAATTATTCACAAGAAGTGGGCTTCCTGGTTTAATCCAGAGCTGTGTTCTTTGAAGCATAACATTATAAGATTGGAGAGAAAATGGCTCTCTACACATCTAGAGGAATCCTACCTAATCTGGAAAAACATTCTAGGGATGTATAAAAAAGACCCTTTGCAGAGTTAGAGCACCATATTGTTAATCATTAAAAGAGGACAATAAAGCTAATCCTAGGTTTCTTTTTAGCACAGGTAAAAATACTTGGTGATAATAAAATCCTTGGCATCCTCCCAAATCATGATTACCTCGTCCTCAGTAAGTGAGGCAGCATGGAAGTAATCTGTAAAACCTGATCAGTGTTTGGACTGCTTAGCTCCAGTACAGTTTTCTGAGTTATGTAAAATTTTAGCTTTATCTTAACCTTCATCTTGTATGTTAGACCCAATCCCAACCAATGTATTGAAGGAAATATTCCTTTTGATTAATACACCCATTTTAGACATGATTAACCTATCCTTAGTAAATGGATATGTATCTGTCATATTGAAAGAGGATTGACTCTGGAATAAGGGCAACCACGGAGACAAGGAATCGTTAAGAGAGTTTATTTTAACAAGAGTGTGGATGGACCAGAGAGGGAAGCCAGCAGACTGGATCGTCCCTGTTCTGCAGGAGAGATGAGGACACTGGTGAGAATGAACGGGAGCCGATGAGTAATGAGGAAGGGAGAAGCTGACTCACAAAGGTTGTAGCTTGGTTTTCTCCAGGGCGGGTGGTACTCAGGGTTTCAGGGATCGGCAGGTAGTGTTAATCTCGAGAGGGTCCTCACTTAGTTCGAGCGGCGTTGGAGGGTGAGCTCAGGCAGGAGAGCAGAAGCGGCCAGGCAACTGGAGGATTTCCTCGTTCCTGGAGACTACGGCTTGGAGGCACTCGGGTCAGGATCCAGGTAACTAGGAGGGAGGTTTTGCCAAGGAAATAACTGAGAAACGATAAAGAACTGACGCCCTCCTCCTGGTTTCAGCTCCTTATGTAGATATCTTAATTAGTGGAGATGAAGTACACCTGCCCATCACACCCTGCAGAGAGGAAGAGAGAGAGAGAGAGATTCAGACACACATAAGCTGCAGCTAGAACCGTGTGTATGACAGTATCAAAGGCTTTTAAAGTAGCTGTTATTAAACCTTAACTTAAAAAACCCTCTTTTGATCAAGATGACTTAATACATTACATACCTATATCTAATCTTTTCCTATCTAAAATTCTCAAGAAAGTAGTTACTAATCAAGTATGTAAACATTTACAAAGTAATAACCTATTTGAAGAGTTTCAGTCAGGCTTCAGAGCTCATCATGGCACCAAAACAGCTCTGGTGATGGTCACAAATTATAATGGACTTGTGTCAGTGCTGTTCTGTTAGAGCTCAGTGCTGCACTTGATACAGTTGATCACAATATTCTCCTAGAAAGACTTGAACATACTGAAGGGATTAAGGGAAAAGCATTAGGCTGGTTTATATCCTATCTGTCTGACAGATTCCAGTTTGTTCATATTAATGATGCATCTTCTTCAAACTCTAGGGTCACTTGTGGAGCACCAGAGGGTTCAGTCCTTGGGTCATTTTTCTTTACTATATAAAGAAAAAGCATATATATATATATATATATATATATATATATATATATATATATATATATATATATATATATATATATATAGTGTTGGGTAAGTTACTTTAAAAATGTAATCCGTTACAGTTACAAGTTACTTTGTTTAAAATGTAATTGTAGTGTAACTTTTTCGATTACTTTTAAAAAAGTAATGTAACTAATTACTTTTGATTACTTTTTGATTACTTTAAGGTTTTAATGAGTATTGACCCATGTTCAACATTTAATTTTTGAGAACTGAATGTGAACCTTAAAAAAGCACTAAGCTGAAAGGGAACTGCAGACAGGCAATCACAGGATGTCCACAAAAAGAGATGCCAGCACATGGTCCTCCAGAATGGTTCGGTAGTCCTTGGCAGTGACGCGCCCATCTAGCACAAGTATGGGGCCAAGGGAATGCCATGATATGGCAGCCCAAACCATCACTGATCCACCCCCATGCTTCACTCTGGGCATGCAACAGTCTGGGTGGTATGCTTCTTTGGGGCTTCTCCACACTGTAACTCTCCCGGATGTGGGGAAAACAGTAAAGGTGGACTCATCAGAGAACAATACATGTTTCAAATTGTCCACAGCCCAAGATTTGCGCTCCTTGCACCACTGAAACCGACGTTTGGCATTGGCACGAGTGACCAAAGGTTTGGCAATAGCAGCCCGGCCGTGTATATTGACCCTGTGGAGCTCCCGACGGACAGTTTTGGTGGAAACAGGAGAGTTGAGATGCACATTTAATTCTGCCGTGATTTGGGGAGCCGTGGTTTTATGTTTTTTGGATACAATCCGGGTTAGCACCCGAACATCCCTTTCAGACAGCTTCCTCTTGCGTCCACAGTTAATCCTGTTGGATGTGGTTCGTCCTTCTTGGTGGTATGCTGACATTACCCTGGATACCGTGGCTCTTGATACATCACAAAGACTTGCTGTCTTGGTCACAGATGCGCCAGCAAGACGTGCACCAACAATTTGTCCTCTTTTGAACTCTGGTATGTCACCCATAATGTTGTGTGCATTGCAATATTTTGAGCAAAACTGTGCTCTTACCTTGCTAATTGGACCTTCACACTCTGCTCTTATTGGTTCAATGTGCAATTAATGAAGATTGACCACCAGGCTGGTCCAATTTAGCCATGAAACCTCCCACACTAAAATGAGAGGTGTTTCAGTTTCATTGTCCAACCCCTGTATATATATATATATATATATATATATATATATATATATATATATATATATATATATATATATATATATATTATTTATCCCACTCTTGATCCTCTTTAAGCGCACTTTTATTTATTTTTTTCCCCTTTTATGTCACATGGCTCAATAAAACCATAGTCACTTTCAAAGCACTGCAAGGCTGCTGCTTTTTCAAAAAACTCTTGATCCTCTTTAAGCGCAGGGATATCTGACGAAACCATGAATCACCTAAATAAAGGTCAATATGCTATAACTCTGTATTTACATGTAGAACATTCAGTAAGAAAAACAGCTAGAAGTGGCTGAATGTAATGGAATATTTCTTTGTCCTTCAGGCTGCCTAATGTGACTTCCCTCACTGTTGATTTGCACACACATCTCATTATGTAGGCACTCAGTACACTCCCCAGAAATCTGTAGGTGCAAATTTGTGGCATAGAAACTTACTTAAGTATGTTACACTGAAGTGAAACAATATATGCACTTTATCTTGTTCAAGGGTTGAAGGGTTGGCATGGGTTTTTAACAGTATTGTATCTATTTTAGGCCATACATGTTAGAAAAAGAAAATTATTTAATCGTCTCACAAGTGATTGTAGCTTTACCATCTCCATGTTTTGCTAAAAAAAGTTTAAAGGAACAACTCTGCTGGAAAGAAAGGCAGTATGCTTCGGAAGAAAAAGGGTCTATGGGAACCTCTGACATCCAAATTCAATGGAACTTAGGGTTTTATGCTTATCTACAGAAAATTAGGCTGTTAATCGTCTGTTAGTATTCCGTCCTCTAATTGTATGGCTCGAGATTTTCACTTTTACTGATCTTATTAAAATATATCGTCAGCAATCATCCACCCCCTCCTCATGACTCAGCCCTCCTCCCCCACCCTATCTTTCTCAACACTCCAGGTGAGGAACATACGAAAGACCAAAGCAACAGAGGCTGCAGGTCCAGATGTCATCAGCTCCAGGCTTCTGAGGTGCTGTGCAGACCAGCTCTGAAATCATGGGACGCATCTTCAACATCGGTCTGAAACAGGCGAGAGTACCACCACTGTGGAAGACCTCCTGTGTTGTACCTATGCCTAAGACCGCACACAACTAGGACCTCAACAGCTACAGTCCACTAGCACTAACATTGCCTCTGATGAAGTCCCTTGAGGGGTTGGTCCTCAACCATCTTTGCCCCCTGGTGAGGTCTTCATTGGATCCACTGCAGTTTCATTATCAGCCTGGTATCAAGGTGGATGATGCCATAATCTACCTACAACACCACGCTTTGGCCCACCTGGAGAAACCTGGAAGCACCGTGAGGATCATGGTCAAAGATTTTTCAAGGGCTTTCGACACCAGATAACTATGAGATCTGAAGGACAAGCTGGAGCAGTCAGGACTGGACTATCACCTGTCACAGTGGATACTGGATTACCTCATTGGTTGACCAAGTACATGAGAACACGGGGTTGTGTGTCTGACAGGTTGGTCTGCAGTACAAGAACACTGCAGGGAACCCCTGGCACCGTTTCTGTTCACCTGCTACACTGCAAACTTCGCCATCAGCTCCCCAGGTTGTTAACTTCAGAAGTTCTATCTGACTCTGCCATAGTCGGTCTCATCACAGATGAAGATGACTCAGAGTACAGAAAATGGATACAGGGCTTTGTAAGCTGGTGCCAGCAGAACTATCTCAAGTTAAATGCAGGAAAAACAAAGGAACAAAGCAACTGGTGGTGGACTTTCACAGGTGCTGACCCACCTCACTGATACTGGTTAACATCTAGGGAACTGATGTTGAGATAGGGGACTTTTATAAGTACCTGGGTATTTGCCTTAATCACTTAGGTCTGTTCACACTGGTCCTGTTATGAGCAGAGCCACATTTTATCATGCTTTAAAAGTAGGTGAGAAATTGTCACATTTTGTTTCCCCTAAATACCTCCAAGGAGGAGGCTTTAATGTTTCTAAAACAAGTCCCTATTTTTCTCAAATACTTTTGGTTTTACTGCACTTTAAACACACCAGATCACACCAGATCAAACATTAGACTCTCACAAAAATGCTTTGCTCCCAGAGCTGCAGCTGTGCCTCATTAAAAATGTAACTTTCTTCAGCAAAGTTTTTCTTTTCTGTGAATGTCTATAAGTATAGTTGCACAGAAGCAGGTTTTGAGGCAAAAGGACCATTCAGACTATTTTCTCTTCATTTTTTGACTTTATGCCATGTACAGTAGTACATTTTAATGAAACACATGGTAACTCTTGTAACAAAAGCGTTGTCATAATGTAGAAGGGGGCCTACAATGGAATTCAGCACTTTTATTTGGCCAGATCCCCTTCTATAAAAGGTGAGAATACATTTGGCACATTTAGCTAGATTGTGCCAAAAATACTGGTCCGCCTGACACACTGCCTACTAAAACCTTGGTGGAACAAATATGCTTCAGCTGATTCAGTCTAGATTTGCTGCAGTTATTGTCAATGTGTGGATATGCTAAGTGTGAAGCTTCCCCTATATTTTCTAAAAGGGTTTCATATAGTTTTGTAGTGTTTACTTTGAAAAATATTTGTGCAATGCTAAAAATATTTTTTTCTTTATTTAATCACCTATAAATCAGACATTGTGACATGCGGAATAGTGGTTCCACTTGAAAAATATTCTCCAGTGCCTTAGCTTCACACAAATACCTAAAGTTTAAATTCTCACACAGGTGTGGAGCTGTACTTTTTATATATATTTATAGCTATGTAATTTCAAGCAGAAATTACTCTTATACCCCTCTGGGCTTAGCGGGCTAACAATAACCTGGACTGAAGTCACAACATGGATGCTCTTTATAAGAAGGGTGAGCGCACTCTCTTCCTGCTGAGGAGACAGTGACACTTTTGAAGTGCAAGGATGCTCCTGAAGACTTTCACTTTAAGGTGGCAGCATCAGCCATCTTATATGGTGTGGTTTGTTGGAACAGTAGCTTCTATGTAGATGAGAGGAAGCGGCTGGATAAACTTAGCAGGAGGACCAGCTCTTTCATGGAATGTCCCCAGTGCACAGATGACCCAGTGCAGGTGGTGGTGTTTTAGGTCTCTCTGATACACCTGACTTTAGTGAATGGATGATTAAGAGGCTTTTGCAGCACTTGGCATGCAGAGGAGGTCATGCAATCATTTGAATCAGGTGAGCTGGAAAGAAGACGCATCTAAAATATTTAGGATAGGGCTACTTGAGAACCAGGGTTGGGAATCACTGTCCTAGATGCTCAAGGGAGTGCTTCCGCAGATCCTTAATCCCAGCTGTTGTTAGCCTCTATAATCTTTACTTCTCACAACAGACCAAATAAGTGTCTACAAACATGCTAATGGTCGCACAGGTTCTTGATCTAATCGAGAATAATTTAGGCTGTCTCTTATGTGCTAATGTCCATTTGGACACCCTTTAGGTACTCTGGGGTATTTGCTTGGACAATTATACTGCAGTTTTTTCCTCACATTATTATGTAAATCAGCTGGTGTCCTTCCTCTATTCAACTAGAATATTGCATTTTTATCTGAGTATGCCATACCATCAATACAACGTTTTTCCCCCCTTTCTAAAAAGGGGGAAAAACATAATCTCTTTTGCCTTAGAAACTTAACTTTAAATCAGCTTGTTATTCATATTACCAATCTAGTGATGTCTTATTGCCAAAGAGAGCCCAACAGATTTACAATCACAACTGGAGCATTAATGCTTTCACCATAGTGCTCTGTTTGATTTCTATATGCAAATATCTTTACTATATTTGATTCTGGGACTGTTTAACAGTCAATGGACACAAAAACAGGAATGTAGAAGATAACATTCTCGGAGTCTGTTTCTACATCTGCAAAGAGGGAGAGAACGAGCAAGAGCGATATAAAAAGGAACAGGTATAAACAACAAAAGTCTTGATAACATCACTGAAGAATACATAGTATTATTTAATACAAGATGCATAAATTGACTAACCTGACCCTAGCCAGATTGATATCGCTCCGCCTAGCTTCACTCACATCCATCTGGGACCTCTCCCATAGAGAGTGATTTCTCCAACCAATTTTATTGTCCAGCCAATCAGGACGCAGGGCTGGAGTTTCATAGATGTGACGTAGTGGACAAGCGACCGTGAGACTGTTTTGATTCAGACAATGGCGGCTCGCATCGAAGAAGCAAGCGTTAACATTGATGCTGCTATTTCTTCCGTATTGTCCAATCTACCTAATATTGTTTCATTAAAGGTATACTATGCAACCGGGGTTGATTTTCCAGCGAGGCTCCCCCCAGAGGGCGAAAGTAAAAGTGCACTGTCGTAAAGATGCTCAGCTGTTCTCCTGGTTTCTCCGTCAAGCCAGGCGCGGTTGTTTTGAGCTTAGCAGACAGGCGAACGCAACGAATACAAAAGTCGAAAAAACGGCAGTACAAACAATGACTAACACAGTGAAAGTATGAACATGCACAGAGAGAGAGAGAAACCATTCCAATGCAGTGTTTCCCCTAGGAATTAGCTTACCCGACGACCGGCGGAGCGGGGGGCGGGTGGCGGAGACAAGCTTTGCGCGACCGGCGGAGCGGGGGAGACAACCTTTGCGCGCATATGGAGTTAGTTTTTTTTTTTTTTTGTAATGTTGGGAGGCGGTAGCGTGAGGGAAACCCTACAATGTTACTTACAGTCGCATCAGCAGAAACGCAAGGTCCGCGTCAGCCTTGCAGCCTTCTCTTTCTTTTAGCTCTCGCCATTCGGAAAAAGCTTGCCCGATGTTCACCCGTGTACGACTTCTCTTTCTGTTCAGAGCCCTTTTCCTCTTTCTTGCCTGCTCCGACATGGGCTTTCGCTGTTTTGTCGCTGGTTCCGCCATGATAACTGCACAGATATCGCCACTGCGCTAGCAACAAACATGTCTTTCACTGGGGGCGTGTAGCAGTTCTCGCCGTAAAGCAAGACCGACTCTCGCGATCTTGCACGAGATTCTGAGTCTGTGGGTGCGGGCCGAGGGCTCCTGCAATTGCAAGTGCGGTATTTCCCCCACAGACCACCAGGGCGGCCAAGAAAACCTTTGTTCAACCTGAAATGACTCATTTAATCATCCAAAACGGTATGGAACACATTAATTAACTGAAAAATGTTGCATAGTATGCCTTTAAAAGAAGGAACGGCTCTGAAGGCTTTTGTTAGTGGAAACGATGTTTTCGCCCTTCTCCCGACCGGATTTGGCAAGTTTTGTTTTCCGGGGCGTGGCAGAGCGAACCATGTTAGGAGGCCTTTAGTCCTCGACACGGTCGGCCCGGGATCGACTCCGACCCGTGGCGCATTGCCGCCTGTCTTCCCCCCTCTTCCTGTCAGCTCACTGTCAATAAAACGCGTGCCACTAGAGCCGCAAACACATTTAAAAAAAAATAAAAAATTTTTGTTTTTTCCTGCGTCGCTCTCACAGCGTCACGGGTTGACTTTGGTGTGAGTGGTTGAAATAGCACGTCGATAAAGATGACAGACAAGTGGCTTATCCAATCATATGCAAGGATTTTTGATAAGGCCCAGCCTTCAAAAAAGGCAATTCCTATGGATCAGTCCCAGATGGATGTGAGTGGAGCTAGGCGGAGCGAAATACATCTGGCTAGGGTCAGGTTATAAATTGACAGCTAAAGCTAACTATAGGGTTTTCTGTATAGAAGTGAATCTGTAAGCACCTGGATCCAAGCACCTGTAGGTGTTTGCAATTAAAAGGTATTTCTTATGTTATCTTTGTCTGCATCTTATGACATCAAATTAATGTAAATAATAGCGCAAGCAAAACACTTGTTTCTTATTGTTTCTTACACAGAATTCATCTGCTCGCGTGGAGTTTTTCTCTGCCCTCTCATGTGTGGATTATCTTTTTGGCAGTAGGTGGGTGGCTCCAGGTTCGTTGTCCAGAAACAGAAGTCAACCGGAGAGCCCAACAAGGGCAAAGCAAACAGGCAGAAACCCACAGATTAGAAACTGGTTAAAACAAGCATGCACACAAGGAATACTGGATGGTCTTCTCACACAAAAGCTTTGAAAGATCTGGCATCTATACACTGACAGAGCCAGGCATAAATAGTGCTCCTCCCAGGTGCAACAGCTCCAAACAATCAGAGCTACTGCAGGTGTAGACACTCAGTCCTGATTGCAGGTGAGCTGCAGAGAGCAGAGAGTGACATCACCATCACTGCAGACAGGATCATTATATTTACTTGCCCATTCTGACGCTTCATTTGAACTTCAGCAATTTATGCCTGTCCAGATTCTCAATCATCCGAGTCATGGTAACTATTCAGGACAGAACACCCAACCAACGCTGAGTGAGATTGTGTATGCTGTCCAAGTGCAGCGACAATTGCTCTAACTTCTAAAGTAAATAAAGGCTCACTCATACAGTTCATTTATTGAACAAAAAAGATTCAGATCAATCCTTCAATGAGCTAGCAAGGACAACCAACACTAGATTAATATTTGCTTTTAGTTTCCATTTTCCTATCTTTTATTTTGTTTAAATTTTCCTATATTTTATTCCAACTGCTTTTATTCTGTTTTTATTTTCCAATGATTTAATCATGTAAAGCCTTTTGCATTGTCCTTGTACTGAAATGTGCTATACAAAAAAATGTGCCTTGCTGAGATGGTTGCACAGTATCTGGCAAAATGTAAACATAACATGTGCAATTCCAGCATGGGGCCACAGGATTTATGCGTGTTGGGCATGCACACTGCAATTTCCGATGTTCGTTTCTTAAAGAAATGTTGATGGGCTGGCCCCAATATCAAGGCACCTCAAGAGAGTTAACTGTTGGGGTTGGTTGTTTTTCTGATCCAAAGTCAGATCAAATCACAGCTTTTATGCCTGCTCTTTATGCTCTCATGTCTATCAAACTGTCCCTGGATCTGTGCCGCACGTTTGGTAGAAGAAAAGCATTCCCATGGACTTGTAACTCTTTTATCGTTCAATTTGATTGGTCGGACTACAAACTATGCGTTGCTCAAGCTGCTGGCCAGGTTCTAGCTACAAGCCCCTGGGAAGAGTGAAGAAAATGGACTGCTTAGTTATACCTACCCACTCTACCATTTCTATTAAAGTTAGAATCAAAACAATTACATTATTGATGTTGATAAGTATTACAAATGAACAATGAATTTGTATGTAACACTTTAGAAATTAAACATCCAACCATCCATCCATCCATCCATTTTCTAACACGTCTAAACCTTGTGGGGTCGCAAGGTGTGCTGGTGCCTATCTCCAGCTGTCAATAGGCGAGAGGGGGGGTACACCCTGGGCATGTCGCCACTCGATCACAGGGGAAATCAAGCAGAATTATTATTATTATTATTATTATTATTATTATTATTATTATTGTTGTTATTATATAGGCTCGCTGTTTATCTTCTTGTTTAATTTGTCTTTCTATAATTTCTCAAAAACCAAAGCTTTTTCTTCCTAAGAGCATCAGAGGCATTTACAGGCAGTTGACCTTAATTTGTAATTCTGGTTTCCATTTGCATTATCTTTCATGTTTTCTTTACTCTAGGTTCATGATGCTTTACAGGATAGATGTGCATACTCAGTTTTCTATTGTTTCTCTTAATGATATTAGCCTTGAACATTAAACAAAAGCTTCAAATTTTGCCAAAGATGATGTGAAAAAGTGTTGGATAAAATTAATTTATTTAAGCCCATTGATTTATGTGGACAATGATCAATGAAGTTAGCGCTTCATGTTGTTGCTACTGACTTAAACTTAATGTGCAATTGAAAAAAATCTCACCCATGTATAATTTGATAAAAATCTTTACTGAGAAAGATGGCCATTTAAAACATTACTTTGCTGCTCACTAATCTAACGTGGTTCATAATAAATTAATTAGAAGCCAGCAATATATAAAAATAAATATATGTACGATATGCTTACATGTGATAAAATTTCATTTGGTGATCAGATAGAATTAGGTAAATTTAACTTAATCTCTAATGGGGATATGTCCCAGCCTCTATAAAATGCTTAGCTTGTAATTAAATATGCTTGTCCTTTTTCTAACTTGTATCAAATGAATAGAGGTTGAGATTCTTTCCTTATAGGTTTTGCTCTTGAAAATAAGTAAAGTGTTTTACTGCCCCCATTGAATCAACCTGCACTTCACAGATCTGAGATGGTAAAAAGGTGTAAAAGGAACTGCATGATGTTTGTGGGTATGTAAGTGCCTGTGTGTTTATCTATTGTAGAAAAAGAAAGGGAGAGGGAGATAGGAAATATACTGCTGAATAGGGAGTTGTTGATTGTTTGTGAGAGCTTTGAGGGAGGGTGGAGAGAGCATCTATCCGTGTCATCCACCTTAAAAGCCTGGAGAAATGGAAAGGAGGGATGGGAGGACAAGTAGAAGTCAATAAAAAGATGGTTGGGACAGAGAGACAGGAGGTGAGAGTAGTTTCATGTGAAGATGACTTAGAGTCATCTCAGAGAGGGCAGTGGAGGGGTGTGAACACATAGAGGAACATGGAAGTGACTGAAAAAAAAGGAATCTACCCAAAATAGTAAAAGGCAGATTATAAAAACTTTATGCCCCCAGTGAAGTGGGGGGTGCCACCAGACCCCAAAATTACAGGACAATATTACAAGGACATTTGATTATTTATGTAACCAAAATTTTGTTATTATGTTGTTGTGAAAAAAGTTGGGTAGTTTTACGAAAGCATACAAAAAATTTGTTTGGTATGCTGGGTTAGAGAACAGACTAAAAGCACCCTCATCATTTTTCACACACAGCCCTTTTGAACTGAACAGCTTGCTCAGTTTTCTCATTACCTCTTCCAAAGGATGAGATAAGAAATGATAAGATGGTGAAATGATGCTATATAATGACATAGTGTCAGTAGGTTGTATTAATTACCTTTATTTCTAATATAACAAGTCTGTGAATTATGATAACATTTTTCATTTCGCCCTCTAAGAAACTAGAGCAAACTTGGGCTGCCATGGTTGAAGATTGACACTTTGACCTAACAACTGGTCCTAAAAGATGCTTTTCCATAGTTTGTGGAAATCCTCATGTATTTGAAAATCTCTGGATGCATTTTCATAAAGATTTGTGTACTCTACAAAGAAAACCTAACCTGGTCTAAACCAACCAAGACTGGATTGGTCTATATTTGATAGAGTGTGGGTTAATATTTGAAAAAAAGTATTGTGTTGTTTAAAAAAAGTTTTGAAAAATGTATATGTTTGGATACAAGATTAAGCAAACTAAATCTGAGGTCACGATGATAGTAGGAAGCTGACTTATTGAAGTAATTGCTCAATTTCATTGCTGTTCAATTATGCATATTTTTAAGTTATTGAATGTTTATTAAATAACTTTCAGTCTGTTGGGCATTGTCCGGGGAATATTTGCTCAATCAGGTGATATTAAGACAATAGTTGAAATAACGACAGCTTCTCTTCAAGAATGAGTTTATTAACAGAAATAAATGCACATCCAGGGAACACCATGATATAATGTTTACCTGAATTAACCATATATTTCAATTAACAAATCCTCTCTACTAGGCAAGTGAAAATAAACTAAAACTACTAAACAAAATTAACAATAAAGAAACTTAGGAACTACTAGTTGTCCTTTTTGTTCTTTTGTGTACATAGTATATACACAAAAGAACAAAAAGGACAAATTAAAATAGTTCAATTTAGAGTTCACTGCAGATCTAAGTTAGAGAATCAAAGTCCATCTTAAAGAATATGGAATGAGGTACAATTAGCTTAACTAATTTAAAACAATTGGTATGTGTTCAACTTATTCACAATGCAACTCAAAGTTAGATAAAATGTTATTTGAGGAAATAACATTTTAAAGAATGATTTGCTAAATAGAAATCAATAACATTTAGGACACTTGATTTAATTAATGTAACAATTTCCCCAGGAAATAATTAATACTCAAATTAGCAACTGAAGAAGCTACCACTTTCCCTCCTCATCTTTGCCAAACCTCTGCCTCTGTGTCCGTTCGGTTGACTTTGGGGCATCCGGGGTGAAAGCAGTTCGGTCTGGCGGCAAGGAAGTGGCTCTCACTCACCTTTATGAATCCTGGCCTGGAGAAGTTCTTCCCAGATCTCTGGTGGGCTGGGCTCGGCATGCGGAGGGGGTTGCAGCTTGGGGATCTCTGCTTAGCCAGCAGGAGTGTGGCTTTGCTTCCACGGAAAAGAGGAAGATTGTCCCAGGGGCTAGGCTTCATAGAGTGGAGACCCTGCTGCGAGGTGGCAGTCCCTTGGTAACTGCAGCTTCTTATAGCATTAGAAAGTCTGTTTTTATTTCACTTGGCTGAAATCACAACATCACCAAGCCACCACTGGTTTCAAATATCTGGGAGTCGTCATTATTCCTAGAATTAACGACTAAAAGAAAATTATTGTAAACTTTTGACTTAGCTTAGATTAAAGAGCAAATGAGTTTAACACATTCCTCAACAGGTTCAGTTCAGGAACAAGCTCGGCATTCTCCACTCCTGCCCACAGCCAAACAGTCATCACACCCTCTTTGACACAAAACTTCCCTGTCACCCCTTGAATGTTTTATCTTCCGCCTCAGCAGAAGATGGTGCTTCTCCCTTTGCCTACCCTTCCACTTTTCTGTCTCTAGAAGTCAAGTGAAGAGGCAGCTGGAGAGATTGAACTGGAACAAGGCTGCAGGTCCAGCTGGTGTCTACTCCAGGGTCCTGAAGGCCTGTGCAGAGCAGCTCAATGGGATTCTACAGCACCTCTTCAAACTTAGTCTGACCAAGGAGAAGGTTCCAGTGTTGCGGAAGACCCACTGCATTGCTCCGGTCCCAAAGAAAACTCACCCATCTGTCCTTAATTACTTTAGACCCTTTGCCCTGACATACCACGCCATGAAGGTCCTAGAGATATTCCTGTTGACCCACCTGAGTAAACAGACAAGCAGCTATCAGTATCCACTGCAGTTTGCTTATCGCTATGGAGTTGGAGTTGAACATGTCATCATAAACCTGCTTCAACAAACTCACTGTCATTTAGACAAGACAGACAGCACTGTGAGGATCATGTTCTTTGATTTTTCCAGTGCATTCAACATAATTCAACTGGCTTTGCTTTGTCAGAAACTCCAGAACACTCAGCTGGAGGCCTCAACAATCACCTGGATCAGACCTGACAAACAGACCACAGTTTGTAAGATTGAAGGATTGTGTGTCTAACCAGGTAGTCAGCAGCACAGAAACACCACAGGGGACTGTACTCTCACCATTCATTTTCACTCTTTGCACCTCTGACTTCCAATACAAGACATATCCCTGTCATCTGCAGAAATACTCAGATGACACTGCAGTTGTTGGATGCATCGGATATGGACAGGAAGCTGAGTACAAGGAGATGGTGGACTGCTTTGTAGCATGGTGTGGAAACAAGTATCTCATTCTGAATGTGGATAAAACAAAGGAGATTATTGTAGATTTCAGGAGAAATAGGAATATTTTCTGCACCAGTACCATCTTGAGAATACAACTGGAGGTGGTAGAGGAGTATACATACCTCTGTGTTCTTCTGGATAACAGACTGGACTGGAGATGCCACAGTGAAGCCATCTACAAGAAGGGACTGAGCAGAATGTATTTCCCAAGGAAGCTTAAGTTCTTCAGGGTTTGCAGCAAGATGCTGCAGATCTTCTATAAGTCTGTTGTGGAGAGTGTGATCTCCTCTGCCATCATCTGTTGGGGTAGCAGCAGCAAACTTAAAGAAGCTCAACAAGTCGATAAAGAAGGCCGTCACTGTTCTGGGTGCTCTTCTAGAATCTCTGGAGATGACTTTGCAAAGAAGGATTCTTCATAAAATTAAGAACATTATGGACAATGCGAAGCATCCCTTTCATCAGACTATTGTACATCAACAGAGTGTCAACAGATGTCAAAAAGTCTTGGTTTGGGCTGCAATCTTTGGAGGTTTTATATGATTCAATGATGCAAAAGTGATGCAAAAACATATCACCAACCCAGCCCCGCATCTGTACCTGGCTGTTTTCTAGGTGGTTTTTGCTTCTCCTCCGTCACCTTCTCCTTATCTTTCTCCTGTCCCTCCTCATCTGGCTCCTCCTCCTCACGACTATGACTAGCATTATTCTGTTCCTCTGCATCAACTCCACAACCTCGACTGAAACTGGCCACCTCAGCTACAACTAACAATAACAGCAACGATAATAAGCATTATAGAATGTAAGTGTTAAAACACAAATACAATAAAAAACAAAACAAAATAAAGAACACACTAAACAGAGAAACACAGTAAGGGAATTACTCAACTTATTTCTATTTTTCTTAGGATTGTAAAAATTGTGAATATAGAAACGTAACAGGAAAACAGGATGTAGCCTATAGTTGTTAAAATATTATCCTTTGAACACAGACTCTCCCCTGTAATTTCTTTCTATTCCTGGTCTGCCAGTATGGATTAACAATCATATTAATTGATAAAGCAGAGTAATTATTTATACACTGTTACGACCCATCTAGGGTTGGCCAGATCATAACATATTAAAGTGTTGATCCATCCTCTTCCCATCCCAAGCAGCCCACACATACAAAGTTGTACATTTTTAGAAAGTGATTTATTTACAAAAAGGAAAATAGTTACAGCACAAATGGAGCAAACGACTTTGGAGAGAGCTATGTGCCGAAAATAACAAACAAAAGGCAACTGTCTAAAAAAAGAAATGAATCAACTTAACTACTGCAGCGTAAGTAAACAAATGACAGTCACCTTACCTACCTCCTGTTTTCTAACTAAGAAAACAGGAGAAAACTTGAGTAACAGAAATGGCAGCTCACTCTTACAAGCTCCAGAATATTCAGAGTGCTAACAGTGTGGTCGGTTGGGAAGAGCGGAGGACGGACCCAGGAAGTCCGCGTCAGCAGCCTTTTATATCCATCACTTCCGGGAAGGCACCAATGGGAGGTCTCCGTCGTCATCGTCTTGGAACCAATCAGCAACTGGCACCTGCACACTCACATTTACATAAAACTTATGACGCCAGTCGTAACAACACATATAGTTCAACCTTTAATGTTTTGTGTGCCCTGAACACATCCTAAACCCACTCATAATATCTGCCAAGTCTGGGATGGGATGATACCATGTAGGTAATGGTGATCTCGGCCCCTCCAGTAAAGGTATGAGTTACCACAGTTAAAAAAACAGCGGTAAAACAAAACTTAAATGGTTAATTTTGGGCACAGGCTGCATCCTACAGACATTTTCCCTACTCCATTCATTTCTTTTTCCTTTGTTTCCAGTATTTTTGCTACTTTATCTTGCTCAGTTTGTTTCTTGCTTTTTTATTTCTATTTTGAGGGGCCGTTTGTATCTCGCATAATATCAGATTGACTCAGCCTGATATTGTGCTGTGCCACCTGCAGCTGCAAGGGCGGCTACACACCCGCACATCACCGCAGCTGCTTTTCAGTATTGGGTAGAAAGAAAAAAACAACATTTCGACCACCGACCGGTTTGGCCTGAAACAGACCGGCCGGTTGGTAATCCTCCCGAACCTCCCTGGCAACCCCACCCCTTCATGTGATTAGCCACAAATTCCGTTAGACAATTGCACTGTGAAGTGGATCCTCCGCCGCTCCATTGCCCAATAGTGCAGACGCATGTTTCTCCCGTTGCCCAGTACATTTTTGAGACCCAGAGGTAAACCGCTGCTCCCCATGGCCTTTCTTCATCTCATTTAGCCACCAGCCTGTCAGCCTCTGTGCAGTTTGTAGGGCTACAACATCACAGCAAGCAGGGCGCCTGCAGTTGTAAGGGGCACAAATCCCTCACATAGTGATATGATAGAAAATGGAAAACCAATTTTGGGTCACAGATTATCGAAACAAAAATTTTAATTGCTCGTGATGTCCCCTATGTCTCAGTGAAAAAAATGCCGCCCTGGTCGGTGGCCGGGTTCGCCCGTGACAAAAAACGCTACTAGGTCCTTCTTGGCTGCAGTCATCACTATCTACAATAACTCGTTGTAGAACTCTGCATGACATGAGTTAAACCAGCATTTAATTTCCCTTTTCGGATTAATTAAGTATTTTTGAATTGAATTGAATTTGAATTAGTTTTTTCGAGTTTGGAGATTTTACCATTGAGTTTAGCAGGACAGAGAGTCAATTGGAATGAATATCTTCTCAGATTTCTCTTTCTCTTCCAGTCCTTGCCTATACAGCTACCAAATAAAACCTTTAAAACTATAGAAAAATTGTTAAGGTAGCATACTGTATATGGCAGAATAAAAGAATTAGATTGAAAACCCTAATTGTGCCCAAACAAAAGAGGGATCTGGGACTACCAGATTTTAGGAAATATTGCTGGGCTGCTCAGAGGCAGGCTGGGTACAAATTGAACAAAATTCAGTTCCCGAATACTTGCAATAATATACGGAAGAAGTTGAAAATTTTAAATAAATGGATATTAAGTACATTAAATATATGGGACAAAGTTAGGAAAGGTTGCCGAGCCCCAATTTCTTTATCAAGAGCTATGGAAATGCAGATGACCCAGATTTTGGGGCTTCTGTGCTTGACAAGGGGGTAAATGTTGGGCTGTGCTTGTTAACTGTAAATCAGTTATTTATAGAAGAACACCTAAATCATTTTTCCAATTACAACAGACCTATGGATTACCTTCCCAAGTCCTTTTCCGCTACTTTCAAATCAGACATTACATAACTACCGATAATGAGTGTGGAAGGGTTAGGAGACCTCCTACAGAAGTAGAACAATATTTTATTGGCTTAATAGAAAAGAACTCCACTCCAAATAATTGTGTATCCAAAATATATAAAGCTTTACAAATAAGCTTAAATGATGACAGCCTATTAAAGAAAGTGGGAATTGGAAGCCAGCATCATTATTGACGAGATAGAGTATGATGATAGCTTCATATCTTGTTAAAAAACAGCCCTCCATACACGGAATTTGACTGAAAGGTTGTAATGATTCCTGTCTGTTCCTGCTTGAGACGCTGCTGTTGCAGTCCCATGATGTCACTCCCTGCTTCCTGTTATTCACCTGCAATCAAGTCTGAGCGATTACACCTGCAGCAGCTCTAATTGCTAGGAGCTGCTACACCTGGGAGGAGCACTATATATTCCTGGGTCTCCCAGTATGTAAGCGCCAGATTCTTCAATGCCATTGTGTCAGTAGACCATCTAGTGTTTCTTGTACTGACCTCCTGTTACTGACCTGTCTCATTCCTGTTTCTCCTGCCTGTCTTGCCTCTGTTGAATACTCCTGTTGGCTTCCTTTCCTGTCAACCAAGCCTGTCTGACTCTTCCCCTGACTGAATTCTCCTGCCTATCGGTAACAACTCAAGTCTGGACCTCGGACTTGTCTCCTGTATCTGTCTCACTTGGATATCTCTGCACAGTGCGTGTGCCTTCTGTTATCAATTTTTCGTCTGGACCCCGGATTACCTTCTTGCCTAGCATGTGGACTGCTTCTCTGTGTATGACCTCCAAACTGACTACAACTACCCTGCTAGCTCTCACCCCGCCTAGCATTGACAAGATCTGAATCAGTCACCTTGTGATTCGGATCCCCAAGACAGAGCTATCTTGATCAATGTTAATAACCAGTGAAACCTCTCTGCATCTAAAAAGGTTAGTGGCATTTATTCTGTGTTGAGAGACAGCAGGCTCAATTTGCGGCAGCAGCAGCTACTAGTGGCACTTCCTGTGCCCAGCGCTTTGGGTGGTCAGCATGACTGGAAAACCGCTATATAAGTTCAGTCCATTTACCATTTACTATTTACTAGTGGCACTTCCTGTGGCAGCTCCAGCTACTAGTGGCACTTCCTATGGCACATATATATATATATATATATATATATATATATATATATATATATATATATATATATATATATATATATATATATATATATATATATATATATACACTCACCGGCCACTTTATTAGGTACCCCATGCTAGTAACGGGTTGGACCCCCTTTTGCCTTCAGAACTGCCTCAATTCTTCATGGCATAGATTCAACAAGGTGCTGGAAGCATTCCTCAGGGAGTTTGGTCCATATTGACAAGATGGCATCACACAGTTGCCGCAGATTTGTCGGCTGCACATCCATGATGCGAATCTCACGTTCCACCACATCCCAAAGATGCTCTATTGGATTGAGATCTGGTGACTGTGGAGGCCATTTGAGTACAGCGAACTCATTGTCATGTTCAAGAAACCAGTCTGAGATGATTCCAGCTTTATGACATGGTGCATTATCCTGCTGAAAGTAGCCATCATGGGTTGGGTACATTGTGGTCATAAAGGGATGGACATGGTCAGCAACAATACTCAGGTAGGCTGTGGCGTTGCAACGATGCTCAATTGGTACCAAGGGGCCCAAAGAGTGCCAAGAAAATATTCCCCACACCATGACACCACCACCGCCAGCCTGAACCGTTGATACAAGGCAGGATGGATCCATGCTTTCATGTTGTAGACGCCAAATTCTGACCCTACCATCCGACTGTCGCAGCAGAAATCGAGACTCATCAGACCAGGCAACGGTTTTCCAATCTTCTATTGTCCAATTTCGATGAGCTTGTGCAAATTGTAGCCTCAGTTTCCTGTTCTTAGCTGAAAGGAGTGGCACCCGATGTGGTCTTCTGCTGCTGTAGCCCATCTGCCTCAAAGTTCGACGTACTGTGCGTTCAGAGATGCTCTTCTGCCCACCTTGGTTGTAACGGGTGGTTATTTGAGTCACTGTTGCCCTTCTATCAGCTCGAACCAGTCTGGCCATTCTCCTCTTACCTCTGGCATCAACAAGGCATTTCCGCCCACAGAACTGCCGCTCACTGGATGTTTTTTCTTTTTCGGACCATTCTCTGTAAACCCTAGAGATGGTTGTGCGTGAAAATCCCAGTAGATTAGCAGTTTCTGAAATACTCAGACCAGCCCTTCTGGCACCAACAATCATAAAACGTTCAAAGTCACTCAAATCACCTTTCTTCCCCATACTGATGCTCGGTTTGAACTGCAGGAGATTCTCTTGACCATGTCTACATGCCTAAATGCACTGAGTTGCCGCCATGTGATTGGCTGCTTAGAAAGTAAGTGTTAACGAGCAGTTGGACAGGTGTACCTAATAAAGTGGCCGGTGTGTGTATATATATATATATATATATATATATATATATATATATATATATATATATATATATATATATATAAAACACACTAAATGTAAACTCACTATAATGTAAACGAAAAAAGAAAGAAATCAAATACAACTGAAATACAGATAAAAAAAGAGGGGGAAATAATTTAATGGATATCAATTTTTTCTTACTCAAAATGTCACAAAAAACTCAAAAATTCACTGCTGTGTAAGGCTGATGCAGATGATGCATTTTTTCATAATGCACACACTTTTTTGAAAAAATAAAATAAAATGAGGGCCTCCACCTTGATGTCATTTGTTGACTTTGGCAGACACAAGAAAATGTATGGAAACACACCAGGGAGATGCCACAACAGCGTGTAAAAGCTACACATAGATATTGCTAGCTAAATCAAGGCAGAGACGCACAGCAAACCCAGACCATCATACATCCATGAATCATCCATCATTCAGGAGTGGAAAAATAATTCTTCATGAGATGTTGGAAATTCAGACACACTTGGTTGACTTTAGTTGGTCTCAGCCAGCTAATTCACTGAAACACAGGTAAGACTTTTACACTTCATATGTGTCTGGTGTGTTTTTGTTGTTTTTTTTTCAAAAAAAAAAAAAAGAAGACAGATCCAGGCAGTATTGTAGTCCCCAGTCACCATTTGCATGGCTAAAAAAACATATTTAGATACAGTACATAACCCTACACATAACCATAATTTGTCAATGTCTGATCTCAGACTAAATGTTTACTATTTAAGATCCATTAGGATTAACACATTTATTTCTAGTTGCTAAATCCCAAAATGATTATTTTTAGTAGAGATTTTTAAACATACTTACAATTCCTTAGATCTTACTAGAATTGCATTTTAAATTGGATGACTTAGCGAGTGTTTTATGTATCTCTTCCACCATTGTTAACCATTTTCCCCTGATCAAGCTAGTTTCAATGTTATCATCCCTCCTGCCTCAGTATTCAAACTCCTCCTTACCCTTTAACCCCTTTAGCTACTTCGAGATGCCGCTGTACTACCATGCATATTGTATATTATCTTAGTTCTGTTATCTTATTTTATAACTGAATGTGCCATATTATCAACAATTGTGCAATATTTACTCTAGTACTTATTTTTTACTTTTTATTCTAGCCGTTTTTTTGTTGTTATTTTGTTTTGTTTTGGTTGTTTTGACTTAACTTTAGATTAGACTCGCTTGTTCTTTTTTTCATAACTATTAATTGTGTGTAACTCTGTCTGTGTCTTTGCCACTGTACCACCCAAATTTCCCCATTGTGGGACAATAAAGGAATTTCTTATCTTATCTTCTTATTGAGTGCTGGGTTCTTCTGTTACTCCCACACCTGTTTCTTGTCCTCTTCTCTTTATGCGATAATTGTCTACTTTTTCCTTTATGATATTCACTCCCAAATATTGCCTTTGTTGCCCTTAAGCAATTTTCGATTGTGTATGTAAATATCTTGTTTCAATTGGGGAGACTACATGAGGTTGCATGGAAAACATGATTTAAAGGAGCAACAAGTAATAATGACACCTTCTGTTTCAAATCAGAATACCCCTCCCTCGATTGATTATAGGGAATGTTACTTCCATCCTGAGTGACTGACAAGGATAATTTTGGTTAATTTGACAGTAAATTTCTTACTAATTGCTCCTTTATATTAAAAATGACTAACATCTAAGATAAAAAGTTTCACATTGAAAAAAACACAACCTTGTTGTTGCTGACAAGTGAAGCATGTTAATATTTCAAATACTTCTTTATAATGAAATACAGATCTGCTGTTAGCCAAAAAACATCTTTTTACCAACCAAATCTCTGAACTAATATTTCATGTAAAAAGAGCTGGGCATTATTCGATAGGAAGTGAAAAGCACCTGGCATTCTAAAAAGTCTTTGCATGCTCCTCACAAATCTTTGTTTACTGTTTCATGATCAATGACATACTTGCCAGAAGGAAAATCAACTCTTTTACACTTACACTATATACCTCTTGACTCTGTTAGGAAATGCCTCTAAAGAGAAGAAAGTGAAACCACCACATATTGTCACTACTCTTACTAGTAGTAGCTGATGCTTTTAAGGTAGAACAAGCAGGGATTGGCTTGTCAGTTGTGTTTGTGACAAGCAGAGAACATAGCTCACCAAAGTGAAAAAAAACATATTCAAGCTACTAAACCAAAGGAAATCACAACACACATAATCCATCTGCTAAAATGCACTGAAGGTTGATCCACCCAGAGAGGGCCCATGGGTAGGTCAGAGGTCTGAGAGCAAATCCTCACATTTTTGCTGTGCTAAATGAAGCATTATGCAATGTTTGGCATGGCTAACTAAGGGCTTTTACTGAACATCTTGTCCTACCGTTAATCCTGCCAACAGAATCTAGGCAGGGAGAGAAACATTCTGAACCTCAAAGCATGCAACAATCATGGGGATACAGAAATGCATAAATGCAGCATTTCTGTACATGGACAACTACCTATATGTCTTACCACCATAAATACACTGAATAATATGAGCAGAAAGGGTTTTGCACTGTACTTTTTTAGCTCAGTTACGCCAAGTTAAACTCACCAATACATTCAAGGTGTAATTCCCCCCCCTAGTAATTCAGTTAAAATATATAGACTGATTACACACAGAGACATTTTTTCCATCTGAAAAGTGTGTTTGTGTCCTGTAAGGTGTATGTATTCAACACCAGGATTGGGCTTGTTTTGCATGACTTTCTGTATCAATGCAACAGTTGAGCAGGAGTAGATTAAAATAATGCATACAACAGTCTGCCTGTGTTGTCCCTCTTGAAGCACTGGCTCCAGCCTTTGTTCCACACCTTATAAATCCTCTCAAGCTCTTACATATGTCATAGTCCTTGTGTATGTGGGTTTATGTTTGTGAGATGCCTCACTCTGAACAGAGGATCTTCCCTGAAAGGAGTGACAGGCCTGCTGCACACTACACACCTGTGTGCAATTTCGTCATTCGTCAGACTGTTTGTTCCGGAGGTGCAGGATGACTGCTCCTCACCTCATAATTAGCTTTGTTAGTTGATGTTACCGCGCCACAGTTGTCCACCGCAGCTCTAAGTGCCCCTGCCATTAACTACTTGCTCTCTCCAACACTCTCCACCCTCCATCCATTTTCTAACATATCTATCCTTTGTGGGGTCGTGAGGGGTGCTGGTGCCTATCTCCAGCTGTCAATGGGCGAGAGGCAGGGTTCACTCTGGACAGGTCGCAAGTCTATCGCAGGGCTCTCCACCCTCCATCTGGATCTGAAACCTCCATCATCTTCACTCCTGGAACTCAGATCCTCACTGTGCCCCCTCCATTCACGATCCACGAAAAGGATCCCATTACCTCCCCAACTATTGCCTTCAACTCTCAGAACCACACTGCAGAACACTGGATTCACAAATCAGCCTGTGTGCACATTTACCTTTGGACAAAAGTGCAACATTTATTTGCAACAATTTGCCTCCTGTGAATGATTCTGCATGTGAGTCAGGAAACTATCCCCAAGCATGACAGTATGGGCCTTGGTCCACACTCTTCTTCACTGTGGTTGTCCTTGTTGTTAGTGTATTTTTTTTAAATTGCACTTTTTTTTCACTCAACATTTTATCATTCTGAGATACTGGACTGATCTTCCAGCTTCCGTGGCAATGTTCTTTCATGGCTTAACCTCATTGTCAAGAGTATCAACAACTTTCTGCTGGAAAACAGGATGTGACTGTGCGCATGAACGGGTGAATCACTGACTGTAGTGTAAAGCGCTTTGGGCCGTCGGACTTAATAAAGCGCTATACAAATACAAGGCATTTACCATTTACCAAAACTGTCAAGATTATGCTTAATATAACATTCTGTTGTAACACATAATTTTTGTATTGCTTTTATGTAATATTCCTATTTTCTGTGAAACTGCAAATTGGGTTTTATTTAGCTGTAATTCATAATCAGTCTTTGAATTGTATTACTAAAATATTTCAATTTGATTTTATTTATATAACACTAATTCATGATACATGTCATCTCAAGGCACTTTATCATACAGACAGATTGGTCAAAATGTTTCCTCTCTATGGAATGCATGAAGTGACAGTGGAGAGGAAAACTCCCCTTTAACAGCAAGGAGAAACCTCTTGCAGAACCAAGTTCAGAACGGTCATCTGTCTCGACTGTGGGAGAAAACAGCAGTGAGAAAAATAGATCTTGATGTCCTCCAGTAGCCTAAGTCTATAGCAGCATAACTAAAAAGGTAGCTCAGGATAACCTAAGCCACTATATAAGCTTTATCAAAAAGTAAAGTTTAAGCCTAGTCTTAAAAGTAGACAGGGTGTCTGCCTCACAGACCAAAATTGGGAATTGGTTCCACAGGAGGGGAGTCTGTTAACTAAAGGATCTGCCTCCAATTCTTCTTTTAGAGACTCTAGGAACCACCAGCAGACCTGCAGTCTGAGAGCGAAGTGCTCTGTTAGGAACATACGGGGTAATCAGAGCTCTGATATATGATGGAGCTTGATTATTGAAGGCTTTATACATGAGAAGGAGAATTTTAAATTATTTCTTGATTTAACAGGAAGCCAATGAAGGGAAGCTAAATTTGGAGAAATATTTGATCTAACACAAATTTTGTAACGCAGAGCTGCAAATCCAGGTTTTGATGTCATCAAGACACACCTGTAGTAATTGACTGGATTTGTCAGGATTTATGAATACATAAAACTGGAAATTAATCCCATGCTTTCTGATAATTTTACCAATTGGAGGTATATATATAGTAGAGAGAATTGGCCCGAGGAATAAACCCTGTGATACTCCACAAGTGACCCTAGAGTTTGAAGAAGCTTTATTATTAACATGGACAAACTAGAATCTGTCAGACAGATAAGATTTAAACCAGCCTAATGCTTTTCCCTTAATCCCTACAGTATATTCAAGTATTTCTAGAAGAATATTGTGATCAACTGTATCAAATGCAGCACTGAGATCTAACAGGACATGTACTGACACAAGTCCATTATCTGAGCCCATGAGAATATCATTAGGGACCTTCACCAGAGCTGTCTCAGTGCTATGATGAGCTCTGAAGCCAGGCTGAGCTTTTCTGTGATATTCTAATTTAAGATATACCTGTAATTAAAAGTGCAGTATTGTTTTTTTAAGTTAATATATCTTTGCTAGTAGGATTCAGATGTACTTTTTAAATGACTTGACTATGTTCCAGAATACATAGTTTTTTCTTTTATTGCTCTCTCATCCATTTACATTTTCCCAATCAAATGCAATAAACTCCCAGAATGTAAATAATACTTTTTTATGTAGCATATTACTCCTTTTCATTAAAGTAAATCCCCATGTTGCAACACCGTGGGAAACTGGGGTGTTAATGGATAATAAATCTATATTTAAGGATATAGGCAAGAGGAAATCCAATTTATAACAAGGCTCTCTAGCAGATCCCCAGTTTTATCCCCATATGCGCCTGGCTGCAGGAGTAATCGGCTTTGTGTAATAAAATGATGATGATGACTTTATCTGACATTTGTAGAGGGAGGAGTTCCAGATTTCTGTAGGTCTATATTATCAGCCTCTATCCAGTGAAATAATCCTCAGACAGAGTGAGACAGAGTGATATTTTTTTTTTTTTTTTCAGGGGAGTAAACACAAGGGTTATATTGAGGTGAGCAGAAGCAGTGTGTTTGCAGAGAGTTGTTTGCTTTGTGTGTTTTTCCTTCTAAGTGCAATGCTTGCGCCCGGCTTACATGCTCCCACCATGTACTCGGAGATCCTTGGCCTAACCTTTTTCACCTGCGATGTGGAGGAGGATGATTACATACCAGTAAGGTCAGCTTTATCTTCATGGAGATGCCTGAAGGAACACCGATACAAGCGATACATTGAGAATAGAGCTCCATTACCTGCAGCAGTGAGACGGTGCAGACAGACAGCAGAAATAGATAATGAGATCTAACTAGATAGCTGTGAGAATTGTCCCATAAAGCTGTGTTTTCAGAGGAATCTCAGCTGATTTGGTCTAATAATCAGATTACAGCACATCATAGTCTTGCATCTCAGTCGCTTCAAAACACGTCAGATCTCTACCCATGACATCCATTTACTCCTGCTCCAAATCCCCTGTTTCTCCTATTCTGTCTGATTTCATGCAATTGGCTTTCTCTTGTGTTTTCACAAGAGCTAGATTCAATTAATGTTGTTTCGAGTTAAGTGGGCCCTGCGGGGTTAAGGTCTGTCATGTCAGATGGATCTGTTTGTGTGAAGAAACAGGAACACCACGCAGTCCACTGTTGGTGAGAAAGAGATGCCTAATAGCCTATCAAGTGAGATTTTTCTACAAGACCTACTTTGCTTGGAGGAATTTGATCTTAGAAAACCTCTAGTCTAATACAAGAAAGATATACAACAGCTTGGCTATCATTCTCAATCTCCTCAAAAGCTGTGCTTTCTATAAACTTCACATGCCACCATAGTATGTAAGGTTTCACAAAAATAATGGAAATTCCTCATGGCTTTAAAAAAATGTATAGACATAGTGCATTTTTAAAATACAGTTTATATCTAATCTGTTACCATCCATCAATTTTCTATACACGCCTATCCGTGTAGGGTCACAGGTGTGGGGGGCTGGTGCCCATCTCTAGCAGTCAATGGGTGAGAGTCGGGGTATTCCCTGCAGGTCGCCAGTCTAACATCACAGGGCAGTACTGAGACATACAGGACAAACAGCCATGCACACACGCACATGCAAACTCCATGCAGAAAGACCCCATGTTGAACTCAGGGTTGGAACCCAGGACCTTGATCCTGCTAGAGTATCTTCTAATAGTAGGTTTACTGAAAAATATTTGAGTGAATAAATTGAAAAGGGGACATGTTTGTGAGACATTATATGAAATGCTGATCTCTATCTTTAAAGGAGATTCCTCTTAGTATAATGCATGTGACCCATCTCGACACAGAAACAAGTGAATGTTTACCATTAGCCTTGTAAGTAACTTCCACGGGATTCTGGGTGGATAGCATATCAATGTAGCATATTCAGTTTCCAAAGGTCTTGAAAAATTCTACACCATCACAGCTTAGAGATGCCAAATACACTCACCAGCAACTTCTTTAAGTACAACACATAAATTACCTTTAAAAAAAATCACAGAATTGAAAGCAAGCCAATGAATTATGTCATCTACACCTTGTGAGGACAACTTGCTGGAGCTCAAGAAAGCGTCAGACCAGAGAAGAAAGGTGATTTAAGGGAGGAGAAGCTGCTGATCTCCTCAGATTTTCATGCAAAACCACCTCCTGAGTTTACAGAGAATGGTCCAAAAAAGCAATGAATATCTGAGAAGTGACAGCTGTGTGAACAAAAATACTTTGATGTCAGGGATCAAAGGAGAATGAGGAAACTGGTTGATAAAAAGGCAACAGTAGCTTTAATAACCACATCCACAACCAAGGTATTCGGATTATCACTTATGAGTGTATAACACATTGAACCTAGAAGCAAATTGGAAGCACACAATAGAAGATCAAACTGAATGCCATCCCTGTCAGCTCAGGCTCAACAAAACTGGACAATAACCGATTGTTTGATGAGTCTTTATTAAGATGCAATATTCAGACAGTAAGCTCAGAATTTGGCACAATCAACATCATAGCATAGACCCATCCTGCTTTTTATCAATGGTTCAGATCAGTGGGCATGTAATGTTGTAGGGGCTATTTTCTTGGAATATTTTGAGGGCCGTAGTACCAATCAAGGATAATGTAAATGCTTAAATCTACATGAGTATTGCCCTTTACCAGGTCCATTACTTTATGACAACAACGTACCTATCTTTTGATGGCTATCTCTAGCAGGATTATGTAACATGTCGCAAAGATCATCTCAAACTGGTTTCTTGAACATAGCAGTGAGCTTGTTATACTCCAACTGCTTTCACAATCACCAGATCTCAATCCAAAATATCAACTTTGGAAAGTAAGGCAACAGAAGATTCACAATTACTGATGTGTAGTAAACAAATCTGCAGGAAGTGCATGATGCTATAATGTCAGTATGGACTAAGGGAATGACCAATGTATTTGACACATTGCTGATGTGATGGAGATTTAAGGTAGTTTGGAAGGTACATGTGAGTCTTACCTGGTCCTGGCAAAGTATACCCAATCATGAGGCTGCTGAGTGTATACTGCACGTGTGCCACCACTCCAAATTAGATGCAACATTCATAAAGTATATTTACTGTCTCATGCTGTGTTATGCAGACATTCTGTCTGTCCTGATTAAGATTCAGTCACCTTATCCTTATAAATGCTGGGAGTAGTTCCAACAGCAAGGCAATCCAACCTATGTGCTGAGTAATTCAACTCATAATCCTTGACCACTTGGCAACACTAGCAGACTGTATACAGACAAGTCTACTTACATCACTAGATGTTCATCAATAAGTGGGAGAAAACAATAAAATGAGACAGTGATGTCATGGTAAAAGTAACACCCTACTTGTACCTAACTTTTTTTTAAGATATAAACATAAATCTGAAATATCCCTCTAAATTTTGTCTTTAATTATGATATTACTTATGGACTTGTTAAAACCAGTCCATAAGTAATATCATAATAATACCAAGTACCATCAACCAGTGACACTGTACAGTGCTGCAAAGTTTACACCCATCTTCCCAATACTTACACACCACACAAAGCAGACACAGATTACAATCGATGCCAGGACTTGATTGACAGTACATGACTTTGTGTTTCACATTGCTGGTTTCATTTCCTTCATTTTTGGAACTGTACTAAATACATTTCTAAGTTAACTCATTCAGTAGTATACTCCTCATAACATCATAGTCTATTGTTTATTCATGTTGCCTGTTTCTTTTTCGCTTACAACAAAATTTGAGTTTTTACCCTGTGCCAAAGCAGATAATATCTGGTTACTTCAGGTAACTTTTAAAAGACATTTAATCAATCTTAGCAAATTGAGCTCTTGGGTCATTGTCTTCTTTTTTTTAGCCCTTACTGATGACATGAACATCGGATACTTTCTGCCTTTTGCCCTCTCTTAGCTGTCGCAGTGCACAGTATCTTGCAACCTTGTCCTGCACAAATGATGAATACATGAAGAAACACACTCCACAAGAGGCTTACTGGCAACTGTGCCTGTAGAAAGAAACTGGATACACCAAGATACTGCAGATAGTGTGATGCAAGATTTTGAGAAAGTGGGAGGTATAGCCAAAAGTGCAACAGTTTGCATGAATCTTTGAACTTCTACTTGAAAGTTCCTTTTAGCAAGACACTGATTTGTCTGGTGGCTTTAAAGTTAATTTGAACAAAAAGCTTTTTGTACCCACAGAAGCACGATAACAACACGCAGCTAGAGAATACAAAATTAGTAGCAAAACTGCCCGTAGATTTCATGAAATATTTCATAGGGACCAACAAATTTGAAAAATGAATGTAATGTGTTAGATATATTGGCACCGTGGTAAAAATGTTTTAAAAGCCTCTATCAGAGTCACAAATCTCACACGGAACATTTTTTAAAAGTCCCATCTTTAATTTTAGCACATTTATTCAGCGGAAGGGGTTCAGGGTTAGTCGGGGTAACACATACTGTTGTCACAATTATTGGTACTAGTTTTTTGTTGTTGTTGGAGATTATACATATGTCTCTTCTGTCGGGCAGTTTTTCACAGACCCTAAAAAGTGCATTGATCAAACTTATTTTACAGAAACCTAATCTGGATGCCTCATTTCCACCTGTTGTCACTAATTCCGTTCCAATTCTGCTCACCTGTTCACCTGCCTTTATATACCTGCCTCACTCACTGCCAGATCGTCTTATCTCAGTTCATCTCACTTGTTGTCACTCGTGCCCTGCCGCTGTGCTTTTTCTGTCTGTCTCTGTGCTCCACCAGCTTGGACTCAAAACCAGAGGAATGTGAGGAGGTGTTGCTGCAGATGCCAATGGACTCGCTTCCCCTTAGCCATTCGTCACCTCAGTGGCGTCGGACATCTCGCCGTCGTAAGCATCGACACCAACCTGCCATCATGGCTTCCACCCTTTCTGTGGAACGTTAAGCGGATGCTACACAGCATCCATCTGCCTCCGTTCCTGTGTCATTACCAGTCATCTCCACCGCTGCTGCTGCTGTTTCCTGTCCGCCATCCAGAATCAAGCACTCTGCCTACCACTGCTGAGTCTTCGATAGCTCCACCCAGTGGCTCTCCTGACGCCGATTACAGGATGCTAGAAGACAAATTAAGATATTTTGCACCCATCATCAAGAGACAGAGAGTGGCTTTAATACATAAATATTCACCTGAATTGGAGGAGAGGTTAAAGGAGTTGGAGAGAGGATATAAAGTTTACCATAATCCATTTTCCCCTGGGTTTCTGAAGTTTTCCACCAGTGATTACTCCAATTCCAATAATGAAGCCACAGCACCAGCCCATGTCAGTGTCCTCCATTCTGAACCCATCCACACCGGAAATAACTTTTCTGTGCCGGACTATGTTGAAGTGGACACTTCGGGTCCTGTTCCGGTCACTGAGGGCCCGGCTGCTGCCTCGGGTTCTGTCACCGAGGGCCCGGCTGCCGCCTCGGATACTGCTTCCGTCGCCAGTCTACGTGGTTGTGCCGCTTGCCGATCCTGTCTTGGCTCCAGTGAAGTCTGTCCTGTGAAGTGGCGATCCAGGTGGACCCGCCTCCAGTCGGCTCTTCAGTGTCCTGTGAGGTGGTGGTCCAGGTGGACCCGCCCTCAGTCTGCTTTTCAGTGTCCTGTGAGGTGGCGGTCCAGGTGGACCCGCCTCCAGTTTGCAGTTCAGTGTCTTGCGAGGTGGCAGTCCGGGTGGACCCGCCTCCCGTCTGTGCTCCGGTGTCCTGCGAGGAGGGCTTCCGGGTGGATCCGCCTCCAGTTTTCGCTCCAGAGTCAATCAAGGAGCGGGTCCAGGTGGACCCCCCCCCTCCAGTCTTCGCTCCAGAGTCCTTCGCGGAGGGGGTCCGGGAGGACCCGCCTCCATTCCACGCTCTGGAGCTCTGCGTGGAGGGGATCCAAGTGAGGAGCCGTCGCTGGCCGCCAAGGGTCCTGCTCCGTCGCTGGCCGCCAAGGGTCTTGCTCCACCTTGAGGGCCTTCTGACACACCCATCTGGCCGGGTTCATCCGCTAGAGAGGCTGGCACGTCGGGGTCGTCCTCCGCGACGCCCGCCAGAGAGGCTGCCACGTCGGGTTCGTCCTCCGCGACGCCCACCAGAGACCCCGCTCAGCCGGGGTCGTCCTCCAAGACATCATTTTCACACATGGATCGGCCACCACAGAGTCCAGACCTTAACCCCATTGAGAATTGTAGGGTTGTGCTGGAGTAGAGTACCATTCTACCATCATCAATGCAAAATCTTGATGAAAAATTTATCCAGCACTGGGTGGAAATACATCTTATGACATTGCAGAATCTTATCGAAACAATGCCACAGCGAATGTGTGCCATAATCAAAGCTAAAGGGGTGTCTGTATTCTGTAATATACAGACCCTCGGTGACCGGGACATACTGTAGTGGACCATAGTTAACTACAGTTTCTGAATCCATGTGTCCTAAATATCCATAAGTGAAAGGGTCACAATTACTTACTGTCATGATATCAGGTAAATGTTTGGCCCACATGCAGAACACACACTACGGAGAACGGAGTTCGATTTAGTAAAAATAATGATTTATTTAAAGGAGAAGCAGACCAGAGGTTCTGCAGCCAGATGGAACAGAGCAAAGCAGAGCGGAGCCTACGGAAGAAGGAGAGGTTATTGGATGGTTTGCGAGCAAGGGAAATAATACTAGGGACAGGGGCTTACGGAAAGTGCATCGAGAATCCACCAGGGAGGAGTGAGCGGATCAGGTGAGGCAGGGAGGCAGAGAATGGTGGAGGGTGAGCAGGGTTCGAACAGTGCTCTGGAGGTACGGAGAAGGAGCAGCCACCAGCGTGGAGTTTCTTGAAGGAGATGATCACACAAGATGTTGAGGTTGCCGTCGGAGCACGGAGAGCTTCGGAGCGGAATTCAAAGGTGGAGGAAAAACCTGAGCACAAGAGAACACTGTAAGTCGCCGGAACGCTTACAGGTTAGGGAGTTGGCCGACTGAGTCATACCACAAGGGCAGTAACACTCTGGCAATGAGGTGCTGGCAGCTTTCTCCTTTTGAACCCCTCCAGAGGCGTCTGAGATAGCGAACACCTGCGGGTCACCGCCCCCCTGCCATCAGCCTTCACCTGTTGGGGAGAGAGGGAGGGCAGCAGCCCAACCCAAGGCCGCTCCACAGATCCTGACACTTACAGCTTAATGAAGGGAAGACATTGTTTTTGGTCGCAAAATTTGAAATCAACACTCAACTAGACCAGAGAGCAAGCAAACACCTAGATTTTAATAAACACACCAAGACTATTGTCTAAATTAGTTTAACAACTTAAAAATGCTAGAATGAAACAGGACATGTTCTTAATTGGTCCTCAGAGCGCTGTAGCTTATCTGGTGTCAGAGCACTGACCAATAGATTATAAGATATTGTTGATGCTTTTTTTAAATAGTCTAGGACCAGAGTTGCTGGTCAGGTAACCATTCAGGCCCCTCAGGTTGTTAGACTAACTCACTCACTGTTACCAGGATGAGAACTAGACTAAAGGAGGTGACTCTTATTTTATATGTTCCTCATAGGGTTATGATGAATAACCCCTTATTATAGGATAGGATACTAAGGGGTTATTATCCTACAAAGAAAACTACACAAACACAAGTTTAGACTTTTCTGCAGAAGAGGGCAAAGGGGCCAGAAACGGAGACCCGGCTCCCTGACAGTCGTGGCTCATCTGCCCTGAGCCACCTCTTTCTTTTCTGCCTTTTTTATCAACTTCAAAGAAGGGACAGGGGGGGTTCAGGAATCCACAACATGTGGGTCAGCACACAAAGAGGGGTGTAGGATTAACATACACAGCTGGATAAGGCAAGACATTCCTTATCTGGAAGAAGCATTTGTTCTTCCTGTGTGAAGTTAAAACAATAGAACATTCCTACAAGCCAGCTCTTGAAACTAAATGCCTGTAACTTAATGAAAATAAAATGATTACATGCACATTTCTCTAACAGTTCCTCTGCTCTGAAACACACTCCCTGAAAGCCTGAGATGGGCAGAATATGTTCCTTTATATAACAACAGAAAACATCACTGTGTATGTCAGGTTAGGGTTGCTGTATAATCCCCCTCCTATCATGTCTTATTTGCTTAATTTGCATTGTACACATTTTTAATTTTCCTGTGATGTATCTTTTTTTTAGTGTGCATTTGGTGTTTTTGATGTAATTGAGATTTTCAATGAGTTTCATCTTAATCTCTTTGTTTTCCTGTAAAAAATGTTCAATTACCCCGTGTATGAATAGTGCCATGCAAATACACTTGCCTTGCATTGCCATGAGTGTGACTATAGCTCTAATATATGTCCCTTGGGAATTCTTAATGGTGAATTTGGGCTGCACGGAAGTGGCCACGCAATGCTAGAGAGCAGATATTGTTCCCCTTACCGCACTTCTCCACTTGAGGCTCTTCAAAACAAAGAAGTTACAGGTTTGAGCTTCTTTATCGGTCAAGTAGGCCCCAGTGAAACCCAAGACAATTTTTCTCTGCAGGGAAAAAAAATCCTTATTTGCTTATTATTTAACTGTGGCATATAATGGATAACAGAGACATCAAAGAATTAGTCTCACCTTGTTAATACACTTTTCTCTGTATGCTCCCCTTTCTTCAGTTCATACACAAACCCACAGATATAAAAATAGGAACACTACTCACTTGTAAATATGAAGAAATATGTCAAGATGAGGTGGTTTTAGTTCTCAGTTGTTTTTGTTGGGATTCTCTGTCTTTCTCTGCTTCGTATTTTACTCATGAAGTTTTCTTACCATTTATCCTGTCCATGAGGGGAAATTAAGGCAAGGCCACTCACTTACTGAATTAACAGTGATCAGGAAGCATTATGCAAAGGTTCCCCGGCTAATTTCCCTCCCAATACTTCGGCATCAGAGCAGCACACAGAGGCAGAGGCTGTAGCTACAGCTGCAGCTCTAGGTCTACTTGGTTAAATCAAGGCAGCCACGAAGCCAAGGTCAAGCCAGGACTGTAATTAGGCATGTGAAACCCTGTAGAGTGTCGTCTTCAGAATAATGACAATAAGAGAGCTGGGGTACACCACAGGGCTGCATTCAATCCTTTTAAGAAAGGGCAAACTTTATAATATTTCACCCTGCCTTTCAATACAGTGATGGGAGCTCAATACAGCTGCAGCAATGGCACAAATACAGATACAGAAACACAGTGTAGTACAGTGCAAGGCCTCTTCTTTATTAGAGTCCCATAAAGTCCTGTCTCCATGGCAACTACCTCATTATAAAGTCACTGGTGGTGGCCAGTGCTCATGCACCTTTTCTATGACTTTTATTTTGCTTTTGTCTGTTTTTTCTCTCCCTTTTCCCATAATTGCAGCTTAAAAAGTGGATTGTAACAAGCAGCGATAAATAATGACTATTGAGAAGATGAATTTGACAGTGAGAAAGAGAAAGAATAGCTTAGTGACATGCTTTGTTCTTTGTTTGAAGTAAAATGATATTGTACATTGGCAAACCTATAATTTAATTTTGAATTTGAACCCATAAAAAGAGAAAAAGCCAACTGTTCGCATCTGATTTTGAAATTTAGTCTAGGTTACACACTGAGAATGTCTGACTTCAGGAGATGCTTATGTTGAGATATTAGAAAAGGTCACAATATGCACCCTCATAAGCTTTAAATGCCCTTTTGTGTATGTGTGTGTTTGTGTGTGCCAGGAGTCTTGTCATTGTGTGCCCTACAACAAACTGAGTTGGCAGTGATGGGAAACCCACAAGGGATTGTGTCCTTGGCACCACAGCAGGATCCCTGCACCAGTGTTTCCAGGACATAAAGGGAAAAGCTCAGAGATGCTGGATCTAGATTTATGTTCTATTTGACAGTTTTGTTTTGTTTTTTTAACTGTAGGTTTCCAAAGTTAGCTATTTACAAATACCTTGCAGATTGTCTTTAAGGTAACTGCTTGTGTAATAAAAGACACCAGATTTATTTATTCTTTTATAAAATTCTAAATTAAACACTTTCTCTTATCAAAGGTAATATCTCCACAATGCACACAAAGGTGTTTGATTTTCAGACGACCCTTTAGGAGTAAATCTTAGTTTATAAGTGAATCCCTTAGATCATGCGTAATGAAGAGGACTGACTGCAGGAATAGCCCAACACTTAGCTAAGACTGTTTGTTCCCTCTGTGACTGTGCTTCAAATTCTCAATGATTCCTATATAGTACTCTGTTCTCTTTCATTGTCCATGTTTGGTCAGGGGTATTTTGTCTCCAGATGAATAAATACAGCTAAACCTTATCCAACATTGGGTGCAATACCAACGTTGTCATATTAAGTGGAGCTGTAAGGACCGAAATGAAGAGGGGCAGGCAAACAGAGTCAAAGCAAAAAGTTTTTAATAATGAACAGAGGAAATTTTAAAATATATATATATTGCATGTAAGTGCTGGGAAGATAATCAGTGAGTCTAATCAATGGCAGGGGAGTCTAATCATTGGCATGAATGGCAGCTGGGAGGGGACAAAGACTACGATAGCTGAGAGAGAATGAACACAGAACACAAACACAGAAAAGTTGAACAGAGCACAAACAGATCTAGCAAGTCAAAAGCTCAAGACAAACCTGAAACAGTAATCGAAGAGCACATGAAAGAACCAAGAGTCTCCAAGCAAAAGCGGGAACTGTATAAAGAACACCATACACAACAATACCAAAGGAAATCACAACCACGATGTCCAAAATACTAAACCAAGGTGACTGTCAAAAAATACATTTCTACGGATCATCTGATTTATTTGATCAGATTGAGTCCACTTATATGTTAAAGTTGAAAGATGTTTTTTTCTTTTTTTCTAGAACAGTCTTGCTGTTTTGCAGGGTTGAGCTGACAGAAGATTATGTAGCAAAAAGGAGAGTTAGACTTAGGAGCCGCTTCCACTTAAACCTATCATAATCCAGTCCCCAATGCGACACTATTATTGCTTTGTTGAGCATTTGACACCCATCCATGGCTTTCAATAACAGATTTTAATTAAACTGGCCACATCAGAATACATCGTTTGTTTGATCTTAGCATTATTCCCTTTACATTTTTAAAACTAAATAATAAGCGGTAAATACACTGTGGAGACAGAATTATCTGTCTGACATGCTTGGTCAAATAGTCATGTCACATTTTATTCATGCAGACTCTGTAGAGGTAGGTGTCAAGTTCAATTAGCTTTTGAGCAAAAATGAGTCACGTAAATGATGTACTCTGATCAATTTGCAATCTATGAAATGTGACTCTAGCAGCATAAATTCTTAAACTAATGGTAATAAATGATGATGATTTAAAAAAATAAAGCATGACTTAAAATAGAAAAGATTTGAACTTCTTTTAGGTTTTACATTCAAAAACCATAAGCACAAAGTTAAAAGCTCGTTCTTGGAAAACATTACCAAAAAGGAACTGATTTTTGACATTTCTCTTCTGTGTGAGAAGTCAAAGATTCCCTCTGCTGGCCTGGAGGCTCTAAACAGTAGCTTGGTTTGCTTGTGCCTTGGGCCAGCTTTGATTCCACTGAGTCATTTGATGAACGCTGTTGATACTGACAAGAAAATGTGACTTCTTACTCATTTGTGCTGCAGCAAAGTGCTTTAGTGTACATGCATCTTAACATAATTTCATGAATCTTTCTTTCAAAAGACTTGGGTGTTTCACTTAGTTCTTGGACTTTTATCTATTTGTGCATCAAATCAAAAGGGACAGTGAACCACATTTAGGGAGTGGAAAATGTATCCTGAAGAATTTAATAAGAAAAGAGATTTTGATGGATTACAGACCTTCTCCACATCTGAGACATTTTCAGAATGATGAATCACAAAGGCCTTTTATGCTCTCTCTTTCTTTCCATTTTCCTATCTCTCTCCCTCGCTCCCTCTTCCTCTGCCTCTGCTCCTTCTCATCTCATGAGCCTTGGCTTTCAATTGTAAGAGATTACAGGAGCATAGCTGGACTGTGGCCCGTCGAGGATCTTTTATTAATATTTATATGCATATGAAACAAGCCAATTCTAAGCTGTCTATGTGCAGCTGAACCCCACAGACTCATTGTGTGTATATATGTAAATATATGTGCAGGAATCATCATGTGTAGCGGTTGTGTGAATGTGTTGTACTGTACAGTTGCTTGGTTTGTGTGTCTTTGTTTCACAGCGGCACCAACTGCTTAACCCTGTTGTTGCCCCAGACGACCTGAGCCACCAGTTCTCCATCAGAGACCGGCAGCAGGTTTGATCGTTAGCAAGAGCTTGTATCTTTCCGTCTTCAAGGTTAAACAGGACTCTGGGACCAGAGGTGTGTGGTGGTGGGGGCTCTCAACCTGCAAACAAGCATGGAGCCTGACAGTCAAGGCTACTGAGGAGCAGATATCCCACTGTTGCAGGGAGCAGAAGGAGATTAATCCTTCATACATAATAGATAACTAAATACTTTAAAACACAAAGACGGTAGTTGCTTGCACCAAAGAGGCCCTCCCACCACTAACACAGGTCAGACATCAGGCTTCCACTTCCTCTCCACCCTCATTAATACTCAGTCACAGAAGTCATTCAGTCTGACACTGTTGTCTACTCCAGAAAAGCTGAGCTTTATCAAGACAACAGGTATAGCAGGTCCCTTGGACACAGAGCTAAAACTGGGTGATATCTTTTTCAGGAGCTGAGAGAATGCCATCGCTGCTCAATGTGCCACTTTGCATTTGTCTGTCATATTGTCATAATCAAAACTGATACTAATGAAAAGATCGTAGCCCACTCGAGTAGCAATATCATAGCAAGATAATAAATGTAAACAGCTTTTAATTTACTCTGTGGGCACTTCACCACAGCTACACAACTCATTTCAAGGTAAAATGATGCTAGATGCTGTTAAGCGTTCTCTTTAAGCAGTCTTGTTTGCAAACAATATGAAATCTGACACGTGTGTAGGGTAACTGTATATTTCAGCACCACTGTTTGTCTGAGGCCTAAACACATTTATTGCGACATTCTTTTTGGCCTTTTATTGTTTATTTTCCAATTTTTAGTCATATCTTTTTCGTACATTTGCACAGTTGATATTTATTATCTCATCTGCCATATGTTGCAGTTAAAAGCACCGATTTTATATTGTGAAATGATTGAGTCATCCCATGCTATAAAAATAATAAGATTTCTCTTTTGTCTTGTTCTACAAAAGAACTTCAGCTCCTTTAATGTTTAAAGTATGACAGTGCAATTCTGCTCTATTAAAGTTAATAAGTCATAGTCTTTCTGACTTTTATTAATGATGACACGCAGATTAGTTTGTTAAATTAAAGCAACAAGCACAATTACAGTCCTTTTCAAAACTTTTAACACACTTGAACTTTTTCATTTTTATTTTGTAATATAACCACATATTAAACAAAAGTGTGGCATGCATTTGTATTCATCCGCCTTTAGACTAGGGGTGGGTATTGCCAAGGAAGTCACGATTCGATTCGTATCACGATTCACATGCCACGATCCGATTCTATCACGATGCATCACGATACTTGAATTATCGTGATGCATTGCGATATATTCACTGAACACTGTTATAAAAAAAATACAGCCATTACCAGTGGCTGACTGGCTGTGTATGATCTGGATAGTGTCTTCAATTGATACATCACTGAAAGCAACTGAATTCACACATAGCTGCATTTATTGAAACGACCTTTGGAGGTATTGCCATGAAAACAAATATTACTATTACTGGACTGGACACACTGACAAAAAGTGCTCAGGATTTATAAAACTTAAAATAACAAAATAAGGCTAATCAGTGCCGTTTAGATGGCCTCAGCGGTCCTTTAAACCAATGAAGTTGTATTCCACTTGTTTTTTCCAGATGTTCGCCAACCATTCATGCAATAGCGTACTGCGAGCGAGCTATTTTTAGAAACGTAACGTCACATCACGTGGTACACAGTAGGGCAAACTTGCATAGTCCGCCGCTGTTTCGCTGTAAAAGAGACGTGCGTTACCCTTGGTTTTACTCGTTAAAACCACTGCTTTTTCCAAATCTAAAACCATGGTTTTTAAACATTGTTGCTATGGAACGTGCAACAGCGACTCGAGGTACGCTGATCGGCCGCATATGAAGGATGTTTTCTTCAAGACTGCCAAGGAGAAATGTATGCGCTGGGTACACCGGTGCGGTCAGCCTGCACAACAGTTCAACCCGGAAAAAGTTACCAAATTCACGTACATATGTAGCAAGCATTTTGTCGGAGGAAAGGGTCCAACCGAAGAACATTCTGACCCAATTCCAGCGACATCAAGTAGTGAACAGGTAAGAGTATTTTGGTGGCCGACATGTTTATAATGAAGCGCCTGCTACCATGATAGCATATAGGCTATCATGGTAGAAGGCGCTAACATGATACCCTGCTACCAGGATAGCCTACTCAAACACATTTCAAATAAGACAAACATTAAACACCGATTCCTGGACGGTGATTACAAACAAAAAAAACGGCGCCATGACCGCCGCGCAGGAAAAAAACAACAATCTATCGTTCGATCAACTCGGCCCGTTTTCCGGTCTTTTTAGCCCTCGACACTCAAGCCATCGTTTGAGCTGAAGGTTGGTGTGTTCTTCAACAGTGCGACCAGTAATCCGTGCGCCTGGGACATCTTCTTGGGAAAGTTTAACGGCTGTAAAGTCGGTCATATCGCTGGTTCTGTTGCGCGTGTAATAGCTGGTTGCTACGGGCGTTCTCTACCTGTATGCCCTACCAAAGCGGCAAAAGGGGCGTTGCTCTTGAGACGGTGACGTCACGTGCGCGGTACGCTATTGTATTTATTCATTTTTTTAAATTAATAATCAATACTTGCCGTCAAGAATCGATGCAGTAGATCGCGAAAATTAGAATCGCGATGCATCGTCATGACGATTATTTTGCACACCCCTACTTTAGACCCATACCCTTAAAGAAATCCCACTGTGTAAGTTCTTTGTGGAATCCTCTTTCACTGCAATCACAGCAGAAATTCTTTTGGTGTGTGTAGCTGTGCACATCAAGGCACTGAACATTTTGTCTACTGTAGTTAGCAAAAAAGCTCATGTAAATTAGGTAAAAAAGTGTCTGTGAACGGCTACTTTAGGTGTTGCCACTGATTCTCAACTGAATTTAGGGGTGGACTTTGACTGGGCCATTCCAACACACAGATATGTTTTGATGTAAACCATTCCATTGTCATTCTGGCTGCATGTTGGGAGCCATTCTACTGCATGGGGGATCTTCACCCCAGTTCCATGTCTTTTGCCATCTTTAACAGGCTTTCTTCCAGTATTGCCCTGTTTTAGCTCCATCAATTTCCCATCCTCTGCTGTTCCTGTTGAAGAATGATATGCCCATAAAAGGATTTTTGAGCCACCCTGTTTCCTAGTGGGGCTAGGGCATGTCACCAACATGCTCTAATGAGCTTCATTTAAAATTATAATTTATTCAGTTGCTCTTTCTTTTTAATGATACTTGTATTTACATAGATTTAAAAGCATTAAAAACATGTTTATATTACATGAAGATAAGGTTAGCTCTGACTCTTTAGTTCAAAGCTAAGACAGGTAGCCCTTCGTATGACACAGTACCAATGAAGTAGCTCTCAGTTTCAAAAAGGTTGGTGATCCCTGGGCTAGAATGTTTAGGATGATGTGCAACTTAATTATTACTTATTTATTTATCTGACAAATGTCCCTGCTTCCACATGTTTGCTAGATACCCAAAATGGCTAAATTTCTTTCAGCAAGCGTTTTGCTTTTACTATTTTTCATTAAAGGACAAATTTGGAAACTGCACAACTAGAAATTGTCCTGTTGACAGATTCCCCCACTTGAGCTAGAGATGTATGAAGGTCCTTTGGAGTGACCCTGGGTCAATTTGCTGATTTTTTTAAAAAAAATACTGCTCTCTGTATTAACCCTGTCATGTATATCTTGGTCAGTTTAAAGTTGTGCTGTACTTTTTTCCATTTTTGAGTGATGGATTAATAATAATAATTTCAATAATCATGTTTATTGTCATTGCAACATACATTCCAATGAAACTTGTTCACTACATTTAACCCATCCCCTTGGGGAGCAGTGGGCTGCCACTATGTGGTGCCTGGGGAGCAATCTGGGGTTAAGGGTCCTGCTCAGGGACCTAGAGTGTCAGTTTGCGGAGTTGAACCCAGAACCTCCGGGATTTTTTATATATGTATATAAGTATATATATACATACATATTTATGCTTTAAACATGTCCATAAATTCATGTCTGACCTGTTTGTTACTTTCATTGGTCTTTGGTATGTTGTTTGTGCTCATATGTTCTCTAAAAACACTCTGAAGCCCGGAGTAAACATTTGCATTTATATTCAGTTACATACAGGATCACTCTGTGTCATACTAAGATTACTTTTGATGGCAGCTCTATGTGCACATTTTATATCTGATACTTTGTACATGTCTGTTCAACAAAGCTCTGAGGCTCTCACAGAACAGTTGTATTTATACTGTATTATGTGAATTTGCTGTTTACTGATTAGACAGCTTTTAAATTAAACACTAAACTGTAGTTGTGATGTTAAAGTAAAGACATACAACATGCACACAACAATTTTTACCTTATTAGCTGCAAAAAAACCTGTGATAGACTGTTGACCTGTCCAGGGTGTATCCTGCCCCCACAGCTGGTATAGACAATGGATGGATGGCTGGATGAATGGATGGATGAAGAAATATTCTGAATCATCTATCAACTTTCCTTTCACTTTATGATTGTTTGCTACATTTTGTTGGGACATTATTTATAATCCCAATAAAATACACTGAAGTTGTAACAAAACACTGTGGCTGTAACAAAAATATGACAAATGTGGAAAAGTTTAAAAAAGCAGGAATACTTTTATAAGCTGTTATTTCAGATCATATTTGTTTTCATAAAAGGCAGATATTAATTTGAGTGTTATGTTACTACCTTACAATAATATCCTTTGTCAGTTTCCACATTTCGATGAGCTATTAGAATAAGGGTTTTTAGTAACATGACACAGTGGAAGATATCACTAACATTACATCCTGGAGCAGAATTAGTCACCGAGGGGAAAAAAAATGTATTGCTTTTGTTCCAATTAGCAACTCCCTGCATGACTTCCTTGATTCTCTGCTCCTATCTCTTTACTCCTTACATTACCCCATTCGTCCTCGTTACACATAGTTTCCTCATCTCTTGGGCACACTTTTTTATTTTATTCCGCTGCTTACATTAAAGAAAACTTTAGCTTCCCTACTGTGAAATTTTCAGAAAGAAAGGATGAATTGGTAAGCACAAAACCTGTTGTATCCTTTATTTTTTTCTTTTTCTTTTTACATACCATTTTTTCCAGGGGAATGCTCCCCAGGCACCAAGGTCCCTGTTGGCTCCAGCTGTTATCTGTGGGTGTTTAGCTGTTAATCTGTCAGAGTAATTCCATGGACAAACATAGTGACAATGTGGAATTCCCAGTCCACAAGGAGAAAGGACGTGGGGGCCATAGGGCAGCCTGGAGACTGATGAGCCCCACTAGCATAATTAAGGCCAGAACCTCCCTGGGGATGAGCCTCCATGTCCTTGTCTGTCTCTCTATCTTTCTGTATTATCTCCACACAAGCACTATCTACTTATGTCCTTTCTATTGCCATTCTCCTTGTTTTTATCTTTGGTTTCATTATGTTGTGTCTCCAGTGGTGGTGGCATGGAAAATATTTCATTCTCACCGCTGTGTGCATTGCAAATAACACTGGTGAGAAGTGTGAAAGTGAGAAGAGGAGTGGAAAACAATGGGTCTATTAAGGGAGCAACTGTATTGCTCTGTGAAAGTTTGAGATTCATCAAACTATTGAGAACTATTTAAGCTCCACTGTTTAACTAAAGACTTGTTTATTTAATTAATAGTGAAAAATTTTAAAGAGACCTGAACTGCAAAGACTGATATTTCATTCCCACATGCTCACTGTGAAGTTTACGTTTAAGTATTAGCCACTAAGCGATTCTTCTAAAGTGGAGAAATAGCTATTTTAACTTAAAAAAGATATAATGCAGATCAGTGTAGTGACACACATACACACACACACATATATATATATATATGTTACAATTTTACCCAGTTTTTCCAAAAAAAATTTCCATGAAAATTCAGCCGATTGCTTTGAGTCACTAACTTTACACAAATCCTTCCTCATGAACAAGCATGTAGTAACTGGAGATGCTTGAATCTATCGAGTTATTTGCTTTGCAGCATTTTCCCATACTGAGCTTTCATCTTTTGACAGTGGAAAAAAAACATTTTTTTAAGAGGGTCAGACCTCTAACAGAGCATGGATGAGTGTTAGCTGTTGCCTGCCTTGACTGACTTGGAGTTTATGAAGATGATGAGGCTTTGGAAAACCCTAAACAAACAAACATAAAATTAAATAAATTAAATTAAGAAAAACCTGTGTAACTTTACCAGAGTGTCTTGGCAGTTTGAAGGCTGTAATAAAGAAGGAGAACTGGAATTCTGACATTATAAAAACAAAAATCGATAGATAAAATTTATTTTGTAGTTTTAAAAATGTTTACTGTTTTGTGCATAATTTTTGACTTCCAAACTCAATTATTCTGCTCGCCCACAAAATTCATTACATTATATGTAATGGGGAATTGTCATTCACCAACTTCTAGGACAGCCAATATGGTCTTTACTGAGCCCCCCAAAAAATTGTCCTACACTGTGAACAAAGTCATTAACTCAACCCACTGAAGTTAACATTATTAGGGCTGTACAGCCTATTTTTTTACCATCTTACCATTTCTGATTTCATCCTGTGGAAAGGGTTTTGAGGTTGTTGTATGGTTAAACATTGCTGTCAGTGAAAAATTAGGCTTTCTGGTTTCTTCTCTAAATAAACAAACAATGTTTTTGACCCAGTGTTGGATTAAAAGCATTCAATTTATGTTCCAACTGCATAAACCCAGCCTTTAGGTTAAATAAATTACCCAGCAGATCTTTTCATATAGCTCCAACTGGAAAGGTAATCGGTGTATATGCTACCTTGTAATGACAATGAAAACATGTTTTAGTCATTTTATTACTAACAGGCTAAGCGAAATTAGATATGTAATTTAGATGTGGAAACAGCCAAAATAGTATTAAGCACAGTATGAGTACCATCCATGCTGCTAAGACTTTATAAATATGACCTGTGTTAGCAGTGGGAGCTGTAGCTTTGTTAGCAGTGGCATGTGACAGCTCTGCTAGTGTAAGTGGTTGTTACTACTGATCTATCTGTGAAACACAGTGCCATGTCTCTAGGCAAGCTAGAAGATACCATCTCCCCCCCTCTCTCCCTTTCTCCTGTGTGCACCAACACTCACACACACACGGCACGCTAAGCCTAAATAGCATGGATGGAGAGACAGGCCCTCAGCGGAAATGAGATTGGGAAGTAGACAGTCGTCCTTTTCTCCCTCACACCTGAGAGTCCCAGAGGCTCCATAGAAAGGCACTTCTCCTTAAATCTCTCTGTCAAACTCTCCTCATCCTCCACTCCTTCCTTCTCTACTTTCTTCCATCACTGCAGGCGATTGGTTTGATCTGCAATCCCTGTAGCCTCAACACTTTCACTGTGTTCGCTGAACCTCACCCTGCTGTTTTCTCAACCTACATGAACCTTCACGATCTGCTCGAAGCAAAACAAAACAGCTGCTGTGTCATAAATAGGCTTAGATTTGTTGTCTTTATAATCTGCCTTAGCCCTGCATTAAGTATTCCTTTAAAATATTTTAGCAAACTCAACTTTTATGAATTATCATTTACTTCCATCAATGTTCCTTCAGTGCTTTGTTGCCTCCAGGCAAAACTTCAAACTATAGGCTTTATATACATTTTGCTTAGTCTTTACGCTGTCTATTTTTAAAGGAAACTTTCAATACAGCCAAAAATCTAGCCACTACAAAAACAGGAGTACTAGGTTCAACAAACGAGATGAAATATTGCAAAGTAGGCTGTTTCAAAGTCTTTCCTTTCAAAAATGGGATTACATAAGAATGCTTTCCATTTGCTTATATAATTCACAAATACTTTGCCTTTTAATGCACAAACAGATTGGTAAATTAACTTTCTTTCATGTGATGAAATTACACAGTCTAACAAAACACTCTAAATAGCTGGATTTAATGTGCGATATTTTTTAAAGTACATATTCTGTATAATGTGTATGTATTGTCTCCAATGTAAATCACTAAAGAAACTGCTTAATCAGTTTTTTCTTTCTTACACCAAAATAAATTTTTCTCAATTAGAGTTTCTACAGGACTAATTCATTATACTGCTCCAAAACAGAGTCAACTGTGTCAAGAGGGCACCTAATCCACGCTTCTCCTGAAGCCTGCATAGCTTTATCATATGTCTTGAAAGATGCATCTGACACGACAAATCAACTCCAGATTGCATAAATTCAATTAAATGTTATCTATATAGTGCCAATTCACAAAGTCATTTAACTTGGATGCTGCTTCTACAGACAATGTTTGCATGTGGAGCAGTTTGTTGCAGTGTAAGGCTAGCATGTTTCCTCGGTTTTATAATATTACTTGTTGATAATGTTGATATTTTATATATCAGAGTGGTTCCATATAATTGTGTGTAGAGAAAACTTACAGAAAAGTTAATTCTCTTGCATTGCTTCAAATTTAGAAAAAAAATTACCAGGAGCTGCAGCGGCCAATGAATATCTCCTCAATTATGAATATCATTGTATAGAATGCAGTAGTTCCCAATCCTGATTCTCGTGGTCATTACTGTTATTAAAGGTTTGTGCAAAACTCAATGGCATACTTGGCAAATCATGCAATCATATGAATAAGGTGAGCTGGAGCAGGGGAACATATTAAAAACACAGGAAGGTCATATCTGTTATCTCTTAAAATGTTTCTGACTTTTGAGTTTTTAGCATTCCCATTCCATTGTACGTTTATTTGAGGTTAATTTTTGTTGGCCTCCTAATTTTAATGTTTCATATCTTTATTTACTTATTTTTAATGTGTCCTGTCAGGCTGTGTAGCACTAAGAATTGCTTTCTTAATGCCAAAGAGATTTACTTTCAGAAGTGGAGCGTTGCTACATTATCTATAGTGCTCCACTTGATACATATGCAAAAAACTTTTTTGAATATTATTTTGGGATTATTTGAAATTCAATGGACATGGAAATGGAAAGGTAAAAGAGAAAGAAAGGAAGAGAAGATGATGAGGCAAAACATTAAAAGGGAGAAAATGTGACAAAAATAGAGCAGAGGAAAGAAAATGGTGCAAGAGAACATCCTCGGAGTGTGCTTCTACACCTGCAAAAAGATATATAAAAAGAACAGCAAAACCAACTAAAAAAATGTATCAAAGGTACAAAGAACGAACACATTTGACATCACTGAAAAGTATGCTGTATTGTTCAATGCAAGATGTATTTAGTTACAGCCAAAGCTAATTATAATGTTTTTCTGTATAGAAATGTTTCTGTAAGCACTTGGATTCAAGCACCTGTGGGTGTTTGTAAGAGTGTTCTTGTATTATTATGGTTTATCCATAAGAAAAATGCTCAATAGTAGTTGTGAGACCAGAACCCCAGACGTCCGAAAGGGCCCCCAGAGCACAAGAGCCCAAGAAGGACCAACACAGGGATTGCCGTATGCCTAATGTTTCAATGCCGTGGGGCATTATGTATGTATGTCCAGACACTTTTGGCTTCCACATGACTTCATGCTGGTCTCTAATTGGTTGCTAAAAGGAGACACATCATGCAAAATCCACTTTTTTAGCCCCCAAATGAATGTGGTTGTGTACTTGGAGTCTCTAGGAGTGCAGAAAATTTTAATTTAGTTTGTCCAAAACCCGCATAGATATCTTTATTTTGTGTTTGGGTCTTGTTTTTCAAGCTGTTCAATTTTCTCTATCCTGTGTTACATTTATTGAACTGCATCACAGTATTCGCTGCAGAACTGCTAAACCCTTTAATATTTAAAGGAGCTATAAGTAATACTGACACCTTGTGGTCCAAATCGGTACAACAGTTTGTGTATCACAGTGATCTAATATGCCGTTTTTTAAACAGTGTGATGCTGTTGTGAATTTCTACTTACACAGGATAGGTAAGTGATGTTGTATTTTGTTCTATCTCTGGTCCGCTTCTCTTACTGGCTTCCATGTTAGCAGGCTGCTCCTCTTTTGCCAAGATAAGATACCAAATGCTGTACTGTGTTTTGGGAACCCTGGGAAATCTCATAAGACTGGCTGAGGAACCAGGAAGTAAACATGGGTTACACTCTGAACCGAAGTTGTTCCGCACCATACCTCTAGGTTTAAAAGGAGAAAAACGGGACTAAGTCATTATTGATGGAGAGGACCGATTGCTTAAAGGGAATGTTACTTCCATCCCAGATGACAAATGATAATGATTTAGGTTGATTTTACAGTAAATATCAGTAAATATCTTACTTATAGCTGTAGGACAGATGCTGGGTATTTGATTCCTTCAACATTTTGTGCCTCCCTAGTTTTGGTAATTTCACACTTGGCTTTGATGGATACAAAATGGTGCTGTCTTATGTTGAATGTTTTGCACTAACCATCCATCAGTTCATGCCTGCCATGAGTTGGAGCCACAATGTTGCCATCTGAAAACTGCCAACATTTAAACAGATACCAATAACTTATGGTGTGTAGCATGTTTATTACTTCACTGATGTACAAACAGTCATTTTACAGACCTTATAAAATTTCTCATAAACATGACAGTGTTGGTACTTAATATGCCTTGCCAAGTTTATAGTGCTACTCAACTTTGTAGTCACCATTCTGTTGATAGCTTGCAAAACAACTTCTTGTCATTCTTTGATTTTTCCTGTTCATCCCATGAGAGAATACCATTTAACAATGGTTTGCTTTTACCCTCGACTAAAGAGGATACCAAAACCCTTCGCCAAATGTACTTGCCATCTGGCAGGCTCAGGTGAGTCGCTGCAAGGAAAGCATCAGTAGGTTTGCAGCACTGCTGTGGAACATGTTTTCCAGCTTAGGATGGTAAAACAAGTTAAATTTCTATAGATTTGGACAACAATGGTAATGTTAAAAACATTTGTTTTGTACATTGATCATATCAAATTCTTATTTTCCCAAACTTATGCAGGACAGGAAGCTCTAATGATCAGGGATAGAAACCACTGTAGTTGACCCACCAAAAGTTTCTAGGAGGTGAATATAATGAAGGACTCCAACACTGATTACTTGAAAATGCTCTGACTGTGAAATAACACATACTTTCCATCCATCTCAACAAGCAATATTACACTCTGACACAAACACTTGGTCTGCATGAAACTCCCTTTGGTCATTTGTTCAAACTCCCCCATTTTTGATATGAAAACAAGATGCTATAAAAACAGATGAATTTCCAGCACCTTCTCATGTTCTTGAGGAGCGGAAGAGCTACAGAAAGTGTTGCTCAAGAGCTCTGTTCATCCAAGGCCGGTGAAAAACCTATGGCATATGGCTGCTTGATTTAGTTAGCTTGTAAAATGATTTCAGAAACTGCATTTGGATAAGGATAAGAAAGTAACCAAGCAATTAAATTGAGTATGGTCAATTTGAAGCACCTGTCGGTGTAGAAGCAGATGTGATGAAACATCTGGTGAAGTAAAACAACAAGCTGGGGATTTAGAGCATTCTTTTTGCTGATTTACTTGCACAGGTCCAGACCATTGATGTTGTCTATACTTATATATGTGCTGGCCAATATAGCATTACATCCCACTTTGACACGATCTGTATCCATCCGCTGTATGAGAGAAATAATAGTGTTTTCTGACACGTGGCAAATGAAAAGGTTATTCACTCCAAGTAGGCAAAACAACAGTGAGAAATGCCGGCATACAAGACATCTACCTTGCCAGGACTGATGGAGTAACAGCTGTGGGGTTTTATGTTAGATCTCAGATGATTATATGGTAAAGTTCACCCAAGATCTTTTTGCGTTCTATAAAATTATTACTCAAACTAAATTGCCAGTATCGCTTTTTGTCAGAGATGATGACCTGAGTTCCAGGCTCAGACTTGAGCTACACTTATGTCACAAAAAAACAAACTCAGACTCACCCTAGACTTGTACCCTAAAGAGCTTTGACTTTGATTCCTGGTCCAAGACTTAGTATCAATTTTTATCTCGTAATGAAGAGTGAAGGGAAGCTGGTATGTGTGTTACAGACTGCAGCTTTTAGCTTTCATGAAAAAACTAAGTTTTGACTTGAGGCTTTGCTCTGAATTGGTGTGAAAGACTTTGTGGACAATTTTGTTTTCTGTACATTCTTCTTTCCATCAAAGAGCTCAAAAAAGACCTCTTTGACTATTTTATCATCACCTGCAGGTCCATGGTGCAGCACACTAGGAATATCTAAGGAGAAATGAATCCAATCAATAGATGAAAGACTAACAGAAACAAATGAGACTTAGTAAACAAATAGCTTTGATTTTAGGCTGTAATCTGTTCGAGTGCTGCATGGGTGCCGCAGAGACAGCAACAACTGTTATTAATGGTAAACGGTGAATAAAAAGACCATAATAAGATATGCATGATTAGATAAAGAGGAAAAGGTCACAGCAGGTTGATGCATCTGTCTCATTAACTGCTTTATTTTTGTCCCTCCATTTACCCTTCATTAGGCTGCCTGTTTTATCCCCTCTTTCTGCTGTTTTCCACATCTCTCCATTCATTAGCTGCCACCGCTCTCTATCGCCTCCTTTCTGCGTGTTGTTTCTGAAAGTAATGGCTTCCAACAGTGTGTCTGTCTTTCGGAAATGTCACCCCAACACTTGGTGCAGCGCACTACTTCTGACATGAGCGCTATGTGTGGCAGACAGGGCACAGGGATTAATTTGCCATGTGTGTATACCTCTGCAGCAGACAGGGGTAGAGACTGTGACTGAGGCCTGTCTGACAGCAGCGTCGAAAGAATTTCTTACTGGAATCCCTCAAGTCTCCAATTGCACTTGATGTCACAAGCAGCGGGGAAAAAAGAGGGGAGGTTTGTGATGGAGGAGAAGGTGTGAATGCAGCCATGTAAGAGAGACAGAAAGAGAGGGTGGAGGGTGGAGGGAGGAGATGGGGCAAGCATGTGGTATCAGGTTAAAAATAAGTGATAAAAGATGTATCCCAGTACAGAGATCCAGAGTGGGCCAGTTTATGGGGAGATACAACATGTAATGCAGCTCAGTTCCAAAAGAGGTCATGTGTGTGCTTCAGATTTATTAGTTTTGGAGGACAGTAATATCCTATAATCATTCCCAGTTTTAGCAAAGAACATTCTGTATGTCTGATCATTTATTAAGCAAACTTAATGTCTGAGATCAGGGAAATGTCTCTATAATACTGACTTGCAGTATTCAGTCTGACTCTTGGTAGTTTGTTAAATTGTACACTTATCATATCATATCATCTCTTTTTGTTTTCCTCTTGAATTTACTTGTTTCAATTTTTTTTCTATTTTTAGAATTTTACATACATCCTCTCTGTGAAAATTAAAACATTTATTTGCTTTTTTACAAATTAGCCTGCTGTAAAGAAATAAAACAAAGAAAATCATCACCTTTAAACATATTGCAGTTAATTCACTTTTACTTTTACAACCAGCATGGAGATAAAAATGTAAATCTTCTTTTGTGTTAAACATTACTTAATAATTTGAATGGATTATAAAAATTCTACATTTTTAGAACTACCTGTTCCTTATCTTAAACCTGGTAGTTCTTGGAGTATGTCTCAACCAGGTTTGCGCAACCGGACAAAGAGTTGTTTAGCCGATTCTGTTCGGTAAATAGCTCAACCTCAGTCAGATTGGATGGAAAGTACACGTGAACATCAGATATCTTGTCTTGCCACACATTCTTTGTTGAATTTACATTTGGCCTTTGGTGGCATCATCCTAATACATGCATATTTGATCTAAACCAGTCCATTATATCTCTGGGTGTATGCTTAATGTCACTGTCCTGCTAGAAGGTGAACCTCTCTCCTAAATTTCAGTGTTTTGCATTCTCTAGCGGGTTTTCATCCAGGATCACTCTGTATTCTGCTCCAGCACTCTTTCCTTAACTCTGACCAGCTCCCCTGTCTATTTGAAAGAAAACATGTTGCTTCCACCTCCAAGTTTCTCAGTGGGGGGTAGCAGTTCAGGTTGATAATGCAGTGTTAGTTTCCGACACATGTAACATTTATGCAGGCCAAAAAGTAAAATTTTGGTTTCCTCTGACTAGAGCACACTTTCCTTATGTTTGTTGTATCCTCTCCATGGCTTGTGGCAAACTGCAAACAGGACTTCTTTCTGCTTTTGTTTTGCAGCTCTTCCCCAAACGCCAGCTGTAGAGTACAGAGAACATGACTAGTGTTTTAGCTGTCCTCTCAACAAATTCTCCCACCACAGCTCCTCCAGAGTCTCCCAAGCCTCATGGCAGCTACTCTGATTAATGTGCTCCTGGCCTGCTTTAGGTGGGTGGCCATGTCTTGGTAAATTTTGAAGATGTACCTTAATCTTTATCATATATATATTCAGATGATGGATTGAACAGTGCTCTGACAGATGTTCAAAGTTTGGGATATTGAGTATAACCAAACAATACACAGCTTTATCTTTGTATTATCTGCTATGTTCATTGGTCTTCATACATTTTTTTTCTTTACTAATGTTGTCTGACAACCCTCTGAGGCCTTTACAAAATATCTGGATATTGTATTGTGGTTAAATTACTGTTAGAAAAATGTAAATGTAATCATTTTATTTGTATTAAGTTACAAGCATTTGGCCTGTTTCAAAAGTTGGCTTGCAGGAATGTTCTGCTGTTTTAACTTCAAACAGTGTGGATTGTTCTGACAGATAAGGAAGTGTTTTGCCTTATCCAGCTGTGCATCTTGCAGGTGGCTAATCACCACCCCAATAAACCTGCACCCCTCTTTCTAAACTGACCCACATGTAAACTCCTGACCCCTTCTGTTCCTTCTTTGAAGTCCGATAATAAAGGCAGAAAGACAGAGGTGTCCCAGCGGAGATGAGCCCAGACGTTCAGGGAGTGCTATTCTCCGTCTGGTTCTTCTGCCCTTCTCTGCAGAAAAGTAACTTGTGTTTTGTTTTGGTTTCTTTCTAGGACAATAAGGGGTTATTATAATAACTCTAACAATTACACATAGTTTGACTCACTTTGCTGATTATGTTTTCTCTGAAGCTGACAGATCACACTGGCTTTTATTTGGAGGGATCAGATGTAAGGGGGGCTAAATGAATATCCAGCACTCCAGTAGACAGCTGAACTCCACAGTACAATAGCAAAGTCATGTTATTAATTTCAGGATCAAATTGTGCGAGTTAAATATCCTTGTTGAAATAAAGGTAAAGGCCTGATCTTACCCATATGATAGAGGAAAGTGTAAAAGATAGAAAACAATGCCTTTCAAAAAGAAATTCCAAGAAATTAAAATTGCAAAATTATTAACACAAAGAATTATTTATTATTTCAAACAGAAAAAACACTGTGGAAACAGCATGTAGAAATATGCATTTGCAGACAACTAAAACAAACAACTTCATGACACCATTTTTTAATTAACCTCAGATTATACAGATTGGTCAAAAATTTCCTATATAAGGCAACCAGTTGATTGCATCAAAATCCCGACAAGCAGCATTCACTCCTGGACCATAATTCAATAGAAAACCTGTAGAGTAAATCGAAGTGAAGATAAGATAAGACCTAGCTGTGTGTGTCAAAGCCGTGAAATTATACAAGAGAATGCAAAAAGAAGTGGTATAAATATTAACTGCAGAAGTACAAGTATTTGTACACATGATTTGATGTTAAAAACATTTTCTGAATGCATTTACTCTTGAAATATTCTACTGAAATTACTGATTTTATGAAGGCTTTTTCTCCATCATTACCAAGTTGATAATTGGTATGGATGAGTAACTTTTCGAGAAAATTATATTTGACTAAATGAAAATGACCGAAAATTTAGAAAAATCCAATGCTTTGGGCCAAGACACTAATAAGACAAGCTACTGTTGGCCCCTCAGATATCTCAGCCAGGTATGACCAGTAGAGGGTTCAACAGTTACCACAGAGCAATTGTTGACATATTATTAACGCATTAAACAACTTTGTAAATTTCTGTAGCTACAATTAAGCCCAACATTTTATGTACTTCTGGTTAAATTATTTTGCAAGTAATCTTTTAATTTGACCTGGAATTAATATTAACATCTTGGAGTACCCCAGCCTGAGACCTGACTTGAATCTGGTAGAGAATCTGAAAAAAAACTAAAGTGGCATGAAACAGAGGCCATCTAACCCTAAACACTTGGAGCTGATCACCAGGGAATTCATCAAAATACCAGTGGAAACATGAAACAAAGTTGTCAGCTATTGTAGGATAAAATGTTTGTATTGCCATTGCAGATACTTCCATTTACTACTATGATGGGTAAAGATAATTACCCATCATAACATATGATTAATATATAATGGCAGTTTTAAATAAAATAACTGAAATTCGATTTTGTTTTAAAATGTACACTCCTTTAACATGATTTTTTCTGTATCTGTCTCATTTGCTATGAAAAACAAACTTCTTGTTTGAGTAAAAATTTTACATTTAAATCTGCAAGAAGTATGGAGAATTTTGGCCTAAACTGGAGCTGCTTTTTACTGTTAGAGTGACATATGTTTAACAACTGAAAAAATAACATCTCAAGAGCTCAATTATTAACAATAATATACTCATAGACAGAAAACATGTATACATTTGATGTAAAAGTCTGAACCTAGCCTTGCAACACTGGTATTTTTTATTCAAGTTTCCTGACTATAGTGATTTGTTTCATGAATTTTCGAGACTCGTCAGTTTTTGCTCAACAGTGAATGGTTGGGATTACTTGAACCTTCAGATCTTAATTTAACCACGTTACAAAAACTGCAGACATAAGAAACACTCTGTGTTTCTTGATTGGTACCTAATTCACTCCTGCTCTGCTCTCATGATGACCCTCACCATTGCACGCACCACACCTGCATTAATGTGGTGTTGTTGATGAAAGCCCACAGCAGCCTCGCCCTCTTAATAAAGTAATGTCTGGAGTGGCTGTGAGAGCCTTGTCTGGGAGGGTATGCAATGGGCTGGGGAATAATGAGCAAGTCTGAGATAAATAATGGATCGCCGTCATTCACATTACAGAGGAAATGACTGTAATGGTGCTTGCCGGGTGAAAGACCTCCATCTAACACATTAACACTCAGGACAAAGACGGAAAGGAAAGGGGGCACATAAGGGGAGAAAGAGGATGCAAGTGGAAGAGCAAGGGGGAGATCATCATCCGCCAAACACCCGGCCACTTGAGGCTGGCATAAAATAAAGTGACAAAGGAAAGAGAGGAAACGAGCACACGACTATTTTAAGGTTGAGACTGATTGAAACACCTGAGAGAGACTGATTGAAAAACCTCAGAGCTTCATTAGCAGTATAGCTTGTACCAGGAGGAAGTTCTTCAGTATTGTGATATTTTCCACTCACTCTCTCTACCCCCTGTGTCTGCTCAGTTCTGTTTCTAATGCCCAGGGAGAGGGCATTAGAAACAGAAAGGTCTGAATGCAAGCCTACAATAGTGGAGATAAATGGGATTTGAAGCACGGGCTATAAGGAGTGGCAGTCATTAGACAGTAAGTGAGCCAAGCAAGTTGTTAGGACATAAGCAGTGTTAGTCGTTAGGAAAGGATAGAGGGAAAGAGGGATGGAGCAATGGAGGGAAAGGAAGAAAGCCAGTGGCTGCTTGTTCTAGGACTAAGTGCTGGATAATGAGATCAGACTGACATGACCCTCAGAGCTGAAAGATACAGCTTTAGCATTACACCTCTTCCCATTTCTCGATCACATTCTTCATGTCTTACATATACGTTCACTGTCTGTGTTTGTGTTTTTGTCTCCCTAAACTGCTTTGCTTCACAGCACCTGAATCTGCATCACAGATGGAATATAAGGTCGGAAGCCAACAATGCAGAACAGTATAAATGTTGACAATGAATCAAACTGTAGCAGACTGAGGGTAAGCCTTTGCTACTGCTTGGATAAATGTAAAGGCCCAAGAAAAAGAAACTTTGGTTAAATTTTCATAAGAAAGTAAAATATATAGGAAACTGTACCTTAATCTCACAAACTTCAGAGACTTATTGAACAGAAAATGCTCATGAACTTGTCACATTCAAGTCACTTTCACAAAATAGTCCTATCACATTCACACGGACAAGCCTCTCTTTAAAGGAGTGGTAACTTCACTATAAAGGAGTGGTAACTTCACTTTAAGACTATTTAACGTAGCTGATATTGTTGCATATGTAAATTCTCCAAAGAATTTTTTTTTTTTTTTTTAAATGGTGTCACCTTTTTGTAGCAGCTTGTTTTGGCAGGCCAGACTTTCTTCATTAGTTCAAGTGTTAGGTACGGTAATGATATGTGCCTCTCCCCCATTGATGTCACTCTGGCCTCAACCATATTTGTGAAACTGGTCAAATACGCCCCCACAAGACCTTGGCCCCTCCATCCATACCCCTCTTCTCTGCACAGAACTCCGTCACAAATCCATTATTGTCTTATGGCTAGTGGAAGTATTTACAGGTAAAAGCCAGTAAATTAGAATATTTTGAAAAACTTGATTTATTTCAGTAATTGCATTCAAAAGGTGTAACTTGTACATTATATTTATTTATTGCACACAGACTGATGCATTCAAATGTTTATTTCATTTAATTTTGATGATTTGAAGTGGCAACAAATGAAAATCCAAAGTTCCGTGTGTCACAAAATTAGAATATTACTTAAGGCTAATACAAAAAAGGGATTTTTTAGAAATGTTGGCCAACTGAAAAGTATGAAAATGAAAAATATGAGCATGTACAATACTCAATACTTGGTTGGAGCTCCTTTTGCCTCAATTACTGCATTAATGCGGCGTGGCATGGAGTCGATGAGTTTCTGGCACTGCTCAGGTGTTATGAGAGCCCAGGTTGCTCTGATAGTGGCCTTCAACTCTTCTGCGTTGTTGGGTCTGGCATTCTGCATCTTCCTTTTCACAAAACCCCACAGATTTTCTATGGGGCTATGGTCAGGGGAGTTGGCTGGCCAATTTAGAACAGAAATACCATGGTCCGTAAACCAGGCACGGGTAGATTTTGCGCTGTGTGCAGGCGCCAAGTCCTGTTGGAACCTGAAATCTCCATCTCCATAGAGCAGGTCAGCAGCAGGAAGCATGAAGTGCTCTAAAACTTGCTGGTAGACGGCCTCGTTGACCCTGGATCTCAGGAAACAGAGTGGACCAACACCAGCAGATGACATGGAACCCCAAACCATCACTGATGGTGGAAACTTTACACTAGACTTCAGGCAACGTGGATCCTGTGCCTCTCCTGTCTTCCTCCAGACTCTGGGACCTCGATTTCCAAAGGAAATGCAAAATTTGCTTTCGTCAGAAAACATGACTTTGGACCACTCAGCAGCAGTCCAGCTCTTTTTTTCCTTAGCCCAGGTGAGACGCTTTTCACGCTGTTTCTTGGTCAACAGTGGCTTGACACGAGGTATGCGGCAGTTGAACCCCATGTCTTTCAAGCGTCTCTTGGTGGTGGATCTTGAAGCACTGACTCCAGCAGCTGTCCACTCCTTGTGAATCTCCCCCACATTTTTGAATGGTTTTTTTTCACAATCTTGACTAGGGCGCGGTGATCCCTATCGCTTGTACACTTTTTCTGACCACAGTTTTTCCTTCCCTTTGCCTCTCTATTAATGTGTTTGGACACAGAGCTCTGAGAACAGCCAGCCTCTTCAGCAATAACCTTTTGTGTCTTTCCCTCCTTGTGCAATGTGTCGATGGTCGCCTTTTGGACAGCTGTCAAATCTGAAGTCTTCCCCATGTTTGTGTAGGCTTCAGAACTGGACTGAGAGACCATTTAAAGCCCTTTGCAGGTGTTTTGAGTTAATCAGCTGATTAATTTGTGGCACCAGGTGTCTTCAAAATTTAACCCTTACACAATATTCTAATTTTGTGACACACGGAATTTTGGATTTTCATTTGTTGACACTTCAAATCATCAAAATTAAATGAAACAAACATTTGAATGCATCAGTCTGTGTGCAATGAATAAATATAATGTACAAGTTACACCTTTTGAATGCAATTACTGAAATAAATCAAGTTTTTCAAAATATTCTAATTTACTGGCTTTTACCTGTATGTTGCAGGATGTCAGACAGGCGAGGCCATGCTGACCAAAGGCTTTAACCTGGCGGCACGATTCATCATCCACACAGTGGGACCTAAGTACAAAGCCAAAGACCGGACCGTGGCGGAGACCTCGCTGCACAGCTGTTACAGGAAAGTCAGGCACCTGGCAGCATAAGAGCCAGCGGTTTAGTTGGTCCCTCTTTCAGTCAACCTGATTTTTCAGTTACAAACAGACCTTCCTTACTTGTCATGGCATTTAGAAATTAAATAAATTTACGGGTAATGACAGAGTTGTGGTCACCACCTTCAGTGTTGGTACAGAAGTATTTTTCAAATGTTTTTTCAAAAACCCTGACTTGAGTTCACCCATGTTCAGAAAACAGTCTTCATTAAAGTGTGTTGAACATAGTGTCAAAATTGGGGTTATGATTGTCTGGTACTCTTCCAAAAATGAACTTCAGCCTAGGGATGGGCAATATATATAATAAAAAAAAAAGCATATTGATACAATACAAATCATACTGCTTGATATCAATAATCAACAAATACAAAACATTTATTTTAAGTGCAGCCCTGGCTATTTTATGCTGTTGCTTAGCAACCCATTTTTAGATAGAGTACACACACTGAATTCAAACTCAAACCATTTATTGATGTAATGATCAGAGGCAGGGGACCCAGAATTCAACCAGACCAGCAGAGGTTCAGATCAGGTTCTTTATTAACAAAAATAAAAAAAAAAAACAGGGAAAAAAGCCAAAAAGACCGTAGAACCAAAAGATGGCAGAAAAACAAACAGTCCAGCAGGGCAGGTAAAAACAGGAACAGACAGGCAGAACAGGATGGCTCAGGTTTCTGGGGACAAGAGGGTCAAAAATCCAAAAGCAAAACATACACTGAATGTTGCAGGAGAAGACTCACCCATAAACTCAACAAGACGACCAGGCACTGATGTCTGGTCTCAACAGTTTATATGGAGGTGGAAACAGGTGAAACCAGTGAGGAAATTTGCAGGAGGGGTGGAGTTAAGCAGGTGTGCGGAGTAAGTAATCAGACCAGTCATCAGTGCCAAGGCCCAAAACAAGAACTCAGGAACCAAACCTAAACAGGAACAAAAGAAAACTCAAAACAGAGAAAACTAAACAGAGGCAGAAGACAAACTATTACAGAGCACATGATGAGAATCAGAACTAACACAGAGACAGGATAACTAAAACAGTACACAAGCTAAACAAGAATACAGGCAAGACAGAACCCAAAACAGAACCCGAGGCAGGAGAGAGGACTAATAGATCAAATAATACACCTAAACCAAGACAGAACCCAGAATATCACAATTGAACCAACTTTTTACCAAAACTGCAAGTTTTTTTAAAAAAGAGATAAGACTGAGTGCTCTCTGAACTCTTTGAAGGGGGTGGAACTTGGTTTGTGATTGGTTTGGAGGATGTAATGACTGTAATATTAATCTACGTGATAGGCTAGAATGCAAAAGGAAGGAAAACTGTTCTTCTATTGAACTTTTAATGTCCCTTTTTTATCATATATATGTATCACATATGATATATATTGTCGATGAATTATTGTCCGGGCCTACTTCAGACACTCTTCTGTCATTCTCTCATCCTTTGGAAATAACTTCAATCTGTTTTTGGGTACTGACGGACATAACAGCTCCCCTTTTTAGAAGCCATCCTCTTCTCACATGGAGTAGTCATACATGCTAGTACGACATGCTGTTAAATTAACTGGCTGGTGTATCAGCTGTGGTGTGGAGGTAAGGGGGGCTGTTTGCTTGATGGTGTTATCTAATTGGAGAATATGAATGATGTAGAATGATAAAATGTTTTCTGATTTGTTTGTTTTCGAGCAAATGAAACAAAGCTGGCTGCCTATGAAAAGGGCCTTTGGTACCCGCTCTTGACATTCACATGGCATCATCAGTGCACAACAGATAATATTATACCCCCAAAATCCACAGAAAAATTCAATTTATTGTCATGACCCCTTTAAGGCTGCATTGGTCATTTATACATCAGTAATCAAGCTAGCTATGTACGGATAGAAAGGAGTTGTCAAAAACAAAGCCATGCTTTGCAGAACAGGAGGATGTGTGAAGTGGTAAAGGTAGTGCAATATTGAGCATTAGGCACAAAATTCTCATCTCCCTCCAAAACATTTTCGGTAAAATGTTTTGGAGGTACATGAAGCTATGTTGAAAAAGATGTCTATTATTATTTGTATTTAGAAGAACTCAAGCCAGAAGTGTTTGGCTAGTGACCAACTCAAACAACAATGGCTGAAGTCCAGTCCCAGTTTTCTCATGGTGCAATTCAGCGTGAGATGAGACATCCAACAAGTTAATAAAGAGAATTGATAATTATGACACAACACTACTTTCTGTGTCATTGTGCTTTCCGGCCTTAGTACAGCAGCTGGCTGGTCTGGTTAGTGACTGGCATCACTACATCCTACCTCGAAATTCCAATACTGGCTTAAAATTACTTAAATTGACCTTTATGGGGCTGTCATTTGATTGGTGGAACAGTGATGGAGTGACCTTTTGCCACCTACCTATGGTTGTACAGAAAATAGAGACAGGCAAAATCATCAGTCATGTCTAAAGCATTTTGTAAAAAGGGATATAGTACCATATTTGAAACTAGGTATTAGTATAAAGAGGCTAAAGAATCACAGAATTCTGTGTCGAAACAACAGTAGTTTAGAAGTTTTTTATGCATTAGTGATTCATTGGTCAGAATTAAGTTGTTGAACAAACAAATCAGTCTTATTTTTTAAAACCTAAGTGGAAATTTTTTTTCAAACGCATTTAACAGTTTTGTTCATTTTATGATGTTGTGGGAAATCCTCCAGCCCTTTTTTAAGGTCTAACTTAGGCCGTTTCTCAATTCACGAGAACGCGAGTACGGACTCGCGTTCTCGTCAAGTCCGGTCTTGGCGAGAACACAGGAAGATCGGACTTGACAAGAACGCGAGCACGCAGCACGTATGGTGTATTGGAACAGAAGCGTACTTGTGACGTCATGAGACGCACAGTTCTTTAGCATTTCTTTAACATTCAAAACTATTTATATACTACACCACAATAAATCTTATTGAAATTTTTTTTAAAACAACATTTTTAATTTCTAAAAAGCCTAAAAATTATCTTGCCGCGGTGCATTCTGGGAAAGCGGTCAGTCTGAAGAACGCACAAGTCTGCTCTGATGCATGCTCGATAAAGAGGGCGGGGCGAGAACAACATCCGGGGAATTCGGCGCGTTCTCGCTCTGGCGTTCTCGGCAATCGGAACAGTGCTCGGGCTGAGGCTGATGACGTGTCACGAGCACACGAGACCGCTCAAGAACGCATATTGAGAAACGGCCTTATTCTTGTTATTTCTGGCATTTCTGTCTGTATGCTGCCATTCTCCTCCTGCACAACAGTAATTAACAATAATCCGATGCACCTGTGGGCCGCCTTCTGCGGTAGCGCAATCAAGCTCATCTCCTTAACCTGATCCTCTGCCTAAATATACTGGACCCCAGAAGACAGACGGTGGGATTGCTGGGAACTGAATGGAACAAAGAGAAAAGCTGTATATTTAGGAACACAATATTATTTTTTTCTTCATAACACAAAACTAATAAACAGAATTTGGTGGATGGAAGCTATAGATGTAACACACCAATGTAACACACTAATGGTGGTTTGCACGGTTTGCACCCCGCCATAATAAGAAAGATGAAGAAGACAGACAGTGGCAGAATATTAAAAGCCTTGTGGAAGTAAATGTCCAGTGGTTCTCCTTGCCTGATCTCAAGTTCTCACCACAGCCACATTTCCATGGATTTCCCTGCCTTGCCTTACTCTTGACAGACATTTACTGTATGCTGAGCTTCTGTATTCTGGACTACGACCTGGACTATTTTCACGACATCGATCTCAAGTCTATCCAACGGATTTGTCTTCCTGTCTCTGCCTGCACGGTATCGATCCATGCCCGTCCTACAAAACTGATTCTAGCCTTTGCCATCCTGTCGATCAGCTTATACCTGTCACCTTCTGCTGTGAGCAGCTTGCTCTCAGCATCACCAGGCTTCTGCTTGCCTGCATCAGGTCTCAGGTTCCTCATTATTAATAAATCTTTTAAGTGTAACACTGTCTGGTAGAATATTGTTGCTCTATCTGACAGTTGGCATTACAATTATTTCTATGCAAGTATTTATGCAGACCAATAAAGCCCAACCTGCCCCAATGGCAATGTTACTGCCTATCAGCTTTGAACCTGTTCAAAAATTATTCATAGTACCTAACTTAAAATTCAAGGTTAGAAAATTCCAAACATTTGGCAAAACGTTTATGTTGATGATGTTAATGACTCATATAATGCATTTTTGAAAATATTTGCAAGAATGTATGATAATTATTGTCCTCTAAAAATATAAAAAAACACAAAAATACAGATGGACTCCCTGAATGACAAGAAGTTTGGAAAAGCATTGTAAAAAGAAGAAGAGGTTGTGTATGGATTTCATTAATTGTCCAACCCAGAAAAAGAAGACAAACATAAAACTGACATCAATTATGAAAATGCAAAAAAAGTGTTATTATGATCAACTACTGCAAAAATATAGACATGATATTAAAGGTACTTGGAAGTCATTAAAAATCAGAAAAACAGGGACTTCTTGATAAATATTAAACATAACAATACCGATGGGGAAAATAAAGAGAATATTGTTAAAGCCTTTAATAATTTTGTTAATATTGGTCCTAAATTATTAAATGAGTTGCCCAAGGTTAAGGAGGAAAAAGTGAGTAATATTAAAACAATGTTTTGTGTAGTGAGTGAAAGGGAGGTGATAGAAGTGGTTAGAAAATTTAGAAATAAAAAAATCCACCGACTGTAATGATACTGATGTCTATTGTGAAAGAAGTAATTTACTGTATTAGAAATTGCCATGGTTTTTAGGTGTTTGGCCCACATGCAGAACACAGTCGGGAGACAACAAACAGTTAAGATGTTTATTTAGGCTGATAAACACGAATAAATGCTCACAGAGTGAGCCGCAGACAATGATCGGGACGTCGGGATTAAAAGAACTGCGGGAGAGAAAGGGACAGATTAACGAGAGCAAGTGCGGGAATCTACGCTGCGTCAAGCTCTGCTTACCGCCAGGTATGGAGAACCTGTCCGGAGGAGGTGGAGTGGAAGAACGGACTCTGCAGTTCTCTTACTCTTGGTGGAACTAGGTGACTGAGCGACAGGTGAGCTGGCAGGTGGAACAAAGGCGGGGAGCTCGAGCAGCACCACAGCAGAGAGCAGGAACGGAGAGCAGCTGAAGGAACCGGGGTGAATCCAGGGAAGGGAACTCTTGTCCGGCTTGGTAACACCAAGAGGGATCGAGGGGAATGCCAGAGCAGGATCTGAGTGGCAGGGATTCAGGAGCCAGTTTTCAGCGCTAGGAGAAGCGACCGGTGAGTAATCCAAAGCACAAAACGAACTACGAGAAACAGGAGACAAAGGTTAGCACAGGGAATCTGGAATATCTGAGACACAGGAACGAGGAACTGTCGAAGGACAGTGGCCACAAAGTGTACCACAATGGTTTAACACTCAACTACAGTCACCTGTGAGGAAAAAAGAGTAGAGAACAGGCCGTGCAGACAGCACAGCCTGCAGAATCCTGACAGTATTGTATAGAAGTAATTTACTGTGTAGAAGTAATTTACTGTATATCTTACCTATATTTTTAATGAATCCTTCTTTACTGGAAATTGTCCAGATAGAATGAAAATAGCTAAGGTGTTTCCAATCTACACTGAAAAAAAAATGCTTTGGATCTACTTAATTCAATAGTGGACATTGTTTGCACTCAAACCTTTTGCTTTTGCAGCAGCCCATAATGTGTTAATTCAAGATGATTTGTTCACTTTATTTCAACACAACTCAATCACTTCCCTTGAAAACTATTAAATGTGTGTAAATGTGGCAAATATATGTGTATATCTATATGTTTATGTTTATATATATATATATATATATACAGTGGTGTGAAAAAGTGTTTGCCCCATTCCTCATTTCCTGTTCCTTTGCATGTTTGTCACACTTAAGTGTTTCGGAACATCAAACCAATTTAAACAATAGTCAAGGACAACACAAGTAAACACAAAATGCAATTTGTAAATGAAGTTGTTTATTATTAAAGGTGAAAAAAAATCTAAACCATCATGGCCCTGTGTGAAAAAGTGATTGCCCCCTAAACCTAATAACTGGTTGGGCCACCCTTAGCAGCAACAGCTGCAACCAAGCGTTTGCGATAACGTGCAATGAGGCTTTTACAGCGTCCTGGAGGAATTTTGGCCCACTCATCTTTGCAGTATTGTCCTAATTCAGTTACATTAGAGGGTTTTCGAGCATGAACGGCCTTTTTAAGGTCATACCACAACATCTCAATAGGATTCAGGTCAGGACTTTGGCTAGGCCACTCCAAAGTTTTCATTTTGTTTTTCTTCAGCCATTCAGTGGTGGACTTGCTGGTGTGTTTAGGATCATTGTTCTGCTGCAGAACCCAAGTTCGTTTCAGCTTGAGTACAGGAACAGATGGTCGGACATTCTCCTTCAGGATCTCTTGGTAGACAGCAGAATTCATAGTTCCTTTTATCACGGCAAGTCTTCCAGGTCCTGAAGCAGCAAAACAGCCCCAGACCATCACACTACCACCACCACCACCATATTTTACTGTTGGTATGATGTTCTTTTTCTGAAATGCAGTGTTCCTTCTACGCCAGATATACTTGGACACACACCTTCTAAAGAGTTCCACTTTTGTCTCATCGGTCCACAGAATATTGTCCCAAAAGTCTTGGGGATCATCAAGATGTGTTTTGGAGAAATTGAGAAGAACTTTGATGTTCTTTTTGCTCACCAGTGGTTTTCTCCTTGGAACTCTGCCATGCAGGCCATTTTTGCCCAGTCTTTTCCTGATGGTGGAGGCTGGTCATGAACACTGACCTTAACTGAGGCAAGTGAGGCCTGCAGTTCTTTGGACGTTGTTGTGGGGTCTTTTGTGACCTCTTGGATGAGTCGTCGCTGCACTCTTGGGGTAATTTTGGGCGGCCGGCCACTCCTGGGAAGGTTCACTACTGTTCCATGTCTTCGCCATTTGTGGATAATGGCTCTCACTGTGGTTCGCTGGATCCCCAAAGCTTTGGAAATGGCTTTATAACCCTTTCCAGACTGATAGATCTCAATTACTTTCTTTCTCAATTGTTCCTGAATTTCTTTGGGTCTCGGCATGATGTGTAGCTTTTAAGGATCTTCTGGTGGACCTTACTGTGTCAAGCAGCTCCTATTTAAGTGATGCCTTGATTGTGAACAGGTGTGGCAATAATCAGGCCTGGGTGTGGCTAGAGAAATTGAACTCAGGTGTGGACAACCACAGTTATAGTATGTTTTAACAAGGGGGGCAATCACTTTTTCACACAGGGCCATGATGGTTTGGATTTTTTTTGACCTTCATTTACAAATTGCATTTTGTGTTTACTTGTGTTGTCCTTGACTATTGTTTAAATTGGTTTGATGTTCCGAAACACTTAAGTGTGACAAACATGCAAAGGAACAGGAAATGAGGAAGGGGGCAAACACTTTTTCACACCACTGTATATATATATATATATATATATATATATATATATATATATATATATATATATATATATATATATGTATGTATGTATGTATGTATGTATGTATGTATGTATGTATGTATGTATGGTGTGTGTGTGTGTGTGTGTGTGTGTGTGTGTGTGTGTGTGTTTGTGATTATACATATAACGTACATATATACATACATACATATATAGATGTATATATATATACATCTATATATGTATATGGACAATAGTTATTTAGTTTTTTCTTGTTTATATACTGCTGAGTCCCTAGATTTTTACATTGAATAGGGTAGGGAACTATAAGCCTTGGCTTCAGCTTTTTCCTTTTTTGGTAAATTACCGGTTTATAGAATTATGTTTCATAATTTTTAGCAATGTTAGAAATTTACCTTGGCTGGTCAAGGTAAGACATACACCTGCATATGAATGATATTGTCAGAGATTATGGCAAGACACTCTGTGATTCTGTGATCCTTCTCTGAAACAAAGGCTTGTGACCTTTAAGTCATCAAGAATCTAAAAGCACAGCAGTGCTGTGCACATATATTCTGATAATGATGTCTAATTAACACTTGATCACTTGCGGAGCCCTCCTGTGTAAATCAGTCTCTGAGAGAGTCAACAGCCTATTTTTCCATAACATGGACATATAGCTTGATTCAGATACAATTTAAAGATGTTACACCAACTTCTGACTTATGTCTCTTAAGTTTTGGGTTAGACAAACATATCCAAGCTGATGTTTTGCTGTGGCAGTATGAAATAAAGCCTACAGAGAGCCGTCCATTTGAGTACACAACTGTGTATAGCAGCAGTGAGCTCTGTGAACGTATGTTTTTAATGTTACAACAGGAACAATTGTCATCATTATGATTCTGACCTTTTCTTAAGACACAGCTTGACTCCATTTGTGTATGACTTTGAAGAAGAAAAAGGATATTTCAAAATGGCAAATTGCAACTGGTTCTGTCTATAATGTTTACAATAATGTAACTGGGACAGTAATTTTGTTCAATAGTCTAAAACAGTCAAATGTGATGATGATATGCAAAGGGATTTATTGTTTCACGGAGCTGCAAATAGTCTCATCATGATTGTGAAAGCAGTTTAATGAATAGGAAGTTTAGAGGAAACAAAAGACTTACTCAGATTTGTCACAGTCTTAGCTGTATTGCTATGAACAAATCAAGTAAAAAACTTTCACAAAGAGATTTCCTTTTTTCTTACATGTATTCCTGGAAAGGAGAAGTGGTGACAGCAGCAGGTCACTAATGGAGAAGATTATTTTCCCAGTCCTGCGGTCACTTTTGAACAAAACAAAACCAGGTGTACACTGTGTTTGCCAAAAAATTATAAAATAAGTTTATTCCAGTGAACACTATCATTGAATGCTTGACTGGTGGTTCTATCAATGCAGCCTTCAGTTCTGAATTGGCACATATTGATCTATCTCTTGGATGACTGTGCTGAACACTTGAAATCGTATTAGTGAGTATATCCTTTTAGTCCAACTTTGGACAAGCATTTTAACTTTTTTTTCAAAAGTGAATTTTTATGTCTAGTAGGTTTTCCAAAACTCATTTGGCCTATTTATCAAAACCTGGAGTGCATATTTGTGCAACGATAATCTTAGGAGAAGTTACATTTGTGATTTATGAAGCCATGTGCTTACTGATCAACCCAAAAATATAAACAACCAGTTTTTGATCAATCTGGTGACTAGACAGAACTGCTATTCACATTCCTCTCCTCATTTCTCATTTATAATCCCCTGTACTATTTCACTTAATTAAATGTATGTGTTGTATGTAATGAATTGACTCCATCCATCCATCCATCCATCCATCCGACCTGAAAGTCGCCCCTCTGCAACCTGCGGCCCTCACATGAAGCCTAAGGAAATCCTTCACAAAGAGAGTGAGAGCTGCTTCCTCGTTGCTGGCCCCAATGGCTAACTGCCCCTGCAGAAATTAATTGCAACTGGATGCACCAAAGTCGACAGAACGGAACAACAATAGCAGAGTTTTGTGTGTGTGTGCGCATGCGGAGCAGGGTTGCTTTCCGTGTCAGGGAAAGAGGGGCAGACCTGCTCAGCGCTGTGTGTGCGTGGATTTTTTGTGCATTTGTGGATTTTTTTTGTGCTCGCATAAATCGAGCTGTGGATGTGTGGATCTTGTACTGTGCATGTATGAATCACATATGTGTATTTGTGAATATTGAGACCCTTCTGGCTCCATACCACTCTAGCTAAGGGGCCTTGGCTCTCTGCTAGTTTTTCAACAGTGTGAAACAAAAATATTACATTTATTACACATACCTTTATCACTAAAAGAGACAGAGTAATAAGTAAACATCTGACACCGAGAGCAGAATAAAGGGGAAGATTTAGACAGATGAAGAAAAAACATGTAAAACAAAAAAGCAGTCCCAAACGTAAAATGCAGCAATACATAATATGTGCTTTAACGTGATTATCTGTTAGAATAACAAGGATACAGCAAAGAGAATTCAGATCAAATCAAAAGAGTCTGAAACACCAGATAGATCCACTAAATACACTGTGAAAACAGGAAATGACGCAATACGACCCAATCTTATGCAATGTTTCCTATTTTGCACTTCCAAACAGTTAACTTCTAAACATTAATTGTGTCAGGGTTTAGTTTTGGTCTGGCTTTTTCTCTGTTATTTTTCAGTTCCTCCTCCTGTCACTCAGCTCACCCTCCACTCCCTTAGCAATCAGTCACACCTGTTAGACCCTAATCAGTCTGAACTCACTCCACTTGCCAGCCTCCCTACATAAACTCCCTTCAGTTTGCTCCTGGTCGCCGGTTTGTCTTCAGTCAACCTCAACACCAGCTCCTGCACCCTTCAACTCCCGTCCGGTAACAGACTCAGGTTCTCATCATCCACTACCCACTGTTTACAATAAACTCTCAAAACCAGCTCTGTGTGTGCGTGCTCTGTCCGGGTTCATCTAAGACAAATTGGACCACAAAATAATTCTGGCACTACCTTGTGTACATCATCTGAGACCTTGAGGTGGCATTTGAAAGCATGATAATACCATTTTTGTGGCCATATACATGTTTTAAAAATAGATCTGAGTACATGACTAAAAGTTATCTTTAGGTTCTCATTATTTCTGTGACTCAAATGATCATCCATTTCTCCAGTCCCTTTCTTCATTTAATAGTGTTTAGGCATATTTTAAATATGTTTTACCATTGATTTTAGGGTTTTTTCAAAGTGAATATCCTCCTTTTTTGTGTTTATTGTAAGACCAAACATTGACATTTTGCAGCTATTTCTGTTCACAGCTGATAAACACTCCAGTGACAAAATGCAGTTTTCTTAAGAAAAGTATTTTCACAATTAATTTTTAGGATATCTGACTTCTCTATGGTGAGATTTTCAAGCCACAACATTACTACTTATGTGATGTTTTATCTTTTTAACAGAAGTATTGCAAGGAAACACAACTTTAAAGTGGTGTCAGAGGGATTTGCTTGAGTCTTTGTTGCACTGAGCTTCATAAAACTTTTTTTTACACCATGCTGATCTGACACACACACACACAACAGCAAGTAACGCATCAAACACAATATACTTTGCACTTGTCCCACATACCGGGATGCAAAAATAGTCAGATATACCATGTGAGTGTGAAGGTGTTCTCGGTTATTTCTTTGGAAAAAGTATTTAGAGTGCAAGTGCTTTAGCTAAAACAGGAGGGGGTCTGCAGTGTGATTCTTTCATTGTACTGCATGCAACCAACAGGGGGTTCTTGGGGGAGAAAACAGACATGAAGAGCAGTCGTTTTCATTTTCAAACAAGTGTTTGTGCAACATCCCACTAGAACTTTTTACTTCAAACACATAGGAAATTCTTTGTGCATCAAGTTGCACTAGTTCCATGTGATGAATAGAATAGGATAGAATACTTTTCTTTATTGTAATCACAAAATGTACAATGTGATTATAAGCTGTTTGTATCAGGTGCACATATCTATGCATAGATCTGTGTGGAGGCTTGTGGTATTTCTCTCTCTCCTACAGGGTGCAACTGGCAGGCTGCAGCCACAGGTGTTGTCGTTCAACCCTAATCAAGGAGGAGCCAAAAGGGAGCAGGAGTCACGAGGAAGGTGTCAGTGCCATTCCTCCATGGTCACATCCTGAGGCAAAAGTGGACATGAGGGTCTTTGAAATGAGAAAGACCTGGAAGCTAAATTAAGTAGGAGTAAAAACAAATGTACACCTTAGAAACTCATACTACAATTACTTTAAAATATACACAGATGGTTCTAAGAACACAAACGGGTGTGTGGGAATAGGAATTTACATACCAGAGATCAATTATCGATTTTCACAGCAGAAATGGTGGCAATAATAATAAAATTGCAATGGGTGGAGGAGGTTCAACCAGAAAGGGTGGTGGTGTACACGCACTCAAAAACAGTTCTAGAAAGTTTTCACAGGACAACAGAAAAGACTATTAGAAATTCAACACAGTTTATTTTGGTTATAAAGGGGTGGTATAGATGTTCAGTTTTGTCATGTACCAGCACACGAAGGGGTAAAAAACAGTGAAATGGCACATAAATTGGCTAAAAGGGCTTTAAAAGAGGCAATAAATTACTATCCCTGTTGGAAAAGGGGAGGGTAAATCAATTATCAAATGTAAAGAAATTGAAATTGGGCAAATGAGGTGGAATCAAGACAAAAAAAGAAATTTAAAAACAATACAAATATCTGTATTAATAAGGAATTTTAGTGACAGAAATACACTCAACAAAAATATAAACAAAATATAAACGCAACACTTCCGGTTTTGCTCCCATTTTTTATGAGATTGAGACTCAAAAGATCTAAAACTTTTTCCACATACACAATGTCACAATTTCCCTCAAATATTGTTCACAAACCAGTCTAAATCTGTGATAGTGAGTACGTCTCCTTTGCTGAGATAATCAATCCCACCTCACAGGTGTACCATATCAAGATGCTGATTAGACACCGTGATTAGTGCACAGGTGTGCCTTAGACTGCCCACATTAAAAGGCCACACTGAAAGGGGCAGTTTTGTTTTATTGTGGGGGAGGGGGGACTCAGAAAATCAGTCAGTATCTGGTGTGACCACCATTTGCCTCACGCAGTGCAACACATCTCCTTCACACAGAGTTAATCAGGTTGTCAATTGTCGCCTGTGGAATGTTGGTCCACTCCTCTTCAATGGCTGTGCGAAGTTGTTGGATACTGGCAAGAACTGGTACACCCTGTCAAATACGCCATCCAGAGCATCCCAAACATGCTCAATGGGTAGGGATGGGAATCAAAAACCGGTTCCTGTTCAGAACCGGTTCCACGTGTTCCAATTCCAATGCACCATTTGGCAGCTCGCTTAACGATTCTCTTATCGATTCCAGGCAGGACCAGAGCCGGGCAGCACGACTTACGTCACGTTTTTTACGCAAGTTACGCACACGGCATTCAGTAAGCAAGTACGACGTGACCAGGTGTAAGTCTAGAAAAGCAAAACAAAAAAAATGGCGCCCCATCGGGTAAAGCGATCGAAAGTCCGGTCAACAAGGAAAAATCAGTGGATCATTAGCTATACCTAAAACTAATACGTTCGTGGTGATTTAATGAATTTAGCGTTAATCAATAAGAAAATAAAAGCATAAATTGTCGTCTCGATCACTGTGTATGGGGGCGGCCATTATTGCCCGACATCACATCCTGTGACGTAATGTCGCGGTAAGGCACTGCGCTCTACAACAATTGTTTCGGATTTCGAGAGGACTTAACCATTGAAATTCATGAGAGCTATTGTTGAAGCAACAATGCTCACGTGCATGGCCCTTGGATGTTCCAATACATCGGGTAAAAGTGAAAAAAGCTGTTTTTTCACCTTTCCAATTCATGATCCACCACGGGCTCTTTTGTTGGATTGCCAACTTGCCATCAAACTTCTGGCCAGAGAGAAAAAAACGTCGTCTGTAGCCAACATTTAGAAGAAGAATGTCTTCAAGATGACATGAGAGCGAGACTTTTCGGTAGGTTTTTCTTTTTTATAATGTAGAATTTGCCGGAACATTTGTTTACCGACCAGAGGGGCGGAGTGATATGACACACTTAAAAAGAATGCTCACTGTTGTGAAGCCCACTTATTTTATGCGACTTTGGTCTTATTTTTTCTAAAGTCGCTTGTAAATTTCATGAGTTGTGGGGTTGCAGTTTTTTGGGCTTATTTCTGAAAGTGAAGTCGATTGTTTGGGGTCTAAACTAAGTAACGCTGAAATATCCCACCGCCTCATAACGCACTGCAGCTCATCCTGACAGGAGCAGAGAGTAAACTCAGAAAGAGCCGCTCTGACCGTATTTTCTGCAGTTTACGCTTGCAATAACTGATGATAACTCCTGAAAGTAGATTAGGCGGTGCAGATCACCATTTTGAGCAGAGATTGGTTCTAAAGATGAGTTTTATACTCATCTTATAACATTGCAGAACCCAACCTATAAACCGTACTTTAATGTTTATTTGTTGTCTTTTTATGTCTCTAAAATGTAAAATTAGTATTACTTTAAATTTAAATGCTTAATACCATGTCTATTTTTGTTTAAGAGGTTAAAAAATTTTCCCCAAATTGGACTCGATAAGAGAATCGAATCGTTTCACAGAATCTATAAGGGAATCGGAATCGTGAAAATCTTATCAATTCCCAACCCTATCAATGGGCTGACATGTCCGGTGAGTATGTCGGCCATGCAAGAACTGGGACATTTTCAGCTTCCAAGAATTGTGTACAGCTCCTTGCAACATGGGGCCATGCATTATCCTGCTGCAACATGAGGTGATGTTCTTGGATGTATGGCACAACAATGGGCCTCAGGATCTTGTCACGGTGTATTTGTGCATTCAAATTTCCATCAATAAAATGCAACTGTGTTCTTCGTCCATAAAAGACGCCTGCCCATACCATAACCCCACCGCCACCATGGGCCACTCGATCCACAATACTGACATCAGAAAACCACTCACCCACATGACGCCACACACGCTGTCTGCCATCTGCCCTGAACAGTGTAAACCGGGAGTCATCCGTGAAGAGAACACCTCTCCAACATGCCAGACACCAGCGAATGTGAGCATTTGCCCACTCAAGTCAGTTACGACGACGAACTGGAGTCAGGTGGAGACCCCAATGAGGATGACGAGCATGCAGATGAGCTTCCCTGAGACGGTTTCTGACATTTTGTGCAGAAATTCTTTGGTTATGTTAACCGATTGTTTCAGCAGCTGTCCGAGTGGCTGGTCTCAGATGATCTTTGAGGTGAACATGCTGGATGTGGAGGTCCTGGGCTGGTGTGGTTACACGTGATCTGCGGTTGTGAGGCTGGTTGGATGTACTGCCAAATTCTCTGAAACGCCTTTGGAGACGGCTGATGGTAGAGAAATGAACATTCAATACACGAGCAATAGCTCTGGTTGACATTCCTGCTGTCAGCATCCCAATAGCACGCCCCCTTAAATCTTGTGACATCTGTGGCATTGTGCTGTGTGATAAAACTGCACCTTTTAGAATGGCATTTTATTGTGGGCAGTCTAAGGCACACCTGTGCACTCATGGTGTCTAATCAGCATCTTGATATGGTACACCTGTGAGGTGGGATGGATTATCTCAGCAAAGGAGAAGTGCTCATTTTCATAGATTTAGACCTGTTTGTGAACAATATTTGAGGGAAATGTTGATATTGTGTATGTGGAAAAAGTTTTAGATCTATGAGTCTCAATCTCATAAAAAATGGAAGCAAAACCAGAAATGTTGCGTTTATATTTTTGTTGAGTGTAGAAGAGAAGAAGGAGCTATGGTGAGACAAAGAGTAGGACATACTTATTTCAATGATATGTTCAGTGGCGCCTCCAGATATGTTTCATAGGGGTGGCCAGATGGGGCCACTTAAACTGGGGTGGCACACTGAGACTAAAAGCCATAATTTCAGGATTTTATTCTACTGTTGAAGTAGAAATCTATCTTAAAGACTTAAGTAAACGCCTACTAATATCTTTTGGTTTATTGTTTGACTTTTAATGTTACTAATGATCTAATGTGCATAGACCAATAACAGTACAGTCAACATTTTGAGTTGAACAACAATTCCTTTCTATTGTGTAATTATATTAGGAATAAGGTGTACATTTATTCATTTATTGAAAAACAAAACAATTAGTAGGGGAAAGTAGATACTGGCAGATACAAATAAAAGCGTAATAGAAGTTCAGAAGGACATGGCATGGGGTGGCGCCACTGGATATGTTGTATATGATTGGAAGGAAAAAATAATGATAAATGTGAGGGATGTGGAGAAAAAGAAAATGTAGACCATTTTGTTGAACTGAAATGTATAGAAATGAAAGAATGACTACACGTAGTAGTAAGAAAGTCAGGAAAAGAATGGGATAGAAAGAATATTGAGAGAACAATTAAGAGAACAATGAGAAAATCTGTATAATTAGGAAAGCATTATTCATTTATCTGCATAACACAAAACTAATAAACAGAGTTTAGAGGTGGCGGTATGCACCTGTAATCTGTTTGCAACCTGCCATAATAAGAAAGAAGAAGAAGAAGACATCAGAGCATTTGCTCACCCAGAGTGGTAACCTGACTAGACCTTTCTCCGGCTAACTGTGGCTTGGTTTTAGATCTTGTTTACCTGAGACTAATCCACGCTTCGTCTCTTCAAAGTCTGGTTTCTGTCACTGGATGTTTGCCCAGTTACACCTGGTTCCTGTATTCCTGAGAAGATTCAAGTAAACCTGCCAAGCAGTGTATTCAACACCCTTCCCAGTACTCCTGCAAATCTCTGCTCCTGCTTCAACCAAGACTCACCTTATCATTCTGCTGAACCTCTGCCTGCTTGTCCACCCTTCTCCATGATCGACCTGGGACGAACCGCAGAGAAACGTTCCACAAGCCATCATTCAGACTGTCAACAACAGCTCTCCATGCTTCGACTCACTACCTCCCTAGAGCCTTCCACTATTCAACTCAGAGTGTTGAGGTTCTAGACAGAGCATCTGACTTTTATGTACACAAATATCCAAGTTGAGGCATTGGACGCCTTTTTGACGCTCAAAAGGCGTTTGGTCTGGACGCAGCATTATATTGCAGTGTTACAAATATATGACTATAATGTAACTAGGTCCGTCCGTCCGTCTTCTTCCGCTTATCCGGGGTCGGGTCGCGGGGGCAGCAGCTTCAGTAGGGAGGCTCAGACGTCCCTCTCCCCGGCCACTTGGGCCAGCTCCTCCGGAGGAATCCCAAGTAGTTCCCAGGCCAGCCGGGAGACATAGTCCCTCCAGCGTGTCCTGGGTCTTCCCCTGGGCCTCCTCCCGGTGGGACATGCCCGGAACACCTCACCAGGGAGGCGTCCAGGAGGCATCCTAACCAGATGCCCGAGCCACCTCAACTGGCTCCTCTCGACGTGGAGGAGCAGCGGCTCTACTCTGAGTCCTCCCCGGATGACTGAGCTCCTCACCCTATCTCTAAGGGAGAGCCCAGACACGGAGAAAACTCATTTCAGCCGCTTGTATCCGGGATCTCGTTCTTTCGGTCACGACCCAAAGCTCATGACCATAGATGAGGGTAGGAACGTAGATCGACCGGTAAATCGAGAGCTTCGCCTTTTGGCTCAGCTCTCTCTTCACCACAACGGATCGGTACAGCGCCCGCTTCACAGCAGACGCTGCACCGATCCGCCTGTCGATCTCCCGCTCCATCTTCCCCTCATTCGTGAACAAGACCCCAAGATACTTGAACTCCTCCACTAGGGGCAGCACATCCTCCCCAACCCGGAGAAGGCACTCTACCCTTTTCCGGTTCAAGACCATGGTCTCGGATTTGGAGGCACTGATTCTCATCCTGGCTGCTTCGCACTCGGCTGCGAACCGCTCCAGTGAGAGCTGTAGATCACACCCTGATGAAGCCAATAGGACCACGTCATCCGCAAATAGCAGAGACACAATCCTAAGGCCACCAAAACGGATCCCCTCAACACCTTGGCTGCGCCTAGAAATTCTGTCCATAAAAGTTATGAACAGAATCGGTGACAAAGGGCAACCTTGGCGGAGTCCAACTCTCACTGGAAACGAGTCCGACTTACTGCCGGCAATGCGGACCAGACTCTGACACCGGTCGTACAGAGACCTGACAGCCCTTATTAAAGGGTCCGGTACTCCATACTCCCTGAGTACCCCCCCACACGATCCCTCGGGAGACACGGTCGAATGCCTTCTCCAGATCCACAAAGCACATGTAGACTGGTTGGGCAAACTCCCATGCCCCCTCCAGAATCCTGCTGAGGGTGTAGAGCTGATCCAGTGTTCCACGGCCAGGACGAAAACCACACTGCTCTTCCTGAATCCGAGATTCGACTATCCCGACGGACCCTCCTTTCCAGAACCCCTGAATAGACCTTTTGTAACTAGGTGGTTTTAGTAAATTATCGCGGTCTTTGTAATTTCCTATTTATGTTGGACCGCAACTGCATCATTGCCCTCATTGAGTTTGAATTCAGATTGCTTTAACTAATTATCATTGAGGTGTTTATCTTCTTTTAGACTAAGGTGATTTTGAATATGTGAAAGTTAAAGAGCTATTTTTGTACACTATCCTGCTGCTTTCTCTTTGGAAGCCAGAACTACCTGGGTCATTTTAATAGGGAAACTTAAGCTTTCAGTTGGACCCGCTCCTCCAGTTGTGGTCCTTCACAGCCTTGTACTCTCTTTTACGCTTTTACAGCTTTTCATGGCACGGGTGCGAGGTCCGTACAGACCTCATGCTGTACAACAGTCAGGAAATGGGGTTGAAGGAGAGGGAGAAGATATGCGGCAAAGGTCCACGGGCATCAAGCTCTAATATCAAACTGGTATGGGTTGTTTTAAGATACTGTATAAAAAGTTACTGTTTCTTAAAATGGAAACAGTGTACATACAAAACAGACAACAAAGAGTTTTTTTTATTAAATTTTGCCATAGCTTCTTTTTTATTCACTTTCTTAATGTGCACAATGTCAACATTGCAAGGGGCTGCATGAAAATCTATGAATTTCAAAGGGACATGCTTTTTATGCCATAAAATTACTGCAAGCAAAACTTTCTGTTCAGAGAAATGGCTTGTGTTGGACAGAAACTGGTTGGATATTTCCAGAATGACAGCTGAGATTATGTCTGCTTTCCTTATTATGCAGCTTGGATAAATTCAATTAAATTTGCTTTTGTATAGCGCCAATTCGCAACACGTCAGGAAGGAAACCCAGAATGTCACGATTTGGTTTTTTTGTTGGTTTAGTTTTGTACTTCTTTTTATTTTACAGATTCTGTCTTAGGTTTAGGTTCTGTCATAATTTGAGTTCCTGCCTTTAGTTTAGTTTCTGTTTTTGTCATGGTGCAGCTTTGTCTGCTGCACCATGCACATATTCAGGGCACTTTTCACCCTCCATACACCCCAGTCTCCTCTCCACCTCAGCAATCATCTACACCTGCCAGCCACTAATCAAGCCAGGACTCAATCCACCTGTCAGCTTCTCTATTTAAACCTCCCTCAGTTTGCCCTTCCCTGTCGGCTCGTCTGTTTACCTGTGTTCTTGACTGCTCGCCTTACCTTTTCATTACCAGCCCGGGTTCCCTTCATCTCCGGCCGTCTGCCTGTTGTGGTTCTGGTTCTGCTCTCACTCCGGTCCAGCAAGTATTCATTCATTCAGTCATGCTGCTTAATTCTGCTGGTCTAGTTCTGGTTCCAAGTCTCTACTCTGCCGTGCTGCTGTCAAGTTATAGTTCCAAGTCTCCACTCTGCTGTGTTGCTGCTCCTGCTGCCTCCATGCTCTGTCTCCATCCTGCTTGCCAGCCTCAGCCACTAACAGCCTCCTGCTTCCGTCTGGTCTGAACTCTGGTCTTCTTCATCTTCAATAAAACTCACAAAACAGAACTCTGTGTGTGGTTGTGTTCGGGTTCCTCACAAAAACATGACAGAACGAGCCGACCACAAGAACCCGACACCCACACAGAGCTTCCATACAGGAACTGGCAAGATGGATCTTGCCCCGCTCCCGGACCGTAGCTCAGCGGAGCATGTTCTCCAGGAGAACGTGGGGCTCCTCATGGAACAGGTCCAGGATTGTCTGAATGTCATCGCCACGCTCAGTCCACCTTGGAGGCGGATGAGTGCGGTGACTCAGGTGCGGAATCTGCTGAAGAGCAAAGAGGAGCTTCTACCCTTTTTCAAATTTCCAGAGCTATACGAGGAGCTCGACTGGAACCAACGGGCTGCAGTCGCCCAGCTCTTCAGCCGGCCACCTCCTCCCAGACCTTCCTTCACCGCGGCTGCTTCCAGCGCTGATGCCACCGCAGCTGTGGCTCTCGTTCCGCCCACCAGCCTGTCAATCACGGCTGCCATCTCCACTGCTGCAACTCCACCCGCTCCTGATTCTACCGCGGTGCCTGTCGATGATCCGGCTCTCACCACTGCTGCCGCTGCTGCTGTCTTTTCCGCTACCCCTGCTTCCTCGTTGGCAGCAGCAGCCACTCCCTTGCCGCCCGGTCCCTCCCGGCGCAGACGGCGAGCTCGTCGGAATAGGATTTCCGCCACAGCGCTCCCTGAGATCCTGCCTGAGGCAGCCGCCGCAGTCACTCTGACCGGGTCCGAAGCCACCTCCGTTCCCTTGGTGGTTCGAACGGGTGTGGCTGCGATGATTGTCGATCAGGAGAGTCCGGTCGAAGCTCCTCAGGTCCACAAGTCTCAGGTGTGGGATTTTTTCTATGGGGACAGGGATGACCTGTTCCTCGGTCTACCCACCGGAGCCAAAGATCCAGATCCTGCTCGGCCTGCAGCAAGAGAACCAGATCCTGCTCGGCCTGCAGCAAGAGAACCAGATCCTGCTCGGCCTGCAGCAAGAGAACCAGATCCTGCTCGGCCTGCAGCAAGAGAACCAGATCCTGCTCGGCCTGCAGCAAGAGAACCAGATCCTGCTCGGCCTGCAGCAAGAGAACCAGATCCTGCTCGGCCTGCAGCAAGAGAACCAGATCCTGCTCAGCCTGCAGTCGAAGATTTAGTTCTCTCCCAGTCGGCCACAGAAAGCCCTGATCCTGCTTCACGGGCTGCATTAGAAGAGCCTGCTGCCAAGGATCTGGTCAACGCCAGCCCGGCGTCCGACGTGGGTGCAGAGCACGCCAGCCCGGCGTCCGACGTGGGTGCAGAGCACGCCAGCCCGGCGTCCGACGTGGGTGCAGAGCACGCCAGCCCGGCGTCCGACGTGGGTGCAGAGCACGCCAGCCCGGCGTCCGACGTGGGTGCAGAGCACGCCAGCCCGGCGTCCGACGTGGGTGCAGAGCACGCCAGCCCGGCGTCCGACGTGGGTCCGCCGCCTTCCTGCAACGCGGTGACCCAGGAGGGACCGCCGCCTTCTGAAGCCTGTAGCCCAGTCCCGTCGGTAGTCTGTACCCTGGGCTCCCCAGAAGCCTATAGTTTAGCACCGCTAGTTTTCTGTATCCAGGCGCCTTCCGAAGCCTGTAGCCAGGCGTCTCCTGTGGCCTGTGGCCAGGCGTCTCCTGTGGCCTGTAGCCAGGCGTCTCCTGTAGCCTGTAGCCAGGCGTCTCCTGTAGCCTGTAGCCAGGCGTCTCCTGTAGCCTGTAGCCAGGCGTCTCCTGAACCTTGTAGCCAGGCGTCTCCTGAACCTTGTAGCCAGGCGTCTCCTGAACCTTGTAGCCAGGCGTCTCCTGAACCTTGTAGCCAGGCGTCTCCTGAACCTTGTAGCCAGGCGTCTCCTGAACCTTGTAGCCAGGCGTCTCCTGAACCTTGTAGCCAGGCGTCTCCTGAACCTTGTAGCCAGGCGTCTCCTGAACCTTGTAGCCAGGCGTTTCCTGAACCTTGTAGCCAGGCGTTTCCTGAAGCCTGTAGCCAGGCGTTTCCTGAACCTTGTAGCCCGGGGCCTCCTGAAGCCTGTAGCCCGGGGCCTCCTGAAGCCTGTAGCCCGGGGCCTCCTGAAGCCTGTAGCCCTGTGACCTCCGTAGCCTGTAGCCCTGTGACCTCCGTAGCCTGTAGCCCTGTGACATCCGTAGCCTCTAGTTCTGCGACCGCTGTAGTCTGTATTCCGGTGACCTCCGTAGGCTGTAGCCTTGCGCCGCCCTTAGTAGGTAGCCGCCTGTCCTCCAGGGTACTTTTCCACCGCTGGCCACATAAGATTCTGCTACTTCGCCGCCGGGGTCGCCCACCGCGACGCCCGTGTCTGACTTTGCCTCGTCGGGGTCGCCCACCGCGACGCCCGTTTCAGACTCTGCTGCTCCGCCACCGAGGTCGCCCACCGCGATGCCCGCGTCTAACTCTGCCACGTCGGGGTCGTCCTCCGCGACACCCGTTTCAGACTCTGCTGCTCCGCCACCGAGGTCGCCCACCGCGATGCCCGCGTCTAGCTCTGCCACGTCGGGGTCGTCCTCCGCGACACCCCTTTCGGGCTTGCCGGCTCCGCCGTCGGGGTTGCCCACCTCAACGCCCACGTCTGACTCTGCATCGCCGGGGTCGCCCGCCGCAACGCCCACATCTGGCTCTGCCACGTCCGGGCCGCCCTCCTCAAGGTTTCGATCGGGCGATGTTGCTCCGCCGCCTGCCACGTCCTGGCCGTCCTCCACGACCACTCTATGTGGCCTAGCTGCTGCCGGTCTCCTAGCAGCCGTCACTGTCTGTGCCCATAAGGCTCCAGTGCTTTCTTGTTTATTTGTTCTCGTTCTGCCTTAGTTTTGGGTTAGTTACCCCTTGGTTTCAGAATTTAGTGGTTTAGATTTTTCTGTTTTTCTGGCGTGTTAGTACACCCTCTAGTTCCCCCTTCGTTTCATAGGTTTTTGCCTGCCAGCGTAGTTAGAAGTTTTCTTGTTTGCCTACGTTTGCCCTGTTTGGGTAGTTTTTGGTTTTATTCCGGCCCCCCATCCTAGCCTCCCACCACCCACCCTGGGCGGGTCGTTTTTTGTTGTGGTGTTTTGGCCGTCTGGGAGCCGGCCTTAAGGGGGGGGTAATGTCATGGTGCAGCTTTGTCTGCTGCACCATGCACATATTCAGGGCACTTTTCACCCTCCATACACCCCAGTCTCCTCTCCACCTCAGCAATCATCTACACCTGCCAGCCACTAATCAAGCCAGGACTCAATCCACCTGTCAGCTTCTCTATTTAAACCTCCCTCAGTTTGCCCTTCCCTGTCGGCTCGTCTGTTTACCTGTGTTCTTGACTGCTCGCCTTACCTTTTCATTACCAGCCCGGGTTCCCTTCATCTCCGGCCGTCTGCCTGTTGTGGTTCTGGTTCTGCTCTCACTCCGGTCCAGCAAGTATTCATTCATTCAGTCATGCTGCTTAATTCTGCTGGTCTAGTTCTGGTTCCAAGTCTCTACTCTGCCGTGCTGCTGTCAAGTTATAGTTCCAAGTCTCCACTCTGCTGTGTTGCTGCTCCTGCTGCCTCCATGCTCTGTCTCCATCCTGCTTGCCAGCCTCAGCCACTAACAGCCTCCTGCTTCCGTCTGGTCTGAACTCTGGTCTTCTTCATCTTCAATAAAACTCACAAAACAGAACTCTGTGTGTGGTTGTGTTCGGGTTCCTCACAAAAACATGACAGTTTTGGGTTCTTTCTTGTTTGGTTTCTATTAGGGCTGTCAAACGATTAAAAATTTTAATCGCGATTAATTGCATAATGTCGATAGTTAACTCGAGATTAATCCCAAATTAATCGCATATTTTATCCTTTTATTTCTGAAAGTGTAATAGCCTGTTTGGGCATTTTAATATGCAATTTTGCAATAAATGACACTAATAAAATACATGCTTGTACAAAAAATATTTTTATTTTATTTTTCAAGCACTCTTCAGAATTGGAATGAAAACATCCTAGTGCCAAATGTTAAACTCTGGACTATAATGGCTAAATGACTAATCATGACGCCCTGATGTTTACACAATGTGTAAACAAATGTGTAAATAAATACCTGTTTTCATGCCGATATATTTTTTTTGCCTCTTAAACAAAGATAGACATGGTATTACGCATAAACATATAAATTAATAAAAATTGTACATTTCAATAAAGTCATAAGTTTTGTTCATTTATTCACTCTCTCTCTCTCTCTCACATCTAATTCTGAGCTTTCACACCAACAACAATAATTTCTTTGAATATTTTTGCTGTCTATATCCATATTCATAGAGTTCAAGCCTGGAACAAGGTTTTAAATTTCCAGGTCATTCCAGTCTTACACTTTGCTTGCAACTGGGCCAGGATCTTAATACCCTTGAAAGAGACTGTTTAGGAACTGATTAGTAACTCCAGGTACTTCGTTTGGCAACGTGATTCAGCCTTAGTTTGTTAAATACAGAGACAACAAATTTAATAAGCATTAAAGTACGGTTAATGGGTTGGGGTTTCTGCAATGTTATCAACGTGTAAAAACTCATCTACAGAACCAATCTCTGCTTAAAATGGTGATCTGCACCGCCTAATCTACTTTCAGCAGTTATCACCGGTTATTGCAGCCGTAAACTGCAGAAAATACGAGCAGAGTTGCTCTGTCTGCCTTTACTACCGTCGGCTCTTATGGCGGAGGGATATTTCAGCTGGATACACTCAAAGTGGCGGTAGTGCAGGCAGGTCTCATAATAACCCCTATTTCGTCACTTCTTTTAGAGCCCAAATAAGTGATTTCACTTTCAGAAACCTGCCCCCAAAAAAAAAAAAACGCAACCCGTGACTCATGAAATTTAGAAGCGCTTTTAGAAAAAAGAAGCCCAAAGTCGCATGAAATAAGCAGTCTTTGGCAACAGTGAGCGCGGGTCTGCTTTGCTACAGTTCTCTAGCACTCTTGAAATTCCGGAAAGCGCTGAGGGTAAAAGAAACACAGTCCGGAGAGCGCGGCGGGGGGAAAAACATTAGGGCACGGTGTTTGTGTTTTGATGCGCGATTAACGGCGACAAAAAAAATTGTCGCCGTTATGGTCTAACAAAGTTAACGCGTTAATAACGCGTTAAAACTGACAGCCCTAGTTTCTATTATAGATTGTGTCCTGCTTTAGTCTTAGTTTGAGTTCTATCATAGGTTAGGTCTTATTGTTGTTTGTTTGTGTTCCAGATTGGTTCTTGAACTGTTTTAGTTTAACCTGTTTTCACCTGTCACTTCAGTCAGCTCAGTTCCACCTCCAGCCACTTCCCTTCCCCTGATCAGCTCCACCCATTCTGGTAATTAGTTTCACTCCATTCACCTGCTCACTCCCCTACTTATACCTGCCTCTGTCCACGGCTGTTTTTCCATGCCTTGGGGTAAGCCAGATCCTGCGTTCTTTCTGTTTGCCTGCCTGCCTGTAATCCAACCCAGTTCTGATTCTGTTTCCCTGATAATCTGATTTATCCTGCCCTTTTGTTACTAAGCCAACCTGACTTCTGTGTAGTTTATTTTCAGTGTGCCGTTGGTCGGGTTTTGGAACTATTTCTGAGTTTTTGACACTTTTATGCCCATTTTTGGTTTCTACCTGTTGTATCTTCTGTTAATAAATCGCCTTTAATTCCAACCTCTGCTTGTCTGGCTGAATACGGGGTCTTCTGTCTCTGATTCATGACAAGAAGATTGCAATCAGTATTGACAAGCAGCATTCACTTGTCCTTAAAGAGCATTCAAGCCACAGTGGACAGTCGACTGCATTGACGATGGATGTACAGCAATCCCTCATACTGAGCATGCATGCAGCGACGGTGGAGAGGAGAACTCACCTTTAACAGGAAAAACCATCCAGCAAAACCAGGCTCAGTGTGAACGGCCATCTGCCATGACCAACTGGAGGTTTGAGAAGACAGAGCAGAGGTACAAAAACAGCCCGTTGGGAAATTGGAGAGACAATAGCGTTCTATCATTGCCACCATTTCTGATGTGAAAACTGATAGGAATCCTAGCTAATCTGGAAAAAAACGTCTACTGTTGTATAAAAAGACCATTCGCAGAGTTAGAGCAGCAAATTTTTCATCGAGAAGAATAAAAATAATCCTAGGTTTCTCTTTAGTACAGTTGCCAAACGAGATTTCATCTCTGGAAAATAGCCAAAATTAGAAATATTCTGTCCAGGAGTGATGCTAAGAAACCATCATTTGTTACTTCAAGGCTGGACTATTGTAATTCTTTAATATCAGGAAGTCCACACAATGCAGTTCAAAGCCTTCAGATGATCCAAAATACTGCAGCAAGAGTTCAGATGAAAATTAACAAGAGAGATCATATTTCTCCTATTTTAGCCTCCATTCCTTGGCTTCCTGTTAATTCAAGAATTTAATTTAAAATTCCCCTTCTTGTGTATAAAGCTCTTGATATTCAAGCTCCATCATATATCAGAGATCTGATTACCAGATATGTTCCAAACAGAGCACTTTGCTGTCAGACGACAGGTCTACTGATGGTTCTTAGAGTCTCTATAAGTAGAATGGGAGGCAGATCCTTTAGTTATCAGGCTCCACTCCTGTGGAACCAACTCCCAGTTTTGGTCTGTGAGGCCTGTCTACTTTTATGAATGAGCTTAAAACTTTCCTTTTTGACAAAGGTTACATTGTGGCTTATGTTATCCTGAGCTACCTTTTTAATTATGCTGCTATAGACTTTGGTGGCTGGAGGACTTCAAGATCTATTTTTCTCACTGCTGATTTCTCCTGCTGTTCTCAATTTTGCATTGCTTGTTGTTATTTACAACATTTAACTTTTTATTGTCTGTCTTTTTTCTCTTTATAGTAGGTACACCTGGTGTGGCGTTCTGTTAACTGTGACTCCATCCAGTGGAGGCAGATCATCTGCCATTACCATCTAACATAGAAAGGACTCCTGGATCAGTGTGTGCTTCTGTGCTTTAGTGTCTCTGTCTTCTCTAATCCCCAGCCGGTTGAGGCAGATGACCGTTCACACTGAGCCTGGTTGTGCTGGAGGTTTTCCTTCCTGTCATAGGGGAGTTTTCCTCTCCACTGTCTCTTTATGCATGCTCAGTATGAGAGATTGCGGCAAAGCCATCAACAACGCAGACAACTGTCCACTGTGGCTCTATGTTCTTTCTGCAGGAATGCTCCTTGACAAGACTTGATGCAATCTACTGGGTTTCGTTCAATAGGAAACTTTTTGACCAATCTGTTCGTATGATTCGATTGAATTTGAATTTTTAAAGTGCCTTGAGATGACATGTGCTGTGAATTGCTGCTATATAAATAGAATTGAATAACCTGACTCTCGCCAGATGGATGTAGTTCTGCCGAGCTCCACACATCCATCTGGAATAGCTGCCATTGGGAGGGATTTCAATATGATTCAAGAGCCAGTCAGGATCACCGGGCAGGATTTTCGTACATTTGACATATCAAAGAAGAAACTGTTTGGAGTCAGACAACAACGGCAGCTCGCAGCGAGGAACCAAGCGGTGACTAGACATTTTCAAGTCCCTGTTTTGTATGACCTGTCCTTGGCAAATGATTAACCAATGTCCCTGATTTCAGTGTATCATAATGGAGTAAAAACGTTTAACACAGCAAGAGGAAAATGCCCGATCCTGCAGCTGCCTTTGTCCCAGCGTAGTAGAAGAGCTGAGCCGAACGCGCCTGCTCCGTCGGCGTTGCAGATCGGGAAAAACAAACCAACCCCCTGACAGTAACTCTGCCCACTTAGCAAAATCAAAGATATCCCCATTTTCTTTCATCAGTGTTGTCGAATCCACTAAATATTATTTCTTTAAATGAACACCAGAGAAAAGCTTTGAAGGCTTTTGTCAGGGGAAACAATGGTTTTGATGTTGGTTTCGATGTGAGTAGTTGAAGTAGCACGTCAGTTAAGATGACAGAAAAGTGGTTTATCCAATTATATGCAAGGATTTTTGATAAGGCCCCTCTAAATTTTCATTCTAAATCTTTCGTAAGATTGTAGCCTTTTGGATAAGCAATCATTAGGTTAATCAGAAGCTTAATTAAAAATATAATTAATTTCTAACTGTAGGTTCATTCATAAACTCTTTAGAAGTAGACATTTTAGGGTTGTTTGCTTTAGAAACAGTAAAGAATACAGCCCAAGCAAATTTTAGAATGACCACTGATTATTACAATTGGGTTGTGTCCTTTGAAGTTGTTGTAAATTGTACATCCTTGCTAGCAGTTGGACATGGTTACTGCAGCCAAAGTTTTCTGGCTGTATTGGCAGTGATTTCTAAGTTGGCCTAATAAATATTTTAGAATTTCAAGTAGATTTTAAGAAAGCATGTCTAGTGTCTAACAAAGGAAAGATGGATGCTGCCAAAAAACAGTTACTGAATATTGGAAAAGACAAAAGAACCCTGTGATATTTTTCTTAGGTGCAAAGATTTTTTTGGTAAAACTCATAAAAATGCACTTTGCCTTTTTCATTCACAGGTTCCATCTGGTTATTTTTTTTTATCAGATGCACCTACTTCTGCCAATAAAAAGCCTCACACCTAGACTAGTGGTAATGGACTGAGAGAAGGAGAAAATGGAGTAAAGTGAATGTGATAAAAATAAAGTTCTAATGTGGGAAGGAAAGATTTTTTATTTAAGAATTAAACCTGTATTTAAAAAGTGAAAACCTTCCAAACCTTCCTTCCCTCTGCTAATGAGTTTCTGTTTGCTGCCAAATTACCAAGTATAAAAATAGTTAGATATAAGAAAACCTGGCTAAAATCCCAGTTTGGGTGAAAAGTAAATGTGAACTTTAACACTTATGATGGGCTAATTACAACTAAACGGTAGTTAAAATAATTAAGTGTGAAATATTCTAAATGCATTAACCTTTGTAATACATTACATTTCAACAGAGGTACATTATCAAACAAATGTCATTTAATAATAGAAAAAAAGAAATTAGAATTTCAGAACTTTAAATGATAAAACTCTAGATGTGAAAATTAAAGATCAGTAATACCCCACTTGCTTACAAAGATATATCTATATTCTTTGTCGTCTTAAAAAAACTCAAATTCCATACAAATCTGTAACAGTTCACTACAAATCTCTGAAACAAAACAAGCATCTTCTGTGTGAAAGCAATTAATTTGTTTCTACTTAATATCCATATTGCAAATATTGCACTCCCTGAAATACAATTTTAAATTGCGTGAATTTATTTTCACAGTACTGTGAACCATAGAGGTAAATGTAATTAGAAAACTTTACACTTGTGTTATTTTGCACAGTTTTAAGTTATTTAATGTTTAATAAATAACTCTGTCTGTTAGGTATTGTCCAGTGGATTTCAGCCAAACGGCTGATATTAGGAAAATTGTTGAAAGGGTGATTCGAGCACTGGCATTTTTTTAACAGCAAACTCTGCACACATATCGAATAAATTAGTATCAACTTCTTTTCAAGTTCAATAATTTATTAACTGAAATAAATGAACATCCAGCGACCACCACTATAGAATGATGTTTATCTGAATTAAAACTATATCTCAATCATATCTCTACTGGGCTAGTAAAGCTTAACTAAACTACTAAGAAAAATTAAGATAAAAAGAAGCTAAGGAACTATGCACACACAAAAGAAACAAAGGACAAAATTGTCAGGGTGCAGTTTTGCCTGCTGCACCCTGAGCAGATTCCAGCACCTTCTTCCTCCAGCCCAGCTCTGACTCCACTCAGCCTAATCCTCTACACCTGTTCACCCTCCAATCACCCTGGACTCTCTCCACCTGCTTGCTCAACTATAAAGACTCACTCCAGAAAGAAAATGTAGAACATATACTATTGAACTGTAAAACATATGAACGTGAAAGGGAGAAATTGAGAAGAATAGTTGGAAAGACAGATCAAGAATGGAGTTTGAAAGGAATATTGGGAAATGATGGAAATATAATGGATATTTGTATGATAAGAAAAGCGTTATTTATTTTTCTTCATAACACAAAATTAAAAAATAGAATATGACTGATGTAGAATACAGTTGCTACACACTCGTGTACAGTAGGTGGCGGTATGCACCTTAAAGTTGATTGCGACCCGCCATAATAGAAAAGAAGAAGAAGAAGAAGAAGAAGAAGACTCACTCCAGTCAACTCTTCACCGCCGGTCTGTCTTCAATCATCGGATGCCCTCAGTCAGAGATTCTTCCACGTCTGGCTGAGCATCAACTCTCCTTAGTCTGGCAACCTGAGATTTTCCCACGTCTGGTTACCAGAGCTTCCCGCGCCTGTCTGCACCTCCAAGTGATCTCTCAACTGTGCTGCCGGTTTCCCCTGTTACTCCAGCGTTCCAGTGCTCCAAGTAAGCTCTCTGGTGCCCTGCTGAACCTGCTGCAGCCCCCGCATCTTAAGAACTCTCTCAGCTGCTCTGCTGGATTTGCTGCAGCCCCCGTGTCTCAAGAACACTCTCTGCTGCATTCCTGGTGCTTCTGCAGCCCCTGTGTTCCAAGAACCCTCTCTGCCGCACTGCTGGATCCACTGCAGCCCCAGTGTTCTATGGACTATCTCTCTGCTGCGCTCTTGGTCCTACTGCAGCCACCTGCGTCCAAGAACTCTCTCTGCTGAGCTGCTGATTCTCGGCGCTGCACCAGCGGCTCTTCAGCACCTTCAGTATTCCGGCTCCTGCATTCACCTTCCACCTGCTCCATTCTGGTATAGACTGTGGTTCTCCTCCCTCCACAACCCATCCTTCCTTCAATAAACACTCAGAACTAAGCTCCATGTGTGTGGTGTGTGTTCGGCTCATCTGGACAAATCATGACAAAAATAAGATAGTTGAAACCCATCATCAGAAGGATTCAGTGAATCCTGGTTCATTGAAGATCTAAGTTAGACAACCTAAGTTCATCTTAAAGAATGTGGAATGAGGTTATATTAGCTTAACTAATTTAGAACAATTGATATCTGTTTTGACTCATTCAAATGCAAATCCTGAGTTAAACAAAACATTATTGGAGGAAATAACATTTTAAATAATGATTTGCTCTGTAAAAATCAAACTTTGGGACACTTGATTTTATTAATGCAATTATTCCTCAGGAAGCTAGGGGTGGCTGTAGCGATCAGTTGCTAGATGGGTCAACCCTAAAGTTATACAAAACACCATTAAATCAACATTAATCTTCCCTATTAATGTTGTACTAATGCTCATAGCACTATCGAACGATGGAGCGAAACAAAAACAAACATGTTTAAAACGAACCGTAGTTACGTTCACTCTGTGGTAGCACTAATGTTAGTAGACATTTGGCGCTAATTTAAAAATACTTTTAAGCTCTAAAAGTATCTGAAGTAAAAGTATCCGGTGAAGGCTAGGCCGTCCCAATTCAAAAGCCGATCTCTTCCGGTCTTCTCTTTTTCCCAGTCCACGAAGGACCTGGCCCACGTAGATGGTTTCTTCGAAGGATGCAGCCCGGATGCAGTGATATCTAACCAACCTCTAGGTAGAAGTTGAAACCTGGAGACACTGCCCCTCCTCATTTGCATTATGAGGCAGCAATGGATACAGAAATGAATGCATGAATGAATTAATAAATAAATGAATAAATAAATGAACGAATGCATAAAAATAAATTAATGAATGCACAAATGAATAAATAAATAAGGAAATGATTAAATAAAGTGTCCAATCAATAACACTTATTGAGCATTAATTTATTTCTGCATTTATTCTTAATTATCATATTTTTCTGACTATATGGTACACTTAAAATCCTTAAATATTCTCAAAAATTGATAGTGTGCCTTATAATCCGCTGCACCTTGTATGTGATTACCTTACTTGTTGTGCTTACCGACTGATTTTATGTGGTACATCGCACTCAAAAATCTGTCAAAATGTGTAAGTGTGACTTTAGTAAACAACAAAGCTGCTCAGATCAATGGATATGTGGAGCATTACGGTACATTCTACCTGATGCGCAGTCTACAAGACTGCCTGACAGTAATTTATAAACTAGAAGTGCATTCATGTAAGGCAACCTGTGACCGGAGTATGCATTAGCAACAATAAACCAAGTAAGTTAATTCAATATAAAAGTTACGTTTATTTTGGCCTTAGGTTAGAAACAGGGCAGTGTATTCTGTCCTCTCAACAGAGATGGATAGCTCTTCCTTTCAGGAGAGAGCTGTGTATGTGGAGGGGCGGAGTGATATTACACACTTGGGAAGAATATTTAATACGCTTTATAATCTGGTTTATGTGTGGACAAAGAAACACATAGACAGGTTAATTCACAGTGGATTTTATAATCTGGTGCACCTTATGGTTTGAAAAATACAGTATGTCAGGTTGGTCCTCCATATTCTAGGAGCAAATCGCTCTTCAAGCTGTTTTCAGTGACAGTTAATATTTACACCTTTATATGAGATATTTTATCTCAGTCATTGCAGAGATGAGGAGAACACATTCATAAAAAAGATTTTAACCACAGTGACATAATTTTTATTGGCTTGATTTTGTGGGACTCCCAGGCAGCAGGCACAGATGAGTGAGGCAAGCGTTGACCGAGGTAGAAGTCCCAATAGCGGCTGCAGGTGTCAGGGACAGACCGGTCCTTCTCATGGCTCTCAGTCATGGAGGAAATATTACTATTTACACCTTTTTATGATCTTTTGTCTCAGTCATGGCGAGGCAAGGACACGTTAATAAAAAAAAGATTTTAACGGCAGTGATATTATTTCTATTCTCGAGCTTAAGGTACAGTTCCTCTCTATCTGCTTAGCTGTGTGTTGGGAGAGAGACAGAAGCGGAAAGGCGGAGCTGTTTAACTTGCAAACGTCGGGCCACTCAGTCAAGGGAGCTTCCAGGGTTTCCCCGGGGTCCAAGCTCAGAATAGCAACCAGAAACGCCAGAGTAGACCACCGCGCTCTCTGGTTGTTTTCGTGTTAAAATTTGAGATCTTACCCCAGCCATTGTTAGACTGGGGAGAACACGTTAATAAAGATTTTTTTAGCCGCAATGAAATTATTTTTATTGGTTTGATTTTTGGGTGTAATCCCCGGCTAAACCAGGGGAGCGGAGCAAGCTTCAAAAAGTTTCCCGGAATGAGCAGCCAGAGCTCATGAAGAACACGGCTATTTCGCACGGGGGACAAGTAGTTAATATTTAAAGCTTTATATTAGATCTTTTGGGTCAGCCATTGTGGGAGCGAGTAGATAACGTTGTTGTGTGATGAAGCCATGAGGAATAAAATGAGGCAGACACCCTGTTTACTTTGAAGACTTGGCTTAAAACTTTTCTTTTTGAAAAAGCTTATAGTTAGACACCTTAGGTTAACCTGGGTCTATTTTTCTCATTCTGCCAAGTTCTCCTACTGATCTCCAATTTGCATTGTTTGTTGTCATTTCAACTTTTACATTTTTGTTCTGTCATTTCTTTTTCTTCATAGTAGGTACACCTGGTGTGGCATTCTGTTAGCTGAGACATCATCCAGGGGAGGCAGATCAGCTATTACCATATAACATAGAAAAGATTCCTTGATCAATGTGTGCTTCTGTGCTTTTTGTGTCTCTGCTCTGTCTTCTCTAACCCCCAGTCGGTCGAGGCAGATGTTCACACCGAGCCTGGTTGTGCTGGATGTTTTCTGGATGTTTTGCTCCCTGTTAAAGGGGAGTTTTCCTCTCCACTGTTGCTTCATGCATGCTCAGTATGAGGGATTGCTGTAAAGCCATCAACAATGCAGACAACTGTCCACTGTGGCTCTTTCATGAGGAGTGAATGCTGCTTGTCAAGACTTGATACAATCAACTGGGTTTCCTTAGATAGGAAACCTTTTGACCAATCTGTATGATTTGATTAAATTCGACTTGAGATGACGTGTTGTGAATCGGCATTATATAAATAAAATTTAAGCATGAATAAGACTGCGGTTTTTAATGCTTTTGATAAAGTCTCTCTATGATTAAAGTCTGATATGGGAACACATTCTCACTCCCTACTCATCATATATTGACACTTGGTCAGGTTCCCTCAGAGTCACAAGTTGACGCACGGGGTACCCCCTTCTCGTCATTATTTGACGTGCAGGGTGCTCTCGTTGAATATAATAGCAACTCATCCTACATTAAACAATTAAGCAAAATAACTGTGTTTTCCTTAATACAGTTGTTTTGTAATTAAATAGATCTGGGCCTAGTATAGGTAAAGGATGATCTGGGGATATATCTGCTTCCACACCATTTCCAAAAATTGTTAAAAACCCACCTTAAAAGTCAAGAGGGAACGGGTATCAGGTCTAGGTGTCTCACATGCAAAAGGATCTACTATTTGGCCAACTTCAAAAACTAGACACACACACTACTTGACAGAAGCTTCCCCCACCTATCTAAATAATGGAAATCAGATGTTCTAACCGTTTTCATGGCCATAGGTGTATAAAATCAAAGATCAGCTATACAGACAGGTGATAATTTGTTGACCGATCTTCTACCCCCTTTCCCGTTTATGCCTGTTTTTTTTTTCGTTTTTTGCAGTCAAAACCTTTAGTATTACACATCTTTTGACATTGTCCACTTGTCCTAAATTTATTTATGTACCACAGTCAAACAGTAGACTTCCTGTTGGCCTGTTGGTTTTTGAATGCCACTGAACATCCTGATTCCTGCTTTCAAACCAAATACTCAACTCCTGGTTTTGTAATGTCATGGACTTTTTTGGGGGGATTTTACTATTCTGCAAAGTCATTTATGTTATCCTTCAGTTCAGTTAGTAAGCTTTTTGCATAGCATATTTTCTGTTGTACCAAGTTGCATCATGTATTATTTTGTTATATTCACTGGCCTACCTTTGACCTTTCTTATGTAATGTTTTTCATTCATTTTCCATTCATTGGTTTTAATGCCACTCAACTCTTTAATGGACCTGATTCACACATCATGTGTGTCTAACTGGGTACCTTCTTCAAGACTTCATACAAAGTATTTCACAGCAATTTTATTTTAACACTTTAATTAAGGTACCACCTGGGGACCATGTTTGACACACTTTTAGCTTCTGCTTTACTGTATAGGTTGAAATTTTACTTTTGTTTGATCCATTGTACCGTCAACCTGTAAATTAACAGTTCAATAGTGCAGACAAACCAACCAACCAAAATAAACTGTCAGCAGCTTTTACATACTATATAAGTTATGAATGGAAAAGGGCCAGTCCTGCTGGCTGAGATCCTGCTATTTTAGTTTGAGCTTGATTACCTGTCTGTAAAGATGCATGGATGGTAATCTCTCTATTGGGCATACATAGTCTATGTGTAGCTGTTATATAGTCCTATAATAGTTAAGTTGTCCTTAGCTAATCCTTTTCTATAAGACCATAAGTCTGCCCTTGCAGAAAGAATTGCCATTGTTTTCATATGTTTGCTTTGTGATGATCTAGTTCATGGAACAACAGTAGGATCTCTCATTACTGAGAAATATGCCACACCTGATGGTTGCCTGGGAAATAGGTCTTGAGGTGGCTTTTTAGGATTGTGCCAACACACAGCTTTAGTTCATTAACTTGAGCTATTTTATTATTTTTTGTATTGCATATTTATATTTACAAATATGCTTGTTTGAATTAAAGTCTTTAATTTTGTATAGAAAATAATGCATTTTAAAATAAGAAATGAGCCTTGCTAAAAGCTGAATGGGCAGTCTTCAAACCCACTTTAAAAAGGATTTAAAAGGTTTTTAGAGGGAGTTTGTGTTAAAGGGTGCTAAAGTTTAAAATCTAACCTAACCTAAATGCCTTTCTTAGTGTCTATATGTATTACAAATGCAAATTAGTTTGTCCCAGAGCTTGAAGTTAATGGCTAGTCAGAAAATGGCAAAAACCAAAGCAAACATAGGTTGTCTTAAACAGATATGTATATGTTAAGGCTTGTGTAAAACATTTCACACTGTAAACGCCCTTCATCAACTTACATGAAAGTTTGAAATCAAACATCCACAACGTGTAGGTTCTGTCTTCGAACCGGGAGCGGCAGAATTTATTTCAATATATAAAATTTTTGACACCCCTGCCGCTGTTCTGGAGTTATGGTGTATGATAATGCCTGGCCTGATGTGACAAAAGAATGCAGGCAGTTCCTGAGGATGATGGACTTGAACCATGCTCTTCTGACCTAGATCCAATAGAACATTCCTGGGACATCCGGTTTAGGTCCATCCGACACCACCAGGTTGTATCCGTCCAGAAGCTCAGTGGTTCCCTGGTCAGGATAAGGGAGGAGATACGCCAGGACACCAACTGACATCTCAGAAGGAGTATGTTTGGATTATGTCAGGAATGCGTACAAGCATGTGGTGCCACACAAATTACTGAAATTACCATTTAGAATTGCTGCAATGACATTTCAGTCATTGCAGCAATTGGACAAGCCTGTCGCATCAGTTTTTTTTCAATTTTGATCTGATGCGTTTTCTTTTAATTTCTTTGAGCAGTGTTTAGAGAACAACTACTCTTTCACAGTACTTTAGATTAGGTAGTTTGAATATTTATTGCTAAAGAGGCAGCTGAATGAGACACCTTTGTCTGGGGAATGTTTTACAGGAACATAAAAAAGGTATATCCGCTGACATTAAAGGAAATAACAGAGCAGAAACAAAGCAAACAAATAATACAAACAAAAACAGTTTTGAGTTTATGATGGACAGGCTATTTGTGATCTGACCATCTAATGTAGCCAGCAGTGGATATGCTTCAAGGAGAAATATGGCGCTGGGTACATGTGTTAATATCTCTATTATTTTAATATACAAACTCAGATGATTTTTATTCTGTTTCAAATTTAGGCTTGAGACCCAACTAGCATTGCTTGTGGCTGTATATCAGACTCCATGCAAGTCCCTATGAGGCCACAAAAGGCTCTTGACAACTTTTTAAACACATGCAGTAGTATTCCCTGACACCAGTAAACAGACTTTGATGTTAAAAATGGAGTTTTTCTTCATGCCCTCGGACAAACAAAAACATATGTTACCACCCACACAGCTGAGTGTAAGCATTGCCTGGCATTGCTTACAACACTGAAGTAGCCAGTCTTATTTCATAAACATAGAATTTTACTGTATTGCAGGCATGCAAAATAACTGGAAGTTGTGTCCAAACTTTTAAAATAATCAAACCAGCTTTAGTTAGAGAGAATTTGGCCATAGAAGTCCATTGTGAATTCCCAATCCTTTTAATAGATTTATTATTTCTTGCAGTGCCCCTGAAGGAACTAGGAGTCCATAGCCAAAAACAGCATGCATTGGTTGGATACAGCTGAGCTCAGCCAGGGTCAAAACTTGGCAGGTCGTATGCCACAGCTTTCTCTATTATTTTCCACATTGAGCCTGAAAAGAATTTGTAGATGGGCTTCAATGCTCTCTTTATTCTTACCTGACAAAGTTTTTAATTGTAAATAACTGGCATTAATTGAACTTTTTCAATTCACTAAAAATTAAGTCTGAAAAATTAGACTTTGAAAGTAGTAGGCCCCCAAAAGAAAAATACATAATATCATTATAGTGACATAAATCATTTATTTTTCTTAAGAGAAAGCTTCAAGCAATCATATTTAAAAAAAAATTAGACAGTAAATCTTGAGCATAAATTATAAAGATTAATGGAATAATGGCATTAAAACCTAAAACATGATGTAATTGTGCATAACTCCTGTTATTGCAGTTGTTAAAATAATGTCAATTTCTCTCTTGTGATAGTTATTGGAGCTTTTATGATATGATTAACGATTTTAGTTCTAAGAAGACAATCAATAGCTAAATTCAACCTAGTAGTTCTGAAGATAATATGCTTAGTCCCCATATATTTATACCTTTTGCACTTTGTGAAGTACAGTAACTGTTTTTGTAACAAGCATGTTAAAGCTTTGTTTGGTAACTTTTGGTAAATTGTAAATGGCTTGTTCCTGTATAACACTTTATCAAGTCCGACACTGCAGTCAGTCAATCACCCACCTTGACGGTGGTGAGCTATGTTATTAGCCTCAACAGCCCGGGGGCAGACTGACATTTTTTTACATATTTGTTAAACCTGTCCACTATTTCCTGACAGTAAAATATGAGACAGGTAAGCTGTGAAAAAATTAAGCTCCCCTGGCTCCTCCCAGTGGTACTATTGCCATTTGCAGAAATGAACCGCTCCCGGACAGAAACAACCAATCAGAGCTAGGAGGAATATCTGACTGATTGGTTGTTAGCAGTGTCAATCACTCTGAGTATGTGCTGCTCACACCCCGTTCCCCACACAACGCCACCATTCAAGCTCAAGATTGCTGGTGGGCTGTAGCTGTACGGAGAAATGGCAGAGAAACAACTTGCTTTACAGGAAAACTTCCAATTTGAGTGGCACCAGCTCAGAAAACAAAGACATATGGACACTGGAGGCTCCATTGTGGGGGAGGAGCTACGGAGGGAGGGCTACGGTGCAGCAGCGAACAAATGGAAGGGATCAGTAAGGTGTGCTTGTTCTAATTTTCAGGCTAAGTCCATGGCTTTCTCAGAATTACCTACTGCAACTTAAATGTCATGTTGGCGACCCTGCTAACTTGCCGGCTGCAAGCAGTTGGGTTTTTTTTAGCGGCACATATCTTCCAAAATATACCAATATGAAAATGCTAGTCACTTTTTGTTTGTTCTTGGTCAAAATGTATTTTTTATATGGAGTATATCACTTTAAACAGTTCCTTTTTAATGCTGGCAATAACCAACTCAGCAGTTAGAAATACTAACATTTCATTGTGAAAGACAATGAAGTATTGGTGGAGCAATATGTATAATGTTTCCTGTAAAATCAACCAAAATAATTCTCATTTATCACCTGGGATGGAGTTAACATTCCCTATAAACAATTGGTTCGCTCCATCAACAGTGCCTTTGTCAAGTTTTTCTCCTTTCAAAATAAGAGGTACGGTGCAAAACTACTTTGGTCCAATATGTAACTCGCTTACTTCCTGGTTCCCAAGCCAATCATATGAAATTTCCCTGGGTTCCCAAAACAGAGTTCAGCATTGGGTATTTTATCTTGGCAAAAGAGCAGCAGCCTGCAAACTAGGAAGCCAGTAACAGAAGCTAACCAGAAATAGAACAGAATACAACAACATGTACCTATCCTGTGCAAGTAAAAATTCAGTGGGGTTTCACAGCAGCAATGGACCATTTAGAAACGACAGGCTTTGTGTAGTATATGTTGTTCTGATTTTAACCACCAGATGCCAAATTACTTATTGTTCCTTTAGAGGGACAGGCAGCAACTAATTTGGCTTTTTATTAGCAAAAATCAAGTATTGCTTTCTGGTGGTGTCCCAATACCAGGGTCAAGTACTCATACTCATACGTACTTGTAAAAGCAAACCGATACTCTGAACCGGTACCAATCTTGTGCTTGGTGCTGTGGTGAGGGGCAAAAAAGGTGCCTTTTAACACAAAAATTAGATAAAGCATTCAAGACTGCACATGACACAGAATTCAAAAAGTTTCCTGTAGCAGAACCAAGATTGTAACAAGAACTCCAGAAACATACATGAAGCTCTTACCGAATTCATTGCCCTTGATGATCGTCGTTTTCGGTGGTAAATGATATTGTTAAGTTATGTGTAATGTGTAAGTCCCAATTTATTAATTACTCAGTATTGGTACTTGGAATCAGCAAGTATCTAAACAGTCATGTTTTTGGACTGTGGGAGGAAGCCGGAGTACCCGGAGAGAACCCACGCATGGACAGGGAGGACATGCAAACTCCACGCAGAAAGACCCAGGGCAAGGGTAGGACTCGAACCTAGGACCTTCTTGCTGCATCACTACCCACTGCCCCACTGTGCAGCCCTCATAAATACATATTCTTCGAAAGTCTAATAACAATAGCATCAAAAATTAAAGCTTTCTCATAACTTAGAATTAGTTGTTTAAAAATACATAGGTGGAAGTGCACCAAAGAAAGACGCCATGTTGCGTCACCATTTTTTACTACAGTGGCCAAAAGGGGATAAACTTGTTCGCCTTACACATTTTACCTGTAAATGAACATGTGTTGTCAGTGGAAGAGGAATATAAAATAAGCAAAGATGAACGTAGATCATTCTACTTACCATTTTCTGTTGAAATGGAGGACCATCCATACTCTTTGCTCAGCGAGAAGGAAGAGAAAGTAACAAAGGAAAGAAAAATAAGAAATAACCAGGACAAAACAAGAGTCCACATTAGTGTAGCTTTTACCAGGTAGAGACAATTCAGGCGGGAGCAGGGCTTCAAAATGGATGCTGAGGTTGCAGGCTTTCTGCTGGACAGGTAGGTTAATTCAATATAACAGTGAAGCGTGAAAAATGCCATGTTTGCGTGTGACCGTGTGAAGTCAGTGACGGTCAATGCGTGATAGTTGAGAGCACTGATCTCCTATCTATCTATCTCTCTCCTAAACTCTCCAAACACCAAACTAACTGTCTCAAACTAAATAACCACTATCCAAACTCTGCTATCCAAACTATCAAAACTCTATCCACTCTCTCAACTGACCGCAACTCGCCTACAACAACCCACATTTTGAATGGAGCCTGTGGGGTTTCTAAAGCTGTCAAACCCCGCACCAAAATCTGAACCACTTCCCGAAGCAGTCACGTGGTACAGCCGGGCAGCGAGGCTTCGGACGTCATCGTTTTCGGCTCCTCCCCTAAATGAAGCAAGCCTCGATACGCGCATTGCGGAAACGCCCCCTCCATTACTCGACACACGCCTCGAAGCCTCGGCACATCACGTAACATCACTACTACATTGGCTCTCTGATTCTGGCCATGACCTTGGACTGCTTTGACCACTATTCCAGCCTAGCCCTTAGTTCTCTGCCTGCCATCTCCTGTTGTGAGCAGCCTGTTCCATTCAAGACATTTTCCTACCCACATCTTTGTTTTGTTTTCTTATAATAAACTTTGTTTTCTTATAATAAACTTTTAAGCCCAACTCTGTGTCTGCCTCGAATATCATTTTCTAATCTTACTAAGCATTACTCACTGGCGCTTTAAGGTAGGCATAAAAGGGGGGAAGCAGAACCAAAGTGCAGGTGTCATTGCACTGCAGTGCCTAATGTGCTGGACCTTTCTGTTTTCCCTCTGAAAGAGAACCAGAAGAGAAGCTGGTGGTTCCCTTTTTCATTATTGACTACATGATTTTTTTTTTTTCAGCTCCTCATCAGACCTATAATTTGTGTAATCCAATATTTCCTACTTAGAGCTGTATTAGTGGTGGAACATCTTAGATCCCCAAATCATGTGAGAAGTCTAAAGAAGGCTAAACCTACCAAAAATACTTTTGTATTGAGCTTGAAGTCACTGGTGTACTATCAGCATCTGTAAAGTATGTGGTCTATACTACAGTTCTGATTTAAATGTAAATTCTGTGTAAATTCTCAGTTAAACTTTCACTCAAACAGAGTGAAATCCGGTTGCCTCCGATTTAAACCTGTTTGATTATTGGATACAACAGCATTCTATTTGGAACTGGCCGAGCCATCTAAATTTGAACACCAGAGCATGTTGAATTCAATGCATTATGTGCTGTCATTATGTGTTGCTCTCACTTGTTTCTGCTGAACTTTTCTATACACATCCCTCTACATTTATGCTCCCTGGTTTTCACTACTCATCGCTGTTGTTCTGCTCTGAATTCCATTGCCTTCATGTTCCCTGTTGCTCGGTGCCTCTGTTCTCTGTTCCCGGTCTCTCTGTTTTTCAGCTATTCTATGCCCGGTCCAGTTCCTGTGCTCCCTGTTTAAGCAAAAACCTTTTTGTATTTTTTTTCACCTGTTAAACACTCAGCCTGACCTTAGTTCTGCTCTATATTTAAGTAATTTCCTAACCAAACATGACATCTACTACCATTCATCTTTTAACAATGGGCCAAAAAAGTCATTGCATTTAAACACTACTGTCATGAATCTCATTTAGTCTCAATCGTTTCCCTAAACACTGTTACTTATTGGTTGCAACAGTCCCCAAACATGTTTTGCACAGCTATCAAAGAGGACAGCAGAGAATACAGGTATGAGACTATGAATATATTACCATTACCTAATCACACTTTAAGGTGTTTGTAACATTAAAACATGTGCCTTTCTTTGGAAAAAAGACATTACATAAACCTCAGTAAGACATTTTAAAAGTCCACTAAGAATTACTAAGTCTAAAAAGTAACTGTTTTTCCAGAAAGTTTGAGAAACACTTATTACAATACTCCACAGTATGATGAGGCTATTTATTTTTCTTTAAGAGACGTGATGTAACAGGAGTGGATGTACTTTGTGACTAAAGCATTTAAGCAAGAGTTGAAGACCCTAGAAGACAACATTTATCTAGGTGATAACCATGCTGACCCGAATGCTCCTTAGAAACAGTTATCTGGAATAGACTCCTGGGATTTCATGCTTTGCAGGGTCTCAGTCATTCCAAGTGGTAAAAACTGTTCTATCCGTCGTTAAGAGTTCCGGTAGGCAGTTATTTCCTTTTGGCTGTATTTGTAGTTAGAGCAAATGCTTGCAAGAAACACCTAGCTATATGATATAAGGCAAGAGGAATCTGAGCAAGGGACTTTTAAAGGAAGCCACTTACTTTTAAGAGTAGTTCATCGAACTGTAAAATAACATCAAAAACATGTCCAAAGGCAGCAAAAAAAACAACAACCACCACCTGATATTTTCTGGAAAACAAACAAACTAGCTATAATAATCAATTCAAAATACATTTTTCTTGATTTCTTTCTTTTTGACACTTAATTATTGCCATTACCAGGCAGTCTTGAAATCTAACCGATTTTGTTTTTCGTACCCACACAGATGTGAAGATTTCTCATGGTGACTTGCTGTAATTCTATGCTGTTTTGGAAAAAAATGTCCATTAAGGTGTTTAGTGGTTTAGTATTTCTACATACGCAGCCAAACTCAGACATTATGATGATTTATTATGCTGCTGTAATGGGCTCTAATAGAATATACACATCTAGCTACTAAAAATATAAAAACAGAGAGCTACTATTTTACTCCACTGGTTGAGCTTTATATACTGCTGCACCTTCCTAACACAATCATAAATGTTTAAAATTTGCTGAAAGTAAACAGGACTTTAACTGGAAATAGGTGCTTTGGTCATTAGCTTTTTAGCAACAAACACTCTAGTTGGGTTTCCGGTTGTTCAAAGGTTAAAAAGGTGGTAAATCACCTCATGCCAACTCTTAAGTATGATAGAGGATCTGTGATGCTATGGGCATTTTTCTCTTTAAATGGCCAAGGAAACCTTGATAGAGTGTATTGCATTTTGAACTCTTTAAAATACCAGCACATTTAAATAGAAATATGGTGGGTTTTGTCAACGCTTAAAATAGATTCATTGGGGAATTTGTACACATAATAATCCAAAAGATATTGTCAAATAAATTCAGAGATGGTTCAAAAAATACAAATTGACCTTCTTCCATAGCTATCTTAAATTATATGCAAAACCTGTAGGGTGTGCGGAAGAGAAAATTACACAAGGAAGGAGCCATGACACTGGTCAATCTAGAGAGAGTGTGCTAAGAGTAATGGATAAACTTCACTCTCTCTGTAAGCCTCAACCTAGAAAAACATTAGTCCCCTTTTATTATCAAAAAAGGGGGCTGTGCAAAGTATTAACAGTAGGGCTGGAAATAACTGTTGGTCAGGGAAAGGTATTCAAACATACCCAAATAATTATGTTTTTCCTACATTTTTTAGTGTGAAGCATCTAATTTTCCGTTTGTATATCTGTGCTTTCACAATAAGAGATGCATTTAATTGCTTAATCTTTTTGATACACTTCTTTACCAGGGGTACCTGTAGGTGTACACTGTAGAAACTGTGGATACTTTTATTGAATCTATAGCCTCATCCATACAACATTTCCATCATAAACCCATAACGACAAGCCACCTCTAAGTTCCATCTGGCCAATTATAAATCACAAGTTGAGGGAGTGATATTCAACACAGCTATGTAATTTTTAGTATAAGACGACATGTTTTTGGGCAGCATCAGTGTCAGCACTACACATAAATCTAAAATCATAAATCTACATTGAAAGTCTCTCCATATCATTCTTTTCAAAACAATAATGGTGGACAGTAGGGGTGCAGCTATGGGTTGTCTTAAAAAATTATCAATCCCCACAGTAAGCGGTCAATTAATCGAATAATCGGACAACCTTTTTTGTCCTTGTCATTGAAGATATGATCAAAATTCAACAGAGCCATACTAATTGTACAAAACATTCAGTAACAGGTACATTTCTATTACAATAATCTTTGCCTTCAGCACCATTTAAAACTGCTGCACCATATTCAATTTACTTACATGTCTGGTTTACCTGCTTACAAGCTGTTACATGAAAAAATTATCTGCTGCACATGTGTATCTTAGAGCTTCTTTTTCCCATTTCCAGCTCATGATCTAGAAACAAAATTCTTGTTTCTAAACTAACTAAAATCCCCCTGGACACACAATAAACATGTAGCTCTGACTGTTAAGTCCACTGCTGCTTTGCTGAATAAACAAGTGCCATGGCCACATTGGCCATTAGCTAGCTGTTATCCAAGCATTCCTATGGCTTTGTATAGTAGCGCATAAGCAAAAAGAAAAAAAAAAGGGTTTTATTTCTTTTAGTTGCCAAGACCTCAGAGAGGAAATGTTTAACTCCAGTGCTTTTGTCACAACACCTGAACGGTTCCAATCAAGGGAATAATACACAAATATATTGGACTTACAGTGTGGGTACTAATCGAGTCGATCATTCAGAGCTTCTCTTTTATTGGACTGACTAACTGTCCGAAGTTTCTCCTTCACTTACAGGAGCTGGTCATTAGAATATCATGAAAAAGTAAAAAAAAATTCAGCAATTCCATTCAAAAAGTGAAACTTGTATATTAAATTCATATCACATAGATTTATTTATTCCAAGTGTTTATTTCTTTTAATGTTGGTGATTATAGCTGACAACTAATGAAAACCTCAAATTCAGTTTCTCAAAAGATTTGAGTATTGTGGAAATTTCCAATATTAAAGACACCTGGTGCCACAATCTAATCAGCTAATTAACTCAAAAGCACACCTGCAAAAGCATTTAAATGGTCCCTCAGTCTAGTTCTGTAGGCATCACTATCATGGGGATGACTGCTAACTTAATAGATGTCCAAAAGACAACCATTGACACCTTGCACAAGGAGGGCAAGACACAGAAGGTCATTGCTAAAGAGGCTGGCTGTTTCCAGAGCTCTGTGTCCAAGCACATTAATAGAGAGGTGAAGGGAAGGAAAATATGTGGTAGAAAAAAAGTGTACCAGCAATAGGGATGACCGCACCCTGGAGAGGATTGTGAAACAAAACCCATTAAAAATGTGAGAGAGATTCACAAACAGTGGACTGCAGCTGGAGTCAGTACTTCAAGAACCACCACGCACAGACATAAGTAACAATAATAAGTAAGACAAGAGACAGTGTCAGAAGTGTCTCACCTGGGCTAAAGACATAAAGGACTGGACTGCTGCTGAGTGGTCCACAGTTATGTTGTCTGATGAAAGTAAATTTAGCATTTCCTTTAGAAATCAAGATCCCAGAGTCTGGAGGAAGAGAGGAGAGGCACAGAATCCATGTTGCTTGAGGTCCAGTGTAACGTTTCCACAGTCAGTAATGGTTTGGGGTGCCATGTCATCTGCTGATGTTGGTCCACTGTGTTTTCTGAGATCCAAGGTCAACACAGCTGTCTACCAGGAAGTTTTAGAGCACTTCATGCTCCCTGCTGCTGATCAACTTTAGGTAGATGCAGATTTTATTTTCCAACAGGACCTGGCACCTGCACACAGTGCAGAAGCTACCAGTTCCTGGTTTAAAGGAGAAGTCCGGTCAAAATCAGAATTCAAACTGCTGAAAGTACTTTAAATATAAAACTACTATATACTGTGCAAAAAATTATACGTTTTTTTAATTAAGAATAATTCTCATTTAATCATGTTTATGTGGAGGAATCCATCTTGGTCAAGAATAGTACTGTCACCTCCCATTTTTTGATGTCACTCGGCGGACCTGCTGTTGAGCAAGTTTTAACGCTCTGTTTGTCACGGTGCACTATTTTCCAAAATGGCGACGACTGGTGCTCTGTACGAAGCAGAGAGTGATGAAGTATTTAGTGACAGTGATGAGAGTTCCGTGGAGTCATCATCATCTGATAGAGATATGGATGTTTTAGAAGAGTTTCTTGACAGAAACCGGACTTTTGACGGAATCCAGCGTACCTATTTCCATTGCAAACTCAGTTGGGTCCTACAGTATATATATACACGCGTGTGTGTGTGTGTGTGTGTGTGTGTGTGTGTGTGTGCGCGCGCTCCGCGCAGCACGGCTTTGCCGGCGCTGCAGCGGAGCGCGCGCACACACACACACAGCGGAGGAGAGATCGCGCTGAAGTGACTAAAGTTATATATTTGCCCCCTAGTAAATAGGGCAGGTGGTCATTATTGTATAAATAATAAAATATAAAAGCATTCCAGCACATGCTGGGCGGAGCACGGCTTTGCCGGCGCTGCAGCAGAGCGCACACACACACACACACACACACACACACACATACACACACACAGCGGAGGAGAGATCGCGCTGAAGTGACTTAAGTTATATATTTGCCCCCTAGCAAATAGGGCAGGTGGTCATTATTGTATAAGTATTAAAATATAAAAGCATTCCAGCACATGCTGGGGCGGAGGGATACCATGTGGTATCCCTCCGCCCCTCTGGTCGGTAACCATCCCCGTAACTTCTAAATTAAAAATTGAAAATTTAAAAATAACTTACTGAAAATCCTCGCCCTCATGTCATGTTCAAAACATTCTTCTTCGAGATGGTCACTGCATATGACGTGTTTTCTCTCTGGCCAGAAGTTAGATGGCAAATCCGCTCTTCAAGTTGGCAATCCAGCGCTGAGCCTGGTGGCTCATGAATCGGGAAGTTGAAATAAGCTATGTTTTTTCCACTTTTACCAGTTGTGTTGGAACATCCGATGGCCATGCACGTGGGCATTGTTGCTTCAGCAATAGCTCTTGGGAATGTCAGCGGTGAAGTCCTCTGGAAATCCAAAATAATTATTGATGATCGCAGCTGTGTAGAACGGCTCCTATTGACTTTGCATGGAAAGCGGAGAGAAATGCTGTCGCCGCTTCCGCTTTTCTACGTCGCAGGATGTGATGTCAGACGCCCCTTACTGCCCAAATATGGGCAATAATGTCAGCCCCCATACACAGTGATTCAGACGACAATTTATGTTTTTATTTTCTTATTGATTAAAGATAAGTTCATTAAATAACCACGAACGTATTAGTTTTAGTTATAGCTAATGATACCCTGATTTTTCCTTGTTGACCGGACTTCCCCTTTAAGGACCATGATATCCTGTCATGGTTTAGTTTTAGTCTGGTCTTTTTGTTAGTTTTCAGGTCCTCCTCCTCTTCTCACTCAGCTTACCCTTCACTCCCTCTGCAATCAGTCTCACCTGTTGGACATTAATTAGTCAGACTCACTCCACCTGCCAGCCTCCCTACATAAACCTCCCTCAGTCTTCTCTTCCCTGCCGGTCTGTCATCAGACTCAACTCACTCCTCGTCTGTCACCTGGTTTGCCCTAGCCTGACATGGTCATACTCAATTCTAGTCAGAATTTGAGTCTGATACTGCTCCATAGAGCTGTGATTATGGGGCGTGTTTCGAACGAACCAGGAAAAAAAATTCCTCTGCACTCAATTGGATAGACCTACAACCAATAAGAGCAACGAAGTGTGTGACGTATGTTAACCGACGCATAGTTGTTGTCAACAGAACTCAACTGTTAGCCTAGAATAAGAAGATGAGCGTGAACGATTTTTGCCGGTGTTGCGAAAAAGAATGTAAGGATCCAAGGAGTCATTCTACACACCTCAACTCTCCAGTGGCAGCCATCGTTGTTGTAAACGAATTCAACCCAAGCGCGCTTTGGTGACGTGGTTGATTACGTTACTGTTGATCATCTGTCCATCATCATATAAAGCCCGCCCTGACAATTTGATTGGCCCGCCAGATATTGGGCGAGCATACACGCGCTAGTATTGAGCAATGCCAGACCGAACTTCCCGACCTAAAACGTTGTGGGCGGGACTAAGTTCGGAATGGCACCCAGGCCAGGTTTGCCCTGCTTGCTGTTGGAATCCTGCCACCTCTGAGTCTCAAGTTAAGTCTCTGCTCGTTACTGGAATTATCTGCCACCTCTCTGCGTCAAGCCTCTGCTAGCTGTTGTAATTACCTGCCTCATCTGTGCTGCTAGCCGCTGGGTTTTCTGCCTCCTCAGTGCTCCAGCGGTTCTGCCATCAAGAACTCTCTCTGGGCCGTCAGCTCCTGCTCACATCTACACCCCTGTTCCAGTCCAGTCCTGCCTCTCTGGTTTCATCTGTTACTACTCATCTAACTTTCAATAAACTCTCAGTTTTAGCTCCGTGTGTGTGGTGTATATTCTGGGTTCATCGAAGAAAAATGACATGACATATCCCTGTTCTTAATTAGCCAGCAAACACGCCTGACCTTAACCCCATAGAAAATCTATGGGGTATTGTGAAGAGGAAGAAGCGATGTGCCAGACCTAACAAGGCAGAAGAGCTGAATACCACTATCACAGCAACCTGGGCTCTCATAACACCTGAGTAGTGCCATAGACTGATCGACTCCATGCCACGCTGCATTGCTGCAGTAATCCAGGGAAAAGGAGCCCCAAGTATCGAGTGCTGTACATGCTCATACTTTTCATGTTCATACATGTTAGTTGGCCAACATTTGTGGAAATACTTTATTTGTATTGGCCTCAAGTAATATTCTAATTTTCTGAGATACTGAATTTGGGGTTTTCATAAGTTGTCAGATATAATCATGAAGATTAAAACAAATAAAGACTTGAACTATATAAGTATGTGTGCAATGAATGAATATAACATTGTCAGGGTTTAGTTTTGATCTGGCTTTATTTACTGTTAGTTTTCAGTTCCTCCTCCCTCTCTCACTCACTCAGCTTACCCTTCACTCCCTCTGCAGTCAGTCACACCTGTTGGTCATTAATTAGTCAGACTCACTTCACCTGCCAGCCTCCCTCTGTCTTCACTTCCCTGCCGGTCCGTCATCAGACTACACTCACTCCTAGCCTGTCTACCTGGTTTGCTCCTGATAGTCGTTTGTACCCTGCCTTGGTCTATCTTTGTTTGTCTCTGCCCGTTGCTGGAAGTAACCTGTCTCACCTCTGAACTTCTAGTGGTACTACTGATCCTGCTGTGACTCTGGTCTGCTAGTATGCACTCTGCCGTGCTGCGGATCTTGCTATTACTCTGGTCTGCAAGTCTGCACTCTGCCGTTCTGGTGGTCCTGCTTGCAAGTTCCTGTCTCTGCTCAGCTCCAGACAGAACTCTCTCCGGGCCGTCAGCTCCTGCCTTCACCTACACCTCTGTTCCAGTCCCGGCCTGTCTCTCTGGTTTCATCATCCACCTTCCTTTCAATAAACTCTCAATTTTAGTCCCATGTGTGTGGTGTAATCTCTGGGTTCATCCATAAACAAATCATGACAAACATAAGTTTCACTTTTTGAATGAAATTACTGAAAAAAAATAACTTTTTCATGATATTCTACTTACATGACCAGCACCTGTGCATATCTCAGTGGAACTTTCCTAAACAGGCCAGCAGGTGGTCAAATTGCTGTGCCTTAGTCAGAAGTACTTCTACCACTTAACAGCTTCTAGATGAGCTAGAACTGCAAATCAAATTGTATTTGATTAGCACCTTGCAGTAGTCACTACAGAGCCAAATTGCTTTCCATTAGTTCATGAAATACAAAGTAGAATAAAGACAAATAAAACCAAATAATTTGACTTTTGCATAAAAATGCTGAAATAAAAAAACAAGTGACACAGGGTTGTTATGTGCTAAAAACACTGTTTAGAAACAGATATTTAAGCTTAGCTTTAAACAAAGGTAGCTTTAAACAAATGGTCAGCAACGGGGCATTCCTCAAATGACATCAAATTACTAAATGACATCAAATTACTAAATTTAGAACACCTGTGTCGTGGCCATCTTGTGGTCAGACCAGCTGTGTAGAGTGGTGAAGCAGACAGCTCTGTCCCGAATATTGCATCAGCAGATATAATGATAATGAAACACTGCTGCTTCTGTGTCTGTCGGAGCGACTCTCGATATGGCCATCATGACCATATGAAAGGAGTTTTTTCATTCCCTTTCCTAAACCCTAAAAGAATGCAGAGAAATGCCTTTGTATTTGCTTTACCAAAAGCTTTGTACCAATAAATCCTCCCCTGATGCCCTATTCATTGATGATTTTTTTTTTTTTTTGCAGTTAAGGTATTGGGTACAAACTAGGGCTGGACGATAATTCAATAACAATATATATCGATCGATAGACGTGTGGCGCGATAGGAAAAAAACGGGTCGATAAAACTTCGATATAGAGACAGTTTTCCTTCCTTCCTTTCAGCCTATCATATTCATTGATGCTACAGTCACTACTTCCTCTCGACCAATCGTAATCGCGGACCCAGGCACGCCGTCACTAAGTGCCGCCCTCTCAAACCACAACACACAGCATGCGAATATGTCGCAGCAACGAGCGGCGGAGGAAATTGTCCCAAAACGGGGTTTTAATAGTTCGCCAGTCTGACAGAAATAAACCACAGTAAAATTTCCAAGGAACCGGTAAAAACAAAGTCTGGTAACGCAACCAACTTGTTTCCTCACGTAAGCCGCTCACACCCGCAGCAGCGCAAGCTGTGCAGCCCCGCGCGACTCCTCGTCGTCTTCGCAGAAATCTCCTGGAACTTCTTCCAAAACAAAGTGTAACCCCTGTTTCCTGAGGGTATTTTATTTTTTGGGCCAACTTCCTTCTGAGGTTGCTTCCTATATGTCATGGGGCTACAACGTGTCACTTCCTCTTCCTCCACTGTGGCTGTGGCAAGGATCTGTTGGATACCAAACAATTCACACATTTGGATAATCTCTGCAGTTTCAAAAATATTTCAGCAGTGAGTCTTTGGCTTTATACATTTGTTTATTTGTGGGTTGCTGGCGACCGTTTATTTATTTTAGTGGTTTTCAATTGCACTCCATACCTCTAATTGCTAATTTCAGCTGGTTGCTTGTGTTTGCTGTCTGACCAAACAATTCATTTTTTGGTTTTGCACTTGGCTCATTTCATGAGCCAAAAAGTAGTTACTAATCGAAAGAATTAAGCTATTGAGCTATTTTTGATGCTTTATTTTTTTAAACCTTTCTTTGGTGCTAAAACAATGGCTTATTTTACGCATGGGAACTAATTTGAAATAGATACATATGATTGTTGCGCAACATTTTTCAACTTTTAGTTTATGCATAAGTATTTGGAAAGGTACTTTAATATGTTAAGTACTGGCTTGAATCTAAGTGCACTTAATGATTTTGTTTTGTAAGATATATATATATATATATATATATATATATATATATATATATATATATATATATATATATATATATTGAGGTTACTGAGCCTAATTAAGTGAAATTGATTGGATTAATTATTCAATTATCATGTTTGTATGTTGCATCGATAATTGTGCATTCATTTGAATTGCTTAAATTTGTTATTTAACATGACTGTTTAGTTGGTAAACGTTCATAATAGTGGTTTAAAAAAAATAAAGGACAAATGAAATGCTCATTTGTCGTTTTCTCCCTCCATTTTCATTTGTTTTAGGTCAGGTTTTTTTATGGACTGAATAAATTCAAGATGGCGAGCTACCCTGAACTACCTGTGTGGTAGTTACGACCCCTGCCTGTATTTTCCTCTGGAATCTTGGAGGGGACTTTGCATTTTTTGGACTGTATTATTTTTCCTTTCCATCACGTGGATCCTGGACAGTTCCCTTTTTCCTTTCTCCTGTTTAAAAAGACTGCATTGTTTTTCACTTTTCTGTTTTTTCTTTGGGGAAAGGAAATTTAGAAAATTTAATTGAATTAATTTAATTAAGAATGGAATACAAGTCTACAATGACCCTGTAAATTTGTGGTTATTTTATATGTTTTTCTCTTATGTTTATTGTTAATATTTAATATAATTTCAATTGAAATCTTATATTTTCATCCTTGTTTTCATTTACACATCAGGCTCCTCAAAGAACCTTTTTCTGATGCTGCTAAATGGTTATCTTGAGTAACATAAAGGAAGCCGTAGTCTGTAGTTCAAGAAGCGTTACAAAAGCAGGTATAGCAGCTAAACTGGGCTCCCTTCTTTGTGATAAAATGACAAAGCGTCCAAGCGGCATATGGACATCAGACATGCAGTAACATGCTTCATAGTGATGGATATGCTGCTGTTGTCTGCAGTTGAAAAACCTGGCTTCAAACAACTACTTGCCACTCTTGAGCCGCGATATAAAGTTCCGGGACGCACGTTTTTCTCAAACAGCGCTCCCTAAATTGTGCAACGAGTGCAGGGAATCAGTGCAAAATGAGCTACAATCAATCCCACGCCACAACCTCGGACCTCAGCCCTGCATCAGCCTCTCAATTGACTATATCCACCTTATTTTCTACGGAAAGACGGAGTCAGCGAGTTGCCGTTTTTTTGCGCAAGACTTCCGGCCGCTCACTTCCTGTCAGTGGGTAGCTTGCTGAAAAGCGACTCATGCCGCTACTTCGTCTCAAATTACTTGTCTTTATGGCTTCGAGGAAGACTGGGATAGTTTGTACGGTTAGAGGTTGTTATAATAACGCGTGTAAAAGAAAGGTTTATGTGGAGCAGGAGTGTTTTAATCATCGACCGTAAACAAGAGCTGCGGATGCGGGGCGCCCTACTTCATTCACCCTCAGCCGAAGAATGAGGAATCTCTGCGCCTTAAAAGCTTTAAATCTGAAGAAACCACCGACGCAACCGTATGTTTGTTCTTTTCATTTTGTGGACAAAAGACCGACAGAAGAGCACACGTCGCCAGAAAAGTGTCTGGGCTGCGAAGTTCCATTAAAAACAAAAACAAGGAGACGTTAAGAGGAGAGGAGACACAGGTAAGCTTTTTATATTACAGTCCTTGGTGTCATGTTTATATAAAAATATGGATAGTTTATAGTGACAACTTAAACTATCCATTTAAATTTTAAATTTCAAGCCTAAACATGAAGTGGCCAGAATGTTTTGATATACTGTTATAACATCAGTTCAATCCCAAACATTTAGCACTACTATCTTTGTAAAATTAACTGAGCAGCAATCTAATCACAACGAGGCAACAGCTAGGATGTTTTGAATCAGACGATTCATAGCCTACCTTCCATAAGTCGCCGCTGCATGACTGAAGGATTTCCCCTGGAGCCGCAGCATCAGAGCGCTCCGGTCGTCTCAGTAGTGCCGGTTAATGTAGTCAGGATCCAGCAGAGTGAACGTCGGACTTGCTTTGGCTTGAACGGACATCAGCCTCCATGAATACCAGGTCATCCATGTTCATATTTATTAACACCGAGCCAACTTTTCCACTGCAGAGGTTCGCGTCGGTAAAGTCGCGCTGCAGAGCCGTCCGCACCAAGTGACGACACAAACTGGTTAAAATGTCCTCGTTCGTTATATGAGGCCACTTCTTCATGTCATCCTCTCAGTCATGAATAGTTTGAGGCTGTGGTACTGACCTGCCACTTCGATCGCTCTGCAATTTTTGACAATGTTGCCGCGACAGTTTATCATTTCTGTCAAACTAATGTTATTTGGCCGAGGGAAGCGCTGAAACGGAAGTGCCGCACAAAAAAACGGAAGTTGGACCCATAGTTACTTCTGCATTCGAAAATAAGGTGGATAGACAGAGAATGGAACCTGAGAAGTAAGTAGTGTACCATTCCCACCTAAATAGGCTATTCCATTTATTTATTTATTTATTTATTTGTTATATTTATTTTGGTCATTTTACGGGTCACTTTAGTTTATTCTTTGTCAGTATTTAATAACATAACTCAGGTCTCTGAAGTTATTTTTCTTTAAAAAAATTCTGTTATGGTTAAAAAAGTTGGTTAAATAAAGATTTAATTGGAATTCTGTGTTTCTGTTCTTTATTAAAATTAAATCACTTAGCAATATCATAAAATGTCCAGGCAGAGCTACACATAAAATATGGTTTTAAATATTTTCAATAATTATCGATATCGATCAATATGCATTTTTTTTTTATCAATAAGCTTTTTTTCTATATCGTCCAGCCCTAGTACAAACTGATGCCAAACATGACCGAAGTAGAAGAGAAGAGGAATAACAAGAACAGAGTAAGACAAAAGAAAGAACAGAGACATAAGAAAACACATTGACAATAATTACAGAACCTGACAAACAACCTGCTACATAAAAAAATCCTATTATGACCACCATGGGGAAACTGGGGAAAGACAACCCCAAACACCTTCAAAGAGATAAAACTAACAAAGAAAAACAAAAAAGACAGACTGCGCCAACACCAGCAGCAAGGATAGGGAACAAAATTGTTGATACTGATGAAGTAAACTACAGGGCAACACATCTACTGTGTTATGAGTACATAAACGTGTGTGAACATGTAAAATATCTGATGCAGGCCTTCATGAATTGTGCTCAGTGAAGATTCCAGAGGGGCAGTTACGCTTTAGTTGTGGTCCCGCTCAGCAAGATACTGTGCCCAGCCAAAAAATAAAAAATGTTTAGGAACAGTTTTAGAAGCATAAGTTTCAAGTTCTGACTTGGCCTCCAAATTCCCCAGATCTCAATCCCATTGAATATCTGTGGTATCTCCTGGACAAGCATGTATGGTCCGTCAGATACCCCACCTCATACTTTACGAGACTTACAGAATCTGTTGCTGACATCTTGATGCTAGATACCGTAGCACACCTTCAAGGAACTAGTGGTCTATTTCTTGACAGTTCAGGATTGTTTTGGCAACAAAAGGGGGAACCAACTCCCTATTACACGGGGTCTTAATTTTTTGCCTGATCAGTATAAATCAGGTCTAATCTTGCTTACGAATGTTGCCTTTTCTCCTCCCATTTCTCAAAATTAAATCAAAATATTACATATTCTTGTATCCGTCCTGAATGTCCTGCTTACTTTCAGTCCATCTACATCCCTCTACTTCGAGACCCCCACTCCTCTTATATCTACATCTTACATTCATTACAACATGGCCTTGGCTCAGTCCGCTGTCTCCCCTTCTGTGCTGTTCAATTACTCTGTCTTCCCGGGGCAAGCACTGGTGTCAAGCTACTGTAATGACTTTCTGATTATCTGTCTTTATGTGATGAATGAGATGGAAATGTACCACCTCTGCCAAACGGGGCTGGCGTGGTGCCAGGCTGCCACACCACAGTCATGGAGGACAGGGAGAGGCAAACAAAGGACACAAACATGTAACATAGTTGCATCTATACATCCAACTGAAATAATGGAAAATAAGGATGTTTCAAAGGCTATGGTCAATATCTCTTAGAGTGATTTCAGTATATTATATTTTGTTTTAGTCTAAAAGTCAGCACATAAATTAGCTTAACCTTTAGATGCAACTTTGTGCTCCCAAATAAAGTACAAGGACAACATTGTGGCCTGTTTTGGCATCTAAATCAAGGCAACTTGCAAGATATAAACTGATTGTTGATGCTTGACTTTGACCTTCTGAAACTCTCCTATTGATTTTCTCCTTTTTTTTGCCAGATGAGTGTTCATGCTTGCTCTGCCTCTAATGTGCTGGAGGTAAAAAAGAGCTTTTGACATAGGCACGGCTAACCATAGTGCCAGGGAGGATGCCACCTGATATGTGCCAGCCACCTGAGAAAGCAGGCCAAGCTCCAAGTCACCAGTCACCCCCTCACCCACCCACTCCATCTCCAGTTCTATTATTCATCTCTCTTTCAAATGCCTTTTATGCTGCTCAATTACCCCTCCAGAAGCCCAGTGTGGACACTGTAATGACATTCTGATTATCAGTCTGTAAATGAGAAATGAAATGAGTGTGTGATGCCATGCCAGGGGAAGAATGGAAAGCCTTTTAAAAATGAAGCTGAAGAAGGAGGCGAAACTGCTGAGGAAGGGCAGAGGGATGAGTGCAGCCTGCTGGTGATCACTGACAAGATGATAGAAAAGAAACAGGAAACATTTTATAACACACAAAACATATGAAATTACACTTTTGAATTTAAATGCTTTCTATTCAAAGCTTTAATGGTACCAAGAGAATCTTTATCTTTCCAAACAATCCTTTTGGAAGAAAGGAGCCGTGTCAAAATTTAAAGTATGTTCAATCACTTTGAGAAGCTAAAATGGCAGATATCCCATTCAAATACTAGCTTATTGGGCTGAAACTCATAAATTATCTACAAAGCTTACAATGTCAACATCAAACTATGGCATGAAAGCTTTTTAGACATTACTTTCAATCAACAAACACATTTGAATACAAGAATACAATACAATAAAAAAGTCTACAACATAAAACAGTGAAACTAAATCACCAACTGAATAAAGACAGGGTCGAAGTTACCTAAATTTCTAAAGCACAATTATTAAACCCCACTCTACATAAACAATACATGTCATCATATTTAATTGAAAATGTATGTTGATTAAAGTTAATGAAAGCTAGATATCATTTAATAAATGTTTAATTATGTAACTCTGCACTCTAAAGATATATTTCTCCCAAATGCTGGGTTTATGCTGTTGGGACAGAAGTTGAGGAGTTTTATTTAGTTTGTTGGGTTTGGGAAGAGACTAGAAGGAGCCTCATCATTCTTTAAAGACCACCATTTTGAATCCTATAAAAACCTCATTAGACTTCAATGAACTTCTTACAAAGAATTAAGCAAGAAATGATAAATGATAAAATGATTATGTATATATTTCAGTGCAAATAAAATTAGCCTTTTGCTGCTAACTTGTTAGCAGAATATAGCTCTATGTATAGATAAGCAATGTTAGGAGAAGGGAAGAAGCGCATGAAAGGTTTATTTTAGTCATGTAAAGACCAAAGTTCACAGATAGTGAAACAAAGAAGAGCCCAAACTGAAAATCCCAAAATATTGTTGGGTTTTGGTTTGTTTTGTGTCCATATCTTCATAGTTTCCTTTTTTTCTTTATTATCCCCAAAGTTCTTGTCATATCCTGTTAGTATTGTTTGACATTATGGTTTTGCCATTTTAGTTCATTGCTTTGTGATTAGTTTTGTAGTTTATTCCTGTGTTCTGCTCTTTGTTCTTCGGATTGATTTCTGTTAGATCTCTGTTACACTTTCCCCTCTTCCTTCAGAATATAAGCTTACTGGTGGTCACTTTTCATTTCTGGATTCTTCCATTACAATGTCTGTTATTCTGTTGCTCTGTTACACCGACTGTACTCAATGACCCTCTCCTCCAGCAATTTCACCTGTTCCCCTTTTGTCCATTATTAAAGGTATATAGCCACATTATATGCTTTAAAAAGACCAAAAAAAAAGTCTGATCATGATAAAATAAGATCATATTCACCAAGCGTCCATCCTGATAATGTTTTGATGGTCCTTTTTGTGGATAAATATAGCCCCAGCTCCAGGCACGATTAACAGATATAAACAGATGTGGCGCCATCTAGTGACAATATTGCAAAACTATCATAATGCTGGTTTGCCTAATTAATAATTCAAAATTAAATAATGCCAGACCGAGCCTGACCCTCTGCAATGCCTCGCAGTAAAGTGTCCGCTTGGCGTGAACGAAGACCAACTATTATTGATTAAATAAAACGATCTAATAGCAACTTCAAGAGCCTCATATCATAAAATGTACTCACGCCAGTCAACACTGCGGTCACATCTGAGCCTTGGCAAGTTTGGTGTCCGCTTAAGTGAACACCAATGGTCATAATGTATTCCCAGCGACATTCCAGTCTTTTCCCTCTTGGAATCTTTTTTTTCACTAGATCTTGGAATTTTCTTCATTGTTTTGCCTGGAGATGCTAATACCCATTAGCTGCTTTCCTGTTTTAACCCCCGCTGCGCATACGCAGTACGTACTGTTGGTTAAATCGTAAATCAACACGAAAGGCTTTATTTACAAACAATTTTAGCAAAAACAAAGCATAAAAGACCAAAATAACAACTAATATGGCAGCAGGACATGATACTACTGACATTTAAATAAATAAAAAAAAATTCAAATAATGTGGCTATGCACCTTTAAATAATTCAGTTTTGCTACAATTGGCCTCTGCACTCAGGTCCTTCTTAACCTACAAACATGAGAGAGGCATTGAAGAAAACTGGAGAATGAGATAGCCAGAAAATGTATGAATCTGACAAGAATGATCAGAAACTCGCATGCTTATAAATGCTGGAGAGGTGATTAGTGTAACCGGGATCTTGTGAATCCAGTTAGTGAATACTGCATACTGCAGTAATGAGGATAACATGACTATGACAAGCTGACACATAATTGCTAGTGGAATGAAGTCACAGGTTTCAACTTCAAAACAGTCAAAATATCAAACCAAAGGTGACAAAGAAATTTAAAAACAGGATATCACAGAAAAAACACCATTATGAAATAAATAAATCTTGAAGTAAATAAATAATAGATAAATAAATCTTGAAGTAAATAAATAAATCAACAAAATAAGTTCAAATATATATTTTTAAAATATATGTTTTGTTTCATTTTGTGGGGACATTTATTTAGTTAATAGAATATTTATTCATATTTTATCAAGTATTTATTTTATTTCATTTTGAATCAAACAGCTCTTCAGGTATAGTATAATTAATTTTACATAAATATGTTGCATGTTTAATGTTTCAGTTTCAGTATTTAGTATTTTTTAACAGTTTGTTCCATCATTTAATTCACTGGACTCAATAAATAGAAAATAGGATTTCTTGTAATATTATTCATACTACTTGAGTATTTCCACAGTTTGGCATGTTAGGTTTCAAAGTTACTTGTAATTTTAACGGATTATGCAATATTCTTTTCAACCCTTCTCTGGTAGTCTTCATATTAGATATTAGTCACAATAACCAATTTCAGATTTAAAACCCAACAATAAGCTAGACCATGGGTTAATGCCCTCTGTCGCTGCAATGGATTTATGTCAGTTGGAAAATAAGAGCAAAAAATAGATCCACTTGGTTCCATTTAGACTTTTTATTCAAGGTTTTAAACTGAAGTTGCTCTCAACCAATGAAACCTGGCAGAGCCGGGACATTAGCCACTCAGAAAGAGAGTAGGGCAGGTCTTTGCAAAGCGGACATCTGCCAGTCTGACAGTGTTCCATCATTTTGACTTTTGATTGGAAGAAAATCTCAAACTGGCTACCGATGGCATGAATGAAAGTGATGGTGGTCAAACGTTTTCTTTGGATATAAGCGAACCAGCAAGTCAGAAAGTGGAGTGGATCGAAAATCTGAGAACAACTTCCCTTGGTAAGTGTGTCTATCACTGCTCTTGACGTTAAATTAAACAGATGACATCTGTCAGCGTTTATTCCCTCGCTTCCAGTAATTTAGCTGATAAACGCGGATGACCAACCAGGGATCTCCTCGTGATTCACTATTATGTTTTTATTTAAAACACAAAGAAGAGTGACACGCTAGCTCAGGCTAATTTAGCATGACCCTTTCTTGAAGAGGGGTCAAATATCGACCGTTGATGGTGGTGTTAAGAATAAATGGAGGCTTGGCTGAGAGGAATGTCGAAAAAAATTATGAGAATAGGAAGATTGTTGGGTCGTGGTGCAAAAAGCTTAACCTGCCAGGCGTGTACACGTTTTCTGCTGCACACCTCTACCTGAGAAACACCTACAGAACCGAGGCACCTGTATCCATGGCCAACCGTGTGTGTAACCAGAAAGTTCACATATATGCGTTTATAGCCGAGCATGCCCTGTCCATCACAATGTCTCAACCTCTCGTTGACCTGATCAAGTCGGTTTCTGAATATATGAAAGCATTTCACGATTGTAAATATCAAATACACATGCCACATTATCTCTGCACCCATAGCATTGCTGCCCACTATAATGGTATTGTCAGCCAAACGGCAAAAAAAATAATAAAAATGAATATAAACCTACACATTTATAGTCTTTCATTTGTTTGATAATATTATAAACTCTGTCAAACTAGCAAATAGCTGGAAAAAAAATCAATTTCAACATGTTAGAGGCAAAATTAGTTTTAAATCACTTCCCTGTTGTCTTCAATATTTCAGTGGTGTGGTTTGTATGTGTTCTCCTTCTTTTGTAATAATGCTTTTTATTTATAACCACCTTAAGATCACCCTATGGATAAACATGGTACTAAATAAAATAATAAAAAGATAAATAACATAGCAAATAATTTGAACTTGCATTCACTTGATTAGACATGAAAGTAAGACATTTACAAAAGGACGAGGTTGTGGTTGGCCTTGTATGTTCATAGGTTTGATTTATATTGAATAAGACAGGGAGCCAGTGAAGTTAATGTACATGTGTGAAGTAGATGATGTAATGATGCAAGCTGCTGTCTTTTGTACCAGTTGCAGTTTATGGGGGGTTTTCTGGTGGACAGGGAGGGAAGAGAGATGAAACTGTAAATTCGAGATGTGAGTGAACTGTGAACCAGTTTGGCAAAAGTGTGAAGGAAGAACTTGCTTGATGCCGCAAAGATGAAAGCAAGTTAACCAGATGATGTTATGGATGTGAAAAGTGAAGAAGAGGATGGAGAGGGCTGTCCAGGATAACTCCAAGATTCTTAAGATGAAAGGTGGGAGAGATACAGGAACTGTCATCGGATATTGTAAAACAAAAAAGTTGACTTTGCACAATAAGCAAGTGTGGTACGTGATGTGGCATGACGTCCACGGCCCCGGTAATATATGGGCTGACTAGAAAAAAATGTTCAGTCAAATTGATTATTTTTGCTTAACCCCTGTGCTAGACCAAACACTTAACCCAACCATGTTGTATGAAATCAAAGCAGGAATGGGTCAGCAAAACAACCCAAATTGGGTTATTTTTAGCCTAGCATATTTTTGAGTGTTCTCTTTTGAAATTAGCATCTTGTATATGTGTGTGGGTTCCTGGCTCAGCTAACTAGAAAGTTCTCCATCCATTCTGCTTTTTATATCTCCATGAAAGGCCTTTTAAATACCAATTACCTGAAGTTGTTCTTGTCCACGTTTACCTGGCAATAAAATGCATCCGCAAGCCATTTCTGCGTTCATTAGATCAGCAATCTAACTGGCCCACTAAACTACAGTCACTTCATCCCAGAGAGTCTTACTCATTTCATCCTAATCAACAGAAATGCTCTGCTGCCCCAGACTGCTGTTTAATAGGATATTAACATCCTGATCAATCACCTTAATTGATATTTTTTAGGCATTAATGCTTTCAAACTCTAACAGATGTAATTGTCAGATAGGGAGTGGGATCCCCATCGGCAGTAATTGGGCCATTATAGATGCAGGCATGACTGAGAGACTTAGAATGCCAATGACACTGAAGATGGATAGAGCTGGGGCCTTTGTGGGTGGATCTGTATATCACTCACTCACCAGAGGATTTCCTGTTGAAGAGATAGCACTTGATGCGATTTTAACAACTCTGCCTAAGCGTGTGCACAAATACACCTGAGAGCAGATGTGTAATGTAACTTCTCTTGAGTGTTTCAGCATTTTAACTCAAAGTGTTCCCTGTGTGTTACTGGCAATTATGCCATATGGTGTCTTGTGTTGGCCGCATTTGGGTTTTGTGTCATATTATTAGAGTCAGGAGCCTAGGAACGACTGCAGCGTCTCCATTTATCCTCGCTAACTTCTGCAGTTCCCAGAGAGACTAGTTCCTCAAAAGCCTGCTGATGCTTGCACAATTGTCACAGCTCACTTAGTCACCACACTTTCCTACACAGTTTGCAAAATACCTTTTATTCTTTCACAGCTGAGTGAATTTAAAGGGAGCCTGTGTGAATGATTGTCCTTCATAAGATTATAAAGAAACATATCTTTAAAGTACTTCTTCATTCTGAGATCATACAAGTTGCTATATATTAGAAAGTTCACATATTATTATGACCTGAGGAAAATAAATGTAAAAATTTGATGACAAAGTGGATTTTTAAGGCTTTTTAGCAGAAAGCTCATAAAAAATGTTGCACCGGGTGTCACGTGACCGATGACATAATTCGTTGACAAGCGTTGATCTGTTGACATTGCAACAAGTTACTTCCTGGTTGAAAACTCGCTTTCTCAAACACAAATAGACGGATTAAACATGGCTAAAAAGTGTGTGGCTTATGGTTAGTCAAATACCAACAAGGATAATGTCTCCTTACACACATTTCCGAACCCGAAAAGTCCCGGTGTTGTGCGAAATTCAGTTCCCCTGTGAAAACCTGTTCCCCTCTGTGTCAGGAGCACTGCAGCCAGAGAGGCGGGGTTTCATGCCGCTTCTGATCGGTTTCTCGGTAAAACAACTCATATAATCATGTCAAGGTGGTAACATTCAGTTTAATCGGCAGCTGTTGTTTACAAAATTGTAAAATAAAAATAAATAAACGCGGTCTTTCAGGCAGCTGAAATATCCATTCTCTCCTCTCCTCCCCCCATAACTTTGGGAAATAAAGAGCAACTGTTTCCAAATTCTCACAAATTGTTATGTGTGATAGCATGTAGTATACTAGAAATTTCCTTAATCCAGTAATCTGTCATATTTTACATTACAACGGGATTTACCAGAAGGTCTACACTCTCGTCTTTTCAGGAAGTCTTAATTTGTGTGCCCTGCTATCCGCCAGTTTCCATCCTCTTATTTCAGCAATGGAAAATCATCAATACACACTACGTGTTGGAATACTGTTGTTATGTATGTGACAAAACAATACATTATTCAATGGCACTATTTTGTGTCGTATGCGGAAGAAAACCAAATGTGGTATCGGCGCATTGATCTCACATTGTTCTGGAAAAATACAGTCTAATAAACAAGTTACGTTTCACTGAGGTTCTGCTGACTTTATATATAGTTAAGTTATGAAACGAACATAACAAACTGGCGACGAGAGTTACACGGATCCCCGATGTGCATGTAACGACAGAGAGGGGGAAAAGCCTTGTGGAAGTGACAAAAAGACAATAGAAGGAGGAGAACGGGAAAACCCTCCGTCTGGATGCTAAGGTGACTTGCTAGCTGACGACCTACAGAGAGAAAGTGAGTAACGAACACCACACGAAAATGTCGGGAGGCGTCGGACAAATGAACGTTTTTGAAAACGGCACAGAGGACTGGACAACTTATGTGGAGCGGGTTGAACAGTACTGTCTGGCTAACAAAGTAGAGGATGAGAGGAAAGTCGCTGTGTTACTGAGTGTAATGGGAGCGAAAACGTATAACTTGCTGCGTAGCCTCATCACACCAGTCAAACCAGCAGACAAAAGTTTCAAGGAGATCACAGAGGTTCTCCAAAAACATTTCCAACCGAAGCCACTGGTCATTGCTGAACGTTTCAGATTTCATAAACGAAATCAGTTGAAAACCGAGTCCACTTCGGAGTACATCGCGGAGCTTCGGCGGCTGTCGGAGCACTGTCAGTTCGGGGAGGGGCTGTCAGATTCGCTGAGAGACCGTTTCGTCTGCGGGCTGCACAATGAAAGCACACAGAAACGACTCCTCACAGAGGATAATCTGACGTTGCATCGTGCATTAGAAATTGCCATATCTATGGAAACGGCAGAAAAAGACGCAGGAGAGTTTCAGGGAAAATTCACGGAGCAGTGTTCTGTTAATAAAATGCGTGCGCAGCCTAATGATAAATTACAGACCTGTTACAGATGCGGCAAAAAGTCACATAACGCTGCTAATTGTTGGTTTAAGGATAAGGAATGCCTCCTATGCAACAAAAAGGGACATATACAGAAAATGTGCAGATCAAAACAAAGTAAGAAAAACAAAATGTGAAACAAAGACAGAAAACTGCATGAAGTTAATGAGACAGACCCATCTTCCTCCCAGGAGCATTTGGCATGCCTTGAGCTGCATACAATACAAGGCAAGGAGAAATACGAAGATGCAATATGGCTCACACCTAAAGTACAAGGGGTTATGTTAAAGATGGAACTGGATACTGGATCAGCTCTTTCACTGATCTCATATGAAGACTACAGAACCAAGTTTCCTAATCTGAAACTAAAGCGCACTTCAGTGAAACTAAAAACATACACCGGTGAAAGAATAAGCCCTTTGGGAAAACTAAAAGTGAAAGTGGAACATGAGAAAAACAAATGCAACCTTGAACTTTACGTTCTGAAAAATGCCGGAGTTCCATTATTTGGACGTGACTGGCTGAAACACATCCAACTCAACTGGAAAGAAATAAAGTCCATGAGACTGGCACCGGATCTGAGTGCAAGTTCAGTGGAGGAAAGACTGAGACAGATACTTGAGGAACATGCTCCGGTGTTCAAAGAAGAAATTGGCACCCTGAAAAATATTAAAGCACAGATCATATTGGAAGACGACGCAAAACCCAGATTCCACAAGGCACGTCCTGTACCATATGCTATGCGGCCCAAAGTCGAAGCAGAGCTGCAACGCTTGGAAGAGCAAGGAATACTCACCAAGGTGGAATGGTCAGACTGGGCTACACCAATAGTGTCAGTGAGCAAGAAAACCGGCGACAGTGTGAGAATCTGTGGTGATTTTAAGGTTTCAGTGAACCCAGTACTCCGCGTGGATCAGTATCCGCTTCCGCGGATAGAAGATATATTCACAGCAGTGGCAGGTGGCAAACACTTTTCAAAAATCGACCTCGCCCAAGCTTATCTACAGATGGAAGTAGAAGAGACAGCCAAGAAATATCTAGTGATAAATACTCACAAAGGCCTGTTCCAGTACAACCGACTAGTATTTGGTGTCGCCAGCGCTCCAGCAGTGTGGCAACGTGCCATGGATCAGGTTCTACAGGGCATCCCAGGAACACAATGTTTTCTGGATGACATTATTGTCACTGGTGCCAATGAAGAAACGCATTTAGCTAACTTAGCAACAGTCCTGGCCAGGTTAGAGAAATATGGACTGAGAGCAAACAGGAGAAAGTGTGAGTTCTTCAAAGATTCCATAGAATATTGTGGCCATCGGATTGACAAGCATGGACTCCACAAAACCAAAGACAAAGTGGAAGCAGTTTTGAAGGCACCAGAACCTAAAAATGTCAGTAAGTTACGCTCATTCTTGGGCTTAATTAATTACTATCACAAGTTTTTGCCGAACCTGTCAACAGTTCTGCATCCACTGCACACCCTGTTGCAGCAAAATGTGAAGTGGACCTGGACAAACGACTGTAAAAAGGCATTTAACAGTGCTAAGCAGCTGATTACATCAGAAGAGGTGCTAACACACTTCGACCCAAATCTTCCCATTCGCCTTGCATGTGATGCCTCTCCATACGGCCTCGGTGCTGTGCTATCTCACAAAATGCCTGATGGAGTGGAACGACCTATCGCTTTTGCCTCAAGGTCCCTCAATGCAGCTGAGCGTAATTATGCGCAAATAGACAGGGAAGGGCTAAGTCTGGTGTGGGGAGTGAAGAAGTTCAATCAATATTTATATGGAAGACACTTCACCCTGATAACAGACCATCGACCACTGGTGTCCATTTTTAGCCCTCAAAAAGGTGTGCCAACCATGGCTGCAGCATGGTTACAGCGATGGGCTTTGTTCCTTAGCTCACACACCTACAACATTGAATTTAAAGGGACAAAACTGCATGGAAACGCAGATGGACTTTCACGTCTTACACAAACCACTGAAGAAACTACCGATCCTGAGGCTGTGTTTCACATTGCACAAATGGAACCTCTGCCTGTGACAATTGCTCAGGTAAAAAGAGAAACAAGTCGAGACACAATCTTGTCCAAAGTATATGATTTTACTGTGAATGGCTGGCCGTCCTCTATTGACTCGCAGTTCTCTGCATACTCTAGCCGCAAAGACCAGCTATCAATTTGCCAAGGGTGTGTCATGTGGGGAACCCGAGTCATAATACCACCCTCACTGCGAAAAAGGGTCCTGAATTCACTTCATGATGGACATTTGGGTGTGGTTAAGATGAAAAGCCTTGCTAGGAGCTATGTTTGGTGGCCAGGTATATACTGTGAAATAGAGAACATGGCTAAGTCTTGCACTGGTTGCCAGCAGACACTGCGCCAGCCCCAGCCAGCACCTGTACACACATGGGAGTGGCCAACCACCCCATGGCAACGCATCCACGTAGATTATGCTGGACCATTTATGGACCAAATGTTCCTGATTGTGGTTGATGCTCACTCAAAGTGGCCAGAAATTTTTCCGGTGAAGCATGCAACAACAGCCAGCACAATCAACATCCTTAGGTCACTTTTTTGCCGCACAGGTCTGCCGCAACAGCTTGTCAGTGACAATGGCCGTCAGTTTACTGGAGAGGAGTTCCAGTGTTTTCTTAAGGACAACGGTGTACACCATATCACTTCAGCCCCTTATCACCATGCAACGAACGGACAAGCTGAACGGTTCATCCAGTCATTCAAGAGGTCCATGAAAGCCAGCCGGACAGAGGGGAGACCTCTGCAATGGAAAATCGACAACTTCTTATTGGCTTACAGAAACGCCGTTCATGCAACAACTGGACAAACACCTGCAATGCTCTTCATGGGACGAAACCTGAGATCTCGTTTGGATCTGTTGAAACCGGACATTCGGAAGAAGGTTGAAGACAAACAACATTCCTTGGTGGAAACAAGAAGGAACAAAACCAGATCTTTTGACATTGGACAAAAAGTTCTCACCAGAGACTGTAGATGCCCAAGTCACAAATGGCAATCTAGCAAAATTCAGTCACAGATAGGACCTCTAACATACAACATAAATGTTGGAGACTACTCAGTCTGGCGTAGACACGTTGATCAGATCCTAGATGTGGAGACCCACAAAAGTCTAGAGGAACCTGAAGAAACATCTACATCTCAAGATTCAGAAGAGTTTACTTTTGCTACACCTTCTGGAGTTCAGAGTCTGTGTGAAACCACCAGTGTACCAACAGCTGAACCATCCACACAAAACTCCTTAGAGTCCGGTCAAACATGTAGACGTTACCCTGAGAGAAATCGTAGAGCACCTCAGAGACTGAATTTGTAGATTATCGGTTCATTCATAAAGGAGCAGTTTAAATGTTAAGAGTAACTAACCTGTTTTGTGTTGCAAATATCTAAATAGGTGTCATGTTTCTGTTTGATCAAGTTTATTGGATTACAACATTTAGCTCAACGTATTTTTGGTTCGTCAAAGCTGGATGGGAGGAACTGTTATGTATGTGACAAAACAATACATTATTCAATGGCACTATTTTGTGTTGTATGCGGAAGAATACCAAATGTGGTATCGGCGCATTGATCTCACATTGTTCTGGAAAAATACAGTCTAATAAACAAGTTACGTTTCACTGAGGTTCTGCTGACTTTATATATAGTTAAGTTATGAAACGAACATAACAACTGTGTTTGGTGACTTACTTTTATTTGTCAGGCTTAAGTGACAAAAGTTGGAAAAGACCGATTATCTTGACGTTTAAAATATCACAAAACACAAACTGAATTTCGCACAACACTGGAGGTGAGAAAATCCTCGCTGAATGGAATCACTAAGTAGCTGGTAGCCTCTAAAACTTTCGTTTCAGACACAGCGTTGCCTCACGAGTCCTGAGCGGAGTGTTTCTCCCACTCCAGCCTGAGCCCAGAGAAGCTCTGTGCGCTCAACCAGAGCCCACAGAGATCTCTGGATGTCTCCTTCTCTCCTCCTCACTCATCGCGCATGGGAGCGGAGAAATCTCGCTTTTCATCACAGCAGCCTGCTGTGAAGCGACGTGTTCTCCACTGCTACCCCGCAGAACCCTGAGTCGTGGTGGGGATAGACCCACAGCCCTTTCGGTTCGGAACCCCCCCCCCCCGGAGAACACATAATGCTGAGAACCTGTGGTTTGTGCTGAATGTACGTCTTTTTCCTCTATGTGCTGTTTTGCCGATTTTCAGCCATCATAAACGATGCCAGGCAATCGGGCTTCGACGAGTTGTTTCCGTGTTTACATCCCAACTGGCAGCCAGAACCGCGATTATAAGCCCCAATTCCAATTATACACCAGCAACCTATTTCGTTTATTCTCCTAAAATGTTTTTCTCGGACTTACCCAAATTGTAACAGATGCTTGCGCTGTCTTTCGTGTTAAAATCATCACTTTGTGAATCCGCATTTGAACTTGTCGTTGTGTACTCCATTGTGCTCTCTGTAGCTTAGCCTGGGCTACATCTACGAACTACGTCATCGTACCATGTGACCCAAATTGTGGATTTTCAGCCTAGCGGTCGCCGAGGGTCAATTTTTTGTCCTTTAAAAAACCTTTAACGGCGCAATCACGATCTTAATGCCACATTTTTTGAAAATATGGTCACTAATGCATGTATTTCCGAGTTGGTCGATCTCAGAATCAAGAAGTACTTTAAGTACATGCTGTAAAGAGTGGGAAAGAATAGCAGATTCTAGGTAGCAAAATCATCTTATGTAACAATATAATTTGTATACTAATTGTGCTTATATTTAGAAATATAAGCACAATTAATGCAGTTAAATACAACCATGTATATTTTCATCTATTGGAAATCCATAAATCAGCACAAAAAAATACTTTTGTCATTGTTACAGTGCAGAATACAGTTCAGATTATGAAATAAATCCAAGAGTGCGAGGAAAAGCAGCATGTTGTTGTTTTTGCATCAACATGCAAAACATCTTTAATAGAAAAATGCCTTAAATGTTTTTAGATATTACATCAAAAATTTTGTTTAGATAATACCTAGCTGCAAATTTTTAACTGTTGTTTTGGCAGAAGCTTGTATACATTTATCCGTTTTCTATAACACTTGCCTGCATGATTATGGATAACTTGGTGCCTATGTCATTAGGCAAGAAGAAGGGTGCACCATGGACAGGTTGCCAGTCCATCACAGGCCAACATGGAAACACAGAGGACATACAACCATGCATGCACACACTCACACCTAAGGGCTATTAAGAGTAACAATTTACCTAACAGTCATGATTTTGGACTGTAGGAGGAACCCAGAGAACCCATGCATGCACAGGGAAAAGTTAAAAACTCCATTCAGAAAGTCTCCAGGTCGGTATTTGAACCCAGGACCTTGCTGTAAGGCAACAGTGCTACTGTTGTGGATGGGCCTCCCCACAACGTAATTATTTGCACTAAGTCCTTCAAAAATTCTAAGTTCTTGGTAAGGCAGTTAAAAATATCAAACAGTAGTCAAAAAGTGAACAAAAGTAGCTGAGTCTCAGTCCAGGGTGGTTTATTGCAACAACACAAGACAACCACACGTGAGATGTGCTCCGGACAACATCATCTGACAACATACAGAAAGTGGTCGGTTTAAATACATTCTCTGGATCTTTGAGCTCCTCCTGTGAGCCACTCCTTTTTTACATAATTTCCATTGTTTTTTCCACGGATATCTTTGTTAATTTTTTACCTATCAGTGGAAACTTTTATGGGGCGTGCTTTTTTAAAAACATGGTTACACATCACAGCTCCTCCCAATCATGGCCCCTACTCATTTCCATATGGTTACACGTCATTACCTTTTCGGACTTGGACCTTGCATTTTCTGTGTTCATTTTGGAGTCTTTCATGTTCTGCTTTACATTGCAAATGGCTTGCCCTTTTGACCCAGAGGTTTTTCAATTTCCCCTGGTAAATTGGTAAATTCCATTGACCCCCTAATTCTTATTCTGGACTTGTTGGTGACACACACACATGTTTCTTAGGTGAATGTTTACAGCACCCCTTATATCAATTGTGATAAGACTATATTTATTATAAGATATTCATTGTGAGATATTAATCCACTACATTCCCCCCTGTGATCCTGGAAAGGCTCACAAAATAAATCACACTCTACAAATGATTGTCTATTTATCATGGCTATGAATGTCTAGAGTAAATATTACTAGTATAACAGAGGCTAATTGTAATTAATACTTAGCACATCACAAACGTACCACGATTAATACCAACGTCTAAGATCAAAACACACTTCTACTAGTAGTAAGGGATACACAAAACTATGATCACACAGTAAAACATAAGATTTATAGTTAAACAAAGAGGGAACCCCCCTTGGCACTCTTGTGAGGACTTTTCCCCTTGCTTACTTTTTTTATAGAAGGATTTTCAGGATTTGTTTCAGCAATGATACTGGGCCTCAGGTTGACATATCCGTGCAGCTTGAACACCTGTTAGGACACCTCAACCCTTACCCAGGGTGCATTGCACACCCTACATCAAACGAGTTGATGTTTAAATATTAATACCAAATACTCCATCATGCCCGCTGTATCAGGCTAACCAGTCACTTAATGGTCAGTAGACCTTCATTACAACCAACATATGAGCAATCCTATCGATGCTCCCTGCACAGTATTAGTACTGTCACATAGGTTATAGACATACATAATTATATTTATCTTTTTAAGCATGCACCATCATATTTATTATTGAAGTATACATAATCATTTCATCATTCACATCAGCTTAGTTTTCTCTTTTCTTTTTTTTCTTTTTTTTTTTTATTGAAAGTTCTAAGGTTGGGGATTAGGGAAAACCACCCCCCTTGGAGGTCGATTCCCCAGTCTTTCTGTGGAAGTCCCAGGAGCTTGTCCCTGTAGCTGTGCCAGTGTCGTAGCAGCTAAACGCCACTGCAGTACTTGCCGCCTTGCTGTGTCCCGTTCTGCTGTCATTTGCAGCAGTTTTTCCTGTAAATTGACAATAGTCTGTTGAGCATCCTGAAGTCGTCGTGTCAGATTGTCCTGTTCCTGGGTTAACTGGCATACTCTAGCCTTATATTTGGCTTTGTATGTGCTGCGGCGAATTGCGAATATGTGCTTCTTTGACGCCGGAGATAGACCTTTGACTAGCAGAGTGTAAACTCCAGTATCCATGGAAGCAATTTCAGTTTTTAGGTCCTGGGCGGTTCTGTAAAGATCCAGAGGGCTCATTAGAAACCCCTGGACGTGGCTCATCTCGAGGGAGCTCAGTTGCATCTGCTGAAAAATATTAACAGTAGGCTCCAGTGCAGGATTTCCTGTAGCGGTTGGACCCGTCGTCCTCGTGCCCGATGTAGATGGCCTCTCATGACCAGCTCCGTTTGGCCTTCCTTGGCCCGGTGTGGATGGAAACTCCAAGGCAGCTGTGTCCGGCAATCCTCGGTCTGCAGGGTCCTCGGGGCTGAGTGGGCTGAAGATGATCCTCAGGGCCCCTGGTGATGGTGGGTCATCCATGTGTATCTCTCCCAGGTCCACCATCCCTCCCGGTAGTGCAGCGCTAGGGCCCTCTGCTGGATCGTCTGGACGCCTATTAGGGAGACCAGTGCCTGTACCTACATATGCTTGTGTGCCTAACGACGCATGTGCGGCGTCTGTGTTTCTTCTATTTGCACGTCCCTGCCAATCCTCAGCGGGTGTGTGGTGCACATTAAAATAAGCGTCCGCCATTTTCAGCAGTCTGCATGTGGAGACATAGTATGTTATAGGTATATATCCACATGAGAGGCACATACTTTTCCTAAAAGAATTTATAAATACTTTTAGCATGCAAATTACTATTTCTAAGCTAATCTATAAATACTTGACATCCATTTAACTACATCTACAGTTGATTATAAAGACTTGGCATGCCATGTACTATATATGTAATATATATAAAAAATATGCACGTACCTGGTGGGGGTGAGAGGGGATCATGGTATTACTTTATATGTCTTGGTCTATCTGTACCTCTATTATGGGGAATTGACCAGTTACTTTCACAATAAGTTTTGAGACCAACCCCCGAATGAGGGGTACGATGCAGCAGACAACTACTAATATTATCAATATTATAGTTCCTAGTATTATTCCTGCCGCTTTGAGGTATCTTGTCCACCCAAGCTTATTGAACCAATCCCAAAACCCCTTCAGCTGAGTGTTCCAGTTGGATCTCTCCACATGTTCATCTCTCATGCGCTTCATTTCTTGAAGAACACCTGTCAGGCTGCCGTTAATATCAGTATGCATAGGGATTAAAGTACAACAATCTGTCCCGATATAATCACATAGCCCCTGGTCTCCGGCCATACGGGATTCCAGTACGAACCTATGTTGTAAAACCATTAGTGATGTAGCATGTAATTGTTCTTTTATAAGGTCTACGCCCTTTATTGTAAAATTTATAAACCTTTGTTGATTGTACCATAGGAGATTTATCCACCTACTATTTCGAGCTATGTATTGCGCATTGGTAATTGTTCCGACGAATGGTATCGAGCCGACTCCTCTCCCAGATTTTCCTCACTTCCTATAGCAGCATGTTTCTCTGGCACCCCTAATGGGACCTGATCCCATGTAATGTATACTTCATCTGACATTTGCCAATTCTGTTTGTGCTCAGTAGGAGTACTTCTTTTTGTACGGTTTCTCATTTCATTAGGTGTTTTGTTGCTGATTTTTTGATTATCTATTATTAATTTTAGTTGTCCTGTAAGCATCACTGGAGCACAGATACCTTCCCACTGAGGAGGCAGTGAGGATAGTATTTGCTCAGTATTGTGACACATCCAAAAAATGTCTCCTAAAGGGACAGATCCTTGCGCCAGACTCCTTACTCGGTATTGAGCTACTGTTGTAGGTTGGAAGTCATAGATAATATTTCCTCCATCTGGTACTATTTGTTTACAACTTATATTACTTTTAAGGCTAGTTTCACATAGTTTGATGTAGCTAACGTTCCCTCCTGCTGCCGGTGGGTACCACGGTATTTTATTACATTTCACCATCTCATCTGCAGTCTCCATTTTGCTAGAGGTTCTGTCGGTCACCTCTTCTAATTCTGTTCCTCGTGCTATACAAAATGGAAAGCTTAGTTTAGCCGGCTTTTGCACTACTGGAGGGAGGGAAGATGTACTCATTACTGTATTTATTGAAGAGGTTATTGCTTCGGGGCATCTTTTCCTGTCTTTTGTCCATGATGGTAAACCTGCAGCCATATGCATAACACAGTGAGCAAAACATTCTGATATGTCTGTGCAGTCGCCTATTTTACTTCCGGGTATACTCTGAAGGGTCGGTAACTGCTTAGCATTATAACAGGCTATACAATCATCTTTAGGGCGCTTTTTAGCTGTAAACATAGCTTGAACTGAAAATTGTATCCATTGTTGAAACATGTTCATTTGCCATTGTGACGTTTTTAATTTATTCAGATCCCTTTTCTGTCATTTGTTTATTAATTTTACTACTCTATGGGCTCTTTCTATCGTCATTATTTGTTTTGTTAGTATGTTTTGGCACATGTTTGTTTTGCATCTTACCGTAATGATCACCATCCCATCCCCACGGCAGTCCATGCTTTGTGGAGTTCCAAGCCAATGTTTTCCCATTGACTTGTCTCCTAAAATTTCCTCAGACATCACATAGTCATAACTTTCGGTTTGCACATGCATTAATGATTTATTCTCCCCACCGTTATTACTGATTATCCCTTGGTTAGTAGCTAGTGTTATCATTGCTAGTGCACATGTCTCTGTTTGACGGTTTACATGTGAGTGTGCATTGTTAGCGGTGAGCTTAATAAGGTCCCCCCTTGTTAACCCTAAAAGGGTTAACAACAGAAGAAAACTAGTCAGATTCGGAAGAAGACGCATACGAGTGACGCCCAGACGGCGATGGAGTGGGCGGACACGACCCGCTCGCCGACCCAGACGTGCCGTCCGAGGGAGTGGATAGGGAGGGAGGGGGTGGGGAAGGTGAAGGTGAGGGATGTGGAGAAGGGGAAACAATTCCAGCACTGTCTGATGAGTGATGAGAAAAAGGTTCTTCCAGTGCCTCAGAGCTGGGTGAGTCTGAGACAGACCTGCTAGGAGTCTGAGTGGCAGGAGAATCATCATTACTGCTGCCAAAGTCAGAAGGCGAATCGGAAGCAAAAGAATGAACATTATCATTCTCAGAGTCCCCTGACAGTGAAGCCCGTCGGGCTGCCAAGCGGGCTGATCGTCTCTGGCCATCAGACGATGACGGGGCTGAGGATGCATCAGTGCTCGCCCCAGGTACGACATCAGACGCCTGTGAATGTGCTATGGTAGTATGCGGAGGGAGACTTGCTGCTGCCCTTTCAGCATGCGCAGAGCCCGTCGGTCCTGGATCAAGGCCAGGTGGGTCTGGTGGACGATGACGTGTGCAGTGGTTCTTATGGAACCAGAAGGGCTTACCTTCAACTTTTAGGGCAGTGGGGGTGGTAAGAACAACTTTAAAGGGCCCTTCCCTACGAGGTTCGTTCCACTGACGTCTAAATACTCGTATGAACACTCTGTCACCGACTTGGACGTCTCTGACGTCCACTGGAATACGTGTCTCGTCTCGGTTGTGAGCTGCTTTCACCTGTTGAAATATAAGTCTGTGAATACGGGTTAGGGACCTGAGGTAGTCCCCCAGTTCACGTTCAAGTTGCGCCAGGGAAATCTCCTCCTGGGGCCCTCGCACCTGTGGGAGAGGCATAGGTCGACCTGTAAGCATTTCATGAGGAGTAAGATGGGTTAATCGGTTAGTTTGAGAACGCATTGCCATCAGTGCAATCGGCAACGCATCCACCCACGTCAGGCGGTTATTGCTATCAGCAATAATCTTTGCAATCTTGGTTTTGAGCACACCGTTGGCTCGTTCGACGGAAGCCTGTGACTGGGGATGGTAAACACAACCAAACTTTTGTTTTATACACAACTGGGTGAACATCGCCTGGATGACCTGTGAAATAAAGTGAGGTCCGTTATCAGATGAAATAGTATCAGGCATACCAAACCTGGGAAACACTTCTTTACATAAAAACCTTGCTGCTGATTTGTGATCGTTTTTAGCAGTGGGGCAGGCTTCTATCCACCTGCTGAAACGACAAACAACCACAAGCATGTATCTCTTTCCCTGCACACGAGTTAACATGTCAACATAATCCATAATCAGATGACGAAAAGGGCCATCCGGCATAGGGATATGTGCTAAGGGTTGTGTGAACATTTTTCTCACATTGTACTTAGGGCAGTGTGGGCATATAGCTAATTCTCTGTCTACCATAGGTGTCAAATAAGGTGACCACCATACTGCTTGCAATTTGCGAACAACCTGGGCTCGTGAACAATGATCAGGTTCATGCATTACTCTGATAGCTGTTGGTAATAAGGACAAAGGAAGTACAAAATGTCCTCGGAAACTTCGCCACAACCCTGCATGGGGGTGTGATGTGCGTACCGCCCCCCTTTGCACCCACAACCGTTTTTCTGCTTCAGAGACGCTGTTCTGTGCCTCAATTAATGAGGCTAAATTAGTGATGGGTTCACAGTCAGCTGCAAGAACCATTGGTCCTTGTATTGCAGGTCCTGTGGCTTCTTTGGCTGCCTCATCTGCTAAGTTATTTCCTATTGCTATAGGTGTTTTTGCTGTCTGATGGGCCGTACATTTTACAATAGCTAACGCAGATGGGAGCTGCATGGCTTGTATTAATTCCATGACAGCCTGCCCATGTGTCACCGGGGTGCCATCAGTTCGCACAAAACCTCGCTGTTTCCAGATGCTCGCGTTTATATGGCATACCCCATAACCATACGCACTGTCTGTATAAATGGTGACTCTTTTACCTGTAGCTAATTTACATGCAGCTGTTAATGCTTTTATCTCTGCCAATTGGGCAGAGCAAGGTTGGTCAAGGCTCATGGACTGAACTTTTGCATAGGTGCCGTCGGGGTCAAGCCGGACCACTCCATATCCTGCTTTGTTCCCCGTCTCACCTCTGACGCATGACCCGTCAACAAACAATTAGATCGGACGGGATTGGGTGATTGTATAAATCCTCCCTTACTTTCATGAAGGCGTCCGTCTCCTTGAGACAATCATGGGGCTCACCTTCTGTTGGCAAAACCATCCTTGTGGCCGGGTTGATCGTGACACAACGTTGCACGGTAAGGTCAGGTCCTGAAAGCAGAACTTCATAACCAGTGCGACGAGCTTGGGTTATCACGAAGCGTGGGCTTGTGAGCAGTGCATGTAATTGATGTGATGTATACAAGAAAATAGGGTGGCCCATAGTAATTACTGAGGCCTTTTTGTATGCAAATGCCGCTGCTGCCAAGCCTTGATAACAAGGAGGCAGGCCTTCTTCAACTCCATCTAATTTTGTACTGTAATAAGAAATTGGTTGTTTACCTGTGGGGGTGTCTTGCATCAATACTGCACATGCATACCCTTGTCGCTCTGCCACGTACAGATGAAATGGTTTGCCATAATCTGGATTGGCCAGAGCAGGAGCCGTTTGGAGATCTTGTTTTAGCAGCTGAAACGCTCCCTCTGCCTCGTCTGTCCACTGTAACTGAGCCGACTGGTGTCCTTGGCCTGCGGCTTTAATAAGTGCTCTCAATGGAGCAGATTTGATGGCGTAATCACACACCCACGGTCTGCTGTAACCTGCCATGCCAAGGAAAGACAACATGTGACCAACAGTTTGAGGTTTGGGCAATTTGGTAATGGCTTCTATTTGGGACGGTGCGATAGACCTCTTGTCCCCACTGAGTTGCCTGCCGAGGTATTCTACTGTTTGTTGGCAGAATTGTAATTTTGGTTTACTTACTTTGTGTCCGCCTTCTGCCAATGAAGTCAACACCGTAATGGAGTCTTTTTCACACTGCTCTTTTGAGGCAGAACAGATCAAAATGTCATCAACATACATCAACATGGTGGATGGTAAGTCTAAGTGATTCAGATCATTTGCCAGCACACGATTGAAAATAGATGGTGAATGTACAAACCCTTGGGGTAATCGTGTGTACGTATATTGCTGACCTTTGTACGTAAATGCAAACAGATACTGGGAATCTGGATGCACAGGCACACTGAAAAATGCTGAACACAGATCTATCACAGTGAACCATTTTGTACCCGGGGGTATGTTGCTTAACAATGTATGGGGGTCTGGTACTATCGGTATTTCTTCTGCTACAATGGCATTGATTAATCTTAGATCATGGACTAATCTATATTCATTACCGTTAGGCTTTTTGATGGGAAAAATTGGTGTGTTACAGGGGCTTACTGTCGGTTTTAGAACGCCTACAGTTTCTAATCCTGTTATAATGGGCTGTATGCCTTCTACTGCTTCATGTTTGAGGGGGTATTGTCTTTGAAAGGGTAATTTAGCATTTAATTTGGTGGTGAATTTGATGGGGTCAGCTGATTTTACTAAACCTACATCTGTTTTGCTTTTGGACCACACCTGCTCAGGAACTTGTTCTAATAGTGATGCGTGCTCCTCAGTCACCGCCATTTGTCTTTTCCCAGGCACTTTGATGTGTTCTGCTATTACTTCATCTGCTTGTGAAAATGAGATTTTAAAGAATAGTCCATCTTTTGATACACTAATCCGGTTCCATGCAGTATCGATCCATTCCGTGACTTTCTTGGCTTCTTGAATCATGGGACCCAGGTCGTGCGACTCGTACTGGTCAGCAATCAGCAATGTGACATGCGGCGCTGAATCAGTGACCTGGAACCATTCGGCAATGTCTTTTTCAGGAAACTTGACAACGGCTGCGGCTCCTTGTGGCCCAACCATTATGTCAGCATATTGGATGACAGTTGTTTTGTTGTTAATTTCTTCATCCCAGCTTTTCTCATAGTCTTCATGTTTCTGTCCTTTATCATAAAACATGGTGCAATGGAGGGGTAGGAAAGGCTCTTTGGATTCATCGTAGTGGTTCATTATCAGAGGTCTCCATGTTTCCCACTCCAATTGGAGGAAAGAAGTAGGTGACGTGAGTTTCATCCAAAATACTTGGTCTTCTGGGTCATGATTTGTCATTTGTAGGGTCATCTGTGGGCCCAGTGGCATCATGAAGGCTTTGCTGTTGTCAGTTGCTTCAAAATAAATTCCATTTGGAGTGCATTTAATCTTTGCGTTGAGCTGGCATAACACATCTCTGCCCAGCAGATTAATTGGCGTATCTGCTGAATAAAGTAGTGGTGCATACACAGTCTTTTCTCCTATAATCATGGGAACTGGCTCAGTCATGGGTATTATTTGGGTTTTCCCAGAGAAACCTACCGTTCGAATCTTTGATGCTGAGAGAGGCAGACCAATTCCATTTTTTCCTATGCAGGAGTACGCAGCACCTGTATCAATCATGAATTGATGATGGCTGTCATATATTGTGACATCAATTGTGGGTTCCGTTTGTGGGCGTTGTGTTAATACAGGTAGAATGGCCTCTCTTTCAGGTTTCTCTGGGCACCCCTATTGCCAATACGCTTCAGGCCCTGCTGCACTGCTGGCAGGTCCTGTGGCAGGGTGCTGGGGTCCCATCCATGGATTGGTTGGGCAGTCTCTTTGCATGTGTCCGACTTGACCACATCCCCAGCACTGCAGCCTCAGCTGCTGTTGTCCCATTTCTGGACCCGCCTGGGGCATCCGCTGGTATTGTCCGTGAGGGGGCCTCCTTGGGGCTCCTTGTTGTCCTCTCCATCTTCCCCGCATGGGTGGCCCCCCTCTTCCTCTTCCAGTCATCACGTGCGGGGGACCTGTTCCCGGATTTAGATGCACATGGATGGGGGGAACCTGTTGAGTTTGGGCCCCTCCTGCAGGTGGTGCTGTTGGATACTGCATCTGCTGTGTGGGTGGAGGGATGGTGGGAGATATCACTGGGGCTTGAACGACTTCACCTCCTGCTGGTCCACTCTCAGCTGTGGGAGGGGCTGCCACTGTCAGCGCGGCTTGATGTTTGGGCTTCTCTCTGTCTCTCTTTGCTTTTGTTAATTCTCCAATTTGCAGTTGGGCCAACTTTGTAGCCAGCATCTTGCTTTGGTCTTCAAGCGCTTGTTTTTCAGCTCGGTGCATGTTTACATAATGTATGACATGCTCAGAGAACGCAGGCCAGTCCATTTTTATGAGTCCCACCACTCCATCCAGTTTGGCCTGTACTTCTTTGGGCATGGCACCTTTAACGTACATTTTAAATAGTGCCTTGGTTGATTCTTGCTCATCCCATTCACTTCCTGTCTCTGCTTTCCACATTTGTTGAAACTTGTGCAGAAACTGGGCTGGGCTCTCATCATCTTTTAGACATTCTTCTTTCAGCTTGGTTGGGTCTCTGCGTGAGGGATATTTGTTTCTCAGGGCTTCCCATACTCGGGGTCTCATATGGTTGAAGGGTAACCCATCACACCGGTGCCCGCGCATGACCCCTGGAAGCCCAGCCTCCACAAACACTTCTTTGGCTGCTGAGTGTCCTGCCATTTTTATTAGCAGTGCTTTGATGTCTCCTGCTGCCAAGTTGATGCCCCCCGTGATTTCTTCTAGCTTTTCTATCCATTTGTCGGCTCCGTCTGCCAGCGGAGTCAGTCTTCCTGCAAGCGTTATCATGTCCATAAATGACCATGGCATGTACCTGTCTTCATTAGGTCCCTTGGAAATTAAAGGCATGATTTTTGCCTCCTGCCCCTGTGCTGCTGCACGTAGCTGTGCTTGCGATCTCGTTTCCATTGCATGATTGCGGTGCTCTTCCACCTCCACATCCACCTCAAGTTCAGTTGCAAGTTGTTTTTTCACACCTGAAAGCATCGCTCTCCTTTCCGTGACCTCCCGAGGTCTTACAGCTGGGCCCTTCCCGCTCTGTCTGGTCCTGCTGACAAAATGTGGGGATATTATGTCGTTCCCATCATCCAGACGTTCAGCTGTGTCCCATAGTTCCATATTTCTTTCTCTTTCATCCTCTTCCTCTTTTTCTGCTTCTGTGAGCATAGCTTTGATGTGCTGGTCAGGGTGGTCCGCGAGGTCAATCTGGGCTGCCTCCTCCATCCGCTGCTCAATCTCCTGTCTTTGCTTCTCTTCTCGTTGCTTTCTTGCACATCTTTGTAATTCTTTTAAGTTTCCCTCATATTCCTTTACTTCTTTTCTCAGTCTTTCCACCTCCTCTTGTTCCTCTTTTTTTCGACTTTCTGCTTCCCTCTGTCTCTCCAAACGTTCCCTATGTTTCCCCCAGCTGCGGGTTAATTTATGGCGCTCCTGCAATTCCTCCAGCTCTGCAGTTGTTCTTTCTTCCACTGATTCTGACCTTTCTTTTGGATTTGATTTTCTAAATGCCTGAGGGAGAGTCGTGGGCCATCCGACTGATGTGGCCAAATGAGCCCTAGGAGGTGTCGGTGGGCTGGAGCAGGCACTATCCTCCTCCTCATCTAACGAGCAACTTGGCATCTCTTCTTGGCTTATATTTCCCCAATTTCTCTGCTGTCTATCTCTTTTTCCTTTTTCTCCCTCCCCCTCGTTATCCATTACTAATTTTAACCTCCCTGTGATTTTACCCCTACTAATTTTATCTGTACACACTGGGTACTGCCCTGCTGCTGTGGCCTGGTAAGGTGGTGGCTTAGAACCAGTAAACTCAGGTGCTGTTGGGATTTTATTACTTTCAACTTTAAAATATCGCAAGATATCTCTCTGTTCAGCATGTTTCTGTTTTTTACGCAACTGCGTTTGGTCATTTCTTGCATCGTTATGCCGCAGCCTTTCTTCTACTTCATCATAGCATAACGGGTCAAAGCTACCTTCTATAGGCCAGCGGTTTTTCCCCGATGTTATTTTATGCCATTCCGTCATGCATTTTTGAATTCTGCGTTTGTTAGAAGGATGTGTTATCATTACTAATTTAGCAGGCGTCAGTTCCTTAGTCTGTTTGCTCACGTTGGTTCCCATGGCAGTCAGCAGTCAGCGGACACTGTGGCCTGTGTCTATTTACTTAGGGCTGAACGATTTTGGAAATAATCTAATTATGCTTCTCCTTGCTACTGTAATTTTAATGTGATTATTTCCAATCTAATTTTACTCACATATAAACAACAAATCTACTTTGTTTCCTTGCTGTGCAGCTCAATTGTTAAAAGACTCACCGCATCTAAATTCAGAACAGCAATGATTGTGTTTTAACCTAACTATATTTTAACCTAGGTTGCAATTTTTTACCTTTCTCTTCATTAATCGTAAGTAAAGAAAGAATGGCCTATACCTAGAGTTGTTTGTACCCAAGGACTAGTTACACCTAGAACCTTTATTGTTTCTATTAATCAGAATGTTATTCAATAGACTAGCTTTTAGTTAATTTGGACATTTAATCCATGTTAAATTTAAGGTGCAGTCTACAGGCAAGTCTAGCTTTAAACTAATTGATCTGTATTTTTATGCTACGTATGATTATAGAGACTTCCAAATCCAGTAATAAAATTAGATTATCTCCCTGCTGCTATTGTCTTTCTTTTAGCTAACGTTTTTGTCAACCCCTAATGGACACGTTTTAGTTTTATAATTGTTAGTAGCTACAAATTGTAAACTCTGTGATTTTGGAAATTACGTTTATATTAAGACTGCTATTAATTGTCCAGCCCAGCTATTTACTAACCCTCTTAGTCCCTATTTTGTCTGTTTTTTTTTTTTTTTTATCGGGTCCTGCTCTTTCCAATATAGATTTTTCCTTTTTTAACTTTTTTTACCTTTTTCGATCTGTTATATTTCAACAATCTAGGGTTAGGGTATTTCTGTTATGCTGAACTTCTTGTTTTTATCCTTTATTTTATAGTTTTTATTATATATATTTTACTACTATCAATTATTATTGTTTATCATTATCTTATCTTTTTATGCTTTATTGCTTAAATTTTATTTTGTTCTATACTTTGTTTCTTTCGAATATATATCTGTATCCTTATCACTGTCAATTTATTATTTATTATTATCTTATTTCTATGTATTATTATTATAGTTCCCGTTTTCCCTTATTTCCCTTTTTAACAATTAATCTACACTTTACATACACTAACACAGACAGACATGTATTTTAGCTCTCACCTATTGCACTTCTTGTGCTTTTACTCTGCAGGTCTATATTATTCTTACAATAACTTTCCTCACTGTCTCTTACAGTGGCATACGCGTTTTTCCCAGCTTCCCGGCCCCACTTTCACGCTGGACAAGTGAGGGACGTCTCCTTCGAGCGGTACTTTTATACTCTGGACTATCGCTTAGCCCAGGTCTCGTTAATCATCAATACTTTTGAACAACTTCATAGCACATTTCCTGACTATCACTTAGTCACTAATACCCTTATTCTGCCACAAATATGAACCATACACTAAATGCATCCACTGCTCCGAGCGGCTGTCTCACCAGACTTATGTCAATCACTTTGACCGGTCTGTCCCTACTTCTCTACCTATTATCTATTTCAGATACAAAACAGTTCTTTGCACCAATCAATACCTTACACAAAAATGCATCAGTTTTTCGTTAGCCATATATTCATGCACATATACTTTTTTCATCAATTGATACCTTAAACAAAATTGCAGCAGTTTACATTAGCCATATATTCAACACTTTAAACAAACATGCAGCCACATACAATTAGCCATACATTCAACACTTTTAAACAAACATGCAGCCACATACAATTAGCCATATATTCACATACACATAAAACGACAATGCAGCCACACACACACACACACACACACACACACACACACACACACACACACACACACCTCTGGACCGCTCCCCAGCTTATTCTGTTCTTCCTTTATGTTATTTTTGTATATATTCTTCTTGTTATGTTATTGTTTTGTGTATATTACTAAATTTAGATTACTAGGTTCTTTTAGGAGGGCTTTGTGATACCTGACATCCACTAGCCACCTGCCGGAGGCCGGTTCCCCACAAATTTAGATAATTATAACAAATTAGTATCTCACCTGTATTGGTGGATTCTTAAGGGCCCTTGGGGTTCCTGGCGTCCAACGTGTGGCAGCAGTCGTCCGGGATCACGCGTCCTCCTGGCTCGGCTCGCCAAAATGTTGTGGATGGGCCTCCCCACAACGTAATGATTTGCACTAAGTCCTTCAAAAATTCTAAGTTCTTGGTAAGGCAGTTAAAAATATCAAACAGTAGTCAAAAAGTGAACAAAAGTAGCTGAGTCTCAGTCCAGGGTGGTTTATTGCAACAACACAAGACAACCACACGTGAGATGTGCTCCGGACAACATCATCTGACAACATACAGAAAGCGGTCGGTTTAAATACATTCTCTGGATCTTTGAGCTCCTCCTGTGAGCCACTCCTTTTTTACATAATTTCCATTGTTTTTTCCACGGATATCTTTGTTAATTTTTTACCTATCAGTGGAAACTTTTATGGGGCGTGCTTTTTTAAAAACATGGTTACACATCACAGCTCCTTCCAATCATGGCCCCTACTCATTTCCATATGGTTACACGTCATTACCTTTTCGGACTTGGACCTTGCATTTTCTGTGTTCATTTTGGAGTCTTTCATGTTCTGCTTTACATTGCAAATGGCTTGCCCTTTTGACCCAGAGGTTTTTCAATTTCCCCTGGTAAATTGGTAAATTCCATTGACCCCCTAATTCTTATTCTGGACTTGTTGGTGACACACACACATGTTTCTTAGGTGAATGTTTACAGCATCCCTTATATCAATTGTGATAAGACTATATTTATTATAAGATATTCATTGTGAGATATTAATCCACTACACTACCAACTGCACATTCTATGTGAAGCTGTTGATGAGACAGGAGAATGTGTTGTTCAAGCACATTGATTTAAGGCTGTTTCACACGGCAGGATTTTATTATAGTTGGCCGTTTTTCAAAGCCTGAGATACTCCACATGTAAAGATAAAAAAATCGTACATATAGCAGGTTTAGTTGGACAGTGTGTGGTGTCCGGTCAGATGGCTAGCACAAAACACCACACATGGACAGATTTAACTCAGGATCATTCAAATATCAGATGGGAACTCTTACGAAACCTCTCAAGACCAAATGTGAGTTCAGCGTAAGCATGGATCACGAGGAAGAATGTAACTATGGCTATGCCTAGCCATAGTTACATTCAGAAGGGTCAGCAGCCAAAACAGCACTGTGCTTTCTGAGATGTTTCTTCTTCTGTGGTTTTTAAAATTGTTGGTAGCCATAATGTTTTGCCTGTGTATGTGTGTTAATTTCTACTCATTTCTAATATAGTGGGCATGACCCAGGGATTTCTGTAAGAAAAGTTCAGTTTACAGGACAACTGAAACTGGGATGTTTTCAGACAGTTATACTCTGGAACCCATTTTCAACTTGTGCGGCTGTCAGGGGAAAAATTTTGCATTGTTGTGTAAATGAACAGTGCAAAAACAACAAACTGTTCAGTTTTCACCAGTAAATGTTGTTGTGTAAATGAGGCCTAGTATTACCTGCTGAAGGTTTGAGAACCACAGTGCTAGATCTTTTCAGAAAAGACTTGGTCGACAAAGACCAAAATCAAACCATTGTATATCAACTTGACCAATTGTATTTGGAGATACAGCTATGCTGATTATGACGTAATGAACTCCACAATGATGCTCAAAGCTGGAATATATATGCACTGCGGTTGTTTTTCTGCTAAGGCTGCCGGAAATGTTCAATTAATCATGGAGCCAACAGACAAGAATCTTTGCCCCTCAGCCAAAAATACTGGTTGGCAATGAACAGGTTTTGGAGTATGACTGACCAAAAAATAACACCAAGGCCAGCAACAAGTGGCTTACAATATAGCACATTAAAAACCTGGATTAGCCTCACTGGTCTTCAGATCTTAATTTTATAGAGAATCGGTGATAGGAGGTAAACCTTAGAGTGGCCAACAACAGCAATTTCTGTGTATAGGAGTTGGCCAGAATCCCATCTTAAAAGTAAGTAAATGTAATGATAGTAACTCCAAAAACATTTTACTGTTGTCCCAACTTAAATGGGGCAACAAAATAAAATGTAAGGGGGACTTTTAGCCCCATATCATATATATTATATATTTCCATATATTTCCTCATAAAATGGACAAGGCATTTTGATTTCATCTTGTATTGCTTCCAGTATGTTACCCTCAGTTAAAAAATTAACCTTCAAACCTACCACTGGATTGTTTTATGGGCTGCTCGCTTGACAGCTTTTGACATGACATTTCCACTGAGTAGGAAAGTATCATCACACCAAGGTCACTTGTGGGAACCCATCACATTCTCTGTGTTTCTGCTTTCAGGCGACTGCATATATTAAAGTAACAAATGAGCACAGGCAAGAAGACAGTTCTGACAATTTCCATATCACTGCATTCAGGTCAAAATGTCTGATAGCTTGATAAGCAGATCAAACCACTTCATTGCCGCGTCAGCATTTTGTTGTCTGTCATAGTGTTTTTACAATCCGCATTCTCTATTTATATGGGAATGTAGGTAATCTATGCCATATTATTTTAAAATAAAAACATTTAAACCTAATTCTATTAGTTCAGTCTTAGAAATAGATAAGAGTTTTAGCTCTTGAGTGAGAGAAGTAACTGTCAATGCTGTCAATGGAGATTTTTCAGGGGGGCTGTCAGAGGAATTGTCTAAAGAAAAAAGGCACTTTAGTGTACATTTTTTGTTAGATCGTTTATGTCTGCCATATAAAAAGCATTACAAGATGGGTGAAACCTTTTCTAGTTCGCATAACATTTTGTAATTTGAGGTTTACCTGTATTATTGCAATCCACAATTTAGAAGGATAATTTTGCATTTTAAGAATCAGTAGTTCTGTATTTTCTTCAGCCAGAAAATGTGGTTTCTCTATATCTAATTCTTGTGGTTGCTCATATATGAAGTTCTCAGAAATGGGATGTTTGAAATCAATACTAAACCACTTTGGAATAATCAGTTAGGTGTCATTAAGTTTTAGTAGTTTGACTTACAAAGGGAAAAATGTATTCTGTGTGCAAGTAGTGGCAAGATAATTAAAAACTGAAGTGGCTTAAAAATATATTTGATGGTGCACTTTGGTACTGCTTGTGCTGTTTGAATGTTGTAGTTGACCTGAAACAAGTAATCAGGAGTTTAGGTACTCCTTTCATTTTGATTGATCACATCCACAATATGGGTCAATCCAAAGTAACCTTGATCAATACCCTGAACAGTGGCTTGGGATCAATACTAAAGGTGTCACAATCTGACTAGGACATCCCCAATAAACATCTAAATCAAGGTATAGGATTCTTACTTGGTGATCCATAGGTTAAACTTTTATTGAAATTATATTTAATTTGGTTTACTTTCGAAACTGAATCTGCTTGCGACATAGTAAGAGGCATAATACGAAGGATTTGGAAATAGTGTAGGAATACAGCAGATTACTAATCCTTAAATATACAATGTTAAAGTTGGCATCAGCTATGTTGCTTCTTAGCGGCCACAAGTAAAGGGCTATTTCACAAGTATTATTTATTTTAGACTACATGTCATCTTATTCATGAAACTTTTATTCTATTCAGGAGAATACATTGAAGGAGCATTTTTATGATTTTTTAGTATTTTTAGTATACCACCTTATAATTTAACAACTGAAAAATTTGAATTGAATTGTAATGTAGACTGCTTTAATCTGGGAAAAAGTATTCTACACCACAGATTATTTGCAGCACTGTTTGTAATTTCTGAAACCTTTAGTCTATTTCAGTATACAAAAAGAAAAAATAGAGGACTCCGTTTTCCCAAAACATTTCTAAAACTGTTTCTGCTTCTACAACCAGTAATTAGGATCACTCGCTGCACCTGCTCTCGCCACTGCATAATCATGGCTGTGCTACATTTTACTTTTACATCTCAAAAATTTAGAATATTGTGTAACGATACAAAAAATCTTGCCGGTAATTTCAGAAAATGGCACGTTTATTTTATAATTATTCATTACATAGAGTAAAATTTCAAGCTTTTATTCCTTATAATTTTGAGGATTATGGCTTTAGAGACAAAGAAAACACAAAATTCATCCAGCATTACATAAATATATCCATCCATTTTCTAACATGCTTATACCCCTATTGGGGTCGCGAGGGGTGCTGGTGCCTATCTCCAGCTGTCAATGGGCGAGAGGTGGAGTACACCCTGGACAGGTCGCCAGTCTATTACTGGGCACCCAAAATTCAGTATCTCATAAAATTAGAATATCAAGTTACACATTAAAAAAGGATGTTTTAAGCACAAATGTCAGGCTTCTGAAAAGTATGTCAATTTCCATGCACTTAATACTTGTTTGGGCCTCCTCTTGAATGAATTACTGCATCAATGCGCAGTGGCAGAGAGGCAATCAGCCTGTGGTTCTTTGTAGGTGTAATGAAAGCCCAGATTGCTTTGATAGCTGCTGTTACGACCCAGCTCTGCCAGGGGGGATGAGAAGTAACATTAAGACCAAGTAAAGTTTTAAAGTAAAGTGGCTTAATTGTCCAGTTCTGGTTTAAAATAAGAGGAGTGAATAATATCAAACCAAAAGTTAAACCTAGTGTTTAGGAAACAAAGTAGTCAGGAAAAAATTAAAGTTTAGGGTATTTACACCCTGAGCTGGAACTCAGACTTCAAACCAATAAGAAAAAAAAGGGGGTTTATCAAACAACATACAGCTAAACCAGGCAATACCAAGAAACAGATGGGGAGACTGAACATAGTTTAAACAAGGCAAAAGAAACAAACTAAGCTACAAGCCACTTCAATCTTGACCAAGCAAGTGGCACAAAAACAACTTACAAGCCACGATAAGATCAAAACCACCAAGACACCCTGCAAAGAGGCAGGCTGCTCAGACAAAGACACAGCCTCCCTTTCCAATGGGGGACTTGGGGTTTAAATAAGGTCTTTTCTGGGATTGGTCGAGCCAACATCTGATGATCCAATCACAGTTTCCCAGGAAGCTTCAAACAGGAAGTGTGGTCTCATTTGATCCCACTGTGGAGCCAACAGGCAGGAAGCCGCAGCTGCATCAGTACTACACAAAATAAAACAAACAAACAGACAAGGCCACTGGCCATAACAGCTGCCTTCACTTCACTTCTGCCTTGTTGGGTCTGTTGTCTCTTTCAACTTTCTCCTAACACCCTATAGATTATATGTGGGGTTCAGGTCAGGGAAGGTTGGTGGCCAATAAAGCACATGAACACCATGGTCATGGTACCAGCTTTTGGTACCTTTGGCAGTGTGAGCAGGTGTCAGGTCCAGCTGGAAAATTAAATTAGCATCTCCATACAGCTTGTCTGCAGAGTGAAGCACGAAGTGATCTAAAATTTGCTAGTAGATGGCTGCATTGACTGCAGACGTCAGAAATCACAGTGGACCAACACCAACAGATGACATGGTACCCTAGACCATCACTGACTAAGTAAACTTCGTACTGAACTTCAAGCAATAGGGATTCTGTGCCTCTCTACTCTTCCCCCAGTCTCCAGAACCTTGATTTCCAAATGAAATGCAGAATTTACTTTCATTTTAAAACAGGCCTTTGAGTTAAGGAGTTTCTTTTCACTGTAGCCCAGGCAAGACGCTTCAGGAGTGACTTGACGAGTATTGCAACATTTGTAGCACATGTCTAGTAGTATCTGTGATGGCTCTTGATGCATAGACTCCAGCCTCAGTTTTTCCTTCCACTAAATTTTCTATTAATAAGCTTGGATATAGAACTCGGTTAACAACCAGGTTCTTCAGCAATGACACCTGTCCAGTCAGCAGTCTTCACCATTATGGTGTCGCCTTGTGACCCAGAGTGAGAGTCCATTTAATGGCTCAGGAAACCTTTGCAGGTGTTTGGAGTTGATTAGCTGACTAGGGTGTGACACCATGAGTTTCAAATAATGAACATTTTCACAGTGTTCTAATTTTCTGAGACACTGAATTTTGGGTTTCCATTATCTAATAATCATCAAAATTACAAGAAACAAAGGCTTGGAATATAACCCTCTATGTGTAGTAATTCTATATTATATAAGTTTAACTTTCTGAAATGACTAGAAAAAAACATATTGTACTTTTATGACATAATTTTTTTTTAGATGTAGTATTTTCTGGATTTCCTTGTCTCGCCTTGCCCTCGTTTGGACATCTCATCGGCTTTTGTTCTTTTGAACATCGACCTGGAATGTTTTCTTGACCATGAACCTTGTCAAGCCCATCGGATCTGTCAGTCTTCATCTGCCACACCATGTATGATCTCAAGCTTTACCCACGGACCTGTCTGTCTGCTCTTAGCCTCTCCAGACTCAGCAGAAATTTGTGCCTGCCCGCACCAAGGCCTGAGGTATTATTATTTCAATAAACTTTTTAAAACGCAACACCGTGACCAGAATATGGGGCTCTTTGATGATCTGACGCGTTACAAAAGCCTGTTTTACCTTGTTCTTGTGAACTCAATACCATGTATGGGCTAATCTTATGAACTATATGTATCATTACACTCCAATTATAAATGCAGGGTTACAGAAAGAGCTTTTTGTTTGACTAAAAAAATTCATACTTGTTATAAAAAAGCTGAAAAATAATTCTACTTTACTCAATTAAGTAGAACATGGTTGTTAAGTGGTGGACACAGAGCAATCATCTTAAACAATGTCTACCACAAATTTCTATATGTGTAATAGAAGGCATTCAGAAAGTCTGTTTTCCATACCACGTGAACTTAGTTTTGGGTGAGATAAATGTTTTTACATTGTTCACATTTTCTGCTTCAATGATGATGACCCAACAAATTTCACAAATTATGTGCCAGCTGGAACAGTCTTTTATCAAGCCTGATGAGTCAGATTGGCTCTAAACCAATTTGTTGGAAATGGCCCTTGCAGAAATGATAAGGTAATGGGTAAGGGAAAACATAAATGGTTATACTATAGGGTCAACTGTTTTTCTAAATGGTTACATCTAAAGGTGCCTAAAAAAGTAATGAATGATATATTTACTTTTAACGCTGCATTGAGATAACTTTTTTTGTCAGTGGTTAAATTTTGACTGATTATCTTGCAAAAATACATTTTAGCTGGGACAAAATATCATAGCATGAATGAAGGATGATCGGATATGCTATCATGAACATATCTGTCATCATGAGGCTAAAAAACTGAGAAAAGAAAAGAAAACATAACCAAAACCATAAGGAGAGAGAGCATGTGTATCCAAGGTACAGCGTGGAAAAAAAGTTGATCCATTAGCAAGGAAAGAATCACCTTGATTGAGTATAGGACAGGTAAATACTCTTTTATTCTGTCATGGAAAAAGCCATAATTGCTGTGTTGAACTTGCTGGAAGGTGGACCTCCACCCCAGTCTCAAGTTTTTTATATCCTGAAACGAGTTTTCTTCCAGGACCCTGTGTTTAGCTTCATCCATCTTTCCATCAACTCTGACCAGCTTTCCTCTTCCCACTGAAAAAAAAATATCCCCACAGCGTGATGCTGCCACAATTCTTTATGACAGTGTTGGTTTGTACAGGTTGATGTACAACGTTTAAGTTTAGTTTCATACAACCAGAGTACTTTTTTACTGTCAAAATCTTCAAGGAACATAACTCCTCTGGGCTTTCAGAAACCTTATTTAAACCTTTTACTGGTTTAAAGAAAGATGCTATTTTGAAGCTACTGCTTTGCCACACAGAGCAAATAGAGGCAACTAAGCTTCAAATCAGTATGTGCTGAATGTCCTAGTATTGACAACAACATTTTACTGTAGCTAAGAAGACTGTGCTGTACTCAGTCTTTTTCCACATATACACCAATCTCAGGTTGAAAAGAGATTTGTGAAAAGCTCTAGAGAAAACAGTCACAGTCAATGTAGAATACAATTACACAACTTAGGATGTTTCTTACTCAAGTGAGAATGCCAACAGTTGTTTTCTGTCTCAGAAAGTTTTTCGGTGTCCACCACCAAGTAATACTAGACTAAGCTGGCACCCCTTTGTCAGCACCGAAAACATTGGGAGAATACAGCCAAGATAAGAGCGTTTATCTGACTTAGGGCATGCTTTTGAAGACATTCAGATTGCTGTCTGACTTTGCACATTTGTCTTTGGCATTGAGGCACATCAGCGGTTCATCTTGATAATAGAAAGGGCTCTGTGAGCGGATTTAGTGAAATAACCTTTTATGAATACAATCTGAAGTGCAGTGTGAAGGTGAGGTTGTAAATGAAAAGGAGAAGGAATGATCATATCATCTCACATTTTATGAGCAAAAGTTGCACTGGTGGCATTGACCTTTGCCTCATAAAATGCCTTGATTGACCTTTGCAGCAGCAGTCTTGCAAAAGTATTCTTATCTCTTAAATATTCATACATCTTCTCATGTCACAACCACAAACTTCAGTGTATTCTGAAAAAGTGTGGTATGCATTTACATTTAGTCTGTTTTGTAGTTTTTAGGAAAAATAAATAAGTAAAAAAATTCAGGTTATAGCAGGTTCTTTCCCAGCCTTTATATTTCTCTGGCGATTGCTAACATGCATTTACTGTTGGGTCGGTAATCACTTTATGCTGTTTGACTCTGTCCAGATTCACCTTAAAAAAATTCAAACCTAATTTTGAATTCAAACAAGGTTGGGTCTGGTCAGTTCCCCTCTCACATAAAGACATGCCAACTCACTCTGCCAACTGACCATAACTATTCCTCGATTGGGAATCAGGAGTAAAATTGGGAGAAAAATAGTGTAGTGCCCCCAAGTTTTAAGCAGACTGAATGCCATGTCACATGTTTCATATTTTTAATAGTGAAAAAAATGTTTAAAACAAGAAAATCATTATCTCTCCACTTTATGAGTATTCTTTGATTTTGGTTGGACACAAATATCTAAAAAAATAATAAAATGAATGTCATTGCAAATTGACAACATGTGGAAAAGTTGAATAGGTAGGAATCTTTAACAAGGCTGTACTGGAAACTTGGTTGATCAGCCGAGAATTAAAATTATTTTTATTATTTATTTTTTTTACAAAAGTTTACTTTTTAAAATAATAGTAAAGTTTTCAGGCAAAGACATGGTAACATGTAGGCTTTTCAAGAAAATACGAAGTTGTCCTTCAAGTGAATTAACAGTGCACCCAAGAACTCTGTTTTTCATGTGAATAGGACAGTGAAGTGGTTAGATGGACCATCCGAATGAAGAGAAACTGTGAGTGGGACTCTAAGAGGCCAAATGGAACCCTCTTCAGCCAATTAGAGTCCTGGAGGGTGCAGTACAGTTAATCCCCATGGTAACACACATGAAGTGCACAGTTCTCTGTATGCCCTCCTGCTTTATTCCTATCCCAATCTTTTTATGGGGAAATGCATTTCATTGTCTCCAGCTCCTCGTGCAAAAATGGAGTTCCACAAAAAAACACATCCTCACTCATGGATGAAGATGCTTTCAAAGGTAGACACACGAGTGCGGAACAGCATCACTCAAAAACAACCGGAAATAACATTTTCAGATGAAACAACAGAGAGATGCACCAGTGCAGAGACATTATTCACCTCTTTACTAGCTTAACATGTTTAAACCAAGTTCTAAAATGTACCTAGTCTGTGGAGTGAAAGAAATCAGTTATTCAGAAATGCATTAGCGCACGTATTAAAATGAGTCAGCTACATCAGCATGATTGTTGTAACATCCTGGTACAAGACACGGCATAACATTTATAAAAACATATAAATTGCACAGCTTTTACATCATGTGTATCCCATAACCACTAATAAAAGTAAAATCATTTCTGTTGGTCATTAATGCTGTTGGGCGGATTAGGTTGCCTTATGCTGGATTTAAAGAAATATAATTCATTTAAGATAACATTTGTTATTTTGTTAAATAGTACTTTATTCCGTCTATGAAATGCATGTATTTGCACAGTTATATGTTGAACAGTGCATGTGATCTCAAAAGGTACATTACCAGGTAACATTACTGAAGCTGTTAGAATTAAGATTGACTAGATTTTAAAAATGCATACAATTTAAAACTATGTAATTGAGATATAGCTCTTAATTAAAAACACAACTTTAGTAACAATTATTTAATGGTTTTTATTGCTTTTGTAAAAAAAAAAAATCAACCTCTAATTTTTTTGTCCTCATTAGAACCGAATAGGGGGAACTGCAGGCTGCAAACCTCTAACCTAAAATTACAATCCAAAAATGTGCTTGGACTGCAAGAATACTGCATTAAAATTCCATTCTCAGTGAATGCCAAATTGGCCCTTTTTCTCATATTGTGCTAACCACTACTGATACCACCCAAGTTTATTTTTTTCATGCAAGTCTGCTTTACTGCCTTACCTTATTCCTACGAGGGTTTACCTTGAACTGCATCTTCTCCTATTCAGTAGGCTCCAAACTTTTCAGATATTGACCTCCTTTAAGAACTATACATGGAACACACATGGAAAAGAAGAGTTACTGTTATGTTTAATTTCCTTGGTTTATAGACTTCCCCAAATGACATGTCAGCATCCTTTTTCTTGTTGGTCCTTCTGACTTTACTGCTTTTGTGTTTTTAACATTAGGAATATGCCTCAGGTTAACCTCAGCATTTTTGCCACCAGCTGGGTCTCCCTTATCTTCAGTCTCACACGGCTAGATTTTTGAAAGCAGCGACATATTATTCTCCTGCCATTGGCTTACCCCAATAAATACTTTCTCTAGTCTACAGTATATTAAAGGGCAAAAGTTGTTGAGTCATGTGAAACCTTGTAACTTACACCCATGTGGATGCATTCTCCTCTCGAGCGTATGCAACTGGATACATTTGAAATAATTTATATATACATCACAAAAGATTTGAAGTGTTAAAGTCATATATTGTTGTCACCATTTCATTAATAGTAACTCATATATTAGACAGTCTCACTACACATAAAGTTAAATATTTCAATTCTGCATTTTTTGTAATTTTAATGATTATGCAATACAGTTAATGAAAACCCAAAATGTAGTATTCCATAAATTTACATATTACCTAAGATTAATGCAAAGCATATTTTAAACACAAATGTCAGGCTCCGGGTGGCTTTTATTGGTGGTCTTCATTCTTGGGTCTGGTGTCTCTCATCTTCCTCTCAACAATACTCCACAGATTCACAGGCTTGACCTGTTTGGCCGTTAAACAGGTCAGGCCAGTTTGCTGGCTATACAAGCACAGCAACACTGATTATCGAACCAGCTTTTGGTACTTTTGAGAAGTCCTGCTAAAAAATGAAACCGGCATTTCCATAAAGCCAGCAATATTAGTCCACATGTAGTGCTTTAAAATTTCCTGGTAGATGGCTGTTTAGACTGTGGATTTCAGATAACAAAGTGGGCCAGCACCAGCAAATGACATGGCACACAAAATTATCACTGACTTTGGAAACTCCCCACTGGACTTCAAGTAACGCGGATTCTGTACCTATCCACTGTTGCGCCATACTGTGGGACCTTGATTTCCAAATGTAATCCTAGTTTTACTTCCATCTGAAAAGAGGACTTTGGACCACTGGAAAGCAGTAAAAGAATCAAGAATCTTTATTGTCACCATGTGTTACCATAGTAAAAAAAGACCGACACCAGCTCAGGATGTACACAGATTACATGTAACACGCAGACACAACAAGAGTTTAGATTTCCTCACGGTTTCTTTAAAGAAATATGTTGATTGCTCTGACCAACACCTTCCTGAGAAACTGAAAGCATGCTAACGGTCTAAAGGGTTTGAAAAGACTCAAAGCCATGTACAATGCAGACGACTCTCCCTGTGGCTCTACGGTTCCCCAGGAGTGAATGCTGCTTGTCGGGACTTTGATGCAATCAACTGGTTTCCTTATATAGGACATTTTGACCAATCTGTATAATCTGACCCAATCTGTATAATATGATTGAACTTGATTTTGTAAAGTGCCTTGAGATGACATGTTTCATGATTTGGCGCTATATAAATAAAATTGAATTGAATTGAATTGAATATCTGTCCAAAAAGTCGGATAGCATTCCCTTTGCAAACAATAATAAAAATGATGACTGTGTTGTTGCATGAATTAGTCTCCCAACACTCCCTGGGTGATGCCCCGCAGTAAATATGGTGTAAATAAATACTGTGCAATAATTTTAAATCTTAAGTTACAGAACTATGCAATCTGAATGGATGGATGTCAAGCCAAACACAGCCTGAGAAACTAGAGGTGCAAATAAGCATTACCAGTAGTAAATTAGTACTGATGTAATCTTCACATAATCTTATTTCAAAGAAATATAAACTATTTTTTAAGATGGAGCAGGGGTTATAAATTCACATCGTTGCTCCTTGATATTTGTGGTGAAGCTGAGCTTTAAGATTGTCAAAATAGTAAAATAAAAGCTTTCTAATTAAGGGCTTAAGCCAGTTTAAAGCACAATATTCCAATTACAGAGAGTCTGTCTTCTGCTAAAGTTTAGTTTTCATTATATACTGTCCACTGCAAATTGCAATGTAAACCCTTTTCCCCAGTCTATGTAATGGTAATAAACCTGATGTGCATGTTACACCAAGGGACATCTCACAGGTTTGCTTTGGAAAGAGAGAGACTCATACAGAATGATAGCTTTATTAACCTACCAACTCGTACTTTCAAACCTTTCGGCTACAAATGACACTATTATCAAGACCAGTTAAGGGTAATGCATATTTCAAAAATCTACCAGGAATTAAAACTGTGGTACATGTCATATCCATCACATCCTAATAGCATGGACCGGAAATGTTTGCATCTGTGTGGCACAGTGGGGTAGCAGATGTTAAAACCCTTATCGAAATAATGACAAGCTTTCCCCTTTAATAGTATCTGTGTGTACACCTGTGTTCATACTTGTCTGTGTGCACACATGTACTAATCAGTGCTGATAAATGACAACACTATGGTACAAAAGGCAATTACACCCACTGCTTCGCCTCAGCTGAATCTAACTGCAGCAAATGTGGACTTTTAGGGTAGCCTGGGGCGATGCGGCCATTGGAGCAAGAGACAGAAATGGTGTGAGACAGATGGAAAACAGGACAGGAAAGAGGCAGGTGTGTGACTGAATTTGAAACTCAGGAGAAGCTGAGAAAAAGGCCCTTGGCTCATGAAGTCTTTTCACCTTTCATGCAAAAGGGCATTGCTGTTCTAACAGTTGGAGATAGTTTCAGATTTATAGCGTGTTATAGGGACTTTACTGTCCCAGTTCTCATCAGTTGGAATGGACAGCATGTACGCTATTCGGGTAAGACATTTCAAAGAGGCTGATGTTTGTGAAGCTAGCCAGGTAGGAAATTAAAGACTTCATTGTAGGGGAATAAGAAAGACCCAAGGCCTTCTCCTTTGTTTGATGTTGTTTTTTCTCTACCCCATCAAACCGTCTGCCATCTCTTTCCAGGGTTTGTACACTGTTCTCTGACTGCCCTTTAGCTTTCTGATGTGGGTGGACACAGTCTTGAATAAATCCAGAAGAGTGCCAAAGAGCTTTAATAGTTGCAGAGCAATCTTGTGGAGTAGGATGCTGTTAAAAGTGCTAAGACTGAAAGGCAAAAACAGATCTTGGTTTAAACTGAAAATATCTACAAAGTTGAGGTCGGAGACTAAAGAGAAGATGTGCCCTGTGGTTAGAGTGCCCACTTTTGCCCTGTTTTTAAAACGAATCGTGAGCTTGTTCTATTCATCAGTTTATTTTGCACTCCTCAGGTGTGCTGCTGAGCACTGACCACCTTGACCGTAAATACTGTGCTAAAATTACACCAAACAAAAGCAGTTGCTTTCCAAGATTTAGGTGTGTGAGGACACAATTATGGGAGGACAGACGGTGTGCCATTCATATGTCAGATCAAAGCTTCCTCTGTGGCGGGCATTGGATGAAAAGATTGTGTCCTTGATCTTGGATCTGGATGAGTCAAAACATGCGCTCACATATGCACACTGCAGATAAGGGGATCAAATCTACTATATCTGTGCTTTTCATCCAAATGATTTAAAAGTTGAAAATAAAGTATTTAAAAAAACATAATAGATAAGGTGTTTAAAGGCAGACAATTCTGACAATACAGGCAATCCAGCAAGTGTCTTGTAGTTTTACTTAATCTGTATCATTTACAGTTAATCTAACGATATACAGAAATTATATTCAATAAAACAGACATCCTTTTTCTATACTGAAGGATATTTCCAGTTTATAAAGCATGCAAAAACGATTTTCTAGCATTAAATTCTGCGGAGTATATTTCAAAAATCTAGGCTCAGTCCATACTAAAACACATATTTGAAAAATTATTCAGTTGTGTTTACACCTGTTACTTCTCAAAGGGACATTTTGTTAAAGGAGAAGTCCGGTCAAAATCAGAATTAAAACTGCTGAAAGTACATTAAATATAAAATTATTACATACTGTTCAATAAATGATAAGCTTTTTTAATTAAGAGTAATTTTCATTTGAAGGTCCTTTTATGGGGGCCGCCATCTTGGTGAAGAACAGTACTGCCACCTCCCAGTTTGTGACGTAACGGTGCGGTATCGGCTGTAGAGCAAGTCCCGATGCCCTATCTGTCCCCTTGTAAATAAATACCCGTTTTCATGCCGAAATATATTTTTTAACCACTTAAACAAAGATAGACATGGTATTAAACATTTAAAGTAATACTAATTTTACATTTAGTATTAGAGACATAAAAAGACAACAAATAAGCATTAAAGTATGGTTTATGGGTTGGGTATAAAACTCATCTTTATAACCAATTTCTGCTCAAAATGGTGATCTGCACCGCCTAATCTACTTTCAGCAGTTATCATCAGTTATTGCAACAGTAAACTGCAGAAAATACGGGACGAGCGGCTCCTTCTGAGTTTACTCTCTGCTGCTGTGAGGAGGAGCTGCAGCACGTTATGAGGCGGAGGGATATTTCAACGTCACTTAGTTTAGACCCCGAACAATCAACTTCACTTTCAGAAACAAGCCCAAAAAAAACTGCAACCCTACAACTCATGAAATATACAAGTGACTTTAGAAAAAATAAGACCAAAGTTGCATAAAATAAGTGGGCTTCACAAAAGTGAGCATGCTTTCTAAGTGTGTCATATCCCTCCGCCGCAACAGTGAGCATACTAATGCTCACTGTTGCGGCGGAGGGATACGACACATAAGTGTGTCGTATCCCTCCGCCACTCTGGTCAGTACAGAAATGTTCCGGCAAATTCTACATTATGAAAAAGAGAAACATACCTAAAATCCTCGCTCTCATGTCATCTTGAAGACATTCTTCTTCCAAATGTTGGCTGCATATGACGTTTCTCTCTGGCCAGAAGCACGATGGAAAATCCTCTCTCTTCAAGTAGGTAATCCAACAAAACAGCCCATGGTGGTCATGAATCGGAAAGGTGAAAAAAATAATATTTTTTACACTTTTACCCGATATTGGAACATCCAACTGCCATGCACGTGAGCATTGTTGCTTTAACAATAGCTCCTGCGAATTTCAATGGTGAAGTCCTCTGGAAATCTGAAATAATTGTTGATGATTGCAGCTGTGTAAATGGCTCCTATTGACTTTGCTTGGAAAGTGCGGAGAAATGCTGTCAGCTCTCCGCTTTTCCACGTCACAGGATGTGATTACTGCCCATATTTGGGCAGTAATGGCCGCCCCCAGACACAGTGATCCAGACGACAATTTATGTTTTTTTTTTCTTATTGATTAAAGCTAAATTCATTAAATAACCACGAACGTATTTGTTTAAGTTATAGCTAATGATCCCCTGAGTTTTCCTTGTTGACCGGACTTCTCCTTTAAAACTTTAGAGATAATGCATTAAACAACACAAATTGTTCCATTTCTTGGATTCACTAAGCAGATTGCAATAAATAGTCATAAACGCACACACACCCACTGCAACCTGTTTTTGCATCAGGTTGCAGTGTAAAATTGATTAGATAAACAGCATACTATGCAATAACTTTATCTGTGTGAGAACGATAGTAACTAACATATGAAGCATCTCCCAGAATTACACCTGATTGTATCAGAGTGTCAGAGGATACTTCCATACCGATAAGTGATGGAAGTCTATAACGTTCCCTTGCAGATTGTAATTTGTCAGTTTAATCCCAGTAGCCCCCAGTTCTTGGGGAAGAATCGAAACTTCTTTTTTTCTAGGTTCATTGGGGAACAAAAGGGAACTTTTGTTAAAAGTTCCCTTTTGTTTAAAATAGCTAAATTGGTATCGACAGATTGTCTAAGATTAAACCAAGATGATTTAAATTGAGTTTATAATTGCTGGATAGAGCATGATTAGATTTAAGCATATTACTTTGAGCAAAAATGCAGTGGAAAGAAAGTGTGTGTGTGTGTGTGTGTGTGTGTGGGGGGGGGGGGTGTCAAGAGGTATTGAAGCTAAAATCTAATGTAAAATGTATGCATGAAAGCTTAACTTGTAGCTTATACAAAGATGAACTGTGGAAAATTGTAATATATATCATCTGAATAAAAATAAACAGTCTCTCTAAATTCCCCTTAGGTGTGAGTGTGTGCATGCATGATTGTTAGTCCTGTGTGTCTCTGTGTTGCATTGTGATGGACTGGCGACCTGTCCACGGTGTACCCCGCTTCTCGCTCAATGGCCGTCAATTCTACCTTTATTGACATCCCTGACAAAAAGTAGGCGGACATTTGCAGCAAGTTTCTTTAGCTCCTACTACCACCTTCAAACAATTTGCTCAACGCAAACAGCTCTAGTCTTTGTGATTTGCGGTATTTGCTTTGGCATCAATTGAAATACAGATAAATATCAACATGCTTTCCCCTGAATACATCCACAATGCTTTGTTTAAAGGATGGAAAACAGAGTCAACACAGGAGATGCTAACTGCTTGGTAGAGCTACAGTATTTTAAGAGCAGAGTGTTCTTTGACACGGTGAACTCAATGCTACTGCCGCCTACTGGCCTGGCATGTCAATCTTACTGATTTTTGGGAACATTTTTCTCTCATCTGTATGGGCATACCGTGCCAGATCAATTTTTTTAATCTATTGGAGTTAAAACAAACCATCCAGAGTTCCCAGAATCTTTACGCTGAGGAAATAGGCTCATGGATATTTAAGAGGGCATATAAAGTACTAAATGTAGCTGCTACTTTGCTCAAAGGCAGCAATAATGTTTACTAGCTGACATGATTCCCAATTACATTATAATAAAAGATAGGATGAAAAAAGATAAATCTGACAGGTTATAATCCAGAACATCCGAAACAGATATCTACTCTTTCAGTGTTTAAACTGATCCCAGGAGACAGACAAATGCCCCCACCAGTTGCTCCTCAGAGATAATGAGCCACTGAGTGCTGAGTGAGATGTTTGTGAGGCCAGAGGGCTGGGATTGGACTTGCTTCACTGGCTCTGTATGGAGAAGGCCTGGGCTCGGCTCTAAATTAGTGCGCCCTCTGGATCAATGTGGGCTGTAATTAGCTGCTATTGATCCCAGACAGATCAGCCACTACAGTAGCCCACAGCCAAGCAACCCTCGGTGTCCATCAAGCTCCCTCCCCTCGGCGCAGCAGTGCAGCCTGAGATCACTCCAAGAGCAAACAAATAATATCAGCCATCACACTCAGCTCCGGGTAAGTGCACCGCACATATGCTTCCACATTTCAGGATTCACTAACATATTCCATTAGCGCACAATGTAGTAGATCTTTTAGAATCCCTGTTTTATCTTGCAATCCATCAAAACTTATAGATTCCGCACAAGTTTTTGAAAAAAATTGGGCCAAATCCCTTGTTCTTCTTGAGAAGCCTCTACCATGTATCATCTGTCATCAGTTGCTGAGGAGAGAGAGAGAGAGAGAGAGAGAGAGAGAGAGAGAGAGAGAGAGAGAGAGAGAGAGAGAGAGAGAGAGAGAGAGAGAGAGAGAGAGAGAGAGAGAGAGAGAGAGAGAGAGAGAGAGAGAGAGAGAGAGAGAGAGAGAGAGAGAGAGAGAGAGAGAGAGAGAGAGAGAGAGAGAGAGATGATTTTAATGCAATCTGGCATTTGGAAAAAGAGATTCAATCTCCTCCAAAATTATGACAATCAAGACTTTTGTAAATATCTCATCAAAGCAAAGGAAGTGATTTTGCTCTTTTCACTATGCTAATCATCTTGGCGCTCATTAGAAATTTGATAGGTGTTTTTTTTTTCCATTCACTGGGTGGCTTCAAGTGATTGTCAACAACAAGCCTCCGTGTTCAACGGCAACTCAGTCTCTTCAGATTACCCATTTCACTCGTTTTAGAAACCGTAAAAGACACCTCTTTTTTTCCTTTCCATCTAGACAGAATTTGTAATCACAATAAAATATATAGTTGATCATTAAAATGGGCCTGCTTGTCAGAGATATGATTCTGAATTATTAAAGCCCATTAAACAAATGTAATTCAAAAAACGGCAGAAGATCAAAATTACACTTCTCACATTGTAATTTTTCTTTAAGAGCTGCTGTCTGAAGGTCTTATACTTTCACACCTAACGGACTTAAAATTTCTCCTCCTTTAGGTTAGAAATAATGATTTTCACACGGTTTCCCACAGCATGCTTCAGAGAGCAGTAATGACAGCATTAAAGATTCAAACTTGTCAGTTTTGTTAGGAGAGAGTTTATGGACAACATCTTCAATTTTGCAGGGACACGCTGTCTTGTGGAGTATATAATTAACAGTGTTGACCTTTTCTTCACAACATTATCTTTATTTAGAAATGCTACCCAGGAAAGATGATCCTTCCTGGTAGGTGGTTGAGGGAGTGGGTGGGGGGAGTAAAGTCAGGCCCCAGAAGAAACGCAGTGGGAGGGAAATAATGACTGCGAATGTTCTCAATTATCCAGGTCATAAGATATGTAAGAAGGGAAAGTTAAAGCAGTCTGTCCAAGAGGTTTCATCAGCTCTTGTTTGCTGTAATTGTACTATTTCGATTTGATGTTTTATTAAAATGCAATCTAGGGGAGTGACCAACTTCAATGTTGACCAGGTATAATTGCCTGTGCCTCTGTCCAGTCCTTGCCTCAAACTTATTGAACTACTAGAATATCCAATTTTGCTCACTCCAAGTGTCCCTTTTGCTGCAGTCTGGCTTGGTTGGATTCAATATTGTGGTGATGTTTGCAATTCCAGGCCCAAATGAATTTCCCAGCACAAGCCGATCTCTGAAAAGATGTTTCTAGAGATTGAAAGAAACCCAGGTGGAAGAGTAGTGCATGGGAACAATTTGCACTTTGCCGGTTAAACCAAACCTTTTCTGAAATAAAAATGAAATGTAAATTAACAAAGAAAATGGCCGATAAAAGTGGTTTTATCAAAAAACTTTGGAGATGTTAAGGCAAGGTAAGAAGTTAGCAGAGGCTCTGATTGCCTTTTTTTGTAAATATGGTTGCATTTGTATAGTACAGTATGTATTTACTTTTGACTGCACTCCAATACCAATCTTGTAGTTATGGTGAATATCAGAAAAATTCTTACAACCTTGAAAGTGCAGTGACTAATAATGCATTGGTATATCACCTATTTTTTTCATATTCCGAGTTCTTAGTGAGAAAATTGCCTTGGTTGACTAACGTGGCAGTCCAGATTGATAATGTGTAGCACCTTTCGTCCTGCACATTATCTATCTGGGACTGCTCCAATTGAATCCGTTTAGGGGAAAGGCAGGACATTCAGCAGAGCTGATTGGCGAAGCAATGCCTAGTGCCCGCCTACCAAAGGTTGGTTTTAGTAATCAGGGTATCAAAATCAAACGTAAGCAGCACCGTCATGCGAAACCAAAAGAAGGTAAGCTAGTCAAGGCCCTTCTTACAGTTCTTATTTCAAAGATGAAATTGTTGATTCTGACAAAGCAAATGTTATAGGAGGAGCTGAGCTGCCATGTTTATTTTGGTTCGGCTGTGAGCTCGTCAGCTCTTGATTTCGTCACAGCTGGTATGTCCCGCCTTAATCCATAAAACTGCAACGTGAATGGCCCGAACCGTTTTTCGTTTGGACACAAATGGCTGAAGCTGGAGCGGTATAAGAGGGATTCTCGTGTATTTGTGGATGCACAAATACCGCGAGAATTCATCTTGAAGGCAAGGTTAACGGTTGACTTCCCGACTTCAGTATCCAATATGGCTACTATGCATGCACAGCATACTAGAAGTTGTATATGTAAATGTATTAGCAATTTAGTCATGTTGTAACTCATTAAGCCAGTAGCATACAGTACCCAACAACATCTATTTATCAACAGATAGAAGAAAGAAATACGGTTACTGGCTTGTTGTGCTGCTAGTATTTCGATCTGAGCTCTAACTCCAAGATAAATAAATCACACCGTATCTTTTGATAAGCCATGTTTTTGTTATGCACATCCAGTAAATTATATTTATGTGTTTTGTCTATATGTTTATGCTGGCATAGGTATCATAAGTATCATCTTCTATTATTTCTCTCTATTTTTGTTTTATTCTGCTAAGCAAGTGTTTAAATGAGTGCTGTACTTATATTGGACTGTTGCAACAACAAATTAAAATGAAATGTTACAATTTCCTTATTATTATTATTATTATCATTATGTTGTTGTTGTTGTTGTTGGATAAATAAAAATGATAATACAATTGTTCTGAGTTTCCAATGGTCAGTAAATTAACAATTCTGGCAGAGCTTTCCAAGAAAAAGAATACCATTATTGTTCCAACAATTTATTCTTCATCTATGTACAATACAATATCAAATCGTTACAATGTACAAATTTTTCATGTTGTAACAACAAACTGTTCACATTCTCGATCTGCAAATGTGTTATAATAACATGATGCTTTATTTTACAAAGATGAAAGTGATATTGTTTGAACAATAAAGCTTTCACATTATCGCACGAGAACTACATTGCTTGAAGATGTTTCCTTTATAGCTTATTGAAGCGGATGATGTCCAGATCAGAGGCTGAGAAAGTGTGTACAGGAACTTAATAAGTTCTATATCATTTTTGGATTAAGCCATGGAGAGATTATACTACTATTGAGCAGCTTGGACAATATTGTGATAATTATCTGTCCGGTGAAAAAGTAAACAAAAATACACTGGGCTGTACAAGAGGAAGAATGATTGATGTGGCAACATTTCTTATTGATTAGCTGGAAAGGCATGGGAAACTCTATGGGTACAAAATACTACAACTGAACTGCAATCAGACAGATTACGTAGAGTACCATAAGACGCCGAGACAGTTACCTACTACAGGTTTACATGCTTACAAAGTTTTAACAGAGCATCACTTCAACAATCCTGAATTATCCATTTAAGATGATAGTCAGTGTTACATATGTAATCTTCTAAAGTAGCAACTGCTTCCTACTATTCTGAAGGTATTTACCAGTATAGTATGCCACATAATAACTAATTATACATGTCACTATATCATATTAAAGCCTTATAGTGTAAGGCACTGTACGTCACCAGATCCAAAACTTATAACAGAAGCTTCTGAACAGACAATTCACCAGCTTCCTCAATGATGGCAGGGGAAGAAGGCAATAGCTCTGACTATGACATCAGCCTTGATATGGCACAGCTGTCACTCACTGCGGTTATAGAATGGCTGTGCTTCCCTTGTTGCGATTTTTACTGTGACACATTTGTTTCAAATGCTTTAACACTTAATATACAGTGGCAGTTTATGCCTGAGGATGATTTTGCTGACTGAGGTTTAATGTCAGTAATCTCCAATAGAGTCTTGATAACACATCTGCAGCGGTAACACCCCAGGTTTAAATTGAAGTGTAACACTATAAGTTAGACAAAAACCTTATCTGTCACATCCTAATAAACTATGGCAGAGACACGGTAAATGTTACGCAATGTTTGGAACAACTACCAAAGGGAGTAAATGTCACAGCTTGTTGCATGTGAAGAGGTAAACACAACAGAGTGGGAAAAACATGATCATTTTACAAAGTAATAAGGTATAATCTGTTCAGTTTACCTCCTGCACCAGGACCCTTATTTGTTTTCAGGTTTAAAAAGGAAGAACTGGGTGTTTTTTTTATTTAATGGTTTTATTGGTTTAATTAATTCCATAAAATACACAATGACGTAGACTGAATAAAAATCTAATGTTTACATGGATTTGTAGGAAGGTGTACTTAAGTAGACCATGACAAGGTAATGCTAAACATATTGCAAGGTCTTGCAATGTGTGTGTGTGTGTGTCAACTTACTTTTTAACAAGAAAATTCCCCAAATAGTTATAGCAATATTTTTATTTGTGTTTTTTAAAGTAATTTAACATTTTCAATATATTCATAATTTCATAAGTCATAAGAAAATGTAGCGTACACTTAAACACTTGCAGACACAATTTTGAAATAGAGGAAAATATAAGTTGCTTTTAGTCACAGTACCTTACAAAAGTATTCACATACCTCTTCATATTTCATCATGCAGCTAGTACCTTCAATAAATTCTTTTAAACATTTGATGTGGCTAATTAACTCCAAGCAGCACATCTGTGTTTTGTAGAAACACCTTTTGCCACAATTATATCTGTATTTGTTTTTGAATTAAAAAATGTGCCCATTTTTGTTTAGAAAATATCTTTTTCTCAGTTGGAAAGTATCTGTAAAAAAATCTTTTTCCTCTCTTGTCACAGATTTTCAAGTTGGATTTAGGTCTGGGCTTTAAGCCATTCTGGCATATATGCTTTCAACTGCTTCATTTTAGCTATGGCATTCTTCAATGATTGCCTTGTGTTTAGCTCCATCCATCTTCCCATCAATTCTGACCTGCTTCTTTGCCCTTCTAATGAAAATAATCCCCACAGCATAATGCTAACACCACCAGTCCATTTTTACCAGTTGGATGGTATGTTCATAGTGATGTGCAACGTTAATTTATTGCCATATGTAGCCTTTCACATGTATTCAAAAATTCAGTTATTTTGTAGTCTGACCAGAGAATTGTGTTCTTCTCTATGTCATATTTTTAGATCACAAACAGAAATCTTGCATTTTTATTATAATTGATTTATTTTTGCCACAGTTCCACAAATGTCAAATTTGTGGCGTGATTTCTGCAGCTCATTTAAGGTTAAAATGGAAATCTCATTAATGCTCTGCTCATTTGGCCTGTCATGATAAGGCCCTGTCTTGGTAGGTTTCAGACAATATTTAACCATAAAGACATTCTTAAAGAAATAAAGAAATTCTTGTTGTTGTGCATTTTTGGATGATAGATATAAAAATTCTCTGTCCAATGTTCAAATCTTTGGTAACCCTCTAAACTTTCACAGAACATATACTGTATATTCATTTTGAGATTAAATTACACATAGGTAAAAAACTTGCCAAGTAACCTCTGAATGCATTTTTCATACTGGATTGTATTTAGTATTATTAAAATTAAGGGAGCAAAATGCAAATGCACACCAAACATTTTGTATAATTAATTGATTAAAAAAAAGACGTAAAAATGTGTTTGTCTATTGCTTTAAATTCCAGTAAAACATTTTTGAGTTTGTGGATGCAATGAGACAAAATCTGAAAAAGTTCAAGTTCTAGAGATATTAAAGGCGCTATATATGAGATATTTGCTCCCCTTCTTATTTTGTAAAAAAAAAAAAAGAAACATATTGCTGTCATTCAATTGGCTCTGCCTGGACGACTGTTTTGAGTATGTTTGAGATTCTAACTGTGTTGCACCCTGCAGTGTCCGCTTGAGTCAGTGCTCAGACTCAAAGATGTGTCAGTGGCTCCGATGCGGCTTGTCAGGCATGCTGTAGCTTCCGGCCAGCCTGGTCCAGCCAGCCACAACTCGCCCTGCACTCCAGGGACCGTCCACAGACAGCCATCACCATCTTGGTCTCTCTCTGTCTCTCATCCTCTCATCACCCGTCTCCTTGTCCCTCAATCCACACCACTGGAGTGTGAACATCAGGATTAGGTAAATGACAGGAGGAATCCAAAGTTGACTAGGCAAATATCCTTTGGGTCTGCCTTCATTTTTGATATGTGGACTTTGGGAAGACAGCCCCCCACTCGTCATCCCTCACCCTTCTTTCTTCTATTCCCTTCATACCAAAGAAGTTTATTACTCCTCAGAATTTGCATTAGTTGGATCAATTTCAATCAATTAGACCATCAACTGCATCAACAGAGACAAAAGGTTTCTCTTGCAGCATGTTACCAATCAGGACGATTCCCCACATAAAGAACAGGAAATGGAAACACACAAGATTGACTTATCTCAAAATGTCATTATCACCTGAGGGCAGGGTGTTGAAATGCAGAGAAACATAACTGCATCATTGCCCTGGATTCTCAAGCATGTATGGACGCTTTCAAATTTAGCATGAGCCGTTTACTGTATGTCCCCAATTATATAAAGGGAAAATGTTGATATGATGGAAGGCATACTTGAAAATATAGTTGTGTGAAAAACTAAGGATTTCCCATTATATATTCTGTTCTTTGTGACAAGGTGTGTAACTACTGATGTCTAAGTCAATATTTTAATTAGAATTGTTTTAATGGAATAGAAACTGACCGAATTGCAGACAAACAACAAAACAATCCTTTTTTTACTTTTTCCTACCTCCTTCCTTACTGACTGCACTATTTGGACAGTACTCATCATGGTGACCGCTGACACACTTCCACTCTGGCTAAAGAGTCCTTACTCTATTAGGGTATTCAGATGGAGCTTTGGTCAAGCAGCTTGGAAATATCCTGTTACTCCTTCTATTGTTAAATACACATGCAGGTAAAAAAAAGTGGTAACATTAACAACTAAAGAGCAATACTGCTGATATATATATTTTTTAAATATTAACTTTATATTGGGAGAAAATTATAATTGATCCCCACTAAATTGGACATCATACATAAAAGGCTGTATTTGAACAGTTAGTCAAGGTATTTCTATGACTGTTGTCCTAGAATACACACCATCTGCAGCAAGTGTTTTGGCAGTAACTTAACTTGAAGATTTTGAAAGTTAAAATGTTGCTGTCATCTGAGTTACGAGTAAGGTTGTCATATTTTGTAGATCTCAGATGCAGTTCGTAGAACAGCCTACAAGATAGTGGAGCAATTGCCCGCTGACTCAGATGAGGATGAAACTAGTGGAAGTAGAGAAAAAGAAGAACTGGCAAATGCTAGCAGTAGTAACTGTGAACATGAGTGCTTACTAAAGGAAATCAAGAGGTGAGGGAGATGAAGTAGGAGAAGATGCACCACCTGACAGAGTTGTGGGTCAGAGAAGCAGAAATGTCAGGGGAAAAAAGCAAGTACAATGACTTTGAAGGAGAATTGTCCCTCTTTCTTTTAGGGAAATGGCTGGTGAATGCTGAGGGAGAAGAGCTTATAGATTTCTTTATGCATTTATTTCCTCAGGATATTATGAGTGAAATAGTGCAGAAAACAAAGCTATGCGCACTTCAAAAAGAAAATCTGGCCTTGACTGAAGGGGGTATGAAGACATTTCTGGGAATATGGTCATGTCGTAGCTCTGATCAAGAATATATTGGTCATCAGAGCAGGCTTCATTTGATAGCGATTGGCATGTCAGTAAACAGATTGGAGCAGCTTCTGAGATATATTAATTTTGTTGATAACTACTCACATTTGCCAGGAAATGCTGGTAAGTTCTTCCAAATCAGACCAGTATTAGATGCACTTGAGAAAACCTTCTATTCAGTTATTGATCCTGAGGAGTTTTAATCAGTCGATGAGTAGATCATTCCTTTCAAGGGTGAGTTTTCTGTCAAGCAGTTCCAATTACTAAAAAAAAAAAAGAAAAGAAACCCTGGGGTCTGTAAAAATGGGTGAGAGCGGGGAGCTATGGGTACATATACTGATTTGAAGTATCTTAAGGTTTATCTACCACACCACTCATTGGTACTGACATCTGCAGAATCAACAGGCTCCAGGGTGCACAACTGAAACTAAATAGTGAAAAACAGCTAAAAGAAATGAGGGAAGATGATCTTGTTCTGGCATCATCAATGCTGAAAACATCACCATCACACACTGGCTGGGTAGCTCAGTGATTCACATGGCCTCTTCTTGCACAGCTCTGTCCCCGCCAGTTTTGGCCTACAGAAGAACCAAAAAAGAGAGCAGGATCCTCAACATCCAGGGGTAATTTTCTGTGACTCTCTTGTGGATCAATGTGTTGCGATGTATCCTCACAGATGAAAACACTAGCGATTGTATGTCTGAGTATTTTTACACTTCTTGGATCAGACTGTTGTCAATGCCTGGCACCTGTACAGAGTGTCTCGGTTGGAGAAGATGGATCTTCCACATTTCAAGGCATCTGTAGCTTGTGTGCTAATAAATGAGGGTTCCATCCAGACATAGACAAGAGGAAGAGCCAGCACCACCCCACCTCCCTTAAAATGCAGAGCAGTGTCTAAGGCACTTCCTGAGATCAGGTTTGGCCCCGGAGAACCCTGGGCCCAGCTCACTGAAGCAAAAGATGTGAACAGATGCAATCATCCAGTCTGCACACGAAAAACCAAACACATCTGCTAGCAGCTTGTTGTGGCTTTGTAGACTTGCAGCATTAATTTAAAAGTCTAAATCTGAGGAGACCGTATTGCAGAGTTACATACTGTATAACAGAATGGCTGACGTGTCATGTTCAGTATTTGATTATTTTTTTTATAAAAAAATGGCCATTAAAATTTTATGCTGTTAAAAAGGAGTCACTCTGATAAGAGTAAAAGAATAGATGAAAGGGTTGTAAGAGAGAGAGTGAAACAAGGGATGAGACAGGAATGTTAGAATGAGATGAGAGTTGCATCCAAAGCTCTGTTTTAAAGTTTTCACTTATGTGGTGTCAAAATACTTCAAAATATGTTTAATTATAAATTTGAAAATCTAAAAAAAAAAAAATCTAAAAACACATGCTTTCCACCTGAGTGGACATGTGGAAAAGTTATTGAAAAAATGCTACAAAAAAACAAAAAATCTCCACCTTTCTTTATTTCCTTTTCCACCAGAGTCAGTTTCCGCATTTGGGTCCTTTTATAAATCTCGAACCCTGACAATCCGAGGTTTAAGCAAGGCTGAGCCCTTTGTAATGTATTCCTGTGTAATGTATTCAGAAGCTGTACACCAAGTATTTTACCGAACGTTTTAAAAGTTTTTCTTTAAATATTTTCTAGAAACAGAGGAGACTATATAAGACCCCGTTAACATGAAGACGGTGGCAGGAGACAAGCTGTGTAGAGCGGGCTCGTTAGAAAAGAAGAACCCGAGGACGCTACTAACAGCAATAACAAAGCCAATATTTGCCTCTGCATGAACGCAATACCATGTTTGTTGTTATCTGAGTGAGGTGCATGCCAGTTAACGAGAAAGATGGAGCTATGATGTCATTGTTTAAAGAAAAGTCGCAGCATGTAAACACGGGAACAACACGGAAACACAAGGCCAGCGTTCAGAAATGTTTTTCTGCTCTGGGAAGTTTTGGTCTTCCAAAACCCACGACCCGGGTGGACACACAGGTAAATGACATCAAAATGCTCCTTATCTCATCTCCATGTGGCCTAAATCTTGACAAAACACTAATATTTTCAATTCCAATAAATATAATTCTTGTAAATAACCTAAAAGAATGAATAAATCATCAGTGCTTTTAAATAGAACTCTTAGCATTAGAAACGATTTCTCTTTTGCGTTTTGCATTTTTTTTTATAAATGCAGTATTTTAATCTTCTTCACTGTATTCTGTAATTCAGAATGATAAAGATACCAATAATGTAAAGTATGGACATAAATATGACTTTATGTTTTTAATCAAACACAACAGGCAACACAGTGAAACTATTGTCTAACATTGTGTTTGACCTACTATCCACTCAATGTAAACATCTCATTCACAAAACATGTAGCAATAATGATGTACCAGCACTAACAATTTGAGAGAGTTTGATTAATTTGCTCTAGAAATCTAGAAGTGACCTCTACCTCAAACACAGCAGTCCTACAAGTGACATGAAGGAAGGAAAAACAAGTTCCTCACAACCAGCTGCACAGTTTATAGATGACCTATCGAGGCAGTCTAATTGTTATCGGAGGAAAACACATTTGGGATGTAATTTCTAAACTAGTTGCCAATCTGCCTGCCTTGGTTTGAGGAGGAGGTGTTATAGTTGGTGGATTGTCAACATACACCCATTAAATCCCAGTCAAACACTAATGAAATGGCAGTGCATGTCACAGCCTGTATGAGTATTGTTCCTCACCATTTGTGTGTTTTTAGGGTTAAAATGTATCTCCTCATTATAGAATAAATACAAAGCATATATGTTCTAAAACTACACTCCTGAACATGAAATATGGATCATTGTATTCTGTCATTAGCTGGGTAACCAGATCTAAACCAAGGAGAACAACTCGAGGATTTGTCTGAATGGAGTATTTGGGCATGAATGTGCAGCTGATAAATCTCCTGACAGTATGTGATGCAATAATGTTGAAATTTCAATAGAACATTTCCTTCATCTTGTGGGGTTTAAAACTAAGAATAGTGCCTTGAGAAGAAAAGAAACACCTGATCCATCAATAAACTTGGAGTTTTTCTAATAAACCACATGGTAGCATACAAATTTAGTAATTTTTTATTAATCAAAAAGACAATATATTGAACATTTCTCTGTTACAAGATAGCTTCCCTGCTAATGTATAGTAACTGAAATAGTCTAGACAACACTATACTTTACTTGCACATTTAGAAATGGGATTTTTTTGTCTAATTTTCTTTTGCAGAATACAACCTCAATTCCAATGAAGTTGTGAGGTCTTGTAAAACGTAAATAGCAGAATACAATGAGTTGCCAATCCTTTTCATCTCTATTCAACTGAATAGATTACAAAGACAAGCTATTTATTGTTCAACGTGATAAACTTTTTATTTTATTTTAATTTAAATTTTTGTGCAAATATTCACTCCTTTTGAATTTTATGCCTCAAACACATTCCCAAACAGCTGGAACAGGGTCATATTTACCACGCTGTTACGTCACTTCCTTTTAACAACATTCAATAAGGGTTTGGGAACTGAGGACACTAATTATTTAAACGCTGTAGGCGGAAATCTTTCCCATTCTTGCTTGATGGACAATTTCAGTTGCTCAGCAGTTCAAGGTTTCCATTGTCATGTTTTGTGCTTCTTAATGCACCACACATTAAGTGGGAGGTAGGTCTGGACTGCAGTCAGGCCAGTCTAGTGCGCACACTCTTCTCAGAATGCAAACACGATGCCCAGACCACTAGGCCACCACTCCCCTTTGGGTTATGAAACAACCCAAAAATGATCAGAACACATACTCTAAAATATTCGTTTTCTACAACACATAGCATTTGCATGTTTACGAAAAACATTATATATAATTTCTTTTAAATTGTTCTTGGGGCTTAATGTGCATCTCGTATTACCCAATTAACCAGATCTAAATCCAGGGAATGTTTGAAAGCAGTAATTTAGCATTAATGTGCAGCTGTTAAATCTGCTGACGTTATGTGATGCAATACTGTTGAAATCTCAATGGAGTATTTGGTTCATCTTGTGGGATTTTCTGCCATTAAAGAATAGTGCCACGAGAGCAAAAGAAAGCCAAATCCAGTAATAATTTGGTACTTCTAAAAAAGCACACGATAAAGTGCATATAAAGTATTTTTTTTGCGAATCCAAAAAAGATAAAAAATCTCATATGTTGAACATCTGTCTCTTTATCACAAGATAGCATCACTACTGATGTGTAATGTAATTAAGATCAAAAGAATACTCTGGCAATTACCTGTCTAATGGGCCGTTTATCAGCTCTCATTCTCCAAGCTGTCGGTTCTTGCAGGCTGGCTCATTGAGAGGCGAGCAGATGTATATGAAATTGCTCCCAGTATACAACAGAGAAGAGATGCCTTGGTGAGACAGTTGTCATTCTGCACAGACTCGTCAGGCCTGACAACTGCGGTTCCCTTCACAGTCTCCTTCTCTTGTACTCACTATCAAAGTTGGATGGGGAGAAGGATCAGACATTTCCGAATCAGAATTTGATTAGTTCACAGAGCAACAGGTCAGGCCACTACCTATTTCTGGCAGTCTGACATCAATGGTAAACCAATGGCACCCTAAGCAGCAGGAGCATCGTCTTGAACATGAAACAATCCATATTCAGTTATGCAGCGATGTGGGCGGTAGGTTACCTTTTTCCATCACCAGTGACACCTGAAAGACACCCTGCAGTGTTGCACTGACCACGCTAGTTGTATCCCTGTGTGGCAAAGTCAAGGTTGAGCGACATCATGTCTTCTTGTCTTTTTGCTCCAGTGGGTGGTGTGGACTGATTGTGACACAGCGGGACATGTACCTATGAATGCACAATGTGAATTTGTGTTCGAGGATAGGGAGGTTCACCACATTGAAACGTAGAGCTGTTTAAGGGAAGCTCAAGGGAAACAAAGTTTGACGGAGGTATTAGAAAAAGAAAAGGATTTGGGAAGTAAATCAATTATATTGCCTGGTGTTGAAATGGTCTTCTGTTTGCATTACACCACTGGAATTTCCGGTGTTTAGCTCCTGTGAAACAGTGCCTTTTCAAAAGTCAAGGTACGGTCCTTTGCAACAGTTTCCGTCATATTTTGTAAAAATATCTTGTCAAAGTAGGGAATAATTGGAGAAGTTTAATTAGTCATGTTTTTGCTTCCAGCTGAATCAAGAGACTTTTATAAAGAAAAGAAAAAATATAGACATGCTCTGATTTATTTATTACATATGGGGAAAAAACAACAAGGCTTTCGAAGGAAGAATGGCCCATTTGCTGTGTATGATGACAATAGACTAAAGAAATGACTAAAGCAATATACCCAAAGAAATAAGGAAACTGTGCCTTTCTTTTAATATGGAAATCATGAGGGACCCATTTTTATGTTTCGGATCTACAATGATTTACAGATGACTTTTCAAAAAAATCAAACCATATTGTTCAGTTTATTAAAATGTTGCATGTTTGGCTAATGACAAGTAAGACTAATGAAAAAAATGTTTTGAATGCATGCAAAAAATTTGAACAACCCTGATCTGAACCCTTTCATTGTGAATGTTTTGAATATAAGTAAACTGAAACTAAAAAAAGCTCTGGCTTTTCTATCTTTCTAAAGGTGAACCACTGGCCTGGACCCAAGTCTTGTGTAAAACTCATCTGAAGCAGGTTAACAGGTTTTCTTCCAGGATTGCCCGGCATTTAGCTCCATTCATCTTCCCATGAACTTTGAGCAGCTTCCCTGATGCTGATCAAGAAAAGCATCTGCATCAAACACAGCACATCCCACCGCATGATGCTGCCACCAGATGTATCTGGCGTCAGCAGGACTGGAGAGTTCAGGGTGATGTGTGGCAATTTCAGTTCAAAGGCACACACAGCATTGTGCATGTAGGCTCAAAAGTTAGATTTTCTTCCCAACTTACTTTGGTGCCAACCTCCACATGTTTGCCTGTGTTGGGTGGCAATAATACTTAATGTGGCTATCCTTCAATAATGGCTTTGATCTCACAATTATTCAATGAAGGTCATATTTGTGGGGTGCACGACTAATAGAGCAACCTTTTCGTTTCACTTTATTGTAATGTGAGTAAATTCACATAAACACAGTGAAAGTGCAACACATAAAATCCCAGTGACATAAACAGAGGTTTCTGGTTATTCAAGGACTATGAAAACTTTTGCAAAGCATGCCGTTGATCCTAACTGAACAATTTTAAATGTCTCTGCAGTGTGTGCTGTTGACCTCCTGGCCAGATCATCCTTTTAATAGACACTCTGGTCTCAATGGGTTTTACTTGGTTAAATAAAGGTGAAATAAAAGAAAACCATATAGGTGAATTTCAATAGTGGTCTTAATTCAAAACCTTATATCCAACTGATACTAGACTAAAATTTATTTGGAGAGTACCCTAGCGTGCCGTTAAAACTTGTTAACAAATCATCAAAATCTGCTCCACTGGTTTATAACACAAAAGAACAATGATTTCATATCACAGACACTAACATTGTGAATTGGCTTCACGATTAGTTGGAGATCACTGAAAAGGGGACCATTTAAAGCATAATCCACAAATAATAGTAAAACAATAACAATGAAACGGATTGGTAGAAAAGACAAGCAGTGACTAAAAAGAACAACTAAACCTTTTTTATTCCTCCAGGCTTAAGTTCTGTCTTTTCAATAAAATTGTACACTAGTCTGTGTGATATTCTTCCTGGCAATTCAGAGTAATTGAACAATCATGTGATATTATTGTTGGCATAGAAAATAGAACAAATGTGTTATATTTTGCTTTAAGCTCAAAACCTCTTCAACCTCCAGGAAATCTTTTTTGACATCAAGTGGTTCTATCTGACACTATCCACACAGCAAGGTAGATATTTTCATTACAAAAAAAATTATTATTTTTTCTTATCTTAAGGGAAAAAAAAATAATTATTCTAAATAAGGGGCTGCTGCCAAGGTTTGATAATAACTGCTGGTTTAAGTAGGTTGTTCATTTTCATCAATTGTTTCCCGAGAAAAAAAGACAAAACTCTAACATTGACCCCTTTCCATTTGAATGTTTTGTAATACTTTTTTAAATATTCTTTCTCTGGGGTTTTTGTGGCACTAGTAGGCTGACAGGAAAGGGGGCGGGGGGGGGGGGGGGGGGGGTTATGAGAGTAGGGTAAGACATGCGGTAAAGGAGCTCAGGCTCGAATTGAACCCGGGTCAGCCGCATCGAGGACTAAGGCCTCCGTACATGGGTCGTGCTCACTACCCCTCTGTCACCGGAGCATGCCTCTTTTACGATGCTTTTAATTAACTTTTTTTTTTTTAAATCACAGCTTAAACACACAACAAAACATAAAACACAGTTTTATGTTGAAGTTGATTTGAATATCAGAATTACCTAAACATGTATATAATTCTTAATGGGAATTTAACAAGATAAACTAACATGGTGGATCTCAAACTTTTTTTATAAAAATTACCGATCTGATAAATACCTAGTACCACCATTCTGGCAGACATTTAGCATTATTGCAACAATATCTGTTTGTACTGCTATGTCATAAAAAAACACACACAAACAAAAAACATCCACTGGCTTTTTTATTAAATGGTGTAATTTTATTACAGAAAAATTAGCAGAAGGATGCCCAGATGTTGAAATTATGAGCGGGAAAGCTGGACCTTAAAACAAAATGGATGCCTAATACGTAAACCTTAGGGGTAAAACAGTTTGCATACAATTTTAATAATGTATCCATTTAAATGTTGACATATACTCAATAATATATTCTAGTGAGCATGCTGCTGCAGTATTTAGAGGTGCAACATGCAGAAAAATAAGCTGTTGTTAGTACGTATTCCTAATAGTGGTTAGCCTGGTCACTGACAACAGTTTTATTCAACAAATTAGACGATCAGATGAGGGTCATTTGTTGGATTAAAAGCACTTTTTGAAATAAATTTTTGTAAGATGGTATTAAACATAGTTTCCATTAAAAACACATTTTTTGTATTTTTTATATTGGTCTGATGATGATGTGAAATTATTCTACATAATGTGTTTCATTTAGTTAATCCATCCATTCATTTTCTGACACGCTTATTCCTGCGGGGGTCCTGAGGGGTGCTGTCAATGGGCGAGAGGAGGGGTACACCCTGGACAGGTCGCCAGTCTATCGCAGGGCCACTTAGTTAATGAGTTACTGAAATAAATTATTTTTTCAGTAAAATTCCATTTTATTAGATATGAATGCATATCAGTTAGTACATTTCCACTGCTGTTCAAGATTAAGCAGAACACCTTAAAATAGGTTGGGTTTTATATAATTCCCTGATTTACATTGAAACTTTAGAGGTTAGTAAGCAGCTACCAGCGCATGTACTTTATGCATTGTTCACAAGGAGTTCTCCAGACTTTCTCTTCAAATTTTTTCTTTTAAAAATATAAGGAAGATAATAAGTCTTTAAATAATCATCTTTTTGGCTATTGGGTCTTCATTCAAGTTTATTAATTTGTATTCACCAAGCAAATAACTGTGGCAAAATTTTATTTGAGTACCACTAAAAGCACCCCTGTTACAGTCAATGATACTTGTAGATCCTTTTCTGTATTCAAGTTGTGTATGTAAAATGCAATGGGCAAACAACATTATATTTGCAAATAAATCAATAAAAAATTATGTGTGTATAAGGATTCAATCAACAAGTAAGTCAATCATCTTCAACAACCAGAGGCTGGTTTTCTGTTTGTTTGTTTGTTTGTTTTGCTGTGGGAATCCACTAGCAAAAATTAAATATAATTTTAAAAAGCTGATTGGCTGGCTCATTCCATTTGTGTGGGCCCAGTCTCTAGATGGATGGGTTCGGGGGTCGTCAGGGCTGGCGTCGGGAGGGTTTGCCCAGGTTAGGGCAGTGCTCGGCCTTGGTCTCGGCTTGTGGTGCAGGAAGTCTGCTCTCGTCCACCCTGGTGAAGAGGATCACCTACCAGGTCCAGGGGCTGTTCGCCCCTCTGGGGTATCAATACGTGTACCTGAGAGTATAGGATGTGTGTCGTGAGTGCAAGTGTGTGTACAGAGTTGCAGTCCCCAGGGGCCTCTGCATTGTCGCTGCTGGGAATCCCCCGGGGCTGTGCTTTCCTCTGAGATGGGGGATGCAGATAGTACTGTGTTGGTCCTCCTTGGTCTGCTGCGCTCTGGGGGCTCTTTCGGATGTCTGGGTCTCAGGTCACCCCAGTGTCTGTTACATATACGAGCACACTCTCACAAAAACTCACAGGTGCTTGGATCCAGGTGCTTGCAGATACACTTCTATACAGTGTTAAGAAAATATCTTAAGTCAGGCAGAAGGTGTGTCTCCTCTCTGTTGCTGGGTAGAATAACATGCCGTTTTATTGCCCCCCTTTCTGACCCCTGGGGGGGGGGGGGGGGGAGAGTTTCTTTGTTCGAAAACAGATTCCCCCTCCTCTTAAAAAAAAACATGGGAGGGTCTCACCCTAAAAAGGATGTGTTTAGAGTTGTGAAAGTCAGACAGACTTCTACATCGTGCTGTGAAATCATCTTATAACGGTAATGTAATACTCTGTCTCCATATTTAATTTTCTAATAAATTAAATATGCATATTGTAATGTTTTACCTCTTGATCAATGTTTTCCTCATTTACTGCCAAATCTGGAACCGGGGTAAGATGGGCCTTCAATAGATATGTAGGAGCAGGCCGGTATACCTTATCTTTAACAACAGATAACCCCTATAGTTAGCTTTAGCTCTCACTAAACACATCTTGTATTAAATAATACTGCATATTTTTCAGCGATGTTATCATGGGCATTGGTTGTTTGTACCTGTGATACTTTTTTATGTTTGTTCTGTTGTTCTTTCTTTCTCTCTTTCTGCAGGTGTAGAAACAGACTCTGAGGATGTTATCTTGTATTCTCTCTTTCCTCTATTCTATTTCTGTCACCTTTTCTCCCTTTTAACGTTTTGCCTGACCTTTCTGCCTTCCTTTTCTTTCTCTCTTTTACCTTTCCGTTTCTGTGTCCATTGATTTGGAAATAATTCCAAAATGATATAAAAGTTTTTTACACGAATTTCAAGTGAAACACTACAGCAAAAGCTGTAGAAAATTGTCACTATAGGTAAAAAGAGGATGAAAACTATAACATTAAATATGCTTCAAAGCTCACAAAGAAGAAGAGGATGAGCCTTTCCAAGTGATCCTAAAATGATGGGAGCTTTTGTTGCATTATTGTGTACAATTTACTTTCTGAAATGATGCTCTTTAGAACATGCAGCTGAAAAATATTGTTGATATTTTCAACATTAAAGAGAATCAGACAAAACATAAATATAGGGGAATATCAGTATTTATGTTGTTTTGGCTTGGATAATGAGAGTGTTATCCAGCTTCAGCCAGCATCTTCACAAGGCCTTTTGCTTTTGTTTTGCGGTTGATACAGACATTTTACTTACAAACACATTCGTCATGAGGACAAACATTCTTGTCTTACTGTGTTGTGTCAAGAGTAAAGTTTGGAAGAGAAGGGGATTATGCAGTGGGGCTGTTCTATCAGAATTTGAACTTGGCTCCTTGGTTCCAGTGACCGGAATGCTTCGTACCTAATACTTTAATAAATAATTTAGACAATTTGTTGCTCCAAGTTAAATAGGAACAGTTTGGGAATGGTTCCTTCCTGTCCAGCATGACTACACACCATTTCTCAATGCAAGGTCTATTAAAAAACATAAGGGGGGAGTTTAGTGTGGAAGAACATGACTGGCCTTCACAGAGTCCTGACCTCAACCCAACCAAACACTTTTGGGATGAATTAGAGCAGATGTTGCAAGCCAGGCCTTTTCATCCAACATCAGTGTCTGACCTCACAAATGAGCCACATATAGCTAAAAAAGGGGTGGGCTGACATCATATCAAACTTTATGGGTTAAGAATGGGATATCACTCGGGTGTAGAAGTTCAGTAGAAAGAGGCAGAGGTAGAGGCAGAAAAATGTCAGCCATGTACGGAGGCCTCAATCCTCAACGCAGTTGTCACGCGTTCGAGTCTTGGCCCTAAAACCTTTGTTGCATGTCATCTCTTCACCCATTTTCTATCTGGCAACTGTCAATTAACAGCCACTTGAGCCACAAAAAAAAATAATTAAATGGGATGTCACTCAACTCCATATTTGTGTGGAGACGGATAAGGGAATGCTTTTGGCAAGATAGAGAATGTGTGTGTTTATATTGTTATATGAACAGTGCTAACGTCTGCCTGTGTGTCTGAAACAGCTGTGCATTTCCCTGAATCCATGTGTGGGCTGGAGCCCAGAAAACCCCACTTTGTTCGTATAGATCTGTCAGTGGGTGGTGGTTCATTAATTCAATTGGCCTCTGTGGTGCATCATATTAGTGGTTGTCAGATTATAGCTCTTAATTGATTGATTCATTTTTATTAGTCATGTAATGAAATTACATATTGACAAGCCAGGCAAGCTGGATCTGATCAATACATGCTGGTAGTGGGTAGAATTTCAGCAAGCAGCTGGCTTTTTTGGCTGCATTCTTGTTTCCTTTTGATGTCAAATATGTGCAGTGGGTGTAGCAGACATACACAGTGGAATTTGTGAAAACACTTTTTGTATCATTCAAAGCAATGACAATGTGGGTCTAAATTTGTGAAAATAAGAACCTCAAATGTCTAGTTCATTTTTTGTACCTTTTGACTGTATAAATTTTTCTGAGACTATTTTTTAAACTATCAACCTTCTTTGTTTGAACAGTTTGAACATTTTATATGCTGTCAAGTCATTTTGACACATTTTTGGGTGATCATTAAAACACCAGCTGATGGGGGAAAAATAAGCCATGCTAAATCCATTCAAAACCTTTTTTTCCCAAATAATGATGTAATATTTATTCTGTACAATTCAGGTAAAAAAAGGAAACAAATCCTTTAGAAGGAAAAATGTCTGGTGCCATTCAGGTGCATACTTGAAAGCAATAGTTGAAACACCTCTATGTTTGTATTTCTAAGTCTTTTTGCCATCAATTGTAGTCCATCTGATGAATCAGAGATCAAATGCAGCTGTCGTAATATCATTCTCTCAACTGTATTCATTCACAGTTTTTACCTAAAGCCACAGTTTATTACCAATTATCATAATTTTACATAGACACTTAAGAAAATGATACAAATCATCTACAGCAATCCATCCATCCATCCATTTTCCAAACCGCTTTATCCCTCATGGGGTCGCGGGGGTTGCTGGTATCTACAGCAATATATTAATAAAATGTCATAGTAAAGACAGTCATCAGTAACTGTTACAGAAATGGACATTTTTCAGACATTAATAAAAAGGCAGACTTGTTTTACATGTGACCACAATCTCCCATTTCCTGCACGTGTCCAGACGAAAGAGTAGAGCTGAAACACAGAAACCTCTTCAGACTGAAAAAGTCTCTTGGAGAAGAGACAAAATGTTTCAACAAAGAAGAACCCACCCAGAGGACCTAATCATTTTTTTTATGTAGAAGCCTTTTAATTCAAATAAAAGAGCTAAGCCTCGCTAGAATCTCTTGAAATCCTACAACACACAAAAAGACCACACCCATAATGAAAAACTGGGGCAACAGTATCAAGTGGAACTGCCGTTTTTGACAGTTCCAAATGCCAGTCATTTCTGATCAAAAACATTCTTTTGTCCATAGAAAGCTGAAGGTGGAGAGACAGTTTATTTCTTCAGCATAAAGCCGTCATCTAAATCAACCAAATAATTACTTTGAGAGCAATTTAACATTTTTAACTGGGCTGGTCAGAGGTCAGAGTTAAACCTGACAGCTGTGGACAAGGGAGAGTAGAACATTTACAGGATAAATGAGCTAAATATTGTTCGGTCAAGAAATGGGATAATGACAGCTCCTACCAAAGAAGATTTAATACTGGCATTAAATTCAAAGGTGCAAAGTATTAGTTTCAGATTGTGCACACTTATGCAACCTAACGTTTACAATGTTTTACGTTTATCCCAAACAAATGTATTTGTCTTTCAAATACATGCCACATTAAAAGTGTTTTGAATTACATTTTTCATCCTCTCATTTCTTAAGTTCCAAACACCTAAAATTTTAACCACTTTACCAGGTGTGTGTACTCAGTATTGTGCAAGAAATACTTTTATGAAATCATGCCAAGTAACCCACCCAGCAGACTTATGTATTAAATATCATTACAAAATGCATATTTATTCCAACTCCGCTTTTCCACACCTGTAAAATAAAATGTCATTTGCCTCAGGGTAGGCATCTCATATAGATTAGACATCATATTCTCACACGCCACCTTTAAAAGTCAGGGGATGCTGTTTTATTCTTTGACCATCTAACCTCCATGCTGTTTTCCTAATTGAGAGCAGCATGTAGCTACTTTCACAAACAGTTGCACATGTTGTATTTTAAGCAGCCTTTATGTAAATTTTTTCCAGAATCTCCCCTCTTGTCGCTTTCTGGTTTATTTCTACGCCGTCTTGCCTTGCTGCAGGCGTCTGCTAATAGGAACCTCGCCCGAGGCTCTTCACCTCACACGCAGAATATCACTGGGGCATGATATGCACAACAAAACTGACCTTTTCCATTAGCTCTGGTCTACTCTTACAAGAACGCGTAGGAAGAATAGTGGATATTTCTTGTATCTTGTCACGATGAAAACTAATTGGTTAATAATAATAAGGATTGAGGTGTTGCTGTGTTCTCTCCTGTAGGTCACACACAGGACATTATCAGCAGCAGCATGCAGGTTTCTTTGCTACAGTCTGACCCGGTTACAAAACCAATCCGAAGAACAAATTATAACTACTATAGAAAACATTCAGCTCTCTAGTGCATGTTGCAGGGGATTGCTTGTGTCAGTTCTTCAGCAGTGTCATGTAATTTAGCCTTAGAATGGTGACAGTACAAGGGAAAAACAGCACATTGGCCGTGAGAACCCTGTTTAATATGTTTGCCACTTTCTGTTCGGGAAAATTTTCTCCTCTCTTTGTGGCAGAACTGATCTCAACCACACATAGCTCAATGTTTCTTTTCGTTCAGGCTCTATTCAATCAGCTGGCATTATGAGCCTCCCCCCCCACACCCCCTGTTTTCCTTCTTAACCCCAGCTGTTTATCTGCACACTTAATGTTTTGTATAATGCCTCAATGTTTTGTTGTTTCTTTTTTAAACTTTAAAACATGTTTTCTTTCTTATTCTTATAGTTTAAACAATATTTGATAGTTTCATCATTTTGTCCTTTCAAACAAGTATGTCTATTTTATTGCCTATGTTAATGTGTCCTGCAAAAGTATCCATACCATTTATATTTTTGACAGCAAACCTTCCAGCATATGCCGCTCTACCAGTGCTGACAGACTGGTCAAGGAGAGCTTGGAGAAGCAGCTAAAAGCTCCATGGTAGCTCTTGAGGAGCTGCAGAGATTTACTCTTGCCTTCAACAGATGGCATGTATGGTGGATTGGCAAGATTAAAGCAGTTGTTTGAAGAAGCCCATAAATGGACTGAACTTATATAGCGCTTTTGGCAACTTGGGGTGAAGTGCCTTGCCCAGGGGCACATCGACATGTGGCAAGGGGAAGCTGGAATTGAACCCACAACCTTCTGACCACTCAGGTCTTCTGGTTCCAGCCTTCTCTGCGTACCTAGAACCACAACTAAACAAGGAGAAGCAGCATTTATTTCTCATGCTCCAGTTATCTGGAACAAACTTCCAGAAAACTGTAAAAGTGATGAAAGCCTGAGTTCTTTTAAATCAAGATTAAAAATACATTTGTTTAGGATTGCCTTTGACTGTTCTAGTTAAACTGTTTACTGAAACATTATTAGTTTAAGTTTGTAGTCAATTGTTTTTAATATATGCTTTTTGTTTCCATTTTCCCATGGTTTATTTTTATTTTATTTTTTTCTACATTTTATTCCAACTGGCTTTTATTCTGTTTTTATTTTCCTATGTTTTAATCATGTAAAGCACTTTGCATTGTCTTTGTATTGAAATGTGCTATACAAATAAATTTGCCTTGCTTTTGCCTATCTACGAGTCTTTGTCGATTTTGGTGGCTCGCACTTGAGCAACCTGCAGTTGGTGCACTGCTGCTTTTAAAGGACGTTGAGGCCGATCTTTCTAGCTGCATTCTACATCAGATGCAAATCAATGACACGCCCGCCACTGTCCTAAGTCATTAGAAGCTATTGCTTGGTGTGAGTCAAGTACTTGGTCACCTGAATCATGATGAGACTGCTGATGTAATCTCTTTGGAAAGTGTTGGAAGACCGAGCTGCTGGCCTTCCTGTGCTATGCCATGCATTTATGTAGCTGTTGTTTAGTTTCTCCAATGTAGGAGTGTGAGCATTGGACCGCATACACAACAACACTCAGCTGTGGTTTGGGTGTTGTGTCTCTGGGATGAACCCGTTTTTGTCCAAGACTGTTATTAGGTTTGAAATTTACTGGTATATTGTGTTTCTCAGAAACTCCTGACACTTATGAAAAGACAATGTGCTTGCGCCTCTCTGTTCTCTCCTCTGTGTTTGATGCTGTTTTGATTTTTCTGCCAGCTTTGTTGGCTGATTTGACAAAGGTCCATTTTGGGTAACCACAGGCTTGCAGTGATTTCCTGACTTGCTTGTGTTCCTTTCGTTTCTCCTCTGTGGCAGAGGGAATGTTCTCAGTCTGTTAACTCAGAGTTCTGATAACAGAGAGTTTGGGCTCCAGTGAATCAAAATGAAAATATTGGTCTGTTTGTGTGGGCTTCAAGGTAAACCTCAGTTTTAAGACTTCCATCTTCCTCAATGTGTACTGCACTGTCCAGAAACGATAACATGTTGTTCTTTGGATCCTCTCTGGTAAACCTTATGTTGCTGTCCACTTAGTTGATGTGGTTGGTGAATACCTCAACTTCTTTGGTTTGGATTTTGACCCAAGTGTCGTCCACATATCTAAACCAGTGAGTTGGTGGTGTTCCCTTGTAAGCTCTGAGTGCCTTGCTCTCCACCTCCTCCATGTACAAATTGGCCACAATGGGTGACACTGGGGAACCCATGGCACACCCATGAACTTGAAATATGTGTTTGAGAGACAGAGGTCCAACAAGTCACAAATCTGGTGTGGTGTTAAATTGGTTCTGTCTTATAGTGATTCGTCGTTTTCCAACTGAGTCCTGACAGTGTTCACTGCCTTTGATATCAGAATGCAAGTGAAAAGAAAGGTAACATGAAAGGAAACAATGGTTTCCCCTGGTGCCAGTCTCAGGTATCGGACTTTGGAAATTAAGTCTGTGGAGTTTTGTATGCGGTGTGGAGTTTATTCAACCAGCGGAGCTAAAATTGTTGCAAGATGTTTTGCAATGTTGTATGTGACCAAGTTAATGCTTTTGTCAATAGGTCTGAAGAACACCCCTTCTTTCTGTATTTTTGGAAGTCCATATATGCATGGCATGGCCTCGCCTGGGTACAACTGATAGTAGTGTGAGCGATTGATTGCTTTCTGTTTTTCCAGTTTTTGTAGAGTCAGTTATTTTCTTTTTGTAGTTATTGGTAGGGACCCTTTTTAGGGTCTGCTTTTGTCTGCTAGCAAAATTGGGATGTTGCAGTCTTTGCTGAGTGATGTAACGGCCATACGTTCCTGTGGCGTGATGTTTGAAATGGCCATTTTTGCACTAGAGAGTGCTGCTGTGACCTTTATCATAAGTTCCACTTCCACTTCTGCCTCTGCCATGTTGTTATTTCTTATAGCTGATTCAGTAGCAGTGATAAGTTCTGTTATCAGAAGCTGCTTAGTTGGCGAATTCTTCACCCAGTGGTTCTGAGTGATATTGCATGCATTCTCACTATGTTCCTTTTTCTGTACTCTCACAGTAGCAGAGGTGGCACTCGTTTTCACTAGGAGAGACTGGAATTTTTGCTGTTGCCTTTCTTTGCTCTTAGAGTGTTTTAAGAGCTGAATCTTCTCTGTGAAAAGGATTACCTTCTCCAACAACGGCTCTGGTAGACACTCTGATAGACACTCAGAAGTTGGTTTTGCGCCCTCGGAATGATCTGTTCCACTCTGTGTCCTTTGCTGGAGGAATTGAATTAGTTTATTTCCAGATGGAAGTGGTAATGGCAACAGAGCATTGGAGGCTAGAAAGAAGGTGGGTGGTGCTGATGACGTATGGAGGAGTTTCAATAGTGGGTCCACAAGAGCAGCAAGAGGTGCAGTGAGGAGTTTAACAGAGGGATTTGCAGAATGAGTCCTTCCAATAACTGTGAGGAATATGAGAAAGTGGACTGATGTGCTGGACCAAACCAGGGATGAAGCCAAGGATATTGGCAAGGGAGGACAAAAGGAGATAGAGGAAGGGACATAAGAAGATCATGAGCAAAGATAGAAGGCCTGATTACCACTCTATGAATAGGAACGATCTTACATCTGCCTCAGGGGAACCCACTCCTCTTAAGCTCCTCCTGATTGGCTTGATGAGTTGCGAGCTGCAGCTGTGCAGATTTACACCCGTAATGGAAGAGGTGAAGCACATACACACATACACACACACACACACACACACACACACACACACACACACACACACACACACACACACACACACACCATGTGAACAGCCCCGTGGATCTGATAACATTACACTGAACACCTCATCCCCTCTCTGAAATATGATGGTGGTAGCATCATGCTGTGGGGATACTTTTATCTTACAGCAACAGGGAAACAGTTTATATTATATGGGAGACGAACAGAGCTAAATCAACGGTAATATTTAGAGAACACAAATTAGAGGCTGCAAAATACTTGAAATTGAAGTGAAGGGACACCTAGTCAAAGTCCAGACTTAATTTTAATTGAGGACCTTAAGCAAGACAATAACAGACACTCCCCTTCCAATCTGACTGGGGCTGATCTATTTTTGCAAAGAACTGAAAGTATTTCAGAAAGTAAAGCTGGTAGAAACATATCCCAAAAGACTTGCAGATGAAATGGCAGCAAAAGGTGGTTCTGCTAAGCATCGTCTCAGGGGGAAAGAATACAAATGCATTCAACACTGTTGAAATTTTTATTTGTAAACCTTTTCAAAACCACTTATAATTTCTTGTCATGATGCGCTGCTTTTTATGTTTTGATTTTCATCTGAGTGTTCGTTTTGATTGTTTCTGGTAAGATCTTGCCTTATTTGGCTCTCTTCTCTTTTTATCATTGTTAGTATGGTGTTGCCATATACTGTAGGTTCCTTTCCTTAGGCTCTTTGTTGTTTGTAGTGTTCCTTCAGTATTTTGTTTTGTGGTTTACATGTCATCCTTTTAAGCTTGTTTCCTGATACATTTCTGTTTGACATTTTCCCTAGGGCTCATTCATGTTTATTTGTCTTTTTTCTCCATCTCTGCTTTGCTCTTTTGCTTTGTTTCAGCTGCTCCACGTCTGCTCCTGATTGCTTACCCTTCTCTGCCTCAGCTGAAATACATTTCCTCTGATTAGCTCTTCTGGTTTGATTGTCATTTTATCTGCCCCTGCCTCCGTATATATACTAACTGGTTTCTCTTTCTCTCCGCTGGATCCTCCCTTTACCATGTCCATTGTTTCCTCAAACAATGGACATGGTAAAGTTGTCTGTTCTGCGCTCCATGCTCTGTTCTTGTTTTGCCAGCCTAAAGTTTTTTTTTTGTTTGTTTGTTTTTTTGTTGTTCTTTAATTTAAACCATTACCTGTCTGCATGTTGGTCCATCCCTTGGCTCACAACTCATGACATTTCCAATCCACTACCCAATTATGCACTACTTTGTGATGGTCTATTGCAGGGACTCCCAAAGTTGCCGTGTAAATAAACATTTCCTTTGTAAAAATTAAAATCAAAAACTGTAAATTTAATCAGTAAATAAAAATGTATTGTAATGATCTGTATTAGACTTTATTGCTAAGTGCTGTTGCACACTTACTGTTTCTTTAAGTTAGGTTGTTTTTGGGGTTATACTAGAAGAAATGTGTGGCTTCTGGGGGGAGGAGTGGTGGTTCCAGAGGACTGGTGGGGTACTCTGTGAAAGCTGTCCTGCTCTGTTCATCCTAAAATAAAGTGTTAGCAGCAAAACCTTGGTCTGGTGCTTGGGTGTCATATGGGAATGTTACAGTATTCACACGAAAATGTATTTATTTAGAAGAAATCTTCTTCTATGCTTCATTTTAAGAAGAAATATATGCATTGTGCTGTAACTGCGCACCCAGCTTGTGACCTCTACTTCATTCATTCTGGCAAATATGCTCAATTGGCTGAAATCAGGGAAACTGTCATGCAAGTGAGACATCTAAGGTTAGTGATGAAGGAGGAGAGGAACCAAGAACGAATGAGGAATTGGAGGCAACAGAGGAGAGAATTGCAACGGATCCGGGAGAAGAAAACAAGCGGGAATCAGAAAATGTCTCTCTATCTCTTTTCTGACTTTAGGTCGTTTACATCAGCAGAGGAAAAATTTTATTTGGGCCGAAAGTTTTATTTACGAGATTAAATTGAGCGACTCGGTCTCTGTCTCGGTCGCTGCCATGGTGCTGTGACTCTGAACCGGCTACAACCACTGATGCGTATATCCGCTGCCACCACCGCCGCTGTTGGTGGGAAAATTGGTGTAGACGCGATTTCTTGACTATGCTCATACACAGATCTGTAATACTTTTCATTGTGATTCAGACAGGTGCAGTTCCTTATAAAGAGGCAGTTTTAGCGCGTATTCAGACGGGAACAGGGAAACCGGAAAATGGCGGTGGGGGCTGCAGGGAGCTGAGGTGTCTTGCCATGGGTGTGTTTGTCTGCTGGATGTAACCGCTGTGAAACAATTAAGAAATAACTTTTTATTTCTCTGATTAATAACAGCTTCATGGAGCACTCTGTTATTGTTACTCTGTGCCGCTCTACCAATTCTCTCTCTCTCTCTCTCTCTCTTCTTCGTGTTTGTATTTTGCGGCATAAAATTGTGTGTAAACTCAGATAATTAGAAGCTGGTACATGAAATAAATAAAGCGAGAACACACACAGGCAGATTATCAGAGTTTAGTCCGTGAATCCACCTGGATGGTCTCTGCTTCAGAGATGTTTCAGGTTGTCTGTGGAGGTGTTACCGATTTTCTCTGGCTCCAGGCTGAGCCACCGATGCACCTGGAAATCCTCAGGGTTCTGTTGTGGATGTTATGTGTAACTTTATTGCAACTTAATTCAAATGATGTTCTAATTTTATTTCTATAACCTTTGTTATGATGGTTGAGTTGTAACTGCAATTGCAATTTATTTATTTGTATTTTTTTTGAAGATTGGAGATGATTCAACCCGGTTGGGACACAGAAGGGGGTGCGCGGCTAAAAAGGTTTGGGAACTGCTGGTCTATTGCATCAAATTAAAACTGAACCCATTGTTGTTTGTGGTTGTAAACAAGTTTAGGAGTTGTGAATGATTTTGGAAGCCACTATTTATTTTTAATGTAAAATCCTGGTCCAATAAACCTCATGAACCATATTTAATGCTGAGAAGAAATGAAAGAGTCAATATGTATTCGTCCCACAGGAAGTGTGTTAAAGCTGGAAGTTGATGTTAGAGAAATCTGCCCGCATGCTTACGGATTACATTAGTGTGTAGATTGTCATGGGAATTAGTGGCCTGTTTATGAGTTTGCTGGTATGCATATAGACAGGATGTGAATACTTGAGGCTATTTGGTCCACCTTACACACTGACAGTTAGTATCTGGAGGTATACGGAGAAAGAGAGTGATAGTACACTTGTAGCTGAAGCCATAAAAAACTGCATCCAGCATAATATTATTTTTCTATTCATTTTTGTTTAGCATTGCATCACTCTTATTTGCTTTCATGTCCTCAAGTCTAAGAGAAAGACAATACAGCTTTGGAGCCCGGAACCACAATACGGAGCTTTGCATGTCTCCGTACATGCCCCCTTTCCCCTCAACCAGTCGTGGCAGCTGTGTCTGTAAAAAGAATGGCTTCAGCCACTGCTTTCTGAGTGTCAAGCTCCAAAGTCCATGGCTAAGCTTTTAGCTACATCAAGGCTTGGACCTAATTGTGTCGGCCAGGCTTCTGAAAGATAATCTACTTTGGGCTTTTGTTTTTTTGAGAGTTCATTCTTTTATTTCATTGAGTGTACTCTTGATCCAAGCCATAATGTTCCAAATCAGAGCGGCGTGAGGATCCATGCCATTCTCCTATTCAAAACCAATTTCTTCAAGTGTTGGACAAGGTAGGAGATTTCACAAAAGAGATTTTATCCATCTAAAAAGTGATTTGTGAAATACTTGGAGAAAAAGCGCTCTTTTTCTCAGCGAGGCTTCATGCCTGCTTTTAAATTTTCAGCCATGCATTCTCATCAACATCTTAATTTCTAAGGGGGAACGCAATTAAAATCTTATTACCTCATTTTATTAAAAGGCGAATTGAATCTCACTAATACTTGCACTTCGATGAAGAAACAATATAACAAACAATGTGGTTTCAAAAAATTCCCACACCTTGCAGAAACGTTCCAGTTTGCATGTACGTTCCAAATAAAAACAATGTCAGTATTGCTGAAACCAGATGTTTACATACATTTTATAAACATGAAAATCTAATCACAGCCTTTTTTCACGGTCATTATATCAGACTTTCTTGTTTTAGATCAACTGGACAACCAACTTTTTTCTATTTGATACATCACAGAGTATTCTACATGTACACTCATCATGGACATGTAAGAAAAAAGATTATTCAACATAAAGTTGATATAGATTTTAAGAACAAAGTTTCAGGTTTTGTTTTGGATTTTCTGTATTTCACACAAGATTAAAATATTGACGCATGTTCAAATATAAGCACACACCGCCACTAATACTGGTGCTGGTCATATAATTACAATATCATGAAAAATTTGATTTTTTTTTTCAATAATTCCATTAAAAAAGGGAAACTTGTATATTATATTCATTCATTACACACACTGATATATTTCAAATGTTTATTTCTTTTAATTTTGCTGATTATAATTGACAACTAATGAAAATCTCAAATTCAGTCTCTCAGAAAATTAGAACATTACTTAAGATCAATACAAAAAAAGAATTTCTAGAAATGTTGGCCAACTGAAAAGCATGAACATGAAAAGTATGAGCATGTACAGCACTCAATGCTTAGTTGGGGCTCCGTTTCCCCTGATTACTGCAGCAATGCAACGTGGCATGGAGTCCATCAGTCTGTGGCACTGCTCAGGTGTTATGAGAGCCCAGGTTGCTCTGATAGTGGCCTTCAGCTCTTCTGCGTAGGTCTGGCGTATCACATCTTCCTCTTCACAATAACCCATAGATTTTCTATGGAGTTAAGGTCAGGCGCGTTTGCTTGCCAATTAAGAACATGGATACCATGGTCCTTAAACCAGGAACTGGTTGCTTTGGCACTGTGTGCAGGTGCCAAGTCCTGTTGGAAAATGAAATCTGCATCTCCATAAAGTTGGTCAGCAGCAGGGAAGTTTTAGAGCACGAAGTGCTCTAAAACTTCCTGGTAGTGGAGCAACACCAGCAGATGACATGGCACCCCAAACCATCACTGGCTGTGGAAACTTTACACTGGACCTTAAGCAACATGGATTCTGTGCCTCTCCTCTCTTCCTCCAGACTCTGGGACCTTGATTTCTAAAGCAGATGCAAAATTTACTTTCATCAGAGAACATAACTGTGGACCACTCAGCAGTTCAGTCTTTTATGTCTCTAGCATAGGTGAGACGCTTCTGACACTGTCTCTGGTTCCTAACTTGATGTATGTTTTGGATTATTGTGCTGGCGAAATCCCCAAATGTGTCCCCATTTTAACCATCTAGCAGTTGGTTTCAGGTGAAGTTGAAACACTTGGAGTTCTCCTTCTTCATCCATTTGTGGTTCCCCCACTGTATGATGATGCCACCACCCTGCTTGACAGTTGGTAAAATTTTCTTGAATCTGGATATCCTGACTTGACATCTGCAAACATACTTTTCATCCCTATGGGCAAATGGCTCCATCTTAGTCACTTCTGAACCTAAAACATTTTGCCAGAGGGCTTTTTGTTTGTCCTTGCAGAAACCTGTAGATTAGAATACCACCACAAACTTGCTAATAGCTACAAAAGCAACGTTAAGGGAAGACATTAAAAGGGTGGCTGCATGTACATTCACTGCTGTGTTTTGCAATTCTTCCATCCTGGAAAAAAAACATTCACATAGATAATTAAAAGCCTAACTTTAAAAAATTACTATAATAAGCAAACTCCTAAGTAGAGCTGTGGTTGGTTTATGCTTCCCTTCCATTTTTCTAATGTTACTTTAAGTCTCAGTTTGTTTACCCTGTGGCTTTGCCTTATTACCAGATCTATTTATCATGTCTGATTGTATTCCCTATCTTATTATATATTATATGCATCAAGTTTGTTTTGTTCATAGAAAATCCTGATGAGAGATTTAGCCATTGTTGGGTTTTTTAAATTTAGTTGTTTTTTTCCAGCCCTCTGCAAATTTTGTTCTCTGTGTCTAGAATTCTGTTTGTGGTTTGTTAAGAATAAAAGTTAACTTTGTACCATTAGGGCTGGAAGATAATTCAATAACAATATCGATCAATAGACGTATATTGATGATAGAAAAAAAAAGGTCAATAAAAAGTTCAATAGAACAGTTTTCCTTCCTTATACATTCTAGCCTATCATGTAGGTTAATATTACATTTGCCCAACCAATCACAAAGTTGGTTTAATAAAGGGTTGAGTTTGAATTCAGTGTTTGTGTGTTCTGTATCTAAAAATAGGTTGCTAAACAACAGCATAAAATGGCCAGGGCTGCATTTAAAATATGTTTTGAATTTGTTGATAATTATCGATATTAATCAATGTGATTTATATTTTATCAATATGCTTTTTTTCTATATATCATCCAGCCCTATCTACCAGTAATATAAAATCTTATTTAGCTTTTTGTCTTTAATTGAACTGAGATCATAAAATTGGTGAAACTCCACAATTGTATTTTACACAACAGTTAAAATTAGTTAAAAGATAACATGAATTTCAAATATTCTTTGACAGATTTCAGAGAGAGCAATAAATTCACAGTGACTGATGAGATCATTGTTGTTATTTTTAGTATTAATTGTAGAATATTACTTGTTTCCCTCTTATCTGTCAGCTTTACATATTTCATCTTGAATGTATTAAGAATCAAATTTTTGTAATACAGCTGAACTTTATCTTTGAATGTTGTGAATTTAAGCATGACTTCCATGCAATTACCCCTGAAGCACGCAATAATCTTCTGTTTTAGGCCTCAGTTTCTCTGCCTAAAACTATATAGCCCCCTCCTTTGTCCCAAATCCCTCTCAGCAGAATGCTTCATTCCTTCCAAGAACCATAGGGTCTATTAGCAGTTTTCGCCACATCCATCATCTATAGCCTACCCGTTTTCTGTGCATGGTCACGCCCAATAGCCCAATCTCCAGTGGCTATTGGGCGGGGTGCACCCAGTTCATCAGAAGACAACATAGAAACAGACAGGACAAACAACCACGCACACACAATCACCTAAGGGCAATTTGAAGAGACCAATTAACTTAACCGTCATGTTTTTGGGCTGTGGGAATAAGCCTGAGTACCCAAAGAGAACCCACACAGGCACAGAGAGAACATGCAAACTCCACACAGAAAGACCCTGGGATGGGTCTTGAACCCAGGACATTCTTGCTGCAAGGCAAAGGTGTCACTGTGCTGTTACCAGAAAAATCATTTCCATATAGTGCATTGCAAAAATTTAAATTATTTTAAGTGACAGATCAACACAAAGTTAGAGATAAGAAATACGATAAGAAATACCTTTATTGTAGCCTGGGTGCCATTCCGAACCTAGTCCCGCCCACAACGTTTTAGGTCTGGCATTGTTCAATAGTAGCGCGAATATGCTCGCCCAATATCTGGCGGGCCAATCAAATTGTCAGGGCGGGCTTTATACGATGATGGACAGATGATCAACAGTAACGTAATCAACCACATCACCAAAGCGCGCTTCGGCAAAAGTTTAATTTATCAGCTGGCTCCGTTGGTCGCTAAGAAGATGGGACACAATGAAAACCCATTGGTCATTGTTGTTTCTCCTTTGGTCGCACTCATGGAGGACCAAGTGAAAGAAGCAACTGAAATGGGCATCACGGCGATGCAACTCAGCGTGAACGACGAGGCGGATATAGCCAGCGGTCGTTGCCAGCTCCTTTTCAGAAGCCCGGAATCCTGGCTGCTGAACAACAAGTGGAGGGACATGCTAGGCTCCGATGTTTTTCAAGCCAACGTTATGGGTATCGTCGTGGACGAAGTTCATCTAACTTACAAATGGTAAGAGATCATCTGACTGTCTGACTTAGTAAATAACTCGCAATGTCGTGATATGAATCCCATGTTGTAAACATAGTAGGTAACGTTGTACGTTCTGTTGACAACAACTATGCGTCGCTTAACATACGTCACACACTCCGTTGCTCATAAGAGCAACGGAGTGTGTGACGTATGTCAATGTGTGTGACGTATGTCAATGTGTGACGTGTGACGTATGACGTATGTCAATGTGTGACGTATGTCAATTGACATATTCAATTGACGTATGTCAATTGGATATGTCAATTGGATAGACCTGGTTGTAGGTCTATCCAATTGTAGGTCTATCCAATTGTAGGTCTATCCAATTGAGTGCAGAGGCATTTTTTTTCCTGGTTCGTTCGAAACACGCCCCATAATCACAGCTCTATGGAGCAGTATCAGACTCAAATTTTGACTAGAATTGAGTATGACCATGTCAGGCTACCTTTATTGTCCCACAATGGGGAAATTCGGGTGTGACAGTAGCAAAAACACATAGAGACAGTTTTACTAGATTAGATGAATGACAAGTTAATCCAAAGCAAAAGATCACAAACTTATCAGAAAGTTAAAAAAAATATTTTGCGCAATTATTGATAATATGGCATATTCAGATAAAATGCAATATTCAAGTTAAATAGAGATTTACAGAATGATGTGAAAAAGACTAGACATGAAACAGAGTAGCTAAATTGTGTGCAAATGGACGCGGTATGAATTGTTAGCGCATACTTGTGCAGCAAAAGACAAGGGCTAGATGGTTTCACCAACTTTTACCAGTTAAAACCTACAAAATTGTGTAAGCATGCGTATTCAGGCCCTCAACTGTCATGATTTGGGTTTTTATTATTTGCTTATGTTCCGTTTGGTCTTTATGGTGATTTTGGTTCTGGATTAGTTTAAGTTCTGTTTTGGTTTAGTGATTCTTTTATGTAATCAATTCTGTCTTAGGTTTAGGTTCTGTACTAGTTTTGGTTAATGGAATAGTTTGGGTTTTAATGTGGTTTGATTTTGTACTTTGTTTCCTGTTATCAGTTTCTTCTGGCCTGCTCTGATCACTTCTGTCACCAGCCCTTATTCAGTTCACCTGCCAGCATTCTTTTGTCTTCCTCTCACTCCCCTTCACCAGTTACCATCCAATCAGCTTCAGTTTAGTTCCAGCCATTTTGTCTCCCCTGCTCAGCTCCACCCATTCTTGTAATTAGTTTCACTCTGTTCACCTGCTCACTCCCCTACTTATATCTGCCTCTGTCTCCTGCACTCTGCCAGATCATTGTCTTTACAAGCCTTTGGTGAGTTTTGTCCAGCATCCATAATGTCTGTTGATATTACCCAATTGCCTTTTTGACGTCTGAGCCATCCTGAACCTGTTTTTCCCTGCCCTGTCTGACTGCTCACTCGTTTTGCTGACCTGATTCTGCCCTTGGATTATCAGAGCTTGCCTTATCCCTGTTTGTATTCCTGCCTGTTCTGGACTGCCATTTTGTGTACCGTTTTTGGACTGTCATTCTGACCACTGAGTTCTGCCTGCCCCTGTATTGTCTAGATCAGCTTAATTAAACCTGTTTTTTCATTCATCTCCTTGTCCGGCCTGAATACTGGGTCCTTCTGTCTCTGGTTCGTGACATCAACTGTATGCACCACAAATGGCCAAACGGGTTGCACACACGTATGATGCAAACTGCAAAACACAAAAATCAAATACAAAAGAAATATACAACAAAAGAAAAATTCTGCAATCACAGAAGATAGGCTGAAGCAAAATGCTGTAAGTAGCAAAAACAATAGCAAGTAAAAAAAGAAGAAAAAAAAAGCTGCAAACACCATCTAAAAAACAGAAGTGCACCAGACCACTAGGAGAAGTCGACCACCAAGTCAGGGGACCAGAGCATAATGTGAACCTGAGAAGAAGGTTGGAGGGAAGGGAAAAAAAAAGCAAGATTTTGTTCATGTACTTTTTAAGCACCCAGCCATAACCTTTTTACAATATTATAGAGTATTAGCATATTTATGTAGGTAATAGTGCTTCTCTGTACTGACTCGCCATTGTTGTCTGGCACACTTGTTTTTTAGAGTGTATTTTGAGCTTTTTTAACTTGCTGAATTTCGCTACTTGCAGCATTTTAATTTCGCTTTCTTCTTTTTTTCCGTGAATGTGATAGTTTTTTAATTTTTCTTGGGGTTTCTGAGGTTTGACCAGCCAGCACCCATCCGTCTTTCTGCATCATCTACCTGCTGCACTGAGTTCTGGCCCACCTGGAAAATTAAGGAAGTATCGTGATCATGCTTTTTTTTATTTCTTCAGCGCTTTCAACACCATCCAACCATGATTCCTGAAGGACAAGCTGGAGAGGTCAGGAGTGGACAACCCCCTGTCCCAGTGGATTCTGGATTACCTCACTGGTCAACTGCAGTATGTGAGGACACAGGGCAGGGTTTTTGACAGGTTAATCTGCAGTAAGGGGGGACACGGGGAACTGTGCTGGCACTGTTTCTGTTCACCCTCTACATTGTAGACTTCTCCATCAGTTCACCTGGCTGCCACCTACAGAAGTTCTCTGATTACTCTGCCACAGTCATTCTCATCACAGATAAGGACTCAGAGTACAAACAGTGGATAGAGAGCTTTGTAGACTGGTGCCAGCAGACGCATATCATGTTAAATGCAGGAAAAACATTGAAGCTGGTGGTGCACTTTCACAGGCATAGACCCACCCCACTGACACAGGTGAACATTCAGGGAACTGATGTAGAGATAGTGGACTCTTTTAGGTACCTAGGTGTTCACCTGAATAATAAACTTGCCTGGGGTTACAACACTGAGGCCCTTTAAAGGAAGGGTCAGAGCAGAATCTACCTGCTGAGAAGGCTGAGGTCTTTTGGAGTGCAAGGCACTCCTGAAGACCTTCTTTGACTCAGTGGTGGCATCAGCCATCTTCTGTGGTGTGGAAGATGGCTGCTTATCTGGAGCTGAGAGAAAGCAGCTGTATAAACTCATTAGGAGAGACAGCTCTGTCCTGGGATACCCTCTTGACCCAGTGCAGGTGGTGGGAGACAAAAGGACTAAGAAAAGTGATGAACAATGTCTCCCACCCCATGCATGGAGCTGTTGCTGAGCTGGAGAGCTTTCAGTGACAGACTGATGGATCCCAGATGCTCAAAGGAGCGCTTCCTAAGGTCATTCCTCCCAGCTGCTGTTAGACTTTATAATCTCTGCAGCTGTGTCTGGAGGGTGTTTGGCCGTTTGTAGCGCGTTCAGCCATTTGCTGCATATTTGCACCTGCCGGCCACCATATCCTCGTGTCAATAATTTGCAAAACCAGGATAGGCTTTAATTACAGCTGCAAGTGTTTTGTCTATGCTAGTCTAGTTGCTGAAAATGTGTCCCTTTTGAGAGAAAAGGACAGAGCAATAACAGATCCTCAGATAAAGGCTATGTGGAAAGGCAGATCAACTGTTCGTTCACACAAATATGCTTTGATCTAAACAGTTCCAATGTTGCCCTGGCCATATGCTTAGGGCCATCCTGCAAAACAAATGTCAGCCCCTTCGTCAAGTACTTTGCAGCCTCTAGCAACTATTTTGCTAGTTCTATTAACATATTGACTGCGATCAGGTTCCCTTTCCTTGCTGAATAAAAGCATTCCCACAGCATGATACTGTCACCAGCATGATTCACCGATGGGAATCATGCTGGTGACGTGGGAATTAAAGGTGATGTGCAATCATACTTTCAGTCCATAGCATTTTGCATATAGGTCTAAAAGTTGTTGTTTTTTCGTCTCATCCAACCAGAACATCTTCCTCAGCATATTTGCTGGTGTCTCCTACACGTCTTGTTGCAAACTGTAAATAGAGTTTCCCATTACTTTTCCTTTAACAATTGCCTTCTTTCCAATCCATCCACCCATCAAGACTAGCTTTGCAGAATGCTCAACTTGTTTATTATTAACTAATTCTCCCACCTGAGCTGTAGAATTCTGTAGCTCTTTCTGAGTTATCAGGGACATCTTGGCTTTTTCTCTGATCAATGCTCTCTTTGCTCAACCTTTCAGTTTAGATGGATGGCTATGGCTTAATAGGTTCTTAGTCGTGCCATGGTCTTACCATTTTTTATAATAAACTACACAGTGCCTATGTTTGGATATTGTTTTATAGCCTAACCATGGTTTAAACATTTAGTTTGGTTCCACAGCTTCAGCCCTAACCTGTCTGCTTTTTTCCTTGACCTGTGTGATGATGTTTGTCCACTTCCGACAAACCTCTGAGGCCTTAACCCAACAGCTATGTACATGCTCAGATTTAATTACACACTACATTTATTAATAATGTGACTTCTGAAAGCAAAGGGTTACACTGGATTTTATTCTGGATTTATGGTTTTTATATTGCAGAGGGGTGAGTGAAAAGGCACAACCCACTTAAATTATGTATTGTTTCTAAAGAAATATCCAGCAATACAGATTTTATTTTCAATTCAGTTTTACGCCACTTTTTGTCTCTCTTTATGCCACAAGCACATGCAGTTAGATGTCCCTCAAAGAAAGTGGTGTTGGTAACATTTGTATACTGAAATATCTAAATATATTTTATTCACCGCTTCTGGGCACAGAAATTCTGCTTAAGGAAGAAAAGAAATGCCCTCATGTCATAATGCAAGAAATAAATTTGCAGTTAACCTGCCATAATAATCCTGTATTGCCTTATTTTCTTCTTTGACTTCTATGTATTGTTGTTTATACACAGACCTTGACAATAAATGTAATAAATAGTTATATTAAATAATCAAGCCCACAGTATTTACACATATATACAGTCAGTTAGTAGGTATTTCAGCCTTCAGAGACATATTACTATGTGCGCCACTGTTTGTGCATGAACTCACACAAACAAACGCATTGAAGACTGGCCTGGAGGCAAAAGCGTCCACACAAACCCTTGGTAAATGGGGAAGAAAGTTAAAGGTTTTCCTGCATTCATGTCCCCTTTTTCTGCAGTCTCTGTATTTGGCATCTGTTGAACGCCTCTCTTCATCTTTTTTCTATCGATAAGGTGAAAGTATAAGAAGTTTAAAGTCGGATGAGTACAATTGCGGTTCAAACACACACGCACACACACAAGACACGCAACTTCCTGTGTCAAAGTGATAAATATGCTTTTGCAGTAAGAATGTCACATTGGGATAAGCCTCTGGTTACAAGCGGGCGTGCAGACACTCACACCCACGCAGTGGTCTGCAGTCATTTTCAAAGATTCTACTCCCTTATTGTAAGAGCTTTGTGGAGCTGTCCAAGGTTCTGACCAGCTGGCGTCAGTATAAAGCTGTCTGTTATGTTGAAATCAGTGGGGGGAAAAACACAAATAATAAGAATTTAAAGTCTTTTCCTAAGTGCTATAACAAACTATTTGCAGCCTCCTCAGCCTTTTTTGCATCAGTTTTATTATTGTCTGTAGCCACAGTAGTTTTTAAAAGTTTATTTGCAGTTGTATCACAAGGATGCCATAAATACCACACAGCTGAGCCAGGGTGAGAGTTTGCGAGGTACAGTCTGAGTCATAGTGCTGGTGGCAGACCCGGCATTTAATGTGATTTATCCAACTTCTCCGTATTTGGCAATGTGGGACACAGTTCAAACGAAGAGCTCAGACAGAATATATTGAGGCGGTTGTGTGTGTGTGTGTGTGTGTGGGAAATCGTGCAGGCCCGCTGATGAAGTTTGTGGAGCGCGCAGAGGTGTGTATCTCTGTGTGCACGTATGCACAGACTATTACACTAAGTTGGGCATAACGCAGGATTCAAAGGGAGCCTTTGAAGTATTTTGATGTTCCCTGGCTGCTCTCTTGCCAGTTTCCTAAATAGGTCAGAGACTCTGCACTCTGCCTTCTGCGCAGAACTAGCTGCACGGCAGCCTGCTAAAAAGAGTCAGAGAGGGCAAGAAAAAAAATGATATATTTAACTCCATCTGAAATGAACTAACAGGCAAGCTGCCCTGCTCACTTTTGCTTCATGGCATTTCAGTTTCATGGCAGTGTTTTTTGTTTACACGATGCTCAGCAGGTGTACCTTCACAACCTGGAGGCTGTTTACATTTCTTTAGAGGCAGAATGAGGAATGATAGACACAAAAATTGATAGGTAGAATGTGAAGGTGAACTAAACCCACAGACTGTGATAGAGTCAAAATGATACTTGCCGTGTTTAGCAAAACACTTCATAACGCTTTTTCACATTTTGTCAATTTAGGACCTTAAACTTAAAAGTATTTCATTAGGATTTTATGTGATAGACAAACTCAAAGTAGCACATTATTGTGATGCAAAATGAAAATCCATCCATGCATACATCATCCACCCTTAGACTCATCCAGGTCAACCTGAACCCACACTCCCCCTGGTGAAACACAGTAGGGCTATAGGTTAGGATAATAATGTGACAATTATTTTCTTCACCAGTGACAGAGAAACTGGTCAGCATTGATGCAAAAATGGATGGAGCTAAATACAAGGCCATACTAGAAGAAGAAAATATGCTAAAAGGTACAAAATACTTGAGACTAGGATGGAGGTTCAGCTTCCTGAAGGACAAAGACCCTAAACCATCACCAAAGGTAATACAGAATGATGAGGTCAGAGCATATACAGTCAAATTCATAAAATTTGAATATTATTGGAAGTTTCATTTATTTCAGTAACTCGATTGACTAAGAAAACAAATTATAAGGATTAACACAGACTGATGCCATTTTAAAGGCTTTATTTCTTTCAATTTTGATGTTTTTCACCACCAGCTTATAAAAACACAGCATTTAAGATTAGAGTATTACATTAGACCAATGAAAAAGTAAAAATTTACAGGCAAAAATGAGGGCTTAATGAAATGTATTTTTAATACCGGCTTAAAGTTGTTTTTTTTTCAAAAGGTAATTTTAATCTGACCAACAAGCCTCTTAAAAATGCATATTCTAACTTATTGAATATGTTTGTATACGTGTTAGAATGGCCCAGTCAAAATCCAGACCAAAAGTCCAAATAAAAATCAGTGTTAAATAGCTGTTCAAATGCTTTACTTTAAGACTAACAAAGCTTGAGATTCTTTTGAGATGACTGGGAATAAACATGGGCCTCTTGGTATGCAAAGATAGCTCTGCAAAGTAGTGACTATTGGTGGCCTGAATTCAAATCACTGCCGCACATTTTCAGTTTTATATTTGTAAAGCAAAAATGAAAATGAAATAATATTTTTGTTCATCTTCAAATTATGCACCAATTTATGTTGGGCTCACAGAAAAATCCAATAAAATAAATTGACAAATACCAACTGGTATGATTACTTTTGAAATGGACAGTACATAAAGAGAATATGACAAACAACGTAAAATGAGGTGCTAATACGAGGTATGGCACAGATTTAGCAGGGCAGACATAGATGTACGGGAGAGCTGGAGTAGTCCTGCAGGCCATCTGTTCATGAAACTGTGTGAATTTTGGCTTCTTACTGCTGATCCCTTGTATGCCAGTCATTTATGTCTTCCAGCCTGTTAATGAATTTGGTATCTTTAGAATGGTGTTCCTTCAATTTTTCCGCCCAGTCAGATTCTCTTCCAGCTCTTGGTCTGTGTCTATGTGTGTGAATAATTGTACACTCATGCCTCATTGTGTGGTACTTCATTCTGTATTTGCAGGGTTTTTTCTAGCCCCAAAGGTTTAGGGTTGCATTCCAGCACAGCACAGAATCCCATTTCTGTGGCAGTCTCCGAAAAAGCTTGAAGGGCAGCAAAAACATATCAAGGCAGACTAAACTTAAAATACCAGATGTCCTTTGTCCTACTTTTGTCTTTGTCTCCTTGCATATCTACATCATTTAAGAAGGCTTGCCTACTCTAGGGGCAATATTTTGGACAAACATAAAAATGTATTTTAAGTGAGAAGACATGTTCTTGTATCTGAATGTTCCTGCCATTGAACATACAGACAGGCAAAAATTCATGCAAGCAAGAATTGTATTCACCATTCCCATGGACCCTGTTAGCACCAGTGTTCATCCTACTTGCCACAGCGAGAATAAATCAGACTAAATCAAGCACTTGTTTTAGTTGCCAAAGGTGACATGTCCAAAACCGCTGGGGGAGGAGGGGTTGTGGTGTGATTTATTGTCGAGTGGGACAAAACGAGAGTTCTGCCATGGGGACAGGACACACAGCTCTCTGTGGAATGTGATTTGCCTTCTGCTTGGCTGGACCATGTTAGCAAATGTGGCAGAACCCATCCTCTCCTCCCTTTAGCCTAAGCACACACCCACTTTTTTCCTTTTGGCTAAAATACCGAGGGAGAAACCACAGGGAATCAGAGTGGGTAGACTAGTGTTTGAGGGAGGAAACAAACCCCCTGATCCTTACACATCCTCCTTTGCTTCACCCTGCTCATTGGGGGCCAGCAGTCCTAAAAGAGTGTCTCCAGCTCATCTCTGATCTCCCCTCTCCTTCTGTAGTGTGCACAGCAGGATTCCTGGACTCAACCAGAAGCCCTCAGTCTCCCTCTGGGGCTTCACAATTTCCTTCATGTTCCTGCCACCGATAAAAGTTTCCTTACATTGTCACAGATGTTTGGCCAATTTTCTGACACCCGTGCCCCCCCCACACACACACACACACACACACAGATGCACACGTCTGCATCACATTCCAGTGTGCCACCACTATTACTCTCACAGTCACTCAGTATAAACAGATCAGTGCTCTTATAACAAATGTGTGTCACGACTACGTTCCCAAAGACTCCCAGCATTGTTACAAAGATACGCTCCTGACACTTTCTCATGCACTCTATGTAACAGATGCACTTTTTAGGCCTTTTCTCCCCTTTTTATGTAGCAGGTTTCTGCGGAATTAGCATGAGATTAAAAGGGACCAGCTGAAAACCAGACAGATGCCCTATCACATTTGAAGCATTGCCACCTGCTGTGTTTTGAGAAATGAGTGTCTTTATTTGAAGCATGAACGTCAGGTCTGCTGCTCTCAACTGTTTGTCTTAGTTGACTTCCCATTGGGGATTGTAATGTCTGTGTCAGTGGGCACACTAATAGAGATGTGTGAGGTTAGCGCCATTGTATACATCAATGCCTGGGATCTGTGCTTCACTATTATAGGCCTGTCACCTTCCGCTGGGGATTATACAGGTTTTAAAGGGGGGAGGAAGGTTTTACACTGAGCCATATTGAGGGGCTTTAATCTACACAAACAACACTTTCATGTGAGGTATTATAACAGACTGTCATCCTGCAGATGTTACTTTTAATGGAACAGCATGTGAGGGTGGTGGTGGAGGGGCCTGCACTTTAACAAATAAAAGATTAAAGAGTGCTACAACTAATGTCAGGGCATGTGATAAGGACTGTGTCTGATCAGGGATGGAGTTAGATTTTAAAAATGTACTCTATATCTTAACATATGTTTGCATGCTACAGTTTGTCATGCGCTAATATCCATACCAGTTGGCCATGTTTCTCATTTTGTCACCCCACAACCACAAAATTCAATGTGTTTGGAGGGCTTTGTGTAGTAGACCCAAAGAAGTGCATATATCTGATGTGGAAGGAAAACAATACATGAATTCAGAATTGTTGTTGTAAATAAACATTTAAAAAGTGTGACAGTCCTTTGTATTTAGTCTCACTGAGTCAATATTGTAAAGATCCACCTTTGTTGCAGTTACAGCTGCAAGTCTTTTGCAGGTATGTGTTTATAGTTTTTTTATCTGTAGTTATCAGCGATGCTTGTCTTAAGGCTGAAATAATTGTCCAATGATTTTTACCAATCAGGTCTAGTTCAGTCTTAATATTTGGAGGTAATTCCAGAGAAGGCAATTCCAACACATATCCCCGTTTTCTTCGACCCTACTCGATTGGGCCCACCTCGCTCGGCTCATCCCTGCTCAGTTTTTCTCTGCGCTGTTTGTGTGTCGATTGGCATTGTGTTCATTTTGAAGTCCTGTGCCAGTCCATGGAAGATTTTTGCAGTAAAACTTAACAAGGGCATGGGGTATCATTAATGGCATAGCAATTTTGATGTATTTGTCATCACATCATTTTTTATTTACCTTAATAAACCACTTATGAATATTTGTGTGATCTTTGCATATTGCTTGAGGGAATTGTTTAATCAACTTAATAATTAATTTATTTAATCTATGCTGATGATGCATATTGGCCAAGTATTTGTGGTGATAATATAAGGCACTGTCCCCAGCAGCATGAATATCTTGCTAGAGTTTTTTGCCTCTGTTTGCAGTTCTTGTCTACACACAAATCAAATTTTGGTTCAATTTAATGGCTTTTAAAGTAGAGCCTTAAAATCATTTAGAAATTTTAGTTATGTCGTGATGCTATTCATTCATCAAAATCTTACCCAAAGTTTGCTTGATTGAAATATGCATGCCTGAGTAGATCTTGTGAATTCTGCTCTCTGAACATCTGCTCCTCAGTGGTTCATTACCAGTCTATGTAGAGTAGTCATTACCCACCCCTTCTAGGAAGTGCCTGCCTTGACCCCGCTGCCCCTGCCCAGTAAACAACACGCCCAATGAGAGGTGATGTGAGGCAGAGCGTGATAATTTCTGCTCAAAGTTGAGACAAAGCGTTTCTTTTAGCACTTAATCTGCACAGCGACACCAACTGGTCTGTTTTGATACCATACTAGGGTGTCCCCACAAGAGGAGAGGCAGCGGTGCAGTGAAGGCAAGCGTCTTTCTTCCAGGTTGGAAAAACAGAACCAAACAAGTAATATTTCATAACAAATTAAAACTCTTTATATTTAATGCATATAGTTGACTTTGGAAGGCTTAAAAAAGAATGACATTAACCTATAAAACTTGTATGTGTCCCACAAACAGTAAGGATGCAGGTTTTACAAACAACGAAGGATAACAAAGTTGTTTAAAAAATATCCAGAGCAGAGTAGTACTACACTGGCATCAGACGTTATTTATTTATTTAATTTTTTTGTTGCTGTTTTTAATAACTGGATAAAAAAGCTGAAAAAATATTCCTCTTGGACAAGGACCTCTTGACTACATGTTGTAATTGTCTTGTTTTCTGCCTTTTTTGCTGTTGTTGTTTTCTCTCTTTACACAAATCAGCTTTAATGATCATGGGAGTCCTTGTTAAGTGGATAAATTTTTAATGAAACGTATCAAAAAGAAATTGTGACGTAGCCTTGTAGATATTTTGGGTCATCAAACTGCCGTGAAACCCTCACCCGCACAATCAATATCTCTGTTTTGAATTGTGAGGCCAACAAAGAAATTATTTAATTCTTGCTCATCTATCCGTCCATCCATTTTCTAACACGCTTATCCCTATTGGGGTCATGAGGGGTGCTGGTGCCTATCTCCAGCTTTCGATGGGCGAGAGGTGGGTAATTCTTGCTCAAAGTAAACATTTTAAAATAATCCATTACCAGCTGGAGTTTTTGTCATATATATACAGCAAAGTAAAAAGAATCATTAATGAATCTACTTATAAGCAGTGTAAATACTTGCCGGGATCTTTCTGCTAGGAGTTTGCATGTTCTGCCTGTTTGTAAGTTTCCTTAGGAGGCCCTCCTACCATCCAAAAGCATGCATGCTCCACACAGAAAGGCCCCGGCAGAAATTTGTACATGAGTTAGTTGTTGCAAATCAACAGAGGTAACTGCTCTGATCGATCGATCAACCAATAGACATACTATATATTAAGGGTGTCAAATTAGCATTAATTGCAATTAATTACATACAATCATATTTACCGTGTTGTGCATTTTAATCACATTAATCTATTAATTTTTTATCTTTATGGTTTTCTCGTCCTTCAGTTGTTGGGGGTTGTCAGTCACATTTTGAAGTGAACATTGATTGGCTGCCAATTGGTTTGGGCTTGCTTAGTATAAGCTGATAGGTTCCCAATGTAGTAGGCAAGTCATAGGTGAGGAGCGGTGAGTTGTAGCTGAAAGGAGTCGTGAAAATGGTGGAGCACGTGAAAGTTGTAGGTCCAACGAAAGGTACATTTACATTTCAAAAACGCCCCTATGGGACAATTGATAAAGGAAGAGTAATGTGTCTTCTTTGCAAGAAGGAGTTTGCATACCATCGAAGCAGCTCAAGTTTAACCTACCATATCAACGCTAAGCACCCAGTAGCGAGTGCTGCCACAGCTAACGTTAGCAGCGAAGACATCAGCAGTTTGGCGAACCGTAGCAAAGCTCTTCACCAAACTAAACTCGAGGACAAAATCCTGCGTATGAGCAAGTCAGCGACCGACAGGGTGACAAAAGTTCTTGCCAATTGGATAGCCATGAACTGCAGGCCAAAAAACATAGTGGAAGACAAGGGGTTAACAGAGCTGCCGCAGGGGGCGTGCTCGTGGCACAGCGGGTAGCGCGACACATATACGGAGGCCTTAGTCCGCGACGTGGTCGACCCGCGGTCCTTTGCCGTATGTCTCTGCCCCTCTTCCACCCCCTTTCCTGTCAGCCTACTTTTATAAAAAGCAAGCCACTAGAGCTGCGAAAAATCCCCCAAAAAAAACCAAAAAAACAAAACAGAGCTGCGGCAAACTGCTTACGGTTGCCTAACTTGTTGCTATAACTGGAGATCACTGGACCTCAGCTGGCAACCAGAGCTATTTGGGGGTAACCGGACACTTTGATGGTGAGTGGAACCTTAACTCATTTGCACTGACCGTCATGAAAACAGAAACCAGGCACTTTGCGGATAAGTGCACAGAACATTTCTTTAAGGTGGCAAATGATGGGAATTGTTAACAAGGTATCCACCATTGGTACAGACTGCGCAGCAAACATGCTGGCTGCAATGAGAGGCTTTCCACACAAGCACATCGCCTGCAACGCTCACATTCTCCGAAGGACCATCACGGTCTGCCTCGATAGCAGTGGGTTTGCCAATGTACTCACAAAGTGCAGCAAAATTATTGGCTATTTTAAACAAACCCCTGCAAGTACCACAGAACTTAACCAGCAACAAGTAGAGCTTGGAAAAACGATAAGATGTGCTGACCAGATGGAATTCCACCCTCTTAGTGCTTTCATGCCTCCTACACAACCGAGAGGCTGTCCAGGCTACATTAGACCAAGAGAACAACCACAGGTTGGTCACGCCAACTGAAGTTGAGTGGGGGAAACTGCACAAACTAGAGGTCTGGTTCAAACCATGCAGGTAAGCCCAAATAAACACCTATCCATGTTGATAAAATAAGATACTTTCAAATGGGTAAATGAAACCACACAAAATAGTTTCCTTAACAGGAAACTATTTTGGGGACCTTAGGGGACCGAGCCTTCACTGCTGCTGCCCCCACCCTTTGCACCTCACTGCCCCGAACCGTCAGGAACTCAGACTCATTAGAGAACTTCAAATCACATCTCAAAACCCACTTATTTAAACTTTTTTTTCCCTAGTAGGATTTTTTTGTATATTTCTGTGTTTTTAAAAAAAATTATGTTTTTTTTGTTTTGTTTTTGGAAGGCATCTTTGAATGTCCAAAAAAGCGCTATATAAGTTTGATGTATTATTATTATTATTAAGAGAATAAATTGGAAACCAGTTTTATTTAAATATTCAGCTAAGGCTATTTTTGCAAACTTATCCATCTGTCCAGGTATGTGACTGAGCGACCTAAGTCTCATGCTCTGTAGTGCTTCCTGCTTTTCGCCATCTGGAGTGTGTCATGGACATCAATGATGATGATCCAGCCTACGTGGTAAAGTTTAAGAATGAATTCCAGAATGACCTGGCAGCATGGCGAGCTGATACCAAGGAGACATGGTTCAAGATGGCCATTCTCCTCTGACCTCTGGCATCAACAAGGCATTTCCGCCCACAGAACTGCCACTCACTGGATGTTTTTTCTTTTTCGGACCATTCTCTGTAAACCCTAGAGATGGTTGTGCGTGAAAATCCCAGTAGATTAGCAGTTTCTGAAATACTCAGACCAGCCCTTCTGGCACCAACAATCATGCCACGTTCAAAGTCACTCAAATCACCTTTCTTCCCCATACTGATGCTCGGTTTGAACTGCAGGAGATTCTCTTGACCATGTCTACATGCCTAAATGCACTGAGTTGCCGCCATGTGATTGGCTGCTTAGAAAGTAAGTGTTAACGAGCAGTTGGACAGGTGTAACTAATAAAGTGGCCGGTGAGTGTATATATATATATATATATATATATACACACACACACGGAATGTAGGTTCATATCATGTTGTTAAATGCCATTAGGTTGATTGTGTCCAGGAATAGGCCTTTGTTTTTTGTATCTTTGTGAAAGGCTTGTGATGGAAGGGCAACCAGCCATGGCTGTATCTCCAATTGATTGTTGGTGATAGGAACCAGATCCTACAATGCCACCCCCACCCTCCACACCTCCCAATGACCTTGTACAGGATTAAGCAGTCAGTGAAAAAGGATAGGTTGGTGAAATCTAATTAAAAAGAATAGAGCACCATATGATTTGATGTTTCATGTCTTCTTTCTTTGTCGATCAAAAACAAAACAACTGCACTTCTATCCTGAATCTGAAGACGTTTCGCTTCCCATCCAGGAAGCTTTCTCAATTCAAAATGTCTGGAGTAGTGTGGAGTTCCAAGCTTTATAGACCTGCTGACGAGGCCTCGTTAGAGCTTAGATTCACATGTAGATTCACCTGGAACTGATCGGCCCTCACAATGGAGAGTCGTTAGGCTCATCGTTAGCCTGGCTCACAGGACAACTGTTGTGGTCACGTTCAAGGTGTGAACTGGGATGAAACTTGTCAGGAATCAACTTTAGAAAAGAAGTCCAGTTTTGTTTTATAACCTTTTTTTTGGTTTGATCATGACCTGGATGACTGAGAATCTTCACCAGCATATTTCTTTGTCGAGGAATGTGTCAAAGTTGTCAAAATGACAGTAAAAAGGTTTAAGTTTTTTATCCATGTAATACAGTTTAAATGGCAATTTTACAAACATCTAAATTAAATATGTGAAATTTGAACTTCTGACTTCTGTTTCATCATTCTGCTATATAACAAATAAAATGGCAATCCTAACTATTCTAAATCAGGAAAAGTTTATTCTGATTTCCCAGACCAAGACCAAGGGAAAAAAAATTATATTGAGTGTGTAACTATCTCTTGTCACCTGTACATACTGTACAACTCAGTTTAACCACAACTATAGTACAAAGCAGTCCAATTCTGTTTACCACATAATGTTTGGTAAACAGTTGCATTGAGTTATTCTGAGTGAGCAGTCATGTACAGGACTGTCTCAGAAAATTAGAATATCGTGAAAAAGTATACTAGTAGGCTATTCAACTAATCACTTGAATCGTCTAATTAACTCGAAACACCTGCAAGGGTTTCCTGAGCCTTGAAAAACACTCAGCTTGGTTCAGTAAACTAAATCACAAGTATGGGGAAGACTGCTGATCTGACTGCTGTCCAGAAGACCATCATTGACACCCTCCATCAGGAGGGTAAGACACAAAAAGAAATTTCTCAAAGAGCAGGCTGTTCACAGAGTGCAGTTTCAAAGCACATTCACAAAAAGTGTGTTGGAAGGGGGAAATGTGGCAGGAAACGCTGCACAACCAAGAGAGGTGACCGCAGCCTTAACAGCATTGTGAAGACGAGCCGCTTCCAGAATTTGGAGGAGCTTCAAAGACAGTGGGCTGAAGCTGGAGTCCAGGTATCAAATGCCACTGTTCACAGACGTGTCCGGGAAATGGGCTACAATAGCCGTATTCCCATGGTCAAGCCACTTCTGAACTCAAGACAACGGAAGAAGCGTCTGACTTGGGCTATGGAAAAGAAGCACTGGACAGTTGCAGAGTGGTCCAAAGTCCTCTTTTCAGACGAAAGCAAGTTTTGTATGTCATTTGGTAGTCAAGGCGCCAGAGTCTGGAGAAAGGCTGGAGAGGCGCAAAATCCAAGTTGCTTGAAATCCAGTGTGAAGTTCCCACAGTCAACGATGGTTTGGGGAGCCATGTCAGCTGCTGGTGTTGGTCCACTGTGTTTCATCAAGTCCAGAGTAAATGCAGCTGTGTACCAAGAGATTTTAGAGCACTACATGCTTCCATCTGCTGAAAAGCTCTATGGAGATGATGATTTCATTTTCCAGCATGATCTGGCACCTGCCCACAGTGCCAAAACCACCAGTAACTGGTGTACTGACCATGGCATTACTGTCCTTGATTGGCCTGCCAATTCCCCTGACCTGAACCCCATCGAGAATTTGTGGGGTATTGTGAAGAAGAAGCTGAAAGACACCAGACCCAACAATGCAAATGAGCTAAAGGCCGCTATTGAAGCATCCTGGGCATCCATAACACCTCAGCAATGCCACAGGCTGATTGCCTCCATGCCACGCCACATTGATGCAGTAATCTGTGCAAAAGGATTCCCAACCAAGTACTGAGTGCATTAATGGACATTTTCAAATGTTTGATTTTGTTTTGCTGTTATAATTTTTTTTTACTTGGTCTGAGGAAATATTCTAATATTTTGAGATAGGATTTTTGAGTTTTCTTCAGCTGTACGCCATAATCAGCGATATTAAAACAATGAAAGGCTTGCAATATTTCAGTTGATTTGTAATGAATCCAGAATGTATGACATTTCATGTTTTTTAATTGCATTACAGAAAATAAAGAACTTTATCACAATATTCTAATTTTCTGAGACAGTCCTGTATGTTCTTTGTCTGCATATGCAGGTGTGTGCATGTGATTGTGTTTATTTAGATCTGTTTTCCACATGATGTGTATTTCTGAAAGATCTGAAAGTCTGAAAGATCTTTTCGACCTATCAAAGATAAAAATGCCTCCCTTTTTGCTCTCAGACTTGTTTTTCCCCCTAAATCTTTGCTATTTAATCCAACTCCATCTGCACCACATGGCTATTATGCATTACCTCAGTTTAGTAAACACTACAAACTCAGTCTAAAGGGTCTAATCTCTATCCGCCGTTTCCTACTACCTGTCTGCCTTTTTATTTTGCTTTGTCTACTTTTTTTCTCCCTGGAGAAACATTAACTAAACTAAAAAGACCTCAGAGTTGGGTAACAAACTGAGTGAGAAAAACACACCAAACACTGCAGTCTTCATTTACATTTTCATTTAATTTTCCTTGGCCTGTAGCGCTGTGTACAGAATCAATCTTTCTAACTCCATTTCCAATATATTACCAGGAGAAAGCAGGAAGAGAGGGGAGGTATTGATTGACTGAGTGTTCATTGTGTCTTCACACAAAGTGCACACTTCATAAGAACAGCAATGAAATTGCTGTTTGTTTCCTCTTACTGTGTCTTTATTTTAAGTGAAAGATTAATAATGACGCTTTGATAAGGTGTAACGGTCAATACAAACCTATGTCTTTGTCTGGATAATGTGTCTTGCTTTGTCTTGACTTACCTTGCATTGTTACAAAAGAGCTGCTATTGTACTGCAGTAAAGTTAAATGATGATTTCGACTTTTACAATTACATGTTTCCACTCAGGCGTGTCATCTGTTTAATTTACTCTTAACTAGTCTGTTGTAAAGAGGACGAAGAGGTGAAGTTTTTCACCTTTTTTATGTGTCAAGTTTTTGATGCTTTTTGATTTGAACTCAACATATCACCGCTCTTTAATTGGCCACATTGACCTGAACGGAGATTACCCAGTCATAGATTGGCAACAGAACCTGTCTGGGTTTCCGATCTCTGAATGACTCATTTCCCTGGCATGCTATAGCAGTTTCTGATAGGAGAAACCTAAACACTTTACTGAAAGATTCGGGATAATTAACAATTTATTAATCAATATCATTGATTATACAGAAGCTGTTGTCAAGTTGTTCATTTAAAATAAGTGCCAACAAGCTTATTTTAGCCAGACTGGCTATGTTTTCACAATTGCCCATAATTTTAATGTGTCTTTTAATTTGCAGTTTGCCATTTTTTTGTACCCTATATGTTGGCATGACTTCACACCACTGTCATCTTATTATATTAGGCGCAGTCAAATACGATGGATTCTATTTATTGGTTTGGAGAAGTCTAATGAAATCTCCTCCCACACAAAAGTCAGTAGGCGCGGAGAAAATGTCAGCCCTGAGATGTAAACTGAGTGTAATGAGGTGACAGTTCTGTCTAATCTCAGCCAACCCAGTGTGAGAATAATTCTCTGTGTCTGAAAATGTTTTGAAAATCTCAGCCCTTTTTGTTCCTATAAAAAACAAGAAACAGACTTACTAAGGCTATTTTGTTTTTCTTCAGCTTGCTTACTTAAATGACATAGTAATATTAAATAAGTGCTACGTCATTTATTTATAAAATATTCATATGTCTATTTTTTGACTATGTATATTTATGAGTGTCAATTCATTACTGGACACATTTTGGTTAGATTTAGATAAAATAACTGGCTAAATAAATAGAGCAACTGGGCATCATTCATTGATGAAAATTTGCCAAAGATTAGATAAATGCATACAGAGTGCACAGATTCATGGAATCCAGTGCATGTAGTCTGAAAGATGATATAAATCCATATCTGGTCTAAATAACTTCTTAATGGAGTTTAGACATCAAGACATTGATCTTGCATGTTCTAAACAGAAATCAATACATACATACATACATACATACATACATACATACATACATACATACATCAAATAATTGTTTTTAATTTTCTGCTAACCTTTAGTTCTGATTATATGGAAATAATATATATTTTAGAGTATATAAATATTCTAGCTATTATCTTACAATGTAATATTTTCTTTCAAATAATGAATCCTGTGTTTTTACTGTAAAGGGGAAAGCAGTACAAAGGAAAACCCTTGACTAAAATGTATGATTTGTAAAGAAGTCTGATAAAAGGTCAAATCCTAGGTAGTTGATTATTTTAAAGGTAATATCATGCTTTTCAGGTCTTCCATTTTACAATTTAAATAATAAAGTGGAACTGCCATGCTTTGGTCTGAATTCCTCATTGATTTATCCCCACGTTCATCCTTTTTAGCCCTGTTCGGAGGCGCATCTAAGAGCGACTTGTTTTGGTGTGGTCTCTTTAAATCTAAAGAGATTACCCTGGAGCAGAACGCTCTGCCCCCCTCCAGGTTGCAGAGCGTTCCATTCTGACTGGTTTGGCCATTTTTTCGTAGTATGCTGGGGGTACGATATAACAAACAACCAAACATTTTGACTTATCCACTTGTAGCTTCGGCATCCTTGACCTTGTATGGACTAAAAAATAAAAATGGCGGATTCACGAAATTGGTAAACTGGAAGTCCATGACCTTGTTTAGCAGTTCCGCAGCAAATACTGTGATATGATTGTTCATAAATTTTAACAGAAAACAGAGAAAACTAAACTGCTTGAAAAATATGACCCAAAAAGAATATAAATATGTCTAGGCAGCTCCTGGACAGAATGCAGATAACATTTCCAGGACTTCTAGAGACTCCAACTACACAACAAAATGTATGTGAGGGTTAAAAAAGTGGATTTTGCATGATTTGTCCTCTTTAAGCTAATTTATTTCACAGCTCTGTAATTTCACGCTGCCATAATGTTATTGGCCGAGTTTGGGATGGGGAGATTTTTACCTGAACTCTTGCTATTCCGACCTTTAGCTTTAAAGGTGGGCCAGTATGCAACCTAAACAAGCCCTCCATAAATAGACCTTTTAGTGTGTACTGAGACTCAAGTGATTTTCATTGAGGAGCATATAGTCCTAATAGAGGTGTATATTAGGCAGCAAGCTGTCTGTTGGTGTGGTTTTGTGATTGATAGGAGGAGACATGCACTATTTACTGGCCAAGCTGGAACTAGAGGGAATCTCCATCTTCTCTTTCAACGCAGTCAAGAGATGCTTCACAGAGAAAATTGGCCTATATTCATGGGGTTACGATCTGGTAAATTCAGCACCAGGCAAAGAAATACAACTGAGCAAACAGTGTTTTTATCTTACGCACAATAAACCCGCATGCACGCTTGGACAGAAAATGAGAATGGGTCAGACATCTCTTAAGGTGGATAAATTGGAATCTAGATGCACTTTCCTTACCAATTGAGGGTTATCTCCGCCAAGCACATTCAGTCGTAAAAAGTATTCATATTTGCTTGACAGACACTTAAAGTAAAATAAATGTTGTTCCAAGAGATCCTACAGGAGGCATATGTGGGGAGTTAAAACAAGCAAAGACTCTTAACCATGACTTTGCAAGAGATAGTTTGGATATTCTAAAGAGGGGATTTGGAGAAGTCATTGTAAATAGCCAATATTTTACCAGTACTATTCAGCTATCAGAAAAATTCAACTCCTCATGGAGGAGTAAAGCCAACAGCTAATCACAGTATTATTATTATTATTGATAAGACAATTGCTAAGGGTTTCGGAGCACTTCAGCCAAACCTTTCAACATCAACTTACTTTTGCATCAAGCAGTTTTGTTGACTGGGTGCTCATAACCTGGTGCATTTTGCAACGAGAAATTCTTGCTTGATTATGTTGAAGTTTTTCTGTTTTCGATATATTTAATATTTCAAAAAGTCTCCAAAGTAAGGCTGTCACACAGTTTTCGGACATGCTGAAAAATTCACAACCAGTGCATGACAACTCAGAGATGTCATTTATATTGCACACATGCTGCAAAGTGCCACTCAGATCTCACAGCCGAGACTTAACAGAATTCCATAATTTCATGCTATTTTATTCAGACGGTCTATCACCAGGATTGAAGGTTTACTCACCTTACTGGTACTCGTAGTCTTCTGCTTATCCGAGACCGGGGGCAGCAGACTCCCACAGAGGCCCAGGCTTCAATTCCCCAGACACCTCCTCCAGCTCCGCTGGGGGAAGCCCAAGATTTTTCCCGACCAGCCGAGAGACATATTCTCTCCAGCGTGTCCTGGGCCGCCCCCTGGGCCTCCTACCAGGGAAGCATCCAGGGGCATTGTGAATGCCCCATCCACATCAGCTGATTCTTCTTGATGTAGAGCAACTGCGGCTTTACTATGAGCCCCTCCCGAACGGCTGAACTCCTCACTCTATCTCTGAGGAGATATCTCCTCCACTTGAGGCAGGAACCCTCCCTCCCACCAACACCAACCTGAAGAGGGCAAGCTAACTCTTTCCAGTCAACAACCTCGAACTTGGAGGAGCTGAACTTTTTTGCTCACCTTGTCATCCCAAATCTAGCAGAACGGCCTTTCTGATTAATTAGGCTAATGGTTATTTGGCTTCTTCGGGGACTCTCATACAGAATTAAACTTGCACTCTTAAGATGGTAAGCTGATTTTACAAAGAAAATACAATGAGATGTGATGGTAAAAATCATCCTCACATTTTAGGATTCTGTGATTTATTTACCCTACAACCGCACACACATGCACTCTGCAAGACAGTGGACAAACAAATGTGAATTACATGCTTCAAAGATGTGACAGAGCCTACAACATATATGTAAAGATAGGAAACAATATGGAAACAACTTTAATGTTGTCTGCTGCTGGTGAGACACTGACCCCTGAAGATTACTGCTCTGAACCCCACTCCTAAAAATCTTAACTATCCATGTAAACCCTTTTGTGTATATTCTGTTTTGTGTAGAAAAGCAAACTAAGCTGTAAATTACTGAATCTGTACTCCCCTCTTTCTAAACAGATTAAGTTTGAGTCTACAATTGAAATATATCATGTTCTTATACTCCTTTTAATTAAGCTCTTGAAAAAAAATTAGCTGTTTAGAGGCAGCCCTGTTGTCATTGCCAGTCCACTTGGAAACAGGGCCAAAATATACATTTTGCCTCCTCTCATCTAATTTGATTTTTCTTGAGGCACATGAAATGCACATTAATGGAGACCATGTCAATATGACATTGCTTTATTTACCTAATTATATATTTTTTGTCTCCTGACATATGAATAATTCTTCTGTCAATTTGTTGGATTAAATAAATTGATGTTTTCTCCTAGGAATCCATTATCCCACATCCTGTTACAATTTGTTTGTAGTTGTTGAAGACAGTGTTTCATTGCATTCGGTTTATTAATTTCATTGCAACTTTATTGCAACTGTCAATTATGGTGGTATGAAATAGAGGAGGTGCCAAAACAGTTTTTCACTCAGTTTTAGTAACCATATGAAATTAATGTCAACAAATTCCAGCTTATGCTTTTAAGAAAAAAGATAAGCAGAAGTTGGTAATTGTTCCCACTGACAGCTAAGCTAATTCATTTGTAGCACCAATTCTCAGTGGTCAGTTGTTTTCTGCAGAGGACATTTATTTCTGACAGAGAAATTAACAAGTTGAAGCAATGTTTTCCCACACACTTTTTAAGAGGAAGAGTTATTAGAATTTGAGAAACTCCATTCTTTAGTTGAGCCCAGTTGCTGCCTTGAACAATTTCTGTCTTTTCTATGGCTTCACTTTCTATTGTAACATTTGAATACGCTTCCATCTAAACCATTCCACTGCAGCATTGGCTGAAATATTTAGGGTGTTTGTTCTGCTGCAAGGTCAACCACCGCCCTGATCTTATGTCTTTTGCAGTAATGCGATGTGTTGTGTTAGTTTTCCATAAAATACTCTATTTTGCTTGCCTGCCAAAAAGTTACATTTTGGTCCCATCTGATCAAAAGCACCTTTTCATACACATTTCCTGTTTCCCCTCAATGGCTCGTGGCAACTAGTAAACTGGACTTATTATGATAATCTTTCCATGATGGCTGTCTTCTTTTTGCGCTCTTTTATAAAGACTGCATTAGTGAAGTAGATAACTAACATTGTCCCATTGATATATCATCCTACCTGAGCTACATATTTATGCTGCTTCTCTAGAGTTACCACTAGCCTCTTGGCTGCTTCTCTGATTATGCTCTCCTTGTCCAGACTCTGGTTTAGGTGGACAGAACAGTAGTATCATACTGTTTCCATTTCCGGATGATGGTTTGAACATTGCTCTGTAAGATGTTCCAAGCTTATATTCTATTATCCAAACCTGTTTTGAACTCCTCAACAACTTTATCCCTGATCCATCTGGTGTGACCTTTGCCGTTCTTGAAGCTGTGTGTTTGTTAATGTTCCCTAACAAACCTTAGATATTTTCATACAAAAAAAAAAAAAATCAAAACTATCTACGATTTTTCTACAACTACACAGCTTTAGATGACCTTGTTTTGGTCTATCACATTATAAATGGCAGTTTAATTTCTTGAAATTTGTTGAAACATAATGGGAAGATATTCAAGAGTTAAGCTGTTTGCAATTCAGCGTAGAATATGAATAATCACCCTACAACAACAGGTTTTTTGTTTCAACTTGTTAACCATTTTCATGGAAAATCAAGTCTTATTGAACACATCAGCAGAAGAATCTGAATTCCTTGGCTGTCAGGGCAATACCTCATGATGCCTTTTTATCCACTTTGCATTCATTCAACACTGGCTCTTCAGTTTTAAAGTGGCTCCTTTGCTGATGGCTTTGCTTCTTAACATCTGGAAGACGGCTGCAGAGCATCTTGGGAAGAAACCATAGTGTGTTATAGTATGGTTAAAACCCACACTTTTTGCTGGAGTGAAAATGTGCACACACTCTCGCAAAAAATCCTTCTCATCGATGGAAGCTCAGAGGCAGGTTGCTCAAAAGGTTATTTCAATTATGCACTGTTAACAGTGCACTGTGTGCTTACTTTACAACTGAATGGAATCGGTGTTTGCTCTGTTCAGAAGCCGGATCCTCTTGACATTAATTTTCATAGTTGTGGTTGCTCAAGATTTCAAATGTACGGACCGGTTCCAAGTCAGAACCATGCAAATTCACTGCAAGAATTATGGAGTCCTGTGTTTTCTGTAATGCCTGAGTTGAGCTAGCTCATTAAACACTGTGGAGACAATTGCTCTGCAGGTCTGTGTAAGCATCAGGCATTTAAATTACATTTTCACAGAGCCCTGTTTACATCAGGTACCTCCCAATTTGCTAAAGTACCACACAGGTTCTCTTCTGCATTCACATTCTTTACCCAGCATTAATCAGCACAGTAATCTTTCGAGATTTTTCTACAATAAGGACAATGTTGGCAACATATGCTCCTGAAGTTACTACTGTTGTTTTGAAATCTCACCTCAGCAGAGTGAGAACGGTGTTTTACCCTGCTTGTTATAGTATGTGCCAGGAAATGGTAAGACAGCGAGGGGGAAAAAAAAGTGTCAAAATGAATTATACATTTTTTCCAAGACACACATATCATATCTGAATACATTATCACAGTCAGACTACAATTCAGTGTATATTTTTGTGCTTGTACAGATTTAGAAGCTGCACAATATCTGTGCCAGGGAGGCACCTGTGGATAACTGCTATCTTTTCCCAAACATAATAACAAGGAATAGCAGCAGCTGAACTCTGATCTGGGGGAAAGTTAAAGAATATCAAAAGCAATATCTCACAGATGGCCACAGCTTCCATTCACATCTATTTCTTGGCTGCTGTCGCCTGCACAGCCACGTTATTGTAGCACTCAAAGACCACATCATCTTGGGCAAACATTACCCCCTCTCATTGGGATGAGGAGATTCTTTCTGTATGCCTAATACAGTGTATTCTGCTTTATAGGAGGATAGGCACAGTGGCACAAAGTAATATCGGCGATAACAGCTGTATTGTTGACTGTTAATGAATTTTACCCCAAAGCAGCCTATTATACAACCTGTCATCTGACTAAGTACATGGTTGTCCAACAAACACATCATTTGCCACCTATAGAGCCAGTATGTCACAGCTTGCCCCCACCCCCCTGCCCGTGCCTTTTACCACTTCGCTTCCCCGGAGTGAATCTGAAAAGATTAATTGAAAAGAAAAGCAAGTATAGCTTCCGTAGGCAGTGTTACTGTTATTATTATAATTAGCAATCGTGGCATGGCCCACTGTTTCTGTGGCCTGTTAGCTCATGGGCTAAAGCCTCTAATGAGATGGCTGTCGCTTGGTGTCGGCTTCACTGTGAGAGAGCAGCAGAGACAAAGCAGAATTTGTTCATCATATCTTAGCAGGTCTGCTTGTGTATCATTTATGTGTCTATGCAAATTGCCATATCATGCATAAAGCAAAAAGGGGCCCCTGACAGCCTTCACACGTGGACAGGAATAAACAAGCGGGACACCAAGGAGCAAGAAATTTCGGACTTTTTCAGTTAAAGCATGAGCTGCAATTTTTTTTAACCTATGTTCTCCCACAAAGCACCCAGCAGCAGAATGGTCATAAATTACAGTGACACTTATAAAAACATGCAGTCAGATTTATTTTACCAGGAAGACGTAATTACTGCCAGAGCAAATATGACAAATGGATTCTGCAAGTGAGGATAATTGTGTGGATGATCACATAGTTACACGCAATCTATAAAAACTAACACGAGTGAGCCTTAGCTAGAAACAAGAAAACATATTGCCAAGAAAAGGCGAAGCTCTAATGAGTGTGCTCATCGAAACATATTTTCTACATCACACATTTTCTTGCAGCTCATCAAACTGAGCAGATATTCTCTTTGTTTGCAAGTTCACAGCTATTATAGATTTTGTTATTTTATTTTATTTTATTTGTTTACACTAGAAGTTGAAAAGTCTTGTTTTGTGGGACAACATTTTTAGCCATCTCTGCATTTTCCTAATGCTTACCACAGACCTCGATATCCCTCTGCAACACATTTGCAGGATCTGCAGCTTTTTTTTTTTTTCACAGGATGTGTCCTGACAGTATACATTTTCTTTCATTTAATGGTTTTCGCTGCCGTTAATTAGGTGTCAAATGATTAAATAAAATAAACAGCAAGATATTAAAATGTTTTCTTAAGATGATTTCTAAAAATAAAGGCAAAAAGGGAAAATAAATCCAAACCACTAGTATTAAATTGTATTTTTTCATCTAGACACAACACAAAAATAACTTTTTAAGGGTGTTGATGCTATTTGCCTAATGCCATTGTGTAACAATTAATGTTGGTCATTAAAGATGGTGATTGTAGTTACACTTCAATAACCTAAACTAAGCATCTAGTTTGTTCAGTACTTTTAAACATGCTTTTTCTGTGCCTATTCTCCCATCAAATCAAATAATAAAACAAGGTCAATGTCTAAAACGCATGGGGAGCTGCCTCTTTATTTGTGCAACTCTTTGGTCAGCAATGTCTCTTCTCTGGCCTCTTCATGTCATCAAAATGTTATAGTTGCTGGTGGTTGGTGGTAATAGTCATCACTTCTTTCATTACAGCGTTGGATTGTAATGTGGAAATACACCACAGCTTCATGGATATAAGTTTCAGGCAGTAGATCAACTGCTATGTCATTTAGATGAAAGGATATTAGGCACTAGTACATTTGGCTTAATTTAGAAACATTGGTATGGAGCGAGACAAAAACAATAACAATATTTTCCATGGATCATCGAAGGCTATTGTTATCTTTATCAAGAAGAAAAATAAGAGAGACCAAGAGAGGTTGCTAGAAATATGTATGTCTTACCCTTTTTGAACATTATTGTGCTCTTTTTTAAAGCTGTTTTTTCATTATGTTCTGGGTCCCTTAGTGTTTTAGTTTTCACTTGGTTTTGTGTTTTATAACTTTTTTGTCACTCAGCCTTTTAAAGGTATACCATGCAACCGGGGTTGATTTTCCAGCGAGGCTCCCCCCAGAGTGCGAAAGTAAAAGTGCACTGTCGTAATGATGCTCAGCTGTTCTGGTTTCTCCGTCAAGCCAGGCGCGGTTGTTTTGAGCTGAGCAGACAGGTGAACGCAACGAAAAGTGGAAAAAACGGCAGTACAAACAATGACTAACACAGTGAAGGTATGAACATCAAGCTTCCCGCAGCACTATCGTGGCGAGGCGGCTGCCGCGGCCGCCTCGCCAAGCCGCGGCCGCCTCGCCAGTTTTATTATTATTATTTTATTTTTTTTATGTTGGCGAGACGCTGCCGCCTCCGCCTCGCCAAGCCGCGCCCGCCGCCTCGCCAAGCCGCAGCCGCCGCCGGCGTCTCGCCAACATAAAAACAAAAAACAAATAATAATAATAATAATAATAATAAAACTCAATATGCTTGCATGTTTATTTGACGTTAACACGCGGTTCTTTGTTGTTGCTTTTGCGCGTGCATATAGTGAATGGCAGGGCAAAAACACACAGAAGTCTCGCCGTAAAGCGAGACTTCTGTGTGTGCGGGCCGAGGGCTCCTGCAGTTGCAAGTGCGGTATTTCCCCCACAGACCCCCAGGGCGGCAGAGAAAACCTTTGTTCGACATGAAATGACTCATTTAATCATCCAAAACGGTATGGAACACATTAATTAACTGAAAAATGTTGCATAGTATGCCTTTAAATGTGGTTTAATCTCTGTTTTGTGATAATTAGGTCCTTCTTGTGTTTTTCTTTGAATGCATTTAGATTTTAATTTCAGAGTTAGTCTTTGGTGTAGTTAGGACCTTTTGCACCTGCTTCTCAAGTCATTCAACGACCTCCCTATCAGTTATATGCCAGTACCTTTCTTTACCCCCCTTTCAGATCCGTGCGTTGTATACATCTATCCATGCTGTTCTTCCTCTGGTCCTTGGTTGCTCTAGCAAGTTGCTCTACAGTCCCTCTTGGACCTGTTACTAATTTTATACAGTTTTTATACAGTAAATGATCCTCATATGCAATGTGAGTCCACCATTTTCCTGTTGCAGGCTACTTGGCATGCCTTGTTTAACAAAGAGAAACATCCAAATATGTTTGTCCCATTTTCTACTGATAATTATCTTAATTCAAAGATACTTAAAGGTCTGAGATTGTACTTTTAACTTACTTTCTAAATACAAATGTATTGTTATCAGGTGGACACTAAAATAAAAAACTGCTTTTTTTGGTAAACTGGCATAGCTGTGGGGAGCATGTATGGAGGAGTAAAATGGTACATAACTGGATCTACTGAAGGGAGCCAACCAAGTAGAAACAAACTGTCATTTTGTAATGTATAATGACACAAAACTGCACAAGCTGCTGATACTACATACCTATCAACGTACCTGCATGCTTGGCTTCGCCCAACATTTCAGGTGTAAGAGCTGCGCAGGGACAAGGTAGTAAGCGAGTAACTGAATACTCACATCCGTTCTACATCGGTTCAACTGAAGTCCCAGTCCTGCAACAAACAAGGAAAACATACAATATTTATTCACCTTCTTCAAAGTCCAACTTTAACCATCACCTGAATCAAATACGTAGGTCATTAATAAGACTATTAAATGTATGTTGAGGTGGTAATCAAGTCATTTCATTTAGCTCTACTGGATTGGGGATGGCTGTAATAGTTGGAGGACATGGGTCCCTAGGATCAGCCTTTTAAAACAAAATCATGACATGGATACAATTTTGGATAAATCCAAAAATAAATCCAAACCCAAGTATAAACCAGTTAATGTTTTCACAAAGGTTTCCCAAATCATAGACTTTATTTTAAGCAATCTGTAATTGGTTTAGAACTGGGGTCACCAACATGGTTGCCATGGGTACTAGGTAGCCCCCAAGGACCACATTTGGTACCCTCAAGCCTGTTCAAAAAACTAGCACAACCCTCCAGTGAGCTGTATTTAAAATGCTATTTTATTCAGTTGTTCTTCCTTTTTAATCATGCTTAAATTTTACATAGATTTAAAAATGACAAAAACACTAAAAACATATTTATATTACATAAAGTTTGAATGAAATTGGACTCTTGTAGTTCAAAAGTAAGTACAAGTAGCCCTTCATATGACACAGTACTGATGAAGTAGCTCTAAGTTTCAAAAAGGTTGCTGTTCCCTGGTTTAGAATATTCCAGCTCAGGGTTGACTAGTTTTTATATCGTGTTTTTTATGCCCGTCAAATTCACCGGAGTTACTAATGTCAGAAAGGCAAGTGCACCGACCCCTTGTAGACCATTATTGTGAATTTACCTCAAACCCTCTTCCAGTGCTGCCAAGGAGCCAGTGCGTCCCACTAATGCCAGTTTTGTGTATTTTACAAATACACCAAAGCACATTGTTAATAAAATGTGATTATTCAAATTCTTATACTAAATACCTAGTTTTCTATCTATTGTATGTGATACATATATAAAAGAAACCAATTATTTCAGATTTTTCATATGGTTGACAATCAAAAAAGTAAATACGGCTTCAACCATGTGGCTGAAACCCTAAATACCTTTAAATCAAGGTTTAAAACCTGTTTGTTTAGATTTGCCTTTCAATGATAATGTCGATGTTTGTAGTTCAACTTATCTTATATGCTGACCTGCTGCTACTATTCCTCTACATTATTTTCTTTCCTTATGTTCTGTTCATGTACAGCACTTTGAGTTTTCTTGTTGCTGAAATGTGCTGTACAAATAAACTTGCCTTTCCTTTTTATATAGATACAATTTAATTTAGGCAGTAACTGTAACTGCCTTTGAGTTCAGCACCAATCAGAAGCACCCAGTCGATGCTAACTTTCTCATAGTTAACGTCTGTCTAACTTTTTTTTTTCAATCAGCAACTTGAACTACTGCCTCACGAACAATTTAAAAGCGGTGGCGGTTTCTGTAGCGTTTTTGTTAGCCAGTGTTGTTAGTTAGCCGAGTGTGCCAACACAACATGGGACCTCAAGACCTACTTTCTTTCTTACTTCAAAATAAGACTAACTTACACAGTTATATCTGAAGGACAAACTTTTATATCTAAACTAACCACACCAAAACAACTTTATTTATAAAGCGCATTAAACAACTATGGTACCAAAGTGCAATCATAGTAATAATAGCTTCCACTTATCGCACCAAATACCTATAAAAGTGTCGACTCAATGAGGCTTCTCAAAACAAACTTAATTTTACCCGAGAATATTATAAAGTTTTACCACAAGATCTTATTATACTACTAAGTTATTGTCCCAGTTCATGCTCAACAATAATTTCAGTAGTCAAGGTTAATATTAGCATGAATTCATGCCTAAAGTTCACCATCCCTAGCTCACCGCTCCAACATCAACTGGTTTGATCATAGTTTGTCTGAAATTTGTCATTCATCAATTAGCAGTACTCAGTTGTGTCATTTTCTACCTCACCTTTGCCAGTTTATTCCATCTGTTTTAGTCTCTTTTGTTCTCTTTGCTCACTTGAACTAAGTATGTGTCTTCAGAAAGCAAAATGAGTCTGCAGTTGTGACTGGAAAGTAGTTTGTTAAGGTTTAGTTTGTAATAGCTGCCACTTTTAAATAATAAGGTTGGTGTTTCTTTTTAATAAAATCCTAATTTTGTCAAAGTACATCAGCTGAAAAAAACATTAACATAAAACAAGGACATCTGAGCTTTTATCTAAACTATTATTTTGGCTACATACATATGCAACGGTCAAGTGACAGGATGAACTAATCTTTTGCCCCTCCCAGCTGGAGTTGCAAAACTTGATCTGTTATTTTTGATGGCTAGGGCATATGTCATCAGTTTAGATTTTATTGTTTAGTTCAAAGAAAGTGAGCATCATTTATGAAGGTGTACATTTATATGTATTCACATATAATAGCACAATCTTAATTTTTGCCTAATTTAATTTTGGTTGTTTCTGTGATAATGAAACAAGATCGAGTCATTTTTGCTCTAAAGAACTATGTAATAACTGATAATTGAAGTGGGGACAAAAAAGGTGCAATTTGAAACACTGGTGCTCCAAATGTACTATAAAAGGAAGACGTAAACCTGGAGAGAGCCTGCCTTTACATGATTTAAGATTCATGGGAAGATGTAAGAGGCTTTTATAGGTGGAAAGATTTATCAGTCATATGACCAAAACGGTACGCATGAGAATTTTTTTTTTGTAGGAAAGCTGCTACCATGGAGAAGTGTTTTTTTAAAACCATCAGCTGGGAAATTGCTGAGTAAAAATAAGTGAGTGTGTGTTTCTGCGCACTTACATACACTTACTGAAGTAGGAGACTCAATTAAAAACCAGCTGTGCCCTATTCCTCTGTTAGCCCTCCAGCATCCCCCCTCCTTTCTCTGATGCCTCCCCCCCATCCCATCCTCCTCTTCTACCCCCTGCCTCAAACCCCCTGCTGCTATGTAAGCCGCCAGTAAGCTGCTAGACTCCTGCTGATCTAATGCTTCCCTCCAAAACACACATTCAGACACGTACGGAGGAGCAGACACGTGCATACGGGGACGTAGTGAAACACACAGACATGAAATGTGTAGCCTTCCCCTCAAATGTTCTCTAAGTGCTCATTTGAACCCCACCCCTCGCCCAACTCCCCCATCCTTGTTAATTGATGTAATTTCTGTCGACTTGTATGCCAACTTAAACTAACCTCCCCTCTTTCCTCTACCACTCTCTCTCCTGTTCCCTGATCTACATGTTACCAACCAAGACACAGCAGTGGCAAAGGGTTTGGCGAGGGATAGAAGGGTGAAAATATAAAATCTGGGCTTTTCAAAAAGCAGCCAAACAAGCTGGTGGACATAGAAAAACTACTGGAAAAAAACAACAACCAGAAGCTTGTTAATATGATTTCAAATCACAAAATTGTTTTTTGTGCAAGAAGGGTTAGTGTGGAGACAATTTGGCCAAGAGATATTGCCAATCTAACCCTTTGAGCACTACTCTTACTTTTTGCTCATCTTAGTAGACTGAAAGTCCACTGTGCATTAGGTATTCAAAATAGTCTTTCTTGACTATTTTGAATAGCTATAATTTATGTTTTATGTCACTGCCATGCTGAGAAAGGCACTGCTAATGTAGCTTAATAAGGGTGTATCCAGAGGGCAGCAGGAGTGCTTAGCCAGCTAATCAGTGGTAATTCTATAAGTCCAGGTCCTTTAATTAGCTAATTTGCATTTTCAGAATTAATCAAATTGATTATGTAATTAACAGTACAATGCATCTTCTTTTCAGTTCCAGCAAGGCGCACATGCACAAAAACAAGCACTAGCTGCTGTTAGACATACCCCTGGAGATTAGATGCATGGTTGGCACTGGTACCTGTATGTAAGAGAAGGAATTGAGCAAGGTAAAAGCCATATTCTCTGAGACTGTGCAGTTTCTGATATTTAGAGATGGCACGGTGGTACATAGCTGTAATGCTGCTGGGCTCAAATACCCCTTGGCTGAAGCTTTAAGCAATATGCTTTGATAAGTTATAATGGCTTGTGCTAATATTGGCTCATAATGGAGAAAGGTCAGCTAACACATCTCCATGTAAAGCATCTGACAACTTGCCCCAGGACTATTTTTCGCTCATAAGAGCTCTTGAGTCACACATTAATTCAAGGGTCAAATCTGATGATTCATCGATTATCACAAAAGAGAGGAATGACAGCTGGGAAGAGTAACACTTGGATAGAGGTCAGTTTTTCTCTTGATCTATGTAGGCCACCTGGACCATCTATAGCTTATCCTCTGCAGAATCTACACAAATTAGCAATTCTGCAAGAGTATCTTATCCCTCATCAACAGGAATTTGATGAATAGCTTACCTGCATCACTAAGACACCGGAAGGAAAGCAAATCTGCACACTCATTGAATTTAGAGGTCAGTTTAGTATCCCTGATAAAGCTAACATTCATCTTTGCACTTTGAGAGGAAGTTGGAGTGTGCTGAAAAACCTATGCATCAAAGTTCCTCAAAGAGAGTAGAAAATACCGTCAGTCTGCATAAATACGTGACCATCTGTTTAGGGTTATAGCAATTTTACAAGATTTCCATCAACCAAAGGCATAGAAACACACAAAAAAAATCCAAAACACTTGCAAGTGAAAGTAAAGCAATATGGAGTTCAAATACCAGCTTCTCTGAGTTGTAGTTGTTAGTGTCAACTAGTCTGTGTGGAGATCTGTCAACGGGGATAGGGGATTGAACCACCCCTACTTCGCCTCTAATCCACTTCGGGAGGTAGTCATAGACAAGAACACCCATAAGATGTTAGAGAAAGACTAGATTGATGAACGAGTGTAATGTAGCAATAACATGGAGAGCAAAAACAGCAGCCACAGCCCAGGCTGCGTGTGCATGGAAAGCAGTTCAACTTTATGATCCTTGAGTCCATCTAATATGAGAAATGCATTGATCAACAAAAACTGATGCATGTAATGATATCTTCAGGCTGGGGCACAAGAACATTGCTTCTATTTGAAGTATTGAATTAATTCAGACAGCCATTAAAAGGATTAAGACACAGATTCCAGTCCTATCACTGGGTGTAGGTGAAATGTGCAACACATTTAATACTGGTTCTCCAACTTGATCTGATGTTGTTTTGCTGAGAACTGCACTGTTAAGTGATTGTGATAAATCTTTTACTTATTATCCCTCTGGCAAGCCCTTTCCACCATCAGACTGCTGAGACTGCCTCACCTCATAAATGTTTGGCTTGACATTAAATACACAAATCAACCAATTTGGCTTTTCACATCTCACCTATGCTTGCCACACACACACCATAACCTTTGTCTTTATCTTTGTTTATATGAAAATAATTATGAGTTTAACAAACAGCAGATTGATGTTATGGATATAGGCTTTGATGCATGAATGGGAATAATCTTGCAATTTCATTTGGTTTTAAAACTACTACCTCTTTTGTAAAATAACCTGAAACTGATTTTTTTGCTTTTTTGTGAGTTGTAGTCCTTAAAATTAGAAATCAGAATTAGTCACTTTCGGTCAGAATGTGTAAATTCTGAGCTAGACCAATGTGCAGACAGGATCCCAGGAGTGGCATGGTGAATTAAAGGATTTTAATAAAAAAAAACTGATATGGAGAGATCAGAATAGGGAACACACGAAGCACCAGACATAGAAATGGATTGGCAAACAGAATACAGAGCAAAAACAACGGATGTATCCATCATTGAACAATGAGACCGGATGAGCATATGTACTTGAGGAACGAGCGGAGAATGGCATTGAATGTGGGTGAGTAAATAAGCACATAGGTTGAAGCAGCTGAGGCAGAATGAGAACAGGGAGATGGAAGAGGTGAAACTAATTAGCATGAATGAGGGTGAATTGGGATTCACAGAAACTATCTAATCAGCCAGATTAATCTAACAGAACCGTAAAAGAAATAAGAAACTAAACAGAAAAGCATAAACTTACATAGCAACACTGAAATTAACATTAGTAAATACCAAAAAGGAAAAGCACAAAAGAAAAACAAAACCCAAACACCCGGAGATTGTGACACCTTCAAGAAAACTGAAAATGAAAACTGGCTAGGAAAACAAAAACAACAACAAAAAAAAGCTAATCTGATCACTACATTCTAGGCTTTTGCTCTTAAGCGTTTCATGTAGCAGTGCAAATCAAGTGTAACTATGAAGATTTTAGAGTTTAGAGGATTTGATGTTTATTCATGGGTTTTTCGGGAATACACAGAGACATTGATTCAAAAACATCTACAGACGTTGTGCTTTTACTTGCTCAACTATTTTGATGGTGACCTGTTTGAAAGGAACAACAAGAGGATATTTTGTAAATTCAGGACAAAATTATTTTAAGGCATCACATATGTGTGTTAGTTTGTGTGCAGCAGAGTAGCTCAGTCTCTGAAATGAGAGAATGGTTGTCATGGTGTTTGCTAATGAGACCCTTGAGTAGGCAATAACTAGGGGTGATTGACGAAGGTTTAAATGATTTATTGATACAACAAATAATGTGAACATTTATTCTAGATTCAGGAGCGGGTTCCAGGCACCGAGGAGGAGGAGTTGGTGGTTATTGCAAGAAGTGGAGTTGGGTATATTGTGATGTGGACTGAAAAAAGATGGAAACGTACTCTTGTCGGAGAGGGAGAGGATCCAGGATCCAGGAGGAGAGGGAAGTATGTCCACACGGGTTAGGGTTGACAGGTTGAGGTGGCTGCTGAAGTTTGTTTTCTTGTTCCAGGAGGAATACGAAGATCATGGAGGAGCAGTGGATCATTGGAGGGTGGACGGCCAAGTGAGCAATGGATGTTTTTTTTTTTTCCCAGTGTCCTGTCTAGCAATGTGGCAATAGGAATTGATGTCTCAATGCCAGATAGAGCTCGACAGATTTTGCTTTTACAAGTGGAGCGAACAGCTTTCGCCATAGTGCTCTACTTGATTTATGCTTGTAAATAGCTTTATTGTGATTCCTGCAGGGAGAATTTCTAATTATATGGACATGACAATGGGAGAGTAAAGGAAGAACAAGAAGTGAAAGAGAAAGAAAAGAAAAAGAGTAGAGGTGAAAGAAAGAAGAGATAAAAGGGAGAGAATGATAAAACCTTCTCCGTCTGCTCCGTCACCTGGAAAGAGAGATGCAAAAAGAACAGCACAACCGACAGACATAAAGCAACAGATACAATCGAATAACACCTAGATGCCATTGCTAAATCATATATATTATTATGTAAGCTGACATGTGTAATGTGATACTTGAAAAAAGAAAGTGAAAGAACATAAATAAATAAATAAATTATAAGATTACTGTATATAAGTGAACATTTAATACCAGGGACCCAGCACCTGTGGGAGTTTGTGAGAGTGCACTAGTTTAGGTGAAAATTATACAGAAGGAAATAGCTTGATAGTGGTTGTGGAGAACCAAAGGCCCGCCTTCCCCGAGCACAGAGGCAGGAGTCAGGGGACCCATAATCCCGGACTCCCAAAGGGGCCCCTAAAGCAGGGCGCCCAGGAGGGGCCGACACAGGATATCTGCAACCCCCCCAAGGAAAGAGTAGAGACGACCCCGAGGAAATCCCCCAGCCACCGCAATGCCGACGCCCCCAAGAGCCGCGGGGACGAGCCCGTGGGCTCCGCCGGCAGCTAGCCCCGCTGAAGTGGTCCCGGCCATGGGCCCTGGGGGCCAGAGGCCCCAGGGGCACTCCGCCCCCGCGACAGGGGCCCCGGCCGCCCCTCGAGGGGCCAGGCCCCGTGAAGAAGCCGCCGGGAGTGGGCCGGCGCACGCCCGGGAACCCGCCCCAAACCCCAAGCCCACCAACGCGCCAGAGGGCCAAGGCGCCTGCGAACGCAGCGGAGGAGGGCAGGACGTGGGGGGATGGGCTCCGCACCTATCGGAGACTTGAGATGTTCTTGGGAGAGGGAGCGGACCACACACATACCTGAAAAAAAAAAAAAAAGGAAAACTCATTCACTGAGCAATGGATGTTAAGTGAAGAGGTCCAGACAGCAGATCCAGGGAGGAGCGACCAGTGCAGCGGTAAGGAGATTCTTCAGAGGGGATCCAGGGGTAACAGAATCAGAGAACTGGAGACCAGGGGGAGAACTATGGACTGAAGAATGGCTTCCTCCCGGAATAAAATGTTTGCATTTACCTTGGGGGATCCGCTCCTCTATTTGCTCCTCCTAATTGGCCCAAAGAGCTCTAGCTAGGAGGACACACCCTGCAATCACAGAGGTAAAGCACACACACAACACTGCATGAATCTCCATGGATATGACGAGTGAGGCTCTAACTTGTAGATAATCAAGCAAAAATTACCTCTAAGGATTAAGTTTTATAGTATAACAGTTCAAACTCAAGCTGGCACACTTTTCATTACTAGCATAGAACCTACTCTGGGCTTTCACGTTTTAATTAGAAAACCAATATGCTTAACACAGAAAACTACAAAAATGTTTAAAATGAATGATACAAAAAGGTTGCAGCTGACCCTTTTTATTGTCGATAGAGCTCAGAAGCACCCATTTAGCAATAGGGAAAACTGGTAAGCAATATACATTTCAACCACCAACTTGTTGCTGTGTGCTAGTGATCTGATCCAAACCACTGTCATATAGAGTACTTTGCTGAAGTGTTCATACACCAAGAACTTTTACTAAATTTTGACAACATCATTACATTTTGTTGGGAAGCTCACACAAATTAGCATGCCACTTTGAAGTAGAAGGTAAATTCTCCATGACTTACCAGTAAAAATAACAAAACATGCATTGGCATTGCCACAGTTTGCTGCAAGAAACTCTTTTGAGCTATAACTCTACCATCCTTAAATTTAGAGACTGATATTTGTGCTTATTCTTCTTTCTAACATTGCTCAAGCTGAGTGAGACCGGTTGGAGAGCATCTGTGAACAGCAGTTTTAAATATTGCCACAGAATCTGAATTGGACTTTTTTTCCCTAATTCAGAATTGTTCATTGAGCTAAACCAATTAGTCGTAGCTCTGACTGTTTGTTTGAAGTAATTCTCCCGCTGGAAGTGAAGTCTCCACCCAAGTTTCAAGTTTACTATACCTTCTGACAGGTTTCATTTTAAGATTGCTCTGCATTTCAGCTTCATTCCTCTTGCCAGCACCTCTGATGAGATTTTTGCAGCTCTTCCAGAGTAACAAAGAACCTTCTGGCTGATTATCTGGTTAATTTGATGGGTTGAACAGTGCTCTGTGAGATGTTTAAAGTTTGGCATATTGTTTAAATAACCCAACCCTGCTTTTAGCTTCTCCTAAGCCCTATTCCAGGCATGTCAAGTGTGTTCCTTGGTCATCATGATGTTGTTCACTAATCTTCACTAGAAAACATCTGAGGCCATGTCAGACAACTGTATTTATTAGTATTTTGTATTAAATCACACACAAGTAAACTCTAGTTAAGGGACCTCTGAAGGCATTTGGTTGCGCTTGATTTTAAATGAGTACTGGACACACGGGGGATAAACACAAAAGCGATGCTACACTTTTCATATGTTTTTACAACAATATATAATTTTTCTTTCACATTACAACTTCTTGTTGCTCCGTCACATAAAGTTGATGGTAGTTATAGGACAAAATGTGGCAGGTGTGTAGATAGTTTTACAAGGCACAGTAACAATTCCACAGTCTGAAATACCCTTTTAGGGCAGGCCTAATGATCAGGTAGCTCTCTGTTTGTCTTGGTTTGTGGCCCAGAGGACACTTTGGTGGAGCTACATACTGTGAAAAACTACATGAGCACAATGAAGGATGGGCACCATAAGTCCATAGCAGAGCTGCTTCTTTTGTGTCACTCTGGAACTTTAGAGCAGTTCAGAACACCTCCGCCGATCTACATTTTTCATCTCATCCTGCACCTGTGCTACCCTCAGGAGATCAGGTGATCTCTTCCTCTTTCTTTTCACCCTGCTCTCTAGATTTAGGCGCGCCATCTGGAGGTCTTTCAGATTTTACTTATATATTATAACCTTATTTGTCTCAATCAATGAATCAGCAGGGTGATAGATTGCCAGAGAATAAAATAAAGAAAATACAGCCAAATGGGGGGGAGCATCAAGTCCCCTGCCAATCCCCAGTTATGCATAAAAATGCTTCTGAAATGAAATCTTTATCAAAAGAGCCACAAGGTTCTCCTTACAAGGTGTTTTCAAATAACCAGCCGTTATTATCATACCTCCATTGGGAAATATGCATTTACAGCTTGGAGAGTGCGAGGCAATGGGGTAACTGCTAACAATGTTTCCCCTAGTTATTGTGCATAATTGCATGCCTCTGTTATTGCACCTTTCTATTGCTGCTAATACAGAGAAAGCCCATTAGGCACTGTGCTAATGTGAGCGGTAGCCTGCAGTGCAGTGGGTGCACTGTTTAAAAAGCGACCACTATAATGGGAGCTAAGCCATATAAGGAGGGGAATAACACCCAAAGCAGGCATGTTCATTCCCTATTAAAGTAAGATTAAACTTTTTCTATTAGACAGTACCGAGGCAGCTGCAGCATCTTAAAATCAAACGTGAAAGATTGGAACTTATTTGATGTGCCCTAGGCTGGACTTTAGCAACGGCTTACTGAACCAGTGGAAAGGTCCCCCAGGTTTTAGAGACCCTGAAATTATTATTAAACCTTTATTTATACAGGTTGTCTCATTGAGACACGAGTTCTCATTTACAAGAGAGACTTGTTAAGAGTGAAATAATCTGATGGAGTTTTTTGTTTGCTGTTTTTTTTTTTAAATGGATGACTTAAAAGTTTAAGAGAACTGATAAGTTCACATTACTGTTACAATTGTCTGGATTTGTATACAAAACCAAGTGTAAAAAAAGACAAACCTGGCTTTCAAATGCAACAACAAGATTTGAGTGCATGTCCCACGTCTCCCTTCTTTGATGGTGTTGTTCAGTGACTGTGTGTCACCTACAGGCCTGATACTATAACATTTTCAAGCTTTTTTTTAAATGGATGAAAACATCTTGAGACATGATCACAATGTAAAAATAATGTTAAAAATAATCTTTTTTAAAAGGTTCTGCTTCATGTGTGCCCAACTATTAACCCATCGCAGTCGCTGTTAAACATATTACAATTCCCACATAATTAAATACAAAAATGAATAAAGTTTTCTATTCACCACCATCTTGATAAATATTTTTAACAGTATTGCAATAAGATTCGGCTATAAGATATCTGTTTTTCATTAAGAAAACCAAACAATTGTAGACATTTACACTGCATGGTTGGCTGAATGACACAATTAGTAAAATGTATACATAGAATTAGAACTTTCCAAATTTATAGTTAAAAATTAAGAAAGGTTCTTAGAGGTCACCGTTTAAAATGGGAACGTTTGATGCTTATTTTCAACTCTTACTTTAAAATCCAACATGGTTGCTTTGCATGTAAAACCTATTACTTAGCTATGGTAAAATATATAAAATATATTTGCATCTTCACACACACACACAGTTTGAGATGGCCACTGTTAGGACCCTCAAAGTCCCTTTCTGAGGGCCTGATTAATTTTCAATTTTTATTTACCCAGTAATATCCATCCATCCATTATCCATACCTACTTATCCATACAGAGGGGTTTGGTGGCTATCTCGAGTGATCATTGGCGAGGTCCACCCTGGACAGGTCGCCAGTTCATCAAAGGGCAACATAGACACACACACACACACACCTAAGTGCAATTAGAGATACAAGCTGGAAGCTTTCTCAATTGTGAAAGCTTCCTGGATGGGAAGCGAGACGTCTTCAGCTTCAGAATAGAAGTCCAGTTGTTTTATTTTTCAACCTTTTTTTGGATTGACCTGGTTAACTGAGAATCTTCACCAACAAGCTGACCTAACAATCATGTATTTGGACTGTGCGGTAGTACCTGGAGAGAACCAATATGTGCACAGGGGGGGCATCCAAACTCCAGAAAGACCCCAGTCCAGGATTCAAACCCAGGATCTTCTTGCTCCAAGACAATAGTGTACCTAGAACAAAAATTTGTATTTATATATGAATTATGTGTAATATTTAATAATGGTTGATTACTCTGTTGCTAGGCAGATAGGTTGAGTTTTAACAAGTTTTATCTGCTGCAGGGACCACCAATCTCAACTGAGCCTGTGTAGATTCATTATAAAGTAGGCGGAATTCACTGAGAATAGATGTCTCAAACTTTGGTTCTGTAGAACAGGTATCCTGCAACTTTTAGAAAAGTCTCTGATCTTGCACACCAGATTCAAACGGCTAAATGTTCTCCTTAGTGTGTAGTCAAGGTTTAGGGAGCTCTGCTAATGAGCTAGTTATTTGAGCCTGATGTGTTGAAGCAGAGACACATGTGCTCTCCATCAGTACAGGGATGTATTTACGGGACAGGATTTTTGGTCTTCTCTGACAAGACTTCTGCCTTTGCTGTGTCCACCATGGCTTGTGGCAAACTTCAGGCAGAACTATTTATGGTTCTTTTTCAAAACTTTAAGAATCTTACCACTGTTTTATAAAGGTAATTTTGTTAAGTCCACAACTAATAGTTGCAGATTATCCCACCTGATTGAAAGATATCTGCAGCTCCTCCTTAGTTTCCGTCAGGCTTTTGACAGCTTCCAAAGTTGATAAATTTTTTCTGGAAGCTTTGCTGGACAGCTCTGTCTTGGTTGGTAAAAGCTTGCAAAACAATAGTGGTCATTCTGGGGCCCCATGTATAAAGCATGCCTACGCACCAAAAAAAAACAACCTTTGGCGCAATGTTTTACACACTATTCAGGATGTATGAAAGTGAACGTTGCATAAAACGTTTGACCTGCTGTGAAAACGTGCAGCTTGTTATTGTAGACCTTTTCAGAGTGCAACAACAAACCACAGAGTACTAAAACTCGCCCAAATACACTGAAATATGACTCCATTCAGTTTTATTTAACTCAAGGAGCATTGCATCCTATGTTTTTTCTTCAGGTTGCGCTTTTATCTTTTAAATCCGTACAACAAAACGTTATCCCATTTATACAACAACGTTACACATCTGAAAAATTATGAAAACAACCTCATTCAGATATAAACCTGAAGTATAAATCTGTTTTTCTTACATGTACATGTAACTGTGCATCAGTGTGTGTGCTGAGGAGCATTAAATGCATGTCTATCTATCATTACTTTTCACAATGAGAATAAAATGGTGTTGGACCAGCAGATTAACTGTGTGATGATTCCTAAGGTGGAGACAATCACACATCCATAAATAGCAGCATAAAGTTGCGCATATTTGCGGAATGATGGTAGCATCGGCACTGCTAGAGGTTATCGCCAACGGAAGAATGCGGAGGGTTCTAACTATGTTGCGTTCTTTGAAATTGGATCTTTTCAGAGGGATCTGACTGACAGGTTGGGTATTTCACAGTCGTCCCTGAGCCATCCCATGCCAGCCATATAGGACGGCCTCATCCATGTGTTGTTCTTATACACAAATTCCTCTAAACTGGGGCTGTCGTTTGCAGCGAGGAATTGGAATGTAATCAGAGCTCTAACTGCATCCACACTGCTATAAGGGCACCGTTTGTTAATGAATTTATGTTGGTGAATTGAAAGCATTTTCATTTAATATATTTGTAATCTATTTGTGATGCACGGACATGTCTCAGAAATGTAAATAGTTTTACGTTGGCCTGCTGAACTCAGGATTCCACTCCACTATCATAATAATTATAATTATTCTCAATATAAAAGTTATGTTGGAAACAAAATAAGAGCAGGCTTTTTGAGCGATAGCTGACTCGAGGTGGTTAGACAATTTCTGTCTGACAGCGTTGTTGCCATGGTTATTTGGACACGTGGTGTGTGCCTTCTGGGTATTTGTACTGATTTTCATATAGGGGCAGGGACCGGGCGGCCCAAGAGTGCAGCTGGGTATAATTTCCTGGAAATAAAAATGTATATAGAATGTGCATTAATGTCTACACATGGCTTTATGCATCTAAATTTGTTGGTGTGCTGCAAGTTTCGAAATTTCTCGCCACCGACAACTTTTAGTATGAAAGTTGCGCACTCTTTTTTTAGGCAAGGCAAGTTTATTTATAAAGCACTTTTCAGTAGCAAGACGATTCAAAGTGCTGTATATGAACAAAAAAGAAAGAAAAACTAAAAAGAAAGCATTACAGGGTAAAGAAAAGCATCAGAGAGACCAAGGGAAAACATTACAAAGCACATTCCAGTGGAATAGTAGCAGACGAAGGTATAAGACAAGTTGTACTACAAACTTCAATATTAACATTTAAAACCAACTCTAAACAAACAATTAGGCCTCAGGTCACTGAGACTATGCAATTTATAAATCCTACTGGTATTAAAGTCTGGAACACTGAAGGATATATTGAATTAGATGTCATAAATATCTAGAAGTAAATGAAACGCAGCACTTGTTCCTGGTTCACTAAAACTGGCTCCAGCTCATGCTTGAATTTAGCCAAATTTTCCCCACTGTGCTTTTCTGTTATAGCACTTTCTGTTTGAAGTGTGCTTTAACGACTTTTTTTACGCTTTTGGTGCTTAATAACGCGAGGAGCAACGGGTCATTTGTTTGGATTTTACTTGCAAGTAATTAATACACACATATCCTCTTCGTACCAAAAGCTCAAGTTCTACTTGTGGAATCTACAGTTTGAGCACCAAAACTGGGTCTAGCCATCTAAGTGCCCACAAATTCCTGAATACATCCCCGGATGTGCCGATTTATTTTCTCTGTATGCCAAAATTGGACAGCCCTGTAAATGTTTTTTCCGTTTTTCATATATATATATATATATATATATATATATATATATATATATATATATATATATATATATATATATATATATATATGTATATATATTGCATTATACTTATAAACAGGCTGATTCATTGGAGAGCAGTGACCTCTGAAAGATGGATTGCGGCAGAATTTGAAACTCTTTAGGTGTTTAATCACTGTTGATCCCTTTCGTGCCATGTTGGAGGGATGCAGCTGCAGCCAGAAAGCCCACAGTGGATTACTGGCCATTAATGACCACTGACTTGTCTCAGCCGTGAACGCGCGCTCCGCGAGCCTCGGTCATTGCTCTCTGCGCTGTGCGTGGATGCATGGTCGCTCCCTGGGTTCTGCTGCGCGCAGCCTTTACCCGCCGATCAGTCTCTTCGGAGCATGCACGTCTGCCCCCGCCGCCGTATCCTCCAGTCCAGAAGGGAATCCACGGGAAGACGTGCCCTTAATTTATATATTTTTTTGCGCGCAGCTGCTTTTGGCCACATACAGTCGGGCACTATCTCCGCCGCTGAATGGATTGCTCCGTTTGATTCCAGCAATACGGTGACATGGTGAACCGGAGGCTTCGAGCCCCATCAGTTTTCAGACAGGGCAAAGAAAAGTATGCAATAAACAATTGTATGAACTAGCATCCGGTGGCTCCAATCGAGGATCCGAGGGGTCGGGAAAAAAGTTGGAAGTTGAAGGAGGGAGGATTATGCACATGCAGTGAGTGCCGCACATAGCCACGAACAGGTACGTCACGTTTTGAACTATATTCCTATGGAAACGATGCTTACGCACTGCTTGTTGTGTGCGCTCAGTGGTATCGCATGAGTGTAGCGGCTCTTTGACACGCAGCGCGGAGCCGTGACATTGAGGTGCCTTTCATCGGAACAACAGCTGTGGTCCTCCTGCGGGTATCCACTGTACTCGCTGCAGACGCAGAGGATTCCCTCAGCGCGTCTGCAGCGGAATATGTGTCAAAGTGGCAGAGTGAGGGAAAATTCGGTGGAGTTTTTGATCCCATCTGTTTGGATCATCTGCGCAATATTTAACAACAGAGAATATACGGTATGCAAGAGAAGTCATTCTAAAGTGCAGCCCTCTCTAAGGGGTCAAGGTGGACTGTGAGGCATCTCTAGCATCCGACGTGTCCCTGCCTACTATTGCATCGCAGCATCCTTCCACCATTCAGTCTTTGTCCAGCTGAATGCTCTAAAAAAACAGGATTTTATTTAGTCATATGAATTTTGGATGGTAGATTTGAATTGGCAGGTTGCAGTAGTGGCTCTTGTATAATTGGCTCCCTGGGCAATACCCTCCTTGGGCCACCCCGTATGCTTCTAAATACAGTTCCCTGTATGAGGAAGCTCCTTTGGCAATAAATAGATAAACTAAAGGGGTTGTAACTTTTGAGAACATTAGGAGACAAAATATGTTGATATAATATTCTTTGCACTAGATAAGTAGATATAGCCACAATATATTATCGTTAGTGATGCATTTTACTATATTATATATTTTTAAGTGCCCACAGTGTTTAAGTGTGTGGGATCCCAGTCAAAACTCTGAAATGATGTACTCTCTACCAGCACAGGGTAAAAGTATTCACATTAAAACTACATCAAAGTCCTCGCCCAAACATATCCTGAGCATAGCAAAACTAGTGCTAGGCTAAAGATCCTTCCCAAATGAGTTGTAGTTCATGTTTCATTCTGTTTCTGACAGCGTTTACAATTTTACTGGCAGCCATTAACTTTTTCATCTTAACATTAAAAATATTCGAGAGAAAGAGTGATAAATGTGAAAACAGCAACAACAACAAAAAACAGTAGCAAAACAAAAGTGGACATGTAAACTGGGACTTTGTCAGACATAATGTCTGCGTGTTGTTTCCCTGGGGAGAAATGGCTCAGCTCACTATACAACGTCAGTGTGAATACAGCTTCTGCAGCACATTGCAGTCTCTTTCGTCTCGCCTCTGTCAAGTCGTCGTTCACCTCTTTGTAACATCCTGCATACTCTGTAAAAAAAATTTTTGTACTCACTGAGAGATGTTATAGACTAATTATGTAGAATTAAATCACAGGCAATCTCTGTGCAGATGTGCCTGTTTTTGCGCTGTTTTTGATTTATATCCTCCAGCACATGATCTACATTTTTTTTCTGGTGACACTGAGAAGCAAAAAGCCAAAGCCCAGCTGGCACCGCCACCCCCTCCAACCCCAAGCTGCAGCAGAAAATATCACCGCGGGACGCCGTTAACTCCAGGATGAATATTCATTGAGCATGTCTGTGTGTGCCTTTCTTTTTCTAGGATTTATTGCCATATCCATGCATAAAGTTTCAGGGCAGAGAACGAAGGAAGCAAACTTTTGCTAGGATTCATGGTGTCATAGGCTGAGGCCCACACACCAGCTGTAGATCCTAGAGGCTGCCAGCCATCGGCACCTTGTGACATGAAAACTCTCGCAGACACACAGATGCCACGATGATCTTGATGATGAGACGCCCTGCTGAAATTCACACTTCAATCTCGCTGGAACACTCTCTCTCTGTCTAAGGCCCCTTTATCTCCTCCTCCACCTTGAGCTCTCTTCAAGCCAGCCTGCGCTTGTGTGATCTCTAACTCTCTTTGATGGCCGACCCTTCTTTCCTTCCCTCGTGTTGAACTTTTTGAAAGAGCTCTATGAATCAAAATGGAAGTGAAAAGCTCGTAGATTTGGATGCGGTCACTGCTGACAGTTTTAAAGGCACGCATACAGAAATCAGTGTTGCTCTAGAGCCATATGTCTGGCCAGACTTGGCTGCCTTGCGCAGTGTGTCTGTGTGTGTGGGTTTATTTTTTTTTTGTTTTGTTTTTTTCCTAATCGCCAAGGTGTGCTAATCCAGGCGGGCGGTGTGCTGTGTGTGCATATGCAGTCTTAAGTGCTAATAGGAGCTCACACTAGAGAGCAGCAGGCCGTGTCAACCGCAATCTCCAGACAAGCCCTCAGGGTGTCCTATTTGGCATGAGCACACGGACGCAGATACACTCACACATATATGCACTAATGCGTCTGCTATGTTTAGACTTGACTTAAAGACCCCGAGTGCCCCAGACCACGTCTGAGTAGAACATTCACATTTGATAAACAGGATTACCTCAAATGCTGGAGTTCTGGATGCCCTCAGAAGATGTTTGTTTTAGAGACGTGCCGAATTCAGGGTTTCATTCGTCTTTTTTTGTTTCTTTTTGTTTTACAGACTACAACCTAAAGAGAATCAAATGACATTGGTAGAGATAGCAGGTTTGAATTCAACATAAAATGAAGCAATTACAGGATTATCCCCATTTGGCCTAACCTTTCTACAGGAAGTGTATCAGATTACATGCTGGGTATTGATGCATTTACAGACCAGAAAAGGTGGGAGTTTTTTAGTTTCCATGTCTTTTCTGATTAGAAAAATTCAGATTTTTCAGGCTTTGACCTGCCAATTACCGGTCTGAGTTGATGTAGCCAAAATCTGTCTATTCTGATCGCTGGCCGATTGATTGGTGCATCTGTGCTATTGTTTATTCACACATGAGTATTATTACGCAGTGACTGGCTTTTAGCTTCAGTGTTTTGTCTTTGTCTCTCTTCCTCTATGTGGGTTACATATTTATACATGCATTTTGCTGCAACACCTGTGAGGCCCGGAAAGAGGTGCATCAATCTTCATTAGGCTGAAATGAGGTTGGCCTTGTTGAATAAATGACTACCATTGAAACGTGTGTGTGTGTGTGTGTGTGTGTGTGTGTGTGTGTGTGTGTGTGTGTGTGTGTGTGTGTGTGTGTGTGTGCGTGCATGTGCATCGAGCTCTGTGGCTTGCTTCAACCTGGTTGACAGATGACTGCAGTGATTTCCAGGGTTCAGCAGATTAGGGGATTAAAGACTGAAGGCTTCACACAACAACACCAACATGTGCACGGGCATCAGCAAATACACACACAAACACGCACCCACACCAGTCAAACAAATGCACGCTGTTGCATTTGGGTCTGTTGGGGCTGTGGTCATTGATATCCAGAGTGACCCCTGTGCTGTCTGTTGTCCCAAGGTGTGCGTGTATAATCATGGATGGAAAACAGCATTATATAAAACCTCAAGGGTCCAATTTCACTAATGCCATTTTCACAGTACGGCCGTGACCTGTATTGGTGTTGAGGGCCCAGTTAATACATTTTGTCCTTCCCGACCAATTCAAAATCCACTTATCGTTACTAAATGAACCAGCATCGTGGGCTGAATTTTTTTTTTTTTTGTGCAATTTTGTTGACAAAGTACAGCTAAAAGTCCCTCTTAAACACAAATTTAACACCGCTCTGTTTTTTAAAACTTATTTTACTTTTCTTAATTCTGCCTGTTGGAACTGTGTTGCATTGAGCTAATGGATGTAATAACAAAAACCTACACAGTTGTCGCTCAGGTATAATTATCCAAGTGCAGAAAAATGCTTTGTAGGTTTTCATGGGTTGACAGGGTTTTTGTTGTTGTTGTTTTTTTGAAAAATAAATTTGCTGCATGGTGCTAACATTTTTTTGTGTGTGTGTGTTTCCCTTTAACTGGGCATTCCTGGAGGGTGTGAAACACAAAAAGCTGTTGCTACTGATGGTGCAACCATGGCAACATTACCAGGTTTTACAATGCTTTAAATCCATCTGACTTTATCTTGGCAGCAGAGTTTAGACTTTTTCCCTGTTTTCCATGGAAATGTTGTGTAGATAAAAGAAAGCGAGACTTTCCAGCAGAGCTGCGCACCTGCGACTTAGAGAATCCTTTCTGTCTGCCAAGTTTAAAATGTAAGTATGATTTTGTTTGTTATTGAAATTTACAAATACTGACAAATTTGTTGGCACCCCGTTTAAGATATGTCAAAAACAATTCCATCCATTACAGCAGCAGCATAATAATTTCAGTCTTCTCTTAAGCTATCTGCTCCTGAGCTCAGCCTGCAGGTCTTCTGCAGAAATTAGGTGTGGGGACCGAGACAGGCCAGGGTAGGACCCGAAAAGATGTGAGCCCCTGGGCTAGAGAGAGTTTTGCTCACCTTAAAGAATTTATTTTACACATCCAATTTACAATACACTGATAGTTACAAATACATCAAGTCGTTCTTGTCCATATGAACATAGAGCTATTCTGAAATGATCTTTGTTTTTGTCATTTTATATAAAAGTTTTTTTTTGTAATTATTTCATACAAGAAAATTAACCAAAACATTTTGGTACTTGTGCCAGGCCTGTATGTGGTGGTGTAACTCTGCGTCCAATGCCAACAATAAGGCATGGATCATGCCCTTCTATTTTGCAGTTATTTTTGATGTGAAATGGGTAGAGACGGGGCATGCCATCATGATTTTTAAGTATTTGCTTGGCTAGCTACCAAATGACCAAAAATCTAAATATCTCACGGTTACATGAACCAACACTTTGTTGGAAAATATGAAGTACAATTTTCGAAAATAATCATTTCAGTAGTAAAAAAAAGAGAAAAAAGAATCCCAAACAATTTTGGCCTGCCCTTGGTGACTGCTGTAGTGTGATCTTTCAGATGATTGGCCCCATGTCGTGACTGATTTGGCTAAAGGTTTTGGATCATCGCTCTGCTGAAAGACTTACTGACAACCAACCTTTCAGTTTCTAATATATTCAATCAATCAATCAATCAATCAATCAATTTTTATTGTCAACTACAATTTGCATTGCAATCGAAAATTCAGCTCCAGTACAACCGTCCATCACATACACTTAAACATTTTGGGGGAACGATTGACTGAGGCCTTGCGTTGCCAAGGCACGCAGCCAGTCGGCCGCTGCTATTTCAGCGCAGCCGTTAGGTGCGTTCCTCCAAACTGCCCCGGACCCCGCCTTACACGGAGTCCACAGGTGCTGCCCTTGAAATCTGTTGAAGAAAGATTTGGGAAGTGGAGGGAGATAAAAAAGACAGGTGCTTCACAATTTATGTTTCCACATATAATGTGGAGCATCCGACAAAAAACTTCATTGCACGAGAAGCACAAATAATTACGAGACACATATATGCAGAAAGGTAAACATTTGAGGCTGGTCGGGTGCAGTTCATCTGTATTTGTGAGCATCAGTATGTGTGTCTGTATGGGAAAATGTTTATATTTCCGTGGGGCTCTCCAGAGGCCATTTGTCCTTGGTCTTATCCGGCAGCCAACAGTTCAGAGAACCATCCACAGATGTCAGCAGGGAAGGTGAGGGGGGGGGGGTTGTGCGATGTCACCATAACAACTCAGGGAGAATTTGATAGTGGGAAGTCTGATTTGAAAAAAAACTGAATTTGTTATGAGAGAAAGCTGAAACCAACTTCGATGGGCTAGTTAACGTTCACACTTCCAGGTATTATCCCATCTCCCCTCTGTGTACCACAACCACAGTCAGCTTATCAAGCCTCCCGTTTTGTTCGTTCAACGCCTTAGTGATCACGTCGACTCCCGCCGGCAGTCTAATCAGGGCCAGTTGCCCGCCACCAGCTTCTGAAGGTGTTGATACATTAGATATCCTCCGAGACCAAAAAAAGGAATCCAAGTATCGTAAATCTGAATAAGTAGACATCTTTGACATCCTCAACAGAAAGAATCGAGAGACACACCGTGGACCATTTCTCCCACGGGTCCAAGATGTATCCCGCAAAAAAAGTTCCGTCAGGACAGGCACGCTCCCCGGTCCTTTGCTTTCCAGTTGAAAAAATTTGATCAATAGCATTGAGATACCAGCTGACGAGATCCATAATTTCCTTAGAGCTTTCGGTTGCTATGAAGAAATGGCACAAAAGGCAGAAAACGAAGCAAATAGCAGGAGAGAGGGGGGCAGGGTAATAGCAGATGAGGAGCTCTGGAGAGCTGAAGAAAAACCGACCGACCTCGAAGAGAGACAGAACAGAATCCTTCCTTCAGACTTCTCTATTTTAATTATCCTGAGCATGTGAGGCTTTTCCACGTATTAACACTTTGTTTTATGCCGAACCCACCTAATGCCTTGCTGAAAAGCTCAACTTTTCATCTCATTTCACCAAAGCACACAGCTCCAGTTAGAGATTAGCATACAATACATTTATGTTTTTGATAGTAGGGCAGAAAATCTGTTATTTTTTTCTTTCTGGCATGCTTACACAACTGTCTGGTAAGTAGATAGTGTTTAGAGTTAGTGGTTAGAGCAGCGTGCTTGCGTTCTGAGAAGGTTGCAAGAACCCAGTTCGATCCCTGCAGACTGCCACCATGAGTCCCTGAGAAAGACCCTTAGCCCCAGATTGGTCCCTGGGCGCCACTCAGTGTAGGCAGCCCACTGCTCCTTAAAGGATGGGTTAAAGGCAGAGACAAATTCCTCCTCTGTGGGAGTCTAAAGGGAAATACTTATTTATTATTTTTTCCCGCTGACCATTCTTAGTAGCAATCTGAATATGAGTCTACTGGTTGATTTAGTTATAAACAGTTATCCCTAAACAGGACACCCCCCCCCCTCCCATTGATTACATTGATTCATACTAAAGGTTAGATTTTATTAAAGGCTGGATTTTGTTATTTTTTTAAAGGAGATCTTGTGTTATTGCAAGAAAAGGCATTTTCTGGCTTTTACCATTCTTCACCATGGGAACCAACCATTTCTTCATAGCTGCAGTATACCGCAACTGCTCAATAGATTAGTATTGTATCATTTCAAACAAAAGGTTAGATACTGAAACATGCAGAAACTACTTTTTGTCATCGCTGATTAACAAAGAACGCTGACCTTTAAAGAGAAGGGCAATGTAAGTGAAAGCAAGAGAGTTTAATACTGTTGATAAAACTGCTGTAATTGTCAGGACACCCTGTTAAATAAGAAAAAAAAATAAACTTAGTGGCACAACTCTATTAGAGGCTGCTCATTCTGCCCACCACCTACACAGCTTTGTTACGAGCCCAGGGCTTTCTTTGGCCTGATATATAGTCAACCTAGTGTCATAAATCCACATCCTGATAAAAAGGAGAAAATCCTGCAGTATTGTCACAGTGAAAAAAAAAAGATACACATTTTGAACTCCTTGAGAGCAGATTTTGGATGGCATGACATGCTACAGTGTCAGAGAGGATTTTATTGGGATCCTATCTGTAGATCAGATAACCAGTTGCGCTTTGCTTAACCCCTCCCAAAAAAAAAAAAAAAAAAATTGTGTCCTGTCTGTCTACTCCTCTGTGAGATCCATGATCCTTTATGTCAAATTTCAACATTTCAATCATAAGTTTGTTCCTTTAAACGTGGCTTGCCGAGGCTTTTTCAGAAATGACATCCTGTGGGGTGTTGGGATCCTAAAATCTCAAATACCTATTGATCAAGGAGATAATTATTTCATTCATAGTTATTGGTTAGTTGGTAAGTAGAGATATAATTGAGATCTTACAAGATTAAAGTGTCGTGATAATCCTTATCACAGTTAAGTCTATGTTATATAGTGTTATCATATGATGTCAGCATGTGACAGCATCCATCACTATAGTTTTGAGCTATCATGGGCCCTGAATACATGAGTGGGTGCTTTAAGCTTTAACCTTTTATCTATGTTTTATACTCTTATTTAGGAAAGTAAAATTAAGTAAAAGCTTATTTATCCATCAAACAAATGTTACAGTGTTTCACAGAAAGGGTGAACCAACAAAATACAAAGCAATCTACAATGCAGAAAATGGAACAATTTACAACTATAAATAACAGTCATAAAAGTCGAAGACTAACTAAAAGCTCTTAGAATTTTTTTTTGTTCCTTTAAAAAAAAAAAACACACTGAGAACATTGCAACTAGCTGCGTTTCCAAGTACAAATGTGCTCAAAATATTGTCCATGTTCTGCTAATTTCACCATTGCGATTTTTACATTAAATGTAATTAATATAAATAAGCCGGTGACAAATCCATAAAAAAACATGGCAGCAGTGGATGTAAACATTTAGATGAGATGTTTCTATTTCAGCCACGGCAGTAGCGCTCTCATCATCATCAGCCATCAGAGGAGCCGAAATTGTGCTCAGCAACTTTACAAAAGAGCTGTGGATTCAACACTTCCTGTTGCCTTCTTCTTCTTTTTTGCCAGTAGTAATATCTAGCTGTTGATCTCTTGACTTGTGTGATGCAAAAAAACTGTTTCCTTTGCAGTTTTGTGAAATACAACAATTTCAATGTGGCTGAAAAACAGAGCATCCTAGTACAAAAACCTTTTACCAAAAAAAACCCATTTTTTTTCTTCAACATTGGCGAGTTTCCATTAAGCAAAATTATTTTTGTAATTACAATTTGAGCAATTTGATGGTTAATAGAAACTGACTGTTAATGGCTGACAAAGTTTCCACCTGCTTCACCGCTTCCAGTCTTAGTAAGCTGACAAACTATTTCAGTTGTTTTTTAAACATATGTGTTGTTGATCAGCTCTAATTTAAAGTCAAGAAACTTGTATAGGTCTACACCGAACATCATTTTTAACACAGTTTAAGGTAGTATTTTAAATCCTCCTGTCTCGTGATCTGAATTTCTAGTTACATTGGTAGAAAAAAAAAACATGGCAAAGTCCATAAAGAATTGATAGAAAAGATGATGAAGGACCTTATAGATTTCTGTTTAAAATAATTTCTAAATAAAAAATAAATATCTGAAATAATTCTGAAGGCAATGATGTTATGTTTTGTAAATGAAAAAGGTAAAGAAGCAACATTATAGTGGTGTTTTGTTACATCTTCTCTCGACTTTGAAACAATAGCTATGCTTACATGCACAAAATCGGATAAAAATGAATTTGGATTAAATAATCGGATTGTACCGTTTATATACACACAATCAATTAATCTGATCATAAAGTGTGTATATATACACCTGGCTTTATTCAGAATAGAACCAGTCTGACATGCGCAGTTATCAAATACCCCTAAAAAAACACAGAAGAAGAACTTCTGTCTATGCTATAGTAAACAAAGCAGTGTTATACGAGTTTCTTTGTCTTCCGAGTGCCCAGGGTGGACTTGCACGATGTTCTAATGACGGTTGAAATGTTGCTGAGTAAGCAGCAATTTTGAGCTCTTTTATTTTTCTGAACAGAAAGGTTGTATCAGGAGCCCTGACAGTTTTGCTTCCTGACGTATTTCCGCCACTCGCCAACGCGGAAATACGTTACGTTTACTTTGGGCGCACATGCACACTCGGGTCAGTTTGCCATATTCAGAATAATTTGAGCCTGACAAGCGTTATATGCACATTGATCAGATTATCAATCCGCATAAACCACCCCTCTCATTCGGATTACAATTTCATTCCGATTGCGTTTAATTCGGTAACAGTATTTTGATTGGCTTCTTTACATTACGCTTTTTTATTCCGATTACATTTGTCCATGTAAACGTAGCTAATGAGACTCAGGAAGCCTTCCAGGATACTTAGCAGGAGGAAAAAAAAATAGCCACAAAAACCAATGTTGCATTTGAAGCTTGTTCTCATACATTGTTCCATCCAATTCACTTTCTGGGATTTTTCTAAACAGTTTCTGAAATCTGACAAAACAAACTCTTCTACAGTCTGTCCCTGTCCAAGCTCCCCTGTGACCTTTGATGCCTCTATTCCTTCTTTAAAGGGGGTTTGTGTTGCTCGGGCGATCGTTTCGGTGTGACGTTTGGATATGAGTGTGTATTAACTTTGCTTTAGAGAAAGTGACACTTGTAGAGCACACCCTTCATCTCGGATTACTATGCCCATGGATCCTGTGGGTATTTGTGTTGGAAGTGATGGTGGAGCAGGATGATATTTACTTCATCTGTCTGACAGCTGACCGACTGCTTTTAACTCAGCCTCCTCGTGAGCTCATGCCGTTTTGAGATGACCTTCTTGGCAAAATTTAAGTTGAGAAAAATGGGCTTTCTAATTTGTGTGCCTATTGCAGTGATGTTCCAAGTTTAAACCACCTCTGATTTGTATAAAGATCTTTGAAAGAGTCAGACTTTATTGTTGTCATTTAAAATGCTTTGAAACAATAACTATCCAGTTATTCTGAAGGTCGTTTAAAGGGTTTTGCTTTTTTGTGCTCATTTTCTGTCCAGTATTTGTATCTGACCATGAAATCGAGTAATGGCACGTAAAATAATTATGAAAGTGGACTAGTGGAGGACAAAAGAAGTGTCACACTTAAAAAAAACACTGATTACATTATCTGAGAGCCTGGTGCCTAAGAAACAGAAAAAATCAACAGAAAGGTGATATGGGACCTGCAAGTCCTTCAGTTGATCATATACTGTAAACGAAGTTTTTGGCTAACAACCTTTTTGCAAATCGCCTTGTTGGTAGAGACATAATATTTTAGGAGTGTCAGACTGTTTCTTTGGTGTTAATACTAATTCAAATAACCCAACTGGAAATTATAACAGACTGCAGTTGGGCACTATTACATTTTGGAACACATTTATGCTAAAAAAATATTTTAGGTCAATCCAGCCAATGGAAAACTGTTTGCTCCTGGATTGAAAATCAGTGAAAGGTTCAGGAAAATGTTGAAGAATGTATACCACTAAATCACTTAGGAAGATCTTGGGCCTAGTCCACACGTAGCAGGATATCTGGGAAATTCGTCTGCAACGAATATTGCTACGCAGCGTCACACGTGCGACTATTGTTCATACACTTGGCCATACGGTGAGGTTAAAAATTAATTTTGTCAGCGAGGTGCTTCAGACACTTTTTATTTGTATTTATTTACAAGATCGAACCTCCAGGCACCATGATTCATTCCTAACAGGGAGTCGTGGTTGTTTTGAAGAACTCTGATTGGCTGATATAAGGTTTAGTTTTGCTGTACACTGCCCCCTATGCATCCGCCTTATAAAAAAAAGCTCTGTGGCGTATTTCTAAAAGAATAAAAAAAACTCCCATGTGTATGGTATTATTTTTAAAAACTGCTATGTGTGGACTAGGCCTGAAGCTTAGGAAGCAAGATGGATGACAGTCCGGACTTTTACACAACACTGCATATGTATTTTAAATGTCTGAATGTTCAAATGCCGCTGTGTTGCTCATGCAGCTGGAAAAGTTTATTTTATTTTTCATCTCAGCACAGTTATTCATCTGTCATCTGAAATAAGATTAAATTAAATATTTAAACTAGAGTTCCATCGAGTGATCTACAGTTTATCAGATTTGATCACAATAAGCCAAAGTTGAGTCGGAAACAAACAAAAAAAAATCTGGTCTTTCTCCCATCAGTGAATTGAGCATCACTGACCTGAGCCCTCTGTTGTAGACTCAAAGCACGGAGGAGTAAGAAGCTATGTGTAAAAGTTCTTTTTTTTTCAACTTGTCAAGACCTCTTATTTCCTTCAGACTTAGAGAGAGCAGGACTTGAAGCAGATAACAGGAAGGTTGACCAAAGTTTCAATTTTGGTGTCATGGTAAATGTTTGAATTGGGAATGTTGTTAGTCACTAGACAGCTGTTTTAATAATGCTTGCAGCGCTAAGAATGTCAAGTTCCAATATAAAATGCTACAGACAGTTTAAAATGTCACCTTTGGAATAATTGTGACTGTTTTAAAGCATTAGTAAAATGTTGTTTTACAGCTCTTACATATGCACTGCACTCGAGTATTAATGACACAGCAGGATGGCTACCAGAAAAAACAACAACATTTAAACAGATCAAAGCTGAATTTATGAGCTCTTGTTTTGCAGCAGTAAAACCAGGATACTTCCTATCCTTATAGAGAGGGAAGTAACTTCCCCTTTAATTATATTTGTATTCGTCCCTTTCCCAAGGGTACAATAAAATGTGAACATTTTCTTATCTGCCGTTAAGAGAAAGGTGGGGCTTTTGAGCATTCCTGGTCATTGACCAGATTTTTCCTGAAGCTTTTGCTCTTTTACTCAGGAAGTGGAGTCTGAGCTATTGCTAATAGATAGTAGAGCAGCTTTGTTACTACTTCCATTTATTTTGTTTTTTTTTTGTTATAGGTACACTCAAGTTGTCCTTTCTTTTTGTTTTGTTTTGCTGAAAAATCGTCTGCAGAACGGATCATACAGGCATATGTTCACATACACAGAATTTTCTTTGGTTAGAAATTACTGTGACTTTTACCATTTACAGCATGGATCTAATTTTAGTTGTGGTACCATTCAAATCCATGCATTGCGTAGCCAATAGAATAGCTCAAACTCTTAGTGGCAGCCGATGTAATCAGCATAAATAAAGCAGCTTCTCTTCCTCTGTGGCTTATCTGCTCTCTCTTTTTCTTTCTGCCTCTCTTTCTAAGTAGACATGTCTAGTTACAGCCTAAAATGGCCTTGTGAAAGAGGACGCGAGTTAAGATGGCATCCCTGGAGACTTTTCAGTGGAGTAATTTAATAAACTGTGATATTTTCCCACTTCACCAGGGAAAGGGAATAGGTTCAGAAAGTAATGAAACTCAGCTGTTGAATTTTTAATATTAAAGAATCAATTTCCTGTTCTTGAACATAACCAAGTAAAGGTTCCCCCTTCTCTCTCTCTTATATCTCCTTTTGTTACATGCGGAGTGAGGCATTGATGTACAGTAAGCCACCTTTTTTTTTTTTTTTCGAAGATGGAGGATGTAAAGGTTTAATGCAAACATGTGTTCATATGCCTATTTTGTGCTCCTATCCAGACTATAGCATTTGAGGAGCAGCTGGAAATATAGTTCCAAACAACTGTTACTGCTAATAAGCTGAGAGCTAGCAAGTCACTACCCAGCAAGAGCGGATATGTGTTACTTTTTAAAATGGAGTTATTCAGTCAAATACTATGAGATTTCTACAGTAAATGCTGCAGTTGGGGAGGGCAATGTTTTACTTCAAAGTACTAAGTAATAAGAAGCAGGATTTACATCACTATGTTGTTGTCAAGTGCCTTGTATGAAAAATACAACATGCAAAAGTAATAAAAACCTGATAGACCAACACAAAGAATACAACTATGGAGTGGAAGGAAAATGATAGATGGTGATAAATTTTTTTAAGGAAAATCTAAAAAGTGGCCAGGATTTGTATTCAGCCCCGCTCACCTAATGAAAGCTGACAATGGGCACCAGCCCATCCACGCCCTGACCACGCAAGGTTAAGCGAGTATTGACAATGGATGGATGGATGGATGGATGTTTTGCTGATAAGGTGCTTCCAAACCGAACATCAACAAGGCGATTCTTTTGCTTTGATTACCTGCTGTTGGTTGCTTGATGTCTGCGACAGATTGGCAACCTGTCCAGGGTGTACCCCGCCTCTCGCCCAGTGAACGCTGGAGATAGGCACCAGCAACCCCCGCGACCCCAGGAGGGATTAAGCGGGTCAGAAAATGGATGGATGGATGGATGGATGGATGGATGGATGGATGGATGGATGGATGGATGGATGGATGGATGGATGGATGGTTGCTTGATGTTATGCCTCTCTCTCGCAAACAATTCATGTGGACAACTGGGCAAAATTTCAGCGTGCTATCCCTGCTGCAGAGCGCCTGTCCATCTGTCTTCAGTCAGTAAATCCATCATTGCTCAATAGAAATATAGTCTAAATATATCTGAATACGTAACACAAAAAAATTGTGTTACGTATTCAGATATATTTAGAAAATAAATAAATGGACGAGGAGGACCCTTAAAGTGACGTGAATTGACAGAAAAGTTCAGATTGTTGAACTCAAGCAAACTTTTGCAGCTTTGCTCTATTCTGTTCGTAGTTTTGCTTCAGTCTATTCGCCCAATTTGCACTTTGCATTGCGTGAAAAGGCATAGTTTGCGTCGCAGACTGTTAATTCGCTCCTGATCGCTCCTTTTCATAGGGATAACATGTAAATCACTCGCTTCATTCGCCTTGTTCGCGTTCGGTGTGAACGCCCCTTTAGACTTTAAAGATATTTCTTGCACATAATGAGATGAAAGAAAATAGTTGAAACCATATATTTCTATACTCTACAAAATTTTCATACCTTTTAATGTTGCTTTTTGAGTAATGGCTTCTTTCTCGCTGAGTTGCCATTCAACCCAAAGTGCAGGACTTTTTTGTTCTGGGTTCTGTTGGCAAACTTTACTCTAGAACTCGTTCTTTCTGGGAAACGGGAATATCTTTCTTTCCAGAAGGTCATTGCGGGACAATCCTACGGAGCCCCTAAAGGGACATGGATGGAAAAAAAACTTTTGCGAGATCTCGCAATACTTTTTTTTCCCTCCATGTCCCTTTTGGCGCTCCGTACAATCCCATGCTGTTTATTCTTGCCTTTAATTTTCTGAACAGACAAACCTTCAGGCATATAGAAATTGTACCCAAGGATGAACCAGTATTATGAAAGAGAACGAGAAACTCGCTTCATGAGTTCTTGACTGATTTTTTTTCTTTCTTTCTTTTAATAATGTTACACAAGGAGACAACATATTTAAGGTGTTGCCCTAAAATAAATTCACAGGTTTGACTGCATTTAACTTAAATATTGTTACTCGTTAATCAAAATCTTGTAAACCAAATGAAAAATCGTATTATTGTGGCGTTCAACAAAAGAATAACTTTAGTGATCCTAATTTACATCCAACAGGAATAGTGTAGTCTTCATTCATTTCAGAGAGATAAAGTATTATATTAATACCTGGTTTGAACTGTACTTTCAGGTAGAAAAAAACTGAGGTTACAATGCAAAACACCTACTTCAGAGGAAAAAAAACTTTGGAAAAATTAACTGTGGACTTTAAGTCTAAGCACTTTCTCAGGGGATATTTCATTTTATATCATATCACATAAAAAATAGATGTTATTAATGTGTTTTGTGGACTTTTTAAAAAGCTTAAAGTTTGTTCATCCTTTATCTGGGATTTTGTTATGTGTGAGGAATATTCTTTTCACTTTTAACTTCAGAACATCATGTCTGTGGGGTTTTAACCATCCCTCTTCGTTCAGAATGGTCTCGCATTTAATAATTCATAAGTTAGCGGTTCAACATGATTTAAATAGTTGAATTATACAAAACGTGCAGTTAATTTGAAGAAATCATTTAACCAGAGATCAAAAGCAAGCTGTAAACATGTTTATGAGCATTTTCTGACTTGATGGTCAATGGTAACTCATTTCGGTTTTCATTCATTCAACAACCCACTCAACAGATATTTTATTTTGAGATTTCTGCATTGCTTCTATTATTCATTCCTGGGTTTAAATCGGCTGTGACTGTTCTTAGTAAGCCAGTAAAACCAAACCTTAAGTATATTATGAAATGAAGCATTGCTTCCATTTTTGGCATCTGAAGTCTCCACCATTAGAAACTGTTGTCTCTTTTGTATATGTAATGTTTTTTTATTTTGAAAAAGGAAATCACCGTTCTATATCGTTGATAATTTTTTATTAGATTTAAATCGTAATCAATTTTTTACAACTTTTCTATCTAGATATGAAACTAGCATGTGATCGCTTTCCCTCCTTTTGTGCTTTTGTCAAGGCTGTTGGGTGTTTGTTTGCTGCAGATCGTCAATGACACTCCTTTTACCCAGACTCCCCCTCTACGTGTGGCAGAGAAAAAAGAGAGAGAGACAGAGAGGGAGAGGTCAGGTGATGATTTATGACCGAGATGCAGCATTCCAGCACGGGATGATTAATCTCTTCTGGGAACACTTCACGAGTACAAGTTTAACCTACCTCGGCCTTGCACACGCATCCACGCACACACACGGCGTGGGGCACGAAGCAACGCAAACACAAAGCTGTGAGCAAGCGGGCATTCCGCATGCAGGACGTAAATACAGGGGCAGAGTGCATGTAAGTGCTTTTGTATGCCATCCATGTGCATCTGCACCCCAGTATCCCTTTCCTGACATCCCCCTTATAGTCTTTGCCTCTTTCATTCTTTCTGCTCCCCTCAAACCCCTCCTCATTGGTCTCGGTGGTGCAGTGTCTCACATTTACTCCTCTCCTCTTTCGCCTTGTCCATTCATCACAAACAGTCACAGATGCTCACACTCACATAGAGAGACAGAGAGAGAGAGAGAGAGAGGAAGGGATACAGAGATTGAGAGAACCTCAGTGAAAGGCCATTTGGCTCTGGTATCAGTGAGCATAAGGCTATAGGATTAGTGCTGCTAGGTGCTAAAAGCTTCAATGTCTTAATAAGCACAGAGGAAGGAAGGGACTGGCCCTATCTGTGTGATACAGCTGGGTTTGTGCACAGAATTGTGCATAAGCAGGTGCTCTGCAAAGGTACAAAATGCTCTTTTGTCAGTCCTGGGGCAGCATAGTGAGACGATATAGAGTGTAAATACCACAAGCTGCATCTGAAGCTCTGTTACTTGAAAACCCTTTAGCAAACTGTTCCATAGTTAAACCCATTGAAACACAGAGGGTGTTGTAATGGATTAATTTATTTTGATGGGGAGCATTCACAGCCAGTTGTAGCTCGGGTTCCCCTGTTTTCTCTATTGATGCGTTTAGAAAGCGTTGAACTTGAATGCCTTGTGTCTGGGTTTCACATGATCCGGTGGGAAATAGCTCATGCTCTGGCATTTTGGGCAGAGTAAATCTGTGAACATCAATTTTCAATTCTTGCCAAAGATTCTCAACTGATTTCGGTCAGGACTTTAACTTGGCTGTAAGTTTAGAGTTGTTCACCTGCTGGCTCCATGAGTATTAAGCTCCATGAATCTTCACTCCATCAACTCTGACCAGCTCCCCTTTTCCATGCTTGGAAAAGGCATTCCCACAGTATGATACGTCCATATTCTTCAAGTCATTTCTTCCGATTCTCAATCATGCACTTCCTTATGTTGGTCTATCATATGAAATTCTGAATCATATTTTGGGGCTGTAATGTGGGACACTTTGCAAGGCAATGTGTATATAATCGGCTTTTGTTCTATGTCGGTCTGTCTCTGCCGCTCTTTTGACTAGGCATGACCTTTCGATACTGTGACCCAATATGTGTTGAGACATAGGGGCATATTTGTAGGGGTACGATTTGATGTGTTCATAGGTGTTAAAACTTGCTGTCATGCAAATGTTTTTTCTTTCTTTCTTTCTTTTTTTCTTGTTTTTTTTGACAGCCAGAAAAAAAAAACATGATTTATGAGGAGAAAATGTACAAAGTCAAAAGAATGAAGTACCAATTACAATGTGATTGATAACATAAAATTAAGACTACAAACGTTCCATTTAAAGTGAGAGAGTAAAGGTAGTTACCAAACATATAACTTAATGAGTCAATCATCTTAATATCAAAGGCTTACAGTTAAAACCAAAACATTATTGGAATGTTTGATGTGCAAATTGAAAAGGATTTTACACAGAACCATGAGTTTTCTGTCACAGAATAGTGTCTACCAGCTGTCTTGTAATATTGCTTGTGGTCTTGGCTGTCTTGAAAAGACCAGTGGTTACAGATGAAAAGAACTGATTTTCTCTTTTTTATATATGCCGTTAGCAAGATAATTGTGCACAACCTTACATCAATGGGCCATAACATTAAAATCATGTGTCTAAGTTAAATAGGGAGCCTTTTGTACTCTGTAGACCATTCAATGCATGCTCTGAAGCAATGAGTAGAATGGAAAAGTAAGATGTATAGGTTGGTCTGTCTGCTCAGCAAAAAAAAAAAAAAACATTTAGGAGGGTGGTAAGTGTCAAAGTGATGTCTGTATGTCATGAGGACAATAGTTTTCCCATTGGAAGATTGTTTTATTCAGATGAATTTTCATAATTTTATGGCTTAATACTGTCATTTCAGCAAACATTTATTGAAGCATTAATGCCAGCTTACCAAACTTTGTCACAATCATTCTAGTTTTACGACAATAAAATTGAATTTGAATGAACGTATAGCCAAAACTTCAACAACCATTTATTTCATCATCACTGGTGTATACTTGTTTGGATCTGCAGAACCTAGCAAACAATGTGAAGAGACATTATATTGTCTCTTATATTCACGAATGAACTACTGCTATGCAGTTAATAGACTGATATTTTTTTTAGATAAAACCAAAAATGAATTCATTATGAGCAAAACTACATGAGTAAATTCAATAAAGAAATTCAAATGTTGCTAGGCCTTTATCCCCCGTAAGGTTATCAATGAAACCTGTCATAAGATGGCAAGCTAAATAGTGATTTTATTGTTTATAGCTTCAGCATTTTTGCTTCACTGCCTCGTCTTGCACCGGGTTTTACTAAGAGCTAGGTGAAATTCATACTTTTACAAGTAGACACGTGCTTAGCCCAGCGTTAGAAGCGTGGGATAGCTTTATGATTCAATAAGACAGCCACTGTAATTATTGCCAGAAATAGATAAAGCCGTTTAATTACAAAGTGCTATACTGTACAGAATTACAGCTACCTACACATTATCTGATATGCTCAGTTACGTACAGGGATCCCTTTTTCAGATGTTAATCCTTTATCTCGCTCTGTTTTTAACAGAGGCAGAGTCTATTATCTAATGCAAACATTTGGAAGAGCAAAGGAGTGCTGTTTGAGGGCGATGAATGAGTGCTATGTAATTTATTGTGAAATACCATCCTATTACCCAGCTCAGGTGAATCTCCTCATCCTCTCCGCAGTGGTTCCACTGAACAATAGTTCAACACCATGTGTACATTTCTAAACTACAACACGAATGTTAATCCAACACACACACAAAGACGACCTGTGTTCACTATTTGTGCATGATGGCTTTCATACTCACATGTGAACCATTATGAAACATGTTGATGTAAGGATAATATTGTGCCTCCGCTTGAATGGGCCCTCTGAGGCTTTGTGAGTGTTAATGCAGATTCATTTTTAATTGCAAGTAAAGTGTGTGTGAAATGCATAGGCAATATTTTCTCTTCAACCCATTCCTACGTAAACTGTCCTGCTCTGAAGTACAGCAGAATAGTCTCAAACTATGAAAGTGGCCCTTATGTGTGGAAGTGTAAAGTCTCAAGCCTTCCCCTATAATGTACCCAGGATGAAAGAAAATAGGCCAAATTAGGTCCTAAATTATCCACTTCACAATCAGCAATTTATGATTTGACTTTTCATATATAGTTACCCTCTCTCTGTTGTGTTATTCTTATATTTATTGTCCTTTTTTCCTTTATGATGCTGTGGAAGGAATTTTTTTTTATGTATTTACCAATAACCTCAGCAGAATGATCTCAAAGCAATAATACGTCTTTTTTGTGGTTAATTAAAACTTTAGAGTGACCGTTGTCACGGGGAGAACACGATGATCTTGGAGTGAGACTCACAGGGCTTCCTCCAAGCTGTAGTCTGTCTGTGCACGGTGGTTGTCGTGGTTGTACAACACTAACTTGCTAAATGAAAATCATCCACAAGTTAAACTGACGGTCATGCCCTGGCACATGGTAGGCGTTTATTTTCTGAATGTAGCTGAAATTATGATCATAAGTACATCAGGAAGTCACACAAGCAGTGGTTAACAAAATGAGGCATTATGTCAATTTTAATGTTACCATTAACTTAATATTTGAAATATTTTCTTCTTTTGCACATTCTATATGCAAACTGTACATTATTCATTTAAGAACATTGAGCTTTTAAAAGTTTTGAGTATTGATTATTATAAAATTATTATTATTATTAATACTAATTGTTATCGTGGTGGCCTGGACGATTAGTTTTCGTTCCATTCACACTACATAGGTCTTTGTCTTTGGAGTGCTACTTGAAGATATTCTGTCTGAGAAGTTCTCATTTCAGACGGACCTCTGCTTAATTAACCGACCCCCACAGCTTGTTTGGCCTCTACAAAATGCTGACGGAATCAGTTTGGATTTGAGTCCACTGAGCGAGAATTGAATTTGCAGACCCATCCACACCGTTTACAAGAAGGAATGAACTGATCCGCTGCAATACCTGCTGTAAACCCACAGTCACCATTTAATGCACGCAGCAGTTTAGCTGATTGTGCAGGTCAGTGAAAATGGGTTTCCCTGTATAAAGATACGAGTAATATAAAGAGACTAATTAGGCAATCTGTTGCAGCATTTGGAATAATTGTGTAGCTAACCCATTACAGTGCTAATTTATTGTTTTATTTGAATGGAAAGGCAGCGATGCTATGTCCAGATTATGTGATTAATAAACAATTTATTACTCCTACCTGTAAATTGTTGATTAAATGCATTTTTTGTAATTATCGCGCCTTGGAAGTTAAGCACTGTTTCACCTCTAGTCCTTCAGCTTCAATTGCACATTTAAACTCATTGTGATGACGGAGCATATATGCCCACATAACAGGATATGTTTCCCCCAATTGATAAATTCCTGCAAAATGAGATTTAGGTTTTAGTGTTATCAGCTAGTGAATGCTTCAGGGTTTAGAAAATGAAATGCATCATTGACTGAGTGAAATTAAAGCTGGGACATGTTGTCAAACCGAACTTGATCTTGTCAAAACAGGCTGCATGGGAAGCAGACAGTACTCTGACTCTTCCCCTTGAAATGTCGTGACAGCCTGGTGATTAGACACTAAATTAGAAAAGTGCCCGAATAAACAGAAATCACTTCAAATATTTGCTGTGAGGACAGTGTCAGATGCGGGAGTGAGCTTAAACCCAACGTTGGCCAAAAAGAAAAATAGCTTTCGGCTTCTACTCGGAATGCATCTTCCAGCAAACATGCACATACTGTGCTATTTTCATGGATTTAGCTGCTTGGATTTTCATGGATTTGGGCTGTGGAGGCGCACCGACATAATCACTTAAACTGCCCTCGTGTTTAATATGACTGCTAGCATTTTATTTTTCCTCAACAGGGATTCTTATATCCCAAAAAGAAGCTCAGTCAACTGAGTTGACAACGGGATATGAATAGAGTAATGAAATTAAAGGTTGTAGAGACATGAATAGCGAGGGAGAAATAAAACCTTTATTTTTTACTTCACAGATAATCTTGTAACATATCCTTTCCACTTATGGTCACATGACAAGCACAACCCAGTAAACATGTATTTTACTGGATTTTTATGTGATGGACTTAAAACGTAGTGCATGTAGTGGAAGAGAAAGAAAACATGGTTCCAAATTAAAATAAACTGAAAAGTGTATTTTATTAAGCCTCCCAGAGCCATTCCCATTGTATGTACTAGACATGATCTAAACCATCTGTAGCTCTTGTATTGTTTTTGTGTCGTCTTTTGCCCCGACCCAAGTTTTGTGCTGCCTCTAGTTTTCTAATGCCATATTTATTGTAATCCACGGTCCCCTTAATGCTTAATGCAGCCCACATTGTCTGCTCAACCGTAAAACCCGTCTGATGTAAATGTCGTCATCTGTACCTGCCCACCAGTGTCTGCCAGGTGTCTTTGCAGTCACCCGCGTGAAATTATAATACTAAGAGCTTAAGGGGGGTGTTAAACACAAAACAGAAAAAGAAAATGTAACGATGGGTCAGATGATGAGCAAAAGATAGAAAAGCAACAACAAAACTTGTTTTAAAAAAACTACAACAGGTTGGATCTGCTGTTTTTCCAGAGTGGAAAATTTATCTCATGGGTAACAATGATTAAAAAAACCTGCATCGTTATTCTGTTGAGAAACCACCCTTTCTTTTTGGTTCTTCTCTGCTTCTTTCCTTCTTAGTCAACTATGTATATAGCGGCGCATTATGGCAGCCTGCAGGGACAACTGTAAATCTTTTAATGGAATGCAAATGTTCAGCTGAGCTAAAATAGCTTAACCAGGAAGCTGCGCTTGTCCACTAGGTCTAACATACACAGTCACACAGAGGTGTACCTTACTACTTAGCAGCTCCCTGTCCAAACTGAAGAAAGACGTCCCCTTACCATAATGCTGCCACCGCCATGTGGCTATAGTGTACAGGATGACAAGCAGGATTTTCTGCACATAGCTTTTTGTATGTAGGCCTGAAGAGATTACCCCGTTTAAAAATATGTTCTGTGTCTCTTATATGGCTTGTGGCAAAATAAAAAACAGGACTTCTTATGGTCTTCTGTCATCAAAAGATTTCTTCTTACCACTTTTCCTACATACACAGGCGGGCGAGATGGACTAATCAGGTGACTTCTGAAGGCAATTGCTTGCACTGGATTTTATTCAGGGATATCAGAGAAAAGTTGGCAGCAGAAATGCATGTTTCTCTTTTAAGATTTTTTTTATTTGTGGAAAAAAAGCTTAAACATATAATTCCCATCCACTTTAGAATTATGTTCTGCTTTGTTTTGGTTTACCCGATAAAACACGTTGATTGTGGTTTGGACATAGAAAGACGTTAAAACAAAACAAGAGCTGTTAAATGTTTGCGAGGCATTGTATTGAGCTTTGTGAGAGAGAAAAAAGGACTTGGTGAGCAAAAGTCAAGTTTGTGCCTATGTAAGAGTTTAACAGCTTTTGGGTTACAGATACTGTCAGTTAAATGGTGCCAACAACTGATAACATCAGCTTTTCCACTTGCGTGGTGCCTTGATCAGCTCTGACAGAATGTTTTATTCCCTGCCAAGCACAAATCTCTGTCTGGGATTTGTAAGGCACAGCTTTGAAAACAATCCTGCCATATAGCTGTACATTTTCACTCTTATGAACGACATTACATTTCTCTCCTGAGTTTTTATTATTGCATCGGCTTGTGTACTGCTGCCGTCAAAGCCAAGACTTTCATATTACTGGCTCAGCATGGTTAAAACATTGTCCTCCATCACTTTGAGTCATGTTTGCCTAGGAAGAGAGGAGAAATATGACTTGTTTTTGTCGCGTCTCCTCTTTTTCTTAATCCTCCTTTATTTTTTATCTCTATTGCAAAATAATAATGAAAGAAAAAATACCTCAAGACATTATCCAAAACTTAACAATGGCCTTTAAACATAAAGAATGGATTGACTAATTTCACTTCATTCAGAAATCATATTATTATTTTTTTTACTTCCATGTCAGCAAGGATTATGATTGGGCTTTTAAACTGTTAGATTCCTGCTGCTTTTTAATATCATCTGTGATCTATTTGTGTCCTAAGCTGCTAATAGCTGAAGGGAATAAGCACAGCGGGGGTGGTGCTCGGAAAATGGATTGGTTCTTTTATGTTTCTACCCCCCCCCCCCCCCAAAAAAAGAGGTTGAATTGGGATTTTGTTTTTTATCCCCCTCCTATATTTATCACTTGTCTCACTGCTGTTTTGCTCAACATTATGCACATCTTTGGCGTATTAGCAGAAAGCAAAATTCTGCCTGGAATCTATGCTGTTCGGAGGAATGGGGCTGATTTGTTTTGTCGGAGCAAAGTGAGATCATGGTAAACCAGTTTGGGATTTCAGGAGAAACTTTTCAGGAACCTGGATCAGCTTAACTTTAGAAACTCTGACCCACAAGGGTTGAGGGGAACTTTGAAAGTAATAAAATCTAATTCTGTGTTTTTTTTCACCGCAATTGACCATAGCATGCACTGAGCCAGCCTTCCTTACAGTTCCAGTGAATAGCTCACAATTAGCATTAATGGCTAAATTAATGTCAAATGTTGTCATAGACAAATGTATTTGTCTATGACAAATTTTAGGGACGCATTTAAACCATTCTTTTTTCTTAATAGAAGGATCTTACATCCTACAACTTGAATGACTTTTAAAAGCAAAAGCTTAGTGCACAAGTTTAACTTCACTGTTCTTGTGTTCTGTTTCTGTTTTTTTCCCCTTCAGGCCACATATGGTTAAAATGTATAAATCTGAGCTAAAATATAAAAATGCATCCCAACTGATACTTTTCAATACTATTTGATTTCTCCTAGCCAAGGTAAGCCTTTAATAAACTTTTGGTTGGATATTAGAAATAATTGGTAGAGCTCAGTTAAAGTGGTTGGTTTAGTTGCACAAACATGGCTTTTTGCAAATCTCCAATAGGATTGAGATCATTGCTTTGGAGAGGCTATTCAAGAAGCATGATTCTCTCCATTCCAAAACCTGTTTGATATCGGGTTTAGATCATGTTGGAAGACACAGTTTTATCCAAGCTCCAACCATCTGACCTAAGTTGTGAACCGAGGACAGGGGAATGCGACCTGTGGCTCTGGAGCCATAGGTGCCTCTTTGGGCCTTTTGCAGTGGATCTTAACTTAGGCTGAAAATAATAAGGACTAATTAATGCTTTTAGATATAAGACATAAAGCATGTGGCCTAACTGCAACACCTTAAGAGTATATTTAACCAAATATTTGCTGGATTGTGTGTTTATATCAGAGTTGGAGTGTATAATATTTCAATGTGTATATTAAAGAAAGTCTGAACTAAATTCAAACCTGTGCAACCAGTTCTTGTTTTGTGAAATACAGGGAGGTTACATGACCATTTGACCCTGAAAAGGGGTTCCACTTACATTGTAAGCGCTAAATTAAATTAATGAACTATGAGCTTTTATCAAGTCTGTGCGCCTTTCATTTTGAGAGGTACTAATACATAAATCTTTTTCCCTCCTTTTTCCTCTCCCCATATACCAAAGCTGAGTTGCACTGGAAAGATACAATCACACACTGGATATGTGTGAGAGGGAACTATTTTCAAATCTCTTCCTGACAGCGGAGACGTTATCAGGGACAATCAGCCCGCTAATTCTGCATTAGTTAGTGATGAACTCTAAAAAGCACAAACAAGTTAATGGATTTTTTTTTTTTTTCGGGGTAGGAATGGGGTTTAAATTGCGTTCTTTCATTAGGTTCTGCATGGCTGAAGACGGAAAGAAGTAACTGACAGGAAACAGCTTCCGCACATTCACTGCATCCTCGATCGTCTCCGGGGATCAAACAACTCTCTGTGGCAAATGCTAAAAGCTGTAATGTTGGGCGATGTTGCATAAATGTTTCAGAATCACGCTGCTTGTTATATGGGCTAGACCGAGCCTCAGCGGACCAATTTGAGCTGCCTTATAATGGCATCTCTAATGCTCTGGTCTGCATGAAAATAAACAAGTCTGTAAGGCAGAAGTGCACTCTATTATTGCTCTTTTTCTCAAATAAATTGATCTTTTTATGACATTCAGTCTATAAAAGTTGGCAATTGCAATTTTACAACTGCTACAATGCGGCAAACTACTGAACTGTTTCCTATTTTTCGCATCAGCGCCGTGGAGGGAATGCTTAAAGCGATCTGATTGGCTACACCTGGTGTGACTGTGAGATGGGTCTCCGAAGCGTGCGACTGTTTGTGTCCATGGGAGATCTTGTGTGTGTGTCTGTGATCTCTGTTTCAGCTGTGAAGTACGGCTGATTGCCTGATCCAGCAGGTTAAGGAGGGCTTTGGCTCTGTGCTGCTGACCCATCTGGACCGTGCGCCGGGGTTTCAGGCCTCATCCCCACAGCGAGGCGCCCAGAGCTAATCTCTGCTCTGTTCAGACCTTTAGCATTACAGCTGTGACAAAAAATTTTAATGGTCGATGACCCAACATACCTCTAGCGGTTCATTTATTATTTTTATTTTTTTCCGTTTGCCTCTGATTCCTTGTGTATAATCTGGCAACAGATGTGGCTTTCACCCTGGTGACAGAGCGATAACGCGCATAAATATCATAAAAACAGACAAGCAACTTGAATCATTTTTCCATTTTTATTTGGTTGTGCTGCTTTTAAGCTGATCCTTTTCAATCCTTAGCTGTTGTCAAAACGTCATATTTATGCCGATTTTCTGTCCGTCTTATCCTACACACACACACACACACACACACACACACATACACACACACACACACACACACACACACACACACACACACACACACACACATCCTACCAAAGCATGAGGATAAGTGCTCAGATCCGCTCATATTACAACCCTGTTTGTCGCCCTCTCTCTGTGTCTCGATGTTTCCTTCTCCCTTCCTGTCTGTCTACCTGCAGACACAATGCCATCCCCTTGCTGCTCTTGGACAAGGACATATAGCACAGCAAGAACACACACAGAGCAACACACATACACCAGCACGCACACACTGCTGCAGGGCTGGATAACATTTGAGAGGAGGGATAATGTCAGCTGACCAAGGCCTCAGTGGCTCCCAGTCATCCATGGCTGCCAGCTTCACTAACATCAGCTTCACTGCGCAGTAATGGGACAAAGGCGGCCTGCTTTTTCCTGTAGCTTTTAATAGGGCACCTCTCTGTGTGCGAGCAATTCCAACACTGACAGAGAGAGAAGAGGAGCGGCATAACATGCATCAACGGATCTTTGTCCGGTTTTGATGTTTGAAGGGAGACGCGAAGCTGTGGCATCGCATCAGGAGGACTGCGCCTCACACGAGAAGGAAATCTGGCCCGGCGAGGAATATTGTTACAATTTTTCTTCATTAAGTCAATATTTATTTATGAACAGTGTCTCAGTGCTGGACCAGCTGCCACTGGGCATAAAACACCCTGGTTGTGCCACTGAAATGTCAGCAATTGTGATTGGATTGTGGGCAAAGCAAGCAGGAAATGGAATATCTGGAACAAAAGAGACAGGACATTTAGTTCGCTTTGTCAGCTTTGATTCTTGGAGTCTGTCTAATGAGTCATGTGAGTGAAAAGCCAATGTTAAATCTTTGCTACACCGTGCAATGCTTTTTACCAATACTATTTAATACATTGTCTAAAGTCTTGAAACCCAAAGGAAATAGGAATTCAAGTTTAATGATCAACACAAAGTAGTGCCTTATTATTGAGTGGAAGGAAACTTAGTTATACAAATTCTTGTACAAAAAAAAAGTCAGACATTTTTGATCCTTGCAGTCAACCCTCTTGAGGCAATACTTTGTAGAGCCACCTTCACTACAAGTATCAATTCTGTTTACACCTAAAGGGGTTTTAAAGTTTTTCCCATTTCTCTTTGCAAAAAAGTTAAACTTCGGTCAGAGTAGATGAAGACCGCCTGTGAATGGCAACTGCAAACTGTAGATGCACATTCTCTGTTGAATTTACTTTAACTTTGTCTATAACTGAGCCTTTATAACACATGAATATGCTTTGACCTAAACTGTTCCATTGTGGGTTTAGGGTCATTATTGTGTATCAGTGGAAGGTGAAGCTCCACCCCAGTCGCTTCATTGACCCTTGTGGACAAAAGCATCCCAGTGTTTTATCTTAATGTGCTCCATGAGATTTTCATAATTTAAGATTTTGTTTTATAATCTAATCCTTTAAAATGCAATTTTATCCCTAGCATATTCATTGGTCTTCATGGAGCAAATTGCTCACTGTTCTCCAACAAACCTCTAAATAATCCCAAAGGAATACATTGAAATTTGCGGTTACCTAAACAAAAAAAAGAAAAACGTTATAAAAGCTCAAGGAATATTATTGTGCCTCACGACTGCTGTGAAAGACTTGGTTTCCTTACCAAGAGAGTATTGCGTTTCCCTGCAATGAAACTTGCTGATGACATATGAATGTCTCTTTTCCCTTTCTTCTCGATCTTTAATCTCCATTCATTTACCATGCTTGTTATCCACCTCCTCTGCATCGTGCTCCTTTTTCCCAGTGTCTCAGCCTAAATGCGGAAATTATGCACCTCACTGTTTTATCCCTCTTCTACCCTCCAGGTACTGCAGCTGTCACGGCAAACATCTCTCCTTTAACATCACAGCGATGACATCCCACTCACACACTTACACAGCTTCACACTTACAAGAGCCTCGCTTTCTCTGACCAAGAATACATTTATGTTGCAGCAGAAACAGCAGTGTTAGGCTGAGGTTTAGCCTATGGTTGGTGAGATGTATTGGGGGAAAAAAATAAACTGTTATGACCACATGGACAAATTCAAATGCAAAAAAATGAAAAATTCAAAATAAAACAAAGCAAAAAATAAAACAAAAATAGGGAGATACTTACTGGTTTCTCTTGGCTGTTGTTATTTAACTCCCAATCATCCTCCCACACAGCAGGGCAGCCAGACTCTTGACACCATTCCATTTAGCCTACACTCCTGCCGGAGGATCCAACTAATAACTCACATAGCCATAGCGCGAAACAATTACTTTCAAGAAGAAACAGAGGAATCAGGGGAAATGAGGGGAAGCGTAACCTTGAGAGAGGATAATGTTTTTTAACATCAGCCAAAAAAAAAACCCTGTGCTGAGAGTGATGCGGCCAAGAAAAAAGGGAAAAAAAAAACATCAGAGTTTGTTAATGAATCTCTCAGCTGAACTTAAGTTGCATTACTGAACACATTCATCACTATTCAAGGCCTTTCTCCTCTGCTCTCTGCAGACTGGAAAACCGGCTGATAAGAGTCTGAGAAAGAAATGAAAGCGGGGGAAAAAAACTTATATTGAATGCTTCTTCCAAAGGAGAGTGAATTACCTGAAGCCACTGGGGACATTTAAAAAGCATACACAGCTCTTTATATATTATCTACCAAACATATGACTTTTGCATACACTCGTATATATAAAATGCGACATAATAGTGAATATATGTTGGCCTTCAGCAAAGTGGAGAGTCCTTCCAATCAATTGATATTTAACTCGTATCAGAGATGCTTGGAGATGAAACGCTAGAGAACAGATAAGACAGCATGGAATCATAAAATAATATGTAGATTTTGTTTAATCTCGGCATGCTTGTAAGTGGGTAAACTAAATGAAGGTTTGTATCATACATATTGTACTAAATGAAGACCTATTTTAAAAGATGCTATCTTTTTAATGCGTGAAAGATTATTTAATGCAGGTATTCACTGTTAAAAGTTTAAGAACTAGCTTTTTAAAATAGTGATGTAAATAATCGGTATCACACTCTCAGAGCTAGACTATAACTGTTTTGGAGAAATTGTAAGACTAGATGGCTGGAAATGAGACGGAGCTGACTGGATCCGCCGCTCTAGCCCAAAGCGAACTTTGAGCACAGGAGCTGTACTTTCTGTCAGGAGAACTGACGCGACATCTGCCGACATCTGAGTCCATGTGAGCCGCTTAATGAAACACACGTTCAGTCAGAGCGTCCACACGATAGATAGTAAAGTCTGGAATTATGTCGTTGTTTTCAAATCAAGTTGCTAAGTTCCTCAGCTCACTGATAACCTGGGTGTCCACTGTGACAGCGGCCAGTAGTGGCAGCCATGATGGCACCAGGGTGTTCCATCTAGGGAAGGTGGACGCAAACCAACCTATAGGGAGCAGTTTTCCCCTTAAGACCGCCCCTCCTCATTTGCATAATGAGGCAGAAATGCATACAGAAATGGAAAAAGGACAGGTGTAAATAAATAAGATTGAAGAAATTATAAGAAACTAGAGATAAAAATGTGGAAATAAAAAGGGTTAATTATGAAGGTCAGGTTAGAGGTTGGACTTTTACTGGCCACTACTTATTTCAGGTTTTCGTTATTTAAACGTTTCCTCCCACTGCATCCGTATACTTGCGCAGAATGTGTTCTTGTTGCAAAGTCAGTGACCTGAGATAACCGCCTGGGCTTCTTATATCATAACATGACTTTAACTGGATTATATCGTATTTAAGGTTGAACTGACCTGTATGTGGTTATATCTGAGTCTAACTGTATGGTTAGATTGTGATGGAATATATTGGATTGATTACAATTTCACCTCAACCAAACTGGATTCAATGTATTTGGATGTGAACCGCACCATTAACCTTCCTGGAGATGTCACTAGTTTTGAATTGGTACTTTATAAATAAATGGAAAAGGTTTGGGTTTGAGATCTAGACTTCTAGTTGAGGTTTTGTAAGATATAAATTGTCTTTTCAAGGCCTATGGCTCATAGACCATAAAAGAAGAAAATGTGCTGTAGGGTATAGTCGTTTTGCTGCAGGGCTCGTTGTTTAGTATCCAAATGAAAATTAAGGAATTAGGAAAGATAATGGCCCTTTTTTCAACAAGCATACATATCTTAACATATAACTGATGTCGATGTCTTCTAGACTAAAAACAAAGCACAAATTTTTGTAAATTCAATGGAGAGGGAAAAAAATGTCTGATCTTTGTGTGTTTGACCTGCTGATCACAAGTCAGAGCCAAGCAAAATAAAATGGGCCAACTGACTAGAGCACCACTTGCTCAATCATAAAATAACATTTAAAACAGAAACTGTAAAACTATTTTTTAAGAAGCTGGTGTATATCTGCAAAATCTGTCCCTATCCAGTGATTGTTATGGATTGTCATGATTGTTCATGTGTAGCTTATTTGGTTTCTTGTATCGGAAAACTGACATTCATTCACTAACCTGTTACACTAGTAATTAGGTAAGTAAAATGTACTGTTAAGTCCTTTCGTGCTGTACAAAAAATGGGGGCAATATAACTGTGCCTCATGACTAGCTCAGCTCATTGTTTTTATCTCTGCAGCAAAACTGCTTGGTAACAGAAAATAATATTTTACAGAGTCAAGTTTCTGCATTTTAAAAAAGATTATGTTGTACCTGTAGCGAACTAATATTGTTGCCAGACCAGACAATATTAGACTGGAAAAGAGTAGAACTTGTTGAAGACCTTCCACAGCATAGAGCATTGTGTTGTCTCAATTGTGTTGACACCTTTTGTCTTTTGCCATTTCTAGGCTTTTCTGCGTATATTTCAGTTTTGTTTTTCAATCTTTTCCTCTGCTTCAAAAACATACTTTTATTTGGAAGGAGAACAATGGGTTTAATTTGAGTCCTCAGTAACATACTCATTAAAAGTCAATTGTACTTGACACAAGTTGACAAAATTGTTCTTTGGCCCAAATACTTCAGTTTGTTGTTACATTCAAAATTGTGGTGAAATTGAGAATGTTATTTTACAGTGGGAAAGAATGATACTGTAATATGTTTAAGATAAAGCCCATCACTTGGCTGGGCTGAATTTCGGCATTCAAACATTCAGACTTTTAGGTAACAGTCTGAAAAATGTGTGATGAGACACTTTAAATAAACACAATGTAAACAGGTAATATACTGATACACAGACAAATCTCAATGTTTTATATATTGTAAAATATTGCTTTCAAATAGAAGCAGCTCTGAATTGTGGTAGGACCCTTAAGAAGCCCTTTTTTTAAATCAAATTTGAGTTCATTATTTTTGGACCACAGGCAAAGATCAGTTACCGATACACAGTTCTGCAGCGTGACAGAATTTTACTGTTCATTCAAATCCAAGAAAAAACAATTGCATATTTGACATTTTCAACTGTCTTTGTAATTTTTATGTTCGTGATGACCACGATTACTGTGGTTAGCTTTACTAACAGCAATCTATGTGTGTATCCTCTCTCGAGAATGTAGACAGTTACTGAGATTCCCTAATCCACCGGGTCCCTTGACAGATAGAATTGGATTCTTCAAAGGGATAAAACAGAGCAACTGTGCTGTAACACATTCATCCTCCTGTTATCTGCTAGCGTCTAACTCCTTGTGGGAGCCTGAATCAGCGGCTGATATGCCCCAAAAGAAAATATTCCCTTCCAGAGGCTCCTCACAACTTTTGGACTTCATCTGATTTCATTTCCAAACACCTCCATGTTACTGAAAAATTTGAGTCTTCTCTCAGTAACGACCTCAACAATTAAGTGTTGTTGTCAATGCGACCTTGTTGCTGTTTGTCATGATGTGTTCAATGATAGGAAAAAGATAGGATGTTTTTTTTTTTTTTTTACTTTCAAAACAGTCAATCAATCGAACAGTGTTGTCGGGCGTAGAATTGATTTCCCTGTGCATCTCTCTTTTCACAAACAATAATATGATCTTATGAAGTTTCTAAATGCCATGTCAGATACCTCTAAGTCTTAGCTTGGAATTGACATTTGTACTTATCAACTCAGAGGCTGGGTGTGGAAAATCTGAACTACAACTTTCTTTTCTACATGTCAGGTGGGTAAAGCAAATTTATAGTAAATGCATGTTTGCCTGTGCATGTTTCAACGCATGTTTTATGGGCGAGCGTCATCAGAGGCTGACTGGAGAAAACACATTTAAAGAAAACGTGATTTGAGAGGATATCAGGGATTTCCTCCAACATGATGCTCCTATAAATCATCTCTTTAATCAGCCAGAAACTCCCTCCTAGAGCCTAGATGACAAACACATACACACACAGACAACATCCTAATGCAAAACAGAGAGAGAGAAAAAAAACACCCTGCTGTAGGCTGATGGAGCATGACAGCATCACATACTGGGATAAACGAGTAGCAAACCAAAGATAAAGGTGGAGCGACTGGGAAAAAGAAACAGCATAGGAGACATATAAAGATATGGCTGACACAGGCTGGCAGTGTCGGTGCTGAGCCAAGCAGTGCCAGGCTGGTAATTGGATCGAGTCTTTGGGGAGGAGGGCAGACACTGGGGAGGGGTTGGGAGCTAAAATCTCCGTCTCCTGAGCCCATCAGCCAAATGTGGCTACAGACCATATTACACACTCATTTGGTTGATAAAATTCAACACCAGGCCCAAACAAGACGCAAAACCCAATCCTAATCCAGACAGGGTTTTTTTCTATTTAGACATATAGGATTTCCGCTTGAAGACATTTTACTCTGATATACATAGAAATGAAACATGTGTAGACGATGGCACATTCTATATTAATAGCATCACTCCCACTGATGTTCAGCCTGAATGACAGAGACAGAGAAAGATAGAAAGAGATAGAGTTGTCCTATGGTTGTATTACAGTAATACCTTGGTTTAATGGATGTCTGCTTTGGAATAAGGCTGTACTCTGTCCAATTGAGATTTTGTTGTGTTGAAGGGATGAGGTGCCCCCACCCCCACAACCCCGACCCCATCCCAAATCCTCTCCTAGATGAGATTGGGGTTCAGAACGAAGGGAATGAGCAGACTCTAAGAAAGACGGAATGGTGCTCACAAATCCTGCTGAGGATTTTCCCTGTTGTTGGATGTGTGTGTTTTCAAGAGAAAGTGTGTGTGTGTGTGTGTGTGGGGGGGGGGGGTCTGAATCCTGTTAATCCCCCAGTCAGGGCTGATGTGTAGGAATCACACACACACCTACATACATAGAGGTAAAGCTAATGCTTCTAAGACACTGCTCTTTAGAGGGCAATGCTATTTGTTCTCTCTTGCTTGCCCTCTAGCTCTATTACTCACCATTTTTTTTTTTAGAAATTTATTTATTTTGCAAAGACTCACACACTGGCTCCATGACGCACCACTCCCTGCCCTATTTTCTTAGATGCAGATGGGCAGAAAGAAAATCAGACTGAGGATGAAAGAAGACAGACGAAAGAGGGAAAACAGCTGGTCGTGTTAGAGGTCAATCCCACTAGCGGTAATGCTCTAAGTCGAAAAGATGCTATTGTGTGCCTAGAAACCCTAGAAAGTGAAATAAGGCAGTCACACAATACCCTGCAGAAGTGTTCAACCCCTTGGACCTTTTCACATTTTGTCATGTCACAACCACAAACCTTGGTGTATGATGTCAGGATTTTTTGTGATAGATCAATACAAAGTAGAACAATATTATGAAATGAAAGAGAACTGATAGATGATCTCTAAAATGGCTTTACAAATAAGGATGTGGATAGAAAAAATAATAATAATAATAATTGAACTTTATTGATCTCACAATGGAGAAATTCACTTCTGCATCTTAACCCATCCCCTTGGGGAGCAGTGGGCTGCCACTGTGCGGCGCAATCGGGGGTTAAGGGTCTTGCTCAGGGACCCAGAATGGCAGCTTGTGGGAGTTGAACTCAGAACCTCTGGGACCGAAACTCTGTGCTCTAACCACTAGGCCACCACTCCCCAAGATACTTAAAATAATAAGTATCTTTGGTTTGTGTTTGTATTCAGTCCCCGTTACTTTGACAACACAAATTAACATCTAGTTCAACAACTGCCTTGAGGCCTCAGATAGAAATAAAACCTTACAAAGACCAAGGGGACATACCAGACAGGTCAAAGAAAATGTTGTGGAGAAGTTTAAAGCAAAATATATGCAAGGAGTGTGGCATAAATGCAAACCTACCAAGACATAACCATCCATGTAAAATTCACAGGGTGGAAAAGGAGGTCACTGTTCAGGGAGACAGGTCAGCTGGAGAAATCTCTCAACAGAGAACCTATTAGGTGTGCATGCAACGATTTGGACTTTATGACGGCAAGAAGAAAAGCCAGTGTCGGAGAGGAATTAGCTCTTTTAGAGGAGAACAAAATAAAACATACGCCCTGCATACAAAAAAAGCTGTGACTGATGAAAACTTAGCACTGCAGAACACCCTGATGGTGGCATCTTCATACTGTGGTCACGCATTGAATGCACGTGCATGCCACGCTTTAACATTTTTTGTTTCTTAAAAATTTGAAAACCACGTAAGAAATTGTCTTATGGTTCAGTTATGTGCTACTTCATGTTAGTCTTCTACATAAAATCCAAATGAAATAAAAGCTATTTTGTTGTTCTAATGAGCCAAAATGTCAAACGTGTATCAATACCTTTGCCTGACATTGTTGGGCGAGGAAATGGAGGCAGAGGAGACGAGAGAAGTGCATGAAAGAATGGCACTGCGGAAAATACAAATACCACTGGAAGTAGCCTGATGATTTTGTTGGGTTCTCCAAAGGCCTGCGGGAGAGGGTCAGGGTCAGGTCGCCCACGTGTAAACAGCAGATGTCAAAAGCCGCCTGCGAACGCCACCACCCTGGGCTCCAGTGAGCTGCACAGTCAAAAGGACTCACCATGTCTCTGCTGCCCATCTGCTGCTGCCTTAGCCCCCTAAGCTTAACGCCTATAGAGACATTGGCAGTGACAGTTACCTTACGCCTTAAGGATTCAGGTGAGATTAAAACAAGTGCAGGCTCTATTAGGGTTTACACTGCAGTCAGCAGCGCAAACGCCGGGCAGGTCCGGGCACGCTCGAGCTCATTAGTTGTGCGGACTTTGTACTGGCAGGGTCTTAATTGTTTTTCTCTTTTACTGAGCAACTTCATCAATAATCATTAAAAGGTGCTCAAGCAGGTGGGGCGCTTCTTACCTTTGTCACACGCAGCACAAAACACCCATTCGCACGTCTATGTAAATTTAGAGAGGAAATGCTTGGCTCATCATTTTCTTTTAGATCTAATAAAGTCAAGTGTCGTAATAATTATTCTATTTCATCATTTCAGAGGCTTAGTCTATGTGTGTTGAATAAGAGCGAATCTGCACTCATTAGCTCTACCGAAAGAAAATTAATCGATTACTGAATGCTTGAAAGAAAAAGATTAGCTGAATGTAATGAAGTCTTTGCTAAACAGAACTATATATGCAACATATTTAAATTGAGATATTGATTTAGTTGAGCCAGATAAATGTGCCATGTTTTTCTACTGGCACTCGCTTTGGCTTGCCTGTGGAGTACGGATGTGTCTCTCTTTGCATAAGCCAGTCTCGAACTTCCTGTTGCTGACATTTCAGCTGTGCATTTAAGAGCTTGCTGAGTTCTGAAAAGGTTGTCATAGCGAAGTCTCAGGCAGCGTCTCTTCTTCTCCTTTAGACACTCAAAGCCTCTCCCACTTTTCTTCTCTCCGCTTCTCCTTTTACTGCTTTGTAAATTTCCGTCAATCATGGAGTTAATTTGTTTGCCTATTCTGCCTTTATTTCTTTGTTTTAATTGCTCTCCCTCACCTCTTTGTCATTCATAACATATGATTATTACATGCATCCACCCTGCTCTTTTTATCACCCGGTAATACATACTCGCCTGACCTGCATGATAAACAATCACTGCTACCTCGTGAGTATTCATCCGTGTGGCATTTACCTTTCCAGTTGCCTTTAATTAGTGCCTGTTTCAAAGTAAGCATTTGATGTACAGTTTATTGGCAGTTCAATTTTTTTTTCTTTGATGATTATCCAGATTGAAAGACAAAATAAAAATAAGACGCTTAGTGTTGTTTTTATGCTAGAATGAGTGAATTGTCTACGGAAGTATTAGTTGCCATGGATAGTTACCACAGTATTCCAGCGAGCATAAACAAATCATTGGCTCCAGACTTGTAAGGTGTTGGTCATTTCACCCTTTTACAAGTTGCATAGTTTTGCACTTTTGGTCTCATTACCAACTTATTAACTACCAAGAGAAATGCACAGTTGTGCTATTTTGTTCATGTAACCCACTGAGAGCTCAAGTCTCGTTTCCAAAGGATAACTGGCCAAAAGAGCAGCAGCACAGTTTCAATACAAAAGGTCACCCAATCAATTAATAAGTTGAAGAAAAACATTAATAAAACCACTTGCACACATTAAGCCTAGACTACAGGGTTTTCAGTGGGCTTTTGAATTAATTCAGGGATACTAGGTTTTGCAGATTGTTCCAGGCATCATGTACCAAAACCCTTAAAGGTTTCATTCTTGGTTCAGTTGTCCAGTTGTAACTCTGTACTGAACAAATGCTAATTTCTTGTTTCCATTTCAATATTGTCTGTAAATAAGAAACAATTCTACCCAGAATGGCTTTGCACATGAAAATATAGCAGTGACCGACACAGCAAACATATAAGGATGTCCGTCTACTTTAGTTTTCACCAGACAGTGATGAGTGAGAAATCCCCAGTCAGTAATAAACCTTAGGGCCCTGTAACGTAAACTGTCTGACATTTAGAGACGATATGGTGATTTTTTAAATTCTCTGTAAACCCTCAGTCAGTACAAAGAAAAAGGTTCATTCAACTAGTTCTTAATTTTACATAAAAAGAAAAAAATCTGCTGTTTCTGAAATAAAATCCTAATAAAAGCTTCACATTTTTTGTTTTTGAGTTGAAGGATTTCTCATCAGTAAAATAACCTAAATAGACACCAGATTCAATTGTATAAGATTCCTCATAGAAAGATATTCAGACTGTTTTAGCCTTGCTTTTGCTGAAGTGGTTTTATCTGCCTTTACAAACAAGTTGCATGTAAAAGAGCTCTCTTCCGAAGGCAGGTTGGCGATATTCAAAAATCACTGAGAGGGTGTGAAGCTGTGAATTACAGGGCAAACAGCACAGAAGTGAAAACTAAGTTTAGAATACTTCGTCTTAGAGCATTTATATATAGAAAAAAACAATAGTGGACTAAGAACTGAACCTTGTGGTACCCCCTGTCTGACGTAGAGCCATCTAGTTATGATGCATAAGTTTTGTAAACCATCTAATACCTTTTATCACAGTGACAACATCAAACACTTTGAGAAATCCATAGACACAGAAAGTCACTGCTGCTTGTCATTTGGAGCTTTTCTAGCATTAATGGCCTTCATATGTCACAAATAAATAACAGGTGAATAAACTGATAGGCGTTGTGAGGTAAATGAGCAGAAAATGATTTGGCCACAGGCATTAAGCAGTAGGGATGCTGGAGAGTGCCTGTTATTATGGTAAGTGTGTGGTGCGTGTATATATATATATATATATGCACTGTACTGGCCCATCTCAAAGCAGTTGTTCTAATTTTTCACCCCTATGCCCCACTGTTTGAGGTGATCTACCTTTTTGTTTCCTTGTGCATTTCTCCCCTCCCAACTCTGTCATCTGTTGCTGATAGCTGCAGCGTATTTGAGGAAGCCAGCCCTGGGGCTGCCTATTTGTATGGGTCATGTGTTCTCACAGCCTGCAGAGCTGACAAAAAAAAAAAACCTTTACAGCAAGACACACTGTGTGTTTGCCTCTGCACTTACGCACAAATCACTCTCATTCATTTACTTTTCCTGTCCTGAGGAGATGTCGCTGCGCTTGGGGAAAGTTTCCCTGGCCTCCCCCGGTGCGGCCTGAGTGAATATGTCTGCGTGTGTATTTGTGTACTAAAGCCAACAAGTGAGCATGTTAAGAATAGCTGAGGGGAATGAGAATGCTTTTAGGTCCCCATTGGCACACGTGAGTTTGCGAATAGACATGGGAGGAAAGCTGTTTCAATCACTAAACTGATCGAGGGCTTGAGTTGTGAACAAAGAAACATATGCTTGCAGGTTGATCTTGAAAAATAAGATATGAAATGCAGCAAATGAAAAATATGTTTGTAAATAAATAGGAGCAGGTGGAATTTCAGCTTAATTTGCAGTTGATCATTCTGCCACCTTTTTAGAGACATTTTTAGAGACATCTTTGTTTTAAAAATAACTTGCCAAATGTTGATTGGCCATTCTTGTATTGTGAAAAAGACAAAGCATGTGGCATTTACAAAAGATGCCCTGCATCACTCTAATCTTGCTTTGTCGTCTCTCTGACATTTGTGGTGTGTGTGAGTGACAGTGGATATATGTGAGCCTAAATTAGTAATTAAATCAAGGTCCGTCGCTGTTAAACACGGGGTATCCAGGGATGACAATGCTTATTGACAAAAATCCACGTAAATGTCAACTGGCCCTTTCCCGTCCAATTTTATATTATTAGCCAATGTTGTCCAGCTAAGAAGCTCATTTGGAGGCTGTAAAGTCACACTGAAAGCCAGTCACGCACCATGGTCTGAAAAGGCAAAGTAAAAAGGGAGCACTTATTACACAATCTATGCTTCTGTTTTTACAGTTTTTTTATTGCTCTCCTTTGGCTACTCACAGTGGAAAAAGATATGAAGGCATGAGATAAAAATGGCCACAGTGTCTGACTTATCGGGAATCAAGTGGTATATATGGCACCACGACAAATTCAATGTATTTTATTGGAATTGTATTTGATGGGCTAACCGTATGTGGCACATAATTGTGAATAGAATGGGAAATGATGCGTGGTTCTTGCTAATATAAACCTGAAAGAAAGTGATGTGTAGTTATTTACAGTCCTAAATAAGTATTTTTACGTTTTTGTCTTTCAATTACAGCTGTTTGCCTTTTGGTCTTTGGTACTGTGTGTCTATAAAAACTAAATCTTTTATTTTCTCCATTTTTCATTAGCAATCATTGAGTCGTGCCACAGATTGTGAGTGCAGCTCAGTGTGCAGGTTTAGTGTCACTGTCCTCCAACCTCAAGTCATTTGCAGCATCTAACAGGGTGTTGTTTTTTCCAGGATTGTCCTGTATTGAGCTCCGTCCGTCTTCCCACAACTGTGACCTAGCTTCATTGTCTCTGCTGAATAGAAGCATCCCCAAAACAAGATGTTTACACCACGTTTACTGTAATGATGGTGCGATCACGGTGATGTGCAGTGTTTTTTTCTGCCACACATAGTGTTTCATGCATGTCAAAACGTTCTGTTTTTAATCATCTGACCAAAATACGATCTTGCACATGTTTGCTGTGTCCCCTACATGGCATTTGTCAAATGCAAACAGGACCTTGTATGGTTTTCTTTTCTCTTCTTCCAATCACTGTCTTTCCAATCCTGCCTAAAGGCCATGCTTGTGCAGTGCACAACTAACAGCTGCACTGTTCAAAGGTTCTCCCACTTAAGTTGAAGTTCTTTGCAGTTCCTCCAGAGTTACCCATGGGCCCCTTGGCTGATTCTCTTATTAAACTGAGGACCATATCTTTGTAGGTTTGCACTTATACCATGCTCCTCTAATTTTTGTATAATGAATTGATGGGCGATAAATGAGACATCCAAAGCTGGATGTTTGCTGATTGATTTGATTAATCCAAATACAATTTCTTGAACTTTGTTACTGCAACCTGCCTAGATTTGGCACTGTAAATAAAATTTTTAATAGTGGTGTATGACACATGACAAAAAAAGACTACTAGCAAAAGAAAAAGAAACATTTTTGCTGATCAAAACTGATTGCAAAAGATTGCTGTTGGTTCGTAGTGAGTTGTGGTGGCTTGAACGTTCCTGAAACACAAAATAACACAAAGACACAAGGCATGTTGGAATATACACTTTTAGACATTTGCTCATTACACACAAAAAAACTCGGATTATGTAACATAAGCAAACCCCTGCAGTTACATTAGAATAAGGTACACAGACACCACAATTCAGCTTTGCTATGGAGTAAGAAATGAACATTTAAAATGCTATAAAATTAGTTTTCTTATATAATTTAATATACAGGCAGCTCATCAATGGCACACTGGCCACGATTATGTTTATGCTCATGACCCATCATGATTATTGAGCTGAGTGAAGCACAAAGGCCAGAAGTGGCCACAAATACATAAAGAAGAAAAGTGCCCTCATTGGTGGGATTCTTATGAACTGCTCTTAATTAGCATAATTAGAAAATGAGAATGATTGAAAGAGTACATAGTGCTTGTTGCCATGGAAATAAAAAGTAGGTTGAATGGACAGAAGTCATAGTTGTGATGTTCATTGTTATTCACCAATATTTCAAGTTTAAAAAAGAGAATAAAGAACTTCAAACAGAGACACATATATCATTGTTGGCGGGTCTCAGTTTGAAAGATGAGGACTGCGGGGAAAAAAAGAAGAAGAAAGAAATCTAAGAACAGTGGTAACAATAAAAGTCATGGCCAGGACTCCAAAAAAGTGCACTATGAGGAATGTAGCTTTAGAAAGCATTGCTGCAGAGTTTACTGCCAATAACATAAAGGAACAACATAAAAAAAGACAGCCACTTACATCACACAGAGAGCACACATACAAAGAAAGACTTGAATAAAAGCGACCTGTTTGTTGCAAGAGACATTTACACCACAAAAAGAGTGTCCTTGGAAGAGTGAGGCACATAACTTTTTGTTTTTGTTGTGTTAAGACTCTTAGAGAGCAAGGATAATTGAGAGTCACAATGAGCGAAAGTTATCTTATTTCTTCATTCCAGTGGTTTTCAAACTATGGATTCAGCTATGACATGGGTATAAAATCTGTTGGGTTTGCCCTTGTGTTTATATGAGATAGAAATGAGATTTACAGACTAAGTAGACAAAGCTCTTAGAAATTCACATATTTGTTCATGGGTACAACTGTCATATACAGTTTTGGGCTTTTAATAATGTATTTTCACCTTTATTTAGATTAAATACTTCTTTCTTATTCTCCAAAACAACAATTGACTGTACATGTTTGAATTAATTGTAGATTTCAACAGTCAATTAATCCATAATTGGTTAAATTTATACATACAGGCTCAAATATCAACATATACCGCTACTAATTTTTGAATAGACATCACTTACTTTCTTAGGAAGTTGCATGTCAACCACATGTTTATTTGTGGTTATAAACAAATTGATACTTTGTGTTTCACAGCTTTTCTTATCAGAAATGGTAGAGTTCATTTTATACTGTTTCCTGGCAAGAACTCCGCTCAGGCATAGTTCACAAATTTTCAATAAATTCATGGTCATTCCAGAAGCTTAATGCCAGTTTGCTTTACTGACTGCAAAATCTGTCTTGATGTGTTCTTGGGGTCATTGTCATGTTGGAACACTGAACACAGAGTTTCATTTTAAGCCATTTAGCCGAGTTGAATTGAGGTAAAGTTAAAGAATATGGAAGTAGTCCTCCATTATTTTATAAGCCTTGTGTAATGTAACTGTACCTTTGGTAACAAAACAGCTCCACCACAATAATAAATAAAACAAATAAAAACAGTTGGTACATCATTCTTGGATTTTCAGCCTGACGAATCCTAACATTAATCTTGGCATTGTGGCCAGACAGCTCAATCTTGGTCTTATCTTTCCATAAAACTTGTTTCCATAATGACATTGACATGTTTATATGTTCAGCTGCAAGTTTCAGTCGAGATTAAAGGCGCATCATAGAGGGGGCTCGTTTGAAAGGAAGAGTTTGGGAATGTTACTGACAGCCATAACAATGCCAATATTTGCGTTAGCATGAACTCAACACCGCAGGGCGCCATGTTTCTCGATATTTGTGAGAGTGAGGCACATGCGGTTAATGGAGAGAGATGTAGCTACAACGTCATTGTTTCAGAAAAGACTCCGCTCGCATGTACACATGGAAACACAAAACCGGCATTTTGATATGTATCCACTCTGGAACCCGATTTCAGAAATTGTCGTTTACCGTCTCCCAAAACGGCGGATCTTTGTGGACACATCCTAAACAACAAACCACCTTTGCAAATAGACATAATCTCATCTCTACTCAGACGGGGCCTTAATCTACATCAAAAGGTTGACAGATAAATGTTGCCAGCTCGAAGATGAAGAGATAGCAATAATTATTTTAGATCAGCAGGTACACCTCATTGTCTTTGTATTCCACTGTGTGTAGGCATGCTTACATTGGATTAAATGAAGGAATTAATATAGTTTTATGATAGAAGATGATTGTAGTACTTTTAAAATACATGTTACAACACACGCCAAAATAGGAATTCATGGCTCAGGTATCTCTATTCTCATAATGCCTCAGAATGCAGGGGAATTATGTTTTGCCCAATGTGCAGCTTGTCGATTTTATGAAAGTTAAATGATTGTATTGTATATATTATTTTTATATCATTTTATTGTGTTATTGAATTAGTGCAAAACAAACTTGAGTGCTCCTAAAAATACTTTCCAACCTCAAGATAAGATTTTTCTCTATAAAATCGACAAGTAACTGTTTCCAGGCTTGACGACCGCTGTGTGAAATAAAGGAGAAAATAGATTAATATTGAAATGACCATAGGGCACTTATCTGATCCCCGATTAATGGAATTGTTGTTGTTACAACTTCCCTCAAGTTACAATCATACTAGGTCTCCCCTTCAGGAGAAAAATTCACATTAAGTTCAAAATTGTTCCCATTTTTTTTTTACTGATTGTAACTAGTTATTTTATGCAAATACCAATATGAAGTATGAAAAATACTAGTTTAAATGCCCTGTTAAAAGGCTGCAATTGATGACATTTATGCCTGGGTGTGTGTATGAAGACTTTAGTCCAGCAAACATTGTGGAACTTGTTTACAGGCCACTCTACACAAACCCCCAAACTCCCAATGTTTTCAGGAAGCAGCCACAAAGCAGAGAGAGACCCACACACTGCTGTGGCCACTCATTTGCATGACAAAGTCCTTGTTAATTATTTAAGGAGTCTTATTTGATCAATACAGGAGAGCTGTATCCGACTGCGGGGACAATCTGATCCACTGGATTCTATAGGTCTTCATTATTCATGAGAACCACAGTAAGAGAGGGAGGAGAAAAGAAGGAGCAAAGTGATAGAGAGCAACAACATGGGTAGCGGTAGTCGGGTCATGTTTCATGTGTATTAAAAGTTTTCCTTTTTGGTACTGATTAATATTTTAGAAGGTTTGAAACTTAGATGTGGAACCTAGCTGCAGAGGTGAGAGCAGAGACGAAGGGTTAGTTGGTGACACTGCTGGCGCGACAACTTTTGGTTTATCTTGAAGGGGACTGACAGTGTTAAAGGAACAGATCTAACATATTTGTATTTATTCTTGTTTTAAACATTGATGAGAAATTCTAAATATATATTTTGAGTGTTGTCCTCTTCATTAGAATGCATAGGCAGACATACTTGGGGGACCTTTTGTGCATTTTTCTTGCAGGTTATGGATCACTCATAGGTGTATGTCGACGCACCAGCACAGCCAGGGGGCGCTTATCTAAAAATAGTGATAATCTCAGAGGAGAGGGAGCGTGTGAGTGAGTTCAGTCATCCCACCTCTGTCCCCTTTGGCAAAAGTCCTGGAAGGCTTGGAGGTGGAGGGCTATTGGATGAGGCTCAGGATTGTTTTTATACAGACTTATTGGCACAGAGGTCCAGGATTCATACACTTTAGTTGTTGTGTGGAGTGCCTCAGCTCAGAATGGGTGAAAAATTGGAAAACCTGAGTGTGTGTGTATATATGTATATATGTATATATATATATATATACATACAGGTATATATATATATATATATATATATATATATATATATATATATATATATATATATATATATATATATATATATATATATATATATATATATATATATATATATAGGTGTGTGTGCGCGTGTGTGTGAGTGTATCTGTAAAACCAAATTACTGAGGTAAACATCATCCCACAACAAACACATAATTGTTCCCTGGTTGAAAATCCATCAACTTTTATTGACTTCTCGGCAGCAACACGCAGCTCATTTAGTTCTTGCTTCATCAGGGAAATTTTTTTATGTGGCCCTGATGCAGCTCAGCCTTTTGCAGGGAAGACAAGTTGTGTATCTCTATAGTGAAAAGTAAGCAAGGAGTGAATAGTTAAATGGCTCCTGGAGAGATATAAGTGAAACTGAAAGTGCGCACAAATAATTTTGTGTTTGTTTTTTCAAAATCAGAAAAGCTTGTTTCGGTGAGCCACTTTTTATTTTGCTCTTGTTAGAAGAAAACACAAAGAGCTCCTTGTGAGAAACATTTTATCGGGTCAAAGATAGGGAAAGGTCTTTTGAGGGGTCATTTTTCTTCTAGGACAGCACACAGCGGCAAGGTGTGAGGCATTATGGGACTGTGGAGGGTGCTGAGGGAGTGGCAGGGTGGGAATCAAACACAGAGCTTTCTTCTGAGAGACCTCTTAGGCTCACCTTTATGACATCGGTGGGGATACTGCCAAACTCGATTGTACGTTTGTGTGTGTATGTGTGCACAAGCCTGGATGTGTGCATGAATGCACATTTGACCGAACATTCATAATTGGGCCCTGTAGCTTGTTAGACTTTGAGTCGGCGCTGTCGTCATGCCAACCAACCAGTCTCCTTTTGTGTCTTTTCTTATTTTGTGTAGGGATGGCAACTGCATGGAGATGCCTCACACAACACAGCAAAATGCTCCTATCATTAGACCTCAGTGTGCATCCTTACCTTTTAAGGCTCTGCCCTTTGCATCCGTTTTGGCATCCTTTTTTTTACAGAAGCTTGGTACCTGTCTAGACTTAGATTACTGACTGCAGGTTAATATGTCAGCGGCATGTGTTGTATCTCACCTACGTGTGTGTGTGTGTTTTGTTTGCATTAGGTGTGTGTGCGTGGTCCAAGTATGTCAGTGTGCTAGTCTCATTAAGAGCTTACTGCTTTTCTTGGACACCTCTTAGAACACCTGATTGGACTGAGACGAGCTGATCCTTACCAATCACAACACCTGGTGTGTTGACATCTGGAGAGTAGAAATCGCAGCAGATCAGTGCTGAGAGAGGATATAGGGGACGTAAAAGAGGAGAATGAGATAACAGGGAAGAGAAAAAATAGAAAGTGTTTTACAAAAATATTATATAAACCAGTGACGTTTTTTACATTTTGTCATTTTACTACCTAAAATATCTTTTTTTTTTCAGGATTTTATGTAATAGACCAGGACAAATTAGTTCATTATGAAGGGGAAGGGAAATTTTGTGTTTTTTATTTTCTTTATTTGATTGAAATTATTTATTTATTTGCTAATAGACATTTTGTCATTTGGACACTCTGCCACAGTCTCAAATCGTTTGTAACATTTTATAGAATTTTCTTCAGTATTGTAATGTATTTGGCCCAAACCATCTCTCCATTTGCATCTGAGGTACTTCCCTGCCACTGCTTAACCCTTTATAGCCTGATACAGGTAATGCGGTACCGCGCACGTGACGTCACGGCCTTAAGAGTAACGCCCCTTTTGCCGAACCGGTAGGGCAAACAGTCGTAGAACGCACATACAAACCAGCCATTACAAGCGCAACAGAACCAGCGATATGACCGACTTTGCAGCCATTAAACTTACCCAAGACGATGTCCCAGGCGCACGGTTTACTGGTCGCACTGTGGAAGAGCACACCAACCTTCAGCTGAAACGGTGGCTTGAGTGTCGAGGGCTCAAAAAAACCGGAAGACGGGCCGAGTTGATTCAACGGTAAGCTTTGTTTTTTTCCCTGCTTGGCGTTCATGCCTTTGTTATGATTTCCACCGTGCTCCGTTCACGTCGGCCTTTTTTGTTTGTTTGCAATCAACGTCCAGGAATCTGTATATCTTGCCAATAGGTAGCTACAAAACGATTGTTCACATCTCAGAATCTTTCGCTTAAGAGATTCAGGGGGTTTGTTTTTGAGTAAGCTATCCCGGTAGCAGGGTAACATGTTAGCGCCTGCTAACATGCTAGCCTATATGCTATCATCACCCTTTCCACCGACAAAATGCTTGCTACATATGTAGGTGAATTTGGTAACTTTTTCCGGGTTGAAATGTTGTGTAGGCCGCCCGCACAAGTGTACTCAACGCACACACTTCTCCTTGGCACTCTTGAGTTTCGGGAAATTAATGAAGAAAACATCCTTCATATGCGGCCGATCAGCGTACCTCGAGTCGCTGTTGCACGTCCCATAGCAACAATGTTTATAAACCATGGTCTTAGATGTTGGAAAAAGCAGTCGTTTACCGAGTAAAACCTAGGCTAACGCACGTCTCTTCCACAGCAAAACAGCGGCGGTTTGGGAGTTTGCCCTACTGCGTACCACGTGATGTGACGTCATCGTGACGTTGTGTTTCTAAAAATAGCTCGCGCGCGGTACCGCATTGGGAGGTAACATGACATTTAAAAAAATATATATTTTTGATTGCTTTGAAAAAAAGAAATAATAAAAATAAAATAAAAAATAAATAAAAAAATAATAATAAAAAAATAAATATATATATATATATATATATATATATATATATATATATATATATATATATATATATATATATATATATATAAGATAATATATTATAAGATAATAGAGCTTAAAGCCTTTGTAAACTAGCGCCCAATATTCGCTAGCATAGCGCTATTGGCCTCCCAGATAATTTACTGCTAATATAACTGCGGATAGTTTAAACCTAATTCTGGTTTTCATTTCGCTCTCCCATTGTTCGATAGTGCTAAGAGTGTTAGTATTAATAGGGAAGATTAACGTTTATTTAATGATGTTTGTGTAACATTAGGATTAAACTCAAGCTAATGTAAACAATGGCCACAGGAAGTGTCCCGACACTTAATTTCCGGTCGCCGTCCGCTGCAGCATCTAGCTTCCTAAATTACCGAATTGAGTCTTAATTATTTCCTGGAGAGATAATTACATTAATAAAAATTAGGTGTCCTAAAGGTGATTTTTACTAGGCAAATAATTATTTAAAATGTTATTTCCTCAAATAATGTTTTCTTTAACTCAGCATTTGCATTGCAAATGGGTTGAAACACACATCAAATGTTGTTCTAATTTAGTTAAGCTAATTTAACCTCATTCCATATTCTTTAAGATGACCTTTGGTTTTCTTAGATATCCAGTGAACCCAAGATTCACTGAATTATTCTTATGATGATGTTTTTCAACTATTTTAGTTTGTCCTTTTGTTATTTTGTGTGTGCAAGGTTTCTTAGCTTCTTCTTATCTTAATTTTGCTTAGTAGTTTAGTTACGTTTCACTAGCCTAGTAGAGAGGATTTGTTGATTGAAATATAGTGTTATTTCAGATAAACAGCAGTGGTGTTCTCTACATGTTCATTTATCTCTGTTAATACATGAGAAGTTGTCACCCATTTATTCCATATGTGTGTAGAGTTTGCTGTTAAAAGTATGCTAGTGCTCGAATCATCCTTTCAACTATTGTCCTAATATCAGCTGTTTGGGCTGATATTCACCAGACAATATCTAACAGATCGAGAGTTATTTATTAAACATTAAATAACTTAAAACTGTGTGTAATGGCACAACATGGCAAAAAACTACAGCGGTTTGCATTGAGTCATTAACTTTGCTGGGCAAGTATGCGGTGACAGTGGGAAAAATGACTTCATTTTAACAGAAAGTAGTCTCCAGCAGAACCTTGATCATTATGGGTGGAAATCAGCAGCACTTTTAACTTATATAAAAAAGGAAATCCACTTAAAATTTTACCTCTAATTGACAGATATACACAACATTTTGCTGGTCGACCACATTCTAATAAAAACACTTAGAACTCTGTGTTTGTATCATGACAAGTTGAAAACAGTTAACGAGTATGAATACTTCCACAAAGCACTGTACGTAAAACTAATTGATCACTGAGAAACCGAGAAAGGAAAGGCCTGCCTGAGTGAACTTCCTCAGTAACACTCACTTTGATTAAACCAACTGTTGTGCTAATCTTTCATAACTTTTTGTTCTCTCTATCTCTCTCCATTTTTCTCGTTAATTGTCTGTCCTGCTAATCAAAGGCAGACCACCATATATTTATCTAAATGAAGCTTCTGTATGTCTAATAGTTTGTGTAATTATATTCTGGTTCTTTAAGTCTGTTGTACTTATGAGTCATTTGGATTAAAATCGTTTTAATCATACCTGTTTGTCAGACTTAATGGAAGGATTGGACCTTTTGTACAAACATCTGTGCATCGAGATGGCATTTAGGGAAGAAATCTGAATCTTTTCGTGGGGGAGATGTGTCTTTAGGAATAAATTGCTTATTAGTGTGTTTGTCACTTCATGAAAATGGAGCTTTCCTTTCAGAAGAATATGAGCTGCCTGATGCAATACGTAGTTACTTGGATTTACTTTAGCTAAATGTATCCCAAGAACAGATTTTCAGTAGGCTGAGACAACCAGTCTCCCACCCAATCAAAATCTGATCTCATCTTAAATTTCATCACGTTTACTTCAGCTGAAGCACTGCATTAGGAGAGCAGCTCAATCAGCCTCATTAATGGATGAGCAGGCAGAATGTAAATGTTGCTCCGGATGGCCCGGCTTCACTCGTGCTCTCCTAATTGTTAACCACGACGTTTACATCAAAACCAGTGGCCGGCCTGATGCCGCTACCCCTGTGTTTCTGTTACCCCCGGCAACCAGCGAGAGTCTCTCGTTGCCGCCGCAGCCGAATGTAGATGCAGACTCTGCGAATAAAAGACTGAGAGGAGATACTGTGGATTCTGATCATTCAGGAAGAAGAAAAGAACACATGCTGGGTCCTGACAGATGCAAATGTCAGCTGTATTGTTTGATTTGAATGGTTATGAGTAGAGAATACCTATGGCTGTGATTCAATGTTTTTTTGAAAATGTTTTTGTGTGTGTGCCTAACAGAGGCTGCGGGGGCTGAGGCACACAGTGGAGCTCTAACAGACATGAGCAGCCCGAAGGAAACTCTCATCCTCGACTGCACATCGACTTTTTTCACTCTAAACTATGTGTGTCAGTCTCCTCTATGCGTCTTTTTTTTCTTTTCTTTTTTACCTGCACTCGTTTGCTCGTTTCTGCGCAAAAGCTTTTTTGGCAGGTGAAGTAAAGGAGCGGAGGCACTTCATGCAACTCATCACAGAGCTCGCTGCTGCTGTTCAAAGAGTTCTGGCCCCCCGCTGGGAAAGATGAGAGGCTTGATTACAGTCAAATTAGCAAATGAGCAGGTTAATTACACAGGCAAATTCCTGTGTAAGGACTGTCAATTTTCTAAGAGAAGCTCCTGCTTCAAGAGTCTAAAGTAAAGGGAAGGGGAGGCAGAGGGTAGAGGAACTGAAAAAGGCAAAGGACAGATTATTTTTTTCTCCATTCTTTTTCAGGAAAACTCCCCAGTTTCTACCTGTCTTAGCTCTGAAGTTTGCCGTTTGAGGTTAAGGGGAAATGGTTGCATCAATGAGCTATTATTTCTTTTCTTTTTTTAGAGGACACTTTCCCCCTACATTTTCTTTTCTTCGCCTCACTCCGGAGACTGCATAAAACCCCTCACTCCGGCTTTCTACCCACTCTCCCACTGGCTTTCATCCTTCACTTCACAGGAACCTTTTTTTCTTTTTTTTAAAGGCTTCAGAAATTTTATTTGCTCCTACCACGTAGAAGAATTTCTGTGACATCACCTGAAGTTTGCAAGGACATTCCATTACTCACAGATAAAATGTCTAATGAGCTTTATGCGGGGGGAAAAGACGAAAGCAATTAGGGAGATAAGGTGGATTTTTTTTCCCTTTTATCCCCATTCGGCTGACCTTGCTTACCACCAGCTACTTTCGATATGTTTGTTCATGTAACAAGTCCTAGACACGTGATGTGAAGCAATTTGGTGCAAGTCTGAAAGCTCCTGTCCAGATTTTTTTGTAAAATCAAAATTTTTTGTCATAGTTTGTCACATGTAGAACATGTCATGGTCTGTTTTTCCATTTATTTCCTTTTAACTTGTCCTATAATCATAACAAGATCTCCTCAGCAGAAAACATGCTTCCACAGACACATGTCTCACGTGATGGCAACTGATCAAAGATCTTTTGAAGAGGTCCAGATGTATTTTTATTTTGTAGCATTCACCTTAATCCACATTTTCAGTAAACTGTCTCCTTAACAGGTGTTTACTTGTGCACAGCATGACTGCGCGGAATGTTTGAGCTTCTGAGTTTGAGTTTCTGAAGAGGACTAGGGCACACAGGAAAAGCCAGATTTTCCTGTCAAATTTCTTAAGAGATTATACAAGTGGGAAATATGCACATAAACAAAATCATACCTGTTAAGTAGTTCTGAAGATGATTGTTGTCATGGTTTGCCTCTGCGTTGCCATCCACAACCATCCAAAATAGCTTGTGTGGTCATCAGAGTCAGACTGAGCTCCTTGCAACAAAAATTAATCCGAATTAATGTCAAAATCTGTCAAAAGTTACTCGTCTGCTTTGTTTGTTAATGGCAGCTGGATTCTTCCACCTCTTGTTATGTCATTGACCCAAATACACACAAAACAGTTTTTTTTTTTTCCTGGATTTTTTTAATGTATTGTATTTTAAACTTAAGCAGTGAAAACGAGGGGTGTACTAATTCATCGATCCACATCGATGAATTGATTAAATGATTAACAATCCAGTTACATCAATTCAAAATGAAAACAGCTATCCACATCTTCAAGATATGCCTTTATTTTGAAATTAACAGACTATAGACAACAGGTGATATGTACTTCCCTGCCACTGCTTAACCCTTTATAGCCTGATACAGGTAATTGGGAAGTAACATTACATTTAAAAAAAATATATATTTCTGATTGCTTTGAAAAAAAAAAAAAAAAAAAAAAATATATATATATATATATATATATAATTGTGAGATGATATCAATAATTGTTAGATGGGCAGATGATTGCATCATATTAATCGGATACTTGTTAATTTAATTCAGTAGAAACTGTGATATTGGCAAACATTATATCATCTTCCAAACAAATCGATATAACACTGTATCGTGATTATTTACACTCCTAATAAATATCTGTACTTTATCACCCAAATGTGCTTTTATTGACTGATATGTTTTGACTATTGACAAGTAAAAGGAGTAGCACCGATTATTTATCTTTATCATGGCCTTTCATTGGGTGAACATCCATCCATTTATCCATCCAGTGTCTATACATCCTTATCTGTGTAGGTCGATAAGGTGGGTGAACGTTTTGTCCTCAAATTGAACTTTGAAGTGGACAAAATGAGAAATATAAGGATCTGAGTGAGTTTAACCAGAGCCAATTAGTGAGGGCCAGAGACCTGGGTTGGAACATCTCCAAAAGTGCAGCTAATTTGGGGTGTACGCAGTCTGAAATGTTTTTATCAAAAGTGGTTCAATTAAAGAAAAGGGAGGAAGCAGTATCAAAGCTATTAAAAACCAAGAATTATTGATGCTCATGGTAAGTGAAAGCTTGTCCCATTGTAGTGTTGTAGGTTAAGTCCGTGATTTGATACAGGGGAGCCTGGAGTTCAAATCTCTGTTGCGTGAGGAAGGGCCTCTGGTGTAAGAAGTCTGCGCAAGTTGTCAAAATGTGCTGTGGCGAACCAACAAATGTGCTACTCTAGATCTAATTACTGAGGAAGGTTTTGCTGATTCTGATGTCAGAATACACAGTGTATTACAATTTGTTGTATATGGGGCTGCATGGCTACAGAGCCCCATCTCGCAACTTCTCGTGCAAGACACCACAGCGCACCTTCAGGGGTCCATGCCTAGACATGGCAGGGATGTTTTGGCAGTAAAAGGGGGAACCGAGACACTATTAGGCAGGGGGTCATAATTTTATGCCTGATCAGTGTGATTTTGTGTGAAAAAGAACCAGCAGTGGATAGTACCGTTAATGCTCCGCCTTGCTTTGACCAACGGTCAGTGGGTATTTTATGACTGCAGATTGTGTTTGCCTGCGTCTGTGATGAATTTATTGGGCAGATGTGAGCGAAGTCTGGAGCAAATGGAGTGAGAAGCTGAGCAGCTGGCAGAGGACAAGAAGGAGGCTAGTGAAGAAGATTTCACACACAACGCACACCCACCCCCGTGCACACACGAGCAGTGATGAATCTAGGCGGCTGCGGCGGTGCTCGCAAGAAGTGACATGACTCACACCAGTTCACTACCAGATGTCATTTGTGTGTCATGTTGAGGACTAGCTGCTGCAGCAGAGCTAACTTCATTTCTCCTGCCTTGTCACCTCCGTGTCGTCGTCTGTCATCAGTTCAGTAAATTAGAGTTTCATTGCTGCAAGTGTTTCCTGGGAATTTGTCTTGGATGTTGTCATATCTCTTAATGGACCTGAAGTTGTGAAAGTTGGCAGTTGGCTTTTTATAGATTTATGAGTGTCGCTGCAGCCAGCGGGAAACAAATCAGAGAACTGGTGCGACCTGGAGAGGGCAGTTTAGTAAGAGCAAAGAGATGGTATCTATATTTTATCTGTCAATGATATTCTACAGGGGGCAAAAAGGTTGTTTTTTTTCTATGCATGACTTTTCAGAAGTGTATCAGCACCAGTTATCACTTCTTCATCGTCGCATCAGCACGAATGACCTTTCCCCCCTTCGCTTTGTTCTTTATTCCCCTATTTTCCTGCATCCACAGTTCTCCCTTCCTCTCCCTTTGTCTCCTCAAAATGAGAAGACTGTATTGGATTCTCAGTCCATTCCAAATGAATTGAGCCGCGGCGCTCGTGTCAAAACGAGCTGAGTCGATTGCCCAAATGTAACTATGCACAGTTATTGCGACTGCAGTGCAAGCCATTTGCGGGAAGCCTAAACATTATAAACAAATAAAGCTGCCGTATTGCCTCTAGGCCTTTTGGTTAGGAATGCACTGCAGTGTCTGGTGAATGAGCAGCCAGCGTGAAATCCAATATAGGCTTTTGTGCGGAGGAGGCGGGAGAACACTCCACTCCAATCTTCATCAATAAGGCACTGTACAAGGCCGATGTGGCTATTGCCACCAGAATACGGCCACTGTTGTTTTAACCACTCCATGCCAGATCTTATACAACAAATACCAAGACTAACTGAAGAAGAAAGGGATCCTGGTTAAAAAAAACACAACTGACTTCTCCACATACCTCTCCTGACTAATCAAACTAATCAGAGCGAGAAATTCAGGTGGATCAAAGTAGCGTCTGCCGATCTCATGTGGATCTAATAAATGTCCCCACATGCAGCTGATTTCTAATGTTTGTGCAGTCTTGTTTGAGTTGGATTTTACAGCAGAGCAAAGCCTTGTTTTTAGAGGCAGCCCCACAGAGCGTTTCCCATAAACACTGGATTCTAAAGTGCTGATGCAGACATGGGATAAAAAGGGCAAGCACTCCCACTGATTTTGCTTATCATACGGTCTAATGCCATGGTTCTCAAACTGTGGTAAAAGCACTGCTGGTGGTACTTGGGCTGCCTTAGGTGCTACTTACAAGAAATCTTTGATATCAGTTGCTCAAAAGGCAGATCCAAGGAAATTAAGTGTGATATGCTGCCAGCAAGCACAAACAGACAAAATGTCAACCCCATGGCAGCAAGTCAAAACTTATAGCCATCCAGACATGGTGAAGATGACCTGCTGAAGTTTAAACCAAATATTAGAATGCATAAAAATGTGAATTTTAGTGACTTTGAATGTGGCATGATCTTGATGTTGGTCCCAGTTGTGCTGGTAATTCAGAAATTGATCTACTGTTTTTTTCTATGCACAACCATGTGTGGACTTCAAAGAGAGTAGCCCAGAAGAAGAGAAGATTTAAACTAAGCTGTAGTTGTGTGGACAGAGATATTTTGTTGATGTCTTATGACAGAGAAGAATGAGCAGAATGGTTTGAGATGATAAAAAGGAAACCTTTGCTCAAATATCCCCTCGCTACAGCCAAGTTATGCAGAACACCATCTCTGAATCCACAAAAATTTAAACCACCAAGATGATTGGCTTCAGCAGTATGAGACCACATCCAGTGGTCACGTGTGTTAACTAAGAAAATGAAACTGATGCTGTATTTTGCACATCCTCATCCGACCGGTAAGATATTGGAAAGTTGCTGCCTGGTTTAATGATTTGCATTTTCAGTATCAACATTCAGATGTCGGGTTCAGTGTTTGATGTAAACAACATGAAAGGAAAGATCCACTCTGCCTTCCATCAGCGGTTTAAGCTGTTGATGATGGTGTAGTGGTGTGGGGGTATTTCCTGGCACCCCTCTTAGCATTAGATCAAGTCAAGCCAAATTTATTTATATAGCACATCTAAAAAACAACTACAGTTGGCCAATGTGCCTGACATTATAAAATATCAAGAACCACAAAACTTTACTAGTGTTGGAAGACATTGAATAGAAATGTGTTTGAAGCAAAGTTGAGCAGCCATCACCAGTTTACCTAAAGGTCCTAGCTGGATTATAAGAGTGAAGCTGATCAGTAGTGTGTGATCAGGGTTTAAATCAGTGGTCTTAAACACAAATCCTTGAGGGCCGGTGTCCTGCAACTTTTAGAGTTGTCCCTTGCCCTTCCCTCCTGAATCAAATGGCTAAACCACCTCACCAGCATGAAGTCAAGCTCTGCAGAGGGTTATGAGCTAATGAGCTCATACTGGAGTCAGGTGTGTTGAAGCAGAGACGCATCTAAGGTCGTTTTCACACCCGATAGTCCAGTAGATTCGGTTTAATTGGGGACCAAATGCACATTTTCAGCTGGTGCAGTTTGCGTTCATGCTGCACTTTGGCAACCGAACCAAACCTTTAGACAAACCTGTTAAACCTCTCGCCTGTGGTGGTGCTGCCCCAAGAACCACAGAAGGAAGGAGGTTGGTCAGCAACACAGCACAACTTCCTTTTCCACTAAAATGTAAACAAAATGAAATGGCCACAGATTTTAGCCATGTTATTGCAACGCTTTCTTTGGCAAGTGTGCTGTTGAAGCACAGTTCAACAGTGGGCTCAGCATGAGGGGTGGACGAGGCAGAGGACCACGGAGATTGTTATATTTTACACAAGGCGGGTGAGACGGCTCCGTATGAGGCGACGGTGTGCGAGCAGGGGTGCATGCAAATTCATTGAACTGATGTCACACTTACACAGACGTCAAGCAAGGTATTTACAATATATGAGTTACTTCATTAGTATTATTGCTTTTGGAGCAGCTGCACTCCAGAGTTCACTTTAACCGAACCGAGACCTAGGATCTGAGACGAACCCGAGTTTGCCATGCACCATGGCATTAGCCACAGCATGATCCAAGCCTAAATAATCCCACACTTGCTTCTTGAACATGTCAAGTTCACTTTACTCTGATGGTCACCAGATCTCAATACAGTGCTTTCTCTGATCATCTGTGGGGATGTGGTGAAATGGGTGAATTGCATTTTGGAGCTGAAGCAGACAAATCTGGTTTACCTATAGGATGCTATCATGTCAACATGGACCAAAATCTGTGAGAAAATCTCTGACAACTTTTTGAGTCTATGCCATGAAGTAATAATGCTGCTCCAGGTGATGTGCTTGGTTGGCTAACTACTAATATCGATGTACTTCTCTACAGTTTGTACTTTCATACATTTTAGCAACGTGTCCACCAGATGAGGTTTGTCAGTACTGTATTTTATAAACGTTTTAATGAGATACACAATGTCAGAAGTACAAATATTGTTAGGCTGGTTTGCAGGGGCGCAACTACCCAGTATAAGAGGGGTATGCAGCATCAGTTTTGGCGCCCCCCCCCCCCCCCCCCCAGATTAAAATAAATAAATAAGTGCCAGACATCATCATGTATGGTCTTTAAATAATAAAGGTTTATTTTAAAGTATATCAGCCACTGTAGGCCTACCATAATAATAATTAGATGGTATATTATTAACAATGTTAACACATAATAAACAGTTGCAAATTGACAAACATTAACATTATCATTATAACCAATGCAACTTAATGCAGCCTTTCTAAATCAGCCTAGTGATGGCATCAGATAAGACAACTATTATGCAGTAAGGTTTTGCTGCTGTTGAAATTACATTCACATTTTGGATTTTAAAAAGTAGAAATATGGATAGCCTTAGCACAGACCTTTAGAGAGAGAGATGTGACCCTGTAATTACAGCTTCCATGTCACCCAACAAATGTAAAGCAGCCTACATGTCTGACAGCACAGCTAACATGAACAGCTAATGGTAAAACAACATCTTTATTGCATATTATTTATGCATGAGTTACTGCATAAATTATGTTTTCTGGATTCTGGTCATTTATTGTACATGCTACCTTATATTTTCCACTATGTCAGCGCAGCAACATTGGTTTTGCATTAAGCTAGAAGCTAGCTGTAAACCCCCATTTGGCTGCTACATTCCCACTGTTAGCAAACACAAGCTAGTCTGTTCATATATATTCATATTGTATGAATATACAAGCCTAAGTAACGGGAGCAAATCTATGCATGATTCCATGGTAAACCAAAGTCATTGCATTAGTTATATACATCAACAGCTAATGGTAAAACAAAATATATTAATGATTCCATGATAAACCAGTTTATGTATCTGTTTTCCAGATTCTTGTCCTGTATTGTACCTGCTACCTTACAGGGTTTCCCGCAGCGCTATACTCACGCAACCGCCCCCCCCCCCAGTCGATCCGCGCAAAACTTGTCGCCCCGCCAATTCACCGCCTCGCTTAAGGAAATTCCTGCCTTATATTTTCCAGTTTTCAACTCAGCAACCTCGGTTTTGCACATTCTAAGCAAGCTGTGAACCCCCATTTGGCTGCTACGTTAGTAATCGCTAGCTAGTCTCTTAACGTGAATAACGTTATTTGCAAGCCTCCAAGCACAGCCGTCAAACTTTAATTCCTACCTGTTGCCTTTCACCATCCACTTGTTTAACTGCTGTTGCATCCCTTGACATGCCATCTCCCTTTCCCTCTTCCTTTTTTTATTTTTCGCCCCCCACAGCTTTCTTGATTTATCCATTTTCCATAGACAACTAAACTCACTACTCGTAGACTATTCTATCTGCTCGCTCAGCGCTCACGGCGCCCCCGCTCCCAAGTACATCCCGCTGCAGCCTTCCCGCAGGCTGCAGCGGGATGCTTCTCCCCGCTCCCTCTTGTGTCAAAATTCTACGGTGGAATCTTATGACAAAGGGCGTCTACTCTAACATGTTTTGTTCTAAAATGTTATTTAAAACGTTGAAGAAATTCAAAAATGTTAAAGAAAAGCACAATAGCAGCTACATATAGAAAATACCAAAACTTTTTTTTTTTTACCATCACTTTGGCGCCCCCATGGTGCTGCGCCCCTATGCACTGCATATAGTGCATACCCACTTTTTGCGCCACTGCTGGTTTGTGCTGCAGCAGATTTAAAGTGACTGCAGTCATATTGGGATTTTAAGGTCCAGATTGGGGAGAAACCGCTGACTTTCCCTGTTTGAATTCTGATTTAAGGTGAGCTTTCTGTGATTTTCAACAACTTCAGAGTTTAAAACTTTAGGCCTGTTGTCTTAGGCCAACAGTGAAAAACATTTTTTGCATTTTTTTTTCTGTTTGTTTTTATGACAAGAAGCCAGCAACGTAAAAATCCATTTGTAACGCTGTAGTACTTGGAAAACATGTGAACTGAGGTGGCACTTGTATTAGAAAGCTGGAGAACCACATATTTAATTCAATAGTCAAGGCAACCAGTTGTTTTTGTCGTCTCAGTGGTTGCTGAAGTTTTTATTAAAGACTTGAATTTGTGTAATTTGTAGGTTGCTCTGTTATACTACAAAGAAAAAGAAAGATATCACCTTGATCATTATAGATGGGACTTTGCGTGACTTGTAGCAGGCTGTGTTCCCTCCTATCCAGACCTCTTATTGCTCTGTCCTAATGGTTTAGTGTTGTTCCGGTGCAGAAAGGGGATAAATCACCAGGGGTCTGGTTGCTGCAAGACATGCAGACCCAGAGGACCCTATTCTCTTCTCTGATTCGCTGTAAAACTCCCGGTGGTTACCATGGGAACGCCTTTATCGGCAGCAGTTATAGGGACATTGACCCAGAGCAAGGGCCAGGGCTAAGTGTGATGACCTCACACCATTTGTTGCAAAGAGCCTCTGTTTCTGAGGAGATGCGCTCCAAGAGACCGCACACAAAGGCTTGATGACACACACACACGCGCAGAGACTCATCTCTTTTTGGGTTTTTTTTGTGTGGGTTTATTTGCCCTGAGCACCCTGGTGGGACTTTTTATTTCTTTATGTTTAAAAGCAGCAGCATACATATTAAAGTTCAAGCACAGAGATCAGGCAGAGAGTACACAGGAGAGCATGTACCTCTCCTTATGTACAACTTTCAAGGAAGAATCCTGGCCATAACCAACCATCCATTTTTGTTTGAGCTTCCCTGGATGACATTTTTTTTTTTTTTCTGGCCACAGCCCCTGCGGCTTCCGCCAATCCTACATAACCTCTCCAGCAGCCGCACATTAATTACCACAGCCTCTCCCTGGCTCGTCACCGCAAACGGCATCCATCTTGACAAGTCATTTATTCTTATTTTCAATCGCGCAGACTTATTCGCCATAATAGAAGAGAAACAAATTTTCCAATTGGATGTGATAGCTCATTTGTTTCTGTCATGCCGATGTGGGGACATTTTATGAATTAAGATTTTAAAGGATCAGGAGTGGGTGGGGACTGCATAAGACTTTACGCCAAATGTCTCCCCTTTTAGGTGAATTTTGGATGTCTTTACAGTGCCTCGAAAAAAGTATCCATACCCCTTTAACCTTACTACGGTTTGTCACATTACAACCACAAACAACTAATCTCAGTCTATTTTACTGGGATTTATTTGTGTGACAGACCAACCACAGAGAGTAGCACATTATTGTAAAATGAAAGGAAAAAAGATTCATTGTTTTCAAATGTATGCTTTTAAAGAATATCCAACCAATTGCCTTCAGAAACCAAGTCCCCTAATTAGTAAATAGACTCCTGTGTGCAATTAAATCTCAGAATGAATACGGTCGTTTTCTAAAGGCTTACGAAACTTTTTAGAGAATGCAAGATATTTAAACATATTTACATATAAATGTAAAACGGTATGCTGAGGACTAATAAACACACCTTGCATTTCAGGGGTACAGTTTAGGAGAAGTTTAAAGCACGGTTGGGTTATGAAAACAATGTTACAAGCTTTTCACACAGCACTGTTGAGTCTATCATCAAAAAACAGAGAGGGTGTAGCAATAGAGTGGGTAAATGCAAACCTTCTAAGACACATCCAAACCTGCAGACCAAGGGGAGCATTAATTCGAAAAGCAGCTGAGAAGCCAAGGGTAATTCTGGAGAAACTGCACAGAGGCAGGAAAATCTGTTGACGAGATAACTATTAATTGTTCACTGCACCAACCTGGCCTTCATTGAGGAGGAAATAGAATGAGGCCATTTTTGAAAGAGCAATGCAGGAGACACAACAAACATGTATGATGGATGAAACCAATGTTGTGCTTTTGGACCTAAAGGTTAAACATTAGTTGTGATGGGAAGCTATCCTGCACATCACCCTGAATCCACCATCCCCATAATAAACATCGCGGTTGTAGCATCATACTGTGAGGTTGCTTTTTCTCCGCAGGGATATAAGAGCTGGTTAAAGTTGCTGCATAAAGCTACACACAGGGCAGTCCAAGAATAAAACTTGGTGATTTACCTTCCGGCAGGACAATGACCCTAAAAGTACAACCAGAACTGCAAAACAATGGTTCAGATAAAAGGATATTGTTGTATTAGAATGGCCCAGTTAACATGCAAACCAATGAAGAATTTGTGGCCGGACTGAAAAAAATTGCTGTTAGTCAGAAGGAGAATGTCTGAAGTTAAATCGTTTTGCAACAAAAAATCTGCAGTTACCTCGCAATGTGCAAATCTGGTGGAGGCATACTCCAAAAGACTTGCAAATGCAATTTCAGAGAAAAGTTGACTCAGTAAGAACGGAAACAGATGCAGGCGACAGTTTTGAGAATTTATTTATTTTTAAAAAAATAGTTTAAAGTCATGTGTCATTCTCTTTTCATGGTCCATCAGATAAATCCCCAATATATTACACTGAAGTTTGTGCTTGTACTGTGACAAAATGTGAAAACATTTCTGATGGTATTAATACTTTTTAAGTTCACTGTCTCTGTGATGAACTTTCAGTTATTAGTTTTAGATAAACTAGTAATTAAAGTATTTATATTCTGTTTTTCCCTTTTTTTGTTTGAAAGACTTTATGACTAACTGTATAATAATGATGATAATCCTGCCCGTTGTTATGTGGATATCGTTTAATTCCAGCCTGCTGGATTAATTTTATTCATTCATCTATTTGTCTCTGCTGGGCAGCCATTACGGATATGCTTGTTTTTAAAAAGTATCTTCACGAGACAGCTCTGGCTCTTTGGTCCTGCTCTAATGCAAAGTGGCCTTTGCAAATGCCTAGCAGTCTCCCCCTCTTACCCCTCATTTCACTTCTTCTGTGTGCCATTCCAGCCACATCCTCTCTAATGAAGCTAAATCTAGCATGTTAAATGGGACCAGTCAGCTATGTCATTGGTGCTGAAGCAGGCCAGAGCTGTCTTCTATTGGCCCCCAAAGGCACAACCACTCCAAGACGATGCGTTGGTGCACATTACAAGTATTCACTGTACACAGGCACCGGCAATACCAACCCATTCAGGCAAAAGCTTACTGGTAGGCCTATGAAATACTGGTGCCATGCATGCACCCAGAGTCGCATGCACCCATGTGTGGGCTGGAGAGAGCGGATAAAGTAACAGAGTCAAAATAGGCATGTGAAAGTAAGTGTTCCCGTAGCTCCAGCTGAGAATGATACTGTACCAAAGATCGAGAGCTGAAAGACAAGTTTGGTGGGAGACCAGCCTGTCGATTGCAACGCTCTTGGCTTTAAAGTTCTCAACTTCAGGATTTTGTATAGAATCCTAATGGCTTTGGAGTGTGAGTGTGTGCAGTAACACAAGTGGAAAAGCACCATAATATTGGACCTTACATGACAATCCAAACACGCACACACTGACACAGACACACACACACACGCACACACACACAGCATGTCAAATCTCATACTGAAGTCCAATATATTCCTGACAAACCCATTAAAGGTGCTTCACACAATAGCCTCTCACAGAATACCGAGAGAGGGGAAGTGAGAAAAGAGCACACTGAGAGGGAAACTGAGAAGAGGAGCAGTGTGTTTGTTAAGTGTTAAAAAGCTAAAGCAAATTCTGTTGATAGAATATAGCTCAGATTCCTTTTCGAGATGGTTTCTCATAGCAAAGCACACAAGCATTACAGCTATTAGCTCATTATGTGGTTTAAATTTCTACAAAGCATGAAATGTGGTATAAAGTGTCATCAGAAAATGCCCGACACATAGACCCTCATCTTTCATTTTGCATGTGTGACAAGCAGTTTTTAATGGTGGGTAGCGTATAATCTCAGGACTCTGCAATTCTTTTTATGAGTGACATATTGGTGCTGACTCACCAGCTTCTGCTGCCGCAGGAACCTTCATCAACACTACAACCCTCTTTACTCATGGTGCCAGACGTACAGTAATCGGAGAATGATCACATTTCAACTGAAATGGGCATAAGATGTAAAAGTTCGAAAATACATTTTCTAACATCCTATTTACAATAATTACTAATGTCAAGTTCATTACACGTGGATATTTCAATGGATTAGGAAAAGTTTCATTTTGCGCCGACTGACACCTGTAGACTGTGTATAGAGCCTTGAACTTTCCTCCCTAGATGGTCAGATGGTCAGATGGTCAGACCATCATTAAAACTGAACTGACACAGCAGAAGTAATTACTCAGTTCTGCGCAGTAGCAAACGTGCATTTTAAACGCTTCATCTCAACACACACGCATACAAAAAAATTGGATTATTCCTAAATGATACACGTTACAGACCTGACTGGATGGGTCTTCTTAAATCCATGTAAAACAGGTATCTTAAATACTCCAACATATTTAATAGCAGAAAAAACACGAGGACAGCTGTGTAATTATGACCATTAAAAATGGTATTATTGTCAACTTCTAAAATACTTACGCTGACTGATTTTTTAAGGTTTTAATTTTCTATTTTAGGCTAACCCATGAATCACTGGTTTTCAAATTTAGTATTTGATTTTGGTACACTAGCAAGAACCAGTTAAAAGAAGAACATACTACTAAAGAGGAGGGTATGTTATTTGCTTTAATATGTTATGCAGTTTTCCATTGGGTTGCTCTTTCAGGAAGAAAATGGAACGTTTGGATTTTCAGTAAAAAAAAATAAAAAAATAAAAAATAACCCAGATTTCATGGTTACATTTCAAGTCAGACATCAGGTCTGGGGAATTCCAGATAAAACAGCACCTTTAAATATAGCAATTTTAACTCCCTCACGCCATAACATTGCAGCCATAAGTTAAATCAAATTGATGAATTAAACTCAAATTCTACAATTGAATTGTTAGCTTTTTTGTAGCCTATCAGAGTTGATTAGGAGACCCATTTAAGGCTGATAATCTGGTTTTCCTCCCTTCTCGCCCCCCTGTTTGACATTTCAGCCTGAGGAAATGAATCTTCTCTGGCATTTATTCACCGCTCCAGGGTTGCACAGCCCTATAGCTGCTGTCATTTACACTTTTTGAAAATGTGTCTTACTGCTACACTTTTCTGTTTACTTAAACAATCACTGACTTTCCTCTAAAGAGACAGGATGACAGAAAAAAAATGCTACTCTGTGCTTCAAGATTTCACCTCTCAACGGGGCTTTTGACGTGCACGTGCGCACGCGCACACACGCGCGCACACACACACAAAGGCGATGCATGTTGTACAGTAAAAACCAGCCAATGCCTCCAGTGTGTCACCTCTGTCATAGTGTTAATTAGACACTGTCACCGTCTGTCCCCAGTGACATTTATTGCACATTTGAATATTTTACCCAGACAGATGGTAAGAATGTCAAGGCGTGACACTGAGTTATTAAGCCCTAGCCCTCTCCGTCTGCGACAGAATGCAGGGCTTGTCAGCACTCGATTGTTTTAATAACTCGCTGACAGAACCGTAGCAAAGTTTGCCCTGACTCCCTGTGCTGCACAAGTTCCCAGGGCTTAGGTGAGCACCCCAGCACATTCTTCCACATGGACAGCCCTTTACAGCATGGGTGACATTACGCAGAATGAAGACGTGGAGGAATTCCCCCTATGAATAAAAGAACAGACATCACGGCTGTGAGACCCCTCTGCTGATAAGATCCATCTTCAAACCACCGTGCAATTCTATATTCTACATGACCTTCCTTTACAAGAATGCTTTTGTCGGATGTGCAGCCTGGCCTGTATGAGTGTCACAACCTTTGGGTGGGATAACACTGTGACTTAATCCTTCCAGCTCACAAACAACATTCTTGGCAGTTTTTTCGGGAAATTATATAGAAAAACAAGGATTAGATTTAGTTTCAACTAGTGGCTGTGCAAAATCATAAAAAACAGCCAACATTTAATAATTTGTGTTCAAATAACACTGGTTGTAAAAACGAGTTTTTCCGAGAAGTAGTTTCTGGAGCCTTCATTGCTCATCTCCTTTGTTTCCACTGCATTTACCAGGATAAAAACTCAAATTACTAAAAATGTACTCTTGAAAGTAGTTTTGTGGAGGGACAGCACTAATCAATTTGAAATTGTAATTTTTTTATTCTTTTTTTCTCATTGTAATTCAATCATTTTGATCTGAAATAGTCTTAAGCATTTCCTGATACATCTCATTGATCCAGGTAGGAAAAAAAACCCTCTGGACGGGTTCCTCTTTCTTGAAACGTTCCGTCCCTTCTCCACAAGAAAAAAAAAATCTGGACCTACTCAATTAAAAAAAAAATAAATAAAAAAAATATTTGTTTTATTTGTTAAGTATATTTTCAGTTAACTTAACCTGTAAATTATTTTTAACAATCAGGATCTGTTTAGATTGATTCTGTGATGGAGAAAGCAGTAAATCCTCCTTTCAAAGTGACGTTAAACTCTTTACGTTCAGAGCCACAATAAAATAAACCACAATACCAGCAGATCATGAACGAATTATCCAAGAAATGAGGTGCTGCCGTTTGTTTAATGCTCCTTTGGGACACATCTCTTAGACTTTATTTATTAATCATATAACATTTAGGTGATTTTGATTCAAGTTTTAGGTGTAAACACTGTGAAACGATTTAAGGTTTGTGTCTAGAACACTTTTGCAGTCATCCCTCCTCTTGTTTCAAAAGTGAACCACAAAAGTCTGTGTTGGCAAAATTCATCAAAAAGTTGTTTAAGGTAAACATTTCTATGGGATGTTTAATAACTATATGCTTTTTAAAATGTAGGGGCTTTAACAAAATAGTCTGTTAGAGTTTAATTTCTGAATATAACAGCTTTATTCATACAACAGAGGCCTCTCTCTTTCTCTCTTCCACTGAGTAAGACATCAGTTGACCTCACTGTGTTCTGAGGAATGACCCATCGTCATCTCCACACGTGACGGCCTTGTTTTGGACTCCACAGTGCAAATACTCAAACATGATAAATTAAAGTTTTGGAAACAGCAAATAGGAAAAATATAACTATAGTCTTTCCCTTTTCCCCATTATTAATACAAATGGCAGATAGGTAATCAACAAGTTCAGAGCATCTCCAATTATATGATAGCTTCTTACATGATGGCTTGAGAAACCCACCAATATAAAATATATTCCATAAATATTCCCTCTTTCTGAAAAAGAGCCAAATATCCCATTTAGGAGGATGAATAAATATTTTAAAAAATCATCCATCTTTTATAAGTACCTGGGTGGTTCTCCACAGGGTCACATGAAAGGGCCTGAGTCTTGCCAGATGGGAATTAGGGGAATATCATAATTATCCAAGCAAACACACTGTTTCTGGGAATATAAATAAGAGTAACAGGCATAAAACTGACAGTTGAACAAGAAAAACTAGTTAAAGCGTGTTTGCTGCTTTGGGATTTGTGTGCAGTTATATTTTCTTGTAATTTGAAACATACATAAGTATTTGTGTTCCTCCTAGAGAGGAAGGTACGGGGTGACAAATGGCACAGAAGCTATCGTTTGCCTGCAGCTGAAGCTGCTGGACTCTACACAGTCACACAGAGAATTGGACAAAAACTGACATTATGAGTGATGATAAAAGAGAGCCACAACTGTCACAGTCAGCGGAAACTTAAGTGCATATGAATTATAGAATTACAGTGAATATTTTTGTAGAGCACACAGAAGCTCTGAAATATAGACGACGAGGAGGTTTTGATCTTCAGTAAATAGATTTTTACTGCTGCTGATGCATTTTTGAAAGGATTTCTGGCTATCTATTTTGGGCCTAGCTGATGATTTCCTCGGCTTTGTGGCGTACGGGATGCACTGGCCAGTAACTACCCATTTTCTTTATTCAGATTTGCATCAAGAGAACAAAACTAGTTGAGGATTATTAATGTCCCATGGCATCTGTGTTTGGGGCCAGTGGGGCGAAGCCCCATCAGATGTCCATGTGAAGCTCCATGTTCACAATAACCAGTGGGACAGGATCGTTCTTTATAGAGTAATATTGTAAAAAAATATATATATATATATATACACAGTCTGCCAGAATACTGACAAGTTCAGTAGGCTAAATCCTCTTGAGGTGCCTCGATATTGGGGCTGGCCCACCGACATTTGTTTAAATAATTTACATCTGAAATCGCAGTGTGCATGCCCACACTCTCAACACACTCTCAGTAGACAACTGTGGGGCACAAATACTACAGCCCCAAGCTCGGATCGTCCAGTAAAAATACCAGAATTGCACACGTTACGTTTACATTCTGTCGGATAGTGCACGACCATCTAGTGTTTGGTTGTCCTTGCTAGCTCATTGAAGGATCAATGTGAATGTTTTCTGTTCAATATATGAACAATATGAGTGAGCCTTTATTTGTAATTTTATGTATAAAAATTTTATTACATTTAGCTTATATAAAACGGCATTTCTAGTGTGTTGGTTTATGCCAACTTATCTGTTTAATTTAAAATTGATCAAAGTCAGGTTGTATGCAGCTAATAGGTGTTTTTGAGCCCCACATAACTTATTATGTCAGAGATGTCACTTAGATCGGTTAGCATTCAGGCACATCTTATTCACAAACTACACGATTGGCACACAAATGTGCATTATGTAGAACATTTATTTATGCACTGGCAGTAAATTTATATTTCTTTGTGTTGATTGCACATTGACTTCAAGGGTTTAACCAGTGGTTCTTCAGTGTTTTCTGTTGCATCCCCCGTTTGAGGAATGAAATAATTTCAACCCCCACCCCAGCAAAATGAGCCACTAATGTATCATTAATTTTTTCCTCTCTTAATGCATTGAAGCCCCTGCTGTCAAGATTTCCAAGAAACCTTTTTACATTTTATAACAGTTAAAAACATTTTATAATGGTTTCCAACGACTTGAAATTTTCAACATTGCCACATTCTATTAACTATATAATATTACCAATCTAAAAGTTTTTTTTAGCCTGAGACATCCCTACAGTCAAAACAAAAGATTAAACTAAACACAACTTGTTCTCTTTCTTAAAAGAAGGCAAGTTGCTTTGAACAAGGCTTGAACCTCATCATCAATAAAATACAGAGACCCAATATAGACAAGCTGAAAATATGGTGAAAAATGGGCAAGACTATTTATGTGAAACCCCCCAATATCTAAATCCAAAATGGCTGCCAGGTGTATGAAAAGTAGTGACAATAATCAGATTTTTATTTGCAGTTCTGACGATTTGGGACGCATTAACTGAGTAACACACATAACACTAACATATCTTAGTAAACATTTTGCTATACAGAGTGTAAATGTATAAAATTAAATTAAATGACACCTTGTTGTTAGCTGGTTTGGCTAATCACTGTGACTGTGACTGTTACTATGTCACCTGTTTTTCAAAATCGTTTTAAAATCTAAATTTTGTGGTAATTGTATTGCAAAGAAAATAGCCAATACGGGCTTGTCACTGAAGTAACCAGTAACAATGGCGTCTATAGTTCTTATGGTTTATTTAAAGGGTTGCTGAAATCATATGTCAAGAATCTCTTGTTCATATGACCGATGAATTGTGACATCTCCAGAAATGAATAGTTTTTTTCTGGCCTTTTCCAATTTCCAGATTGATGTCTGACTTCTGACCAATTCAGATCTCTTTCTGTCTAAGAACTGTAGAACAAGTGAACACACAAGTGAACAATGTACTTTGGAGTGCGATGGAAGATAAAGGAAAACGAAAAATAATTCCTGTTCATACATGAAATTTGACCTTATATGACATGCCAATCATTGATTATAGCTGACTAAAGTAAAGGTAGTGGATCTCAGGCTGGTGCTTACATGAAATATATGCTTTGGATATCCCCTTTAGTTCAGCCCTCAAACCGGTGTCTACGTCTGAACTGATTTCAGAATACATTACCAGTTTGAAAGCTACATTTCTATGATTTAAATTATGTTCTCGAGTGTTCCATTTCTGAAGAGCCAGAAAACAGACCAAATTAGCATGATGTCTGCATCCATACATTCGGTGTTGCTAAATATTTTGCGTCTGGCTGAAAGGGAGCAAGTATTTCTAAACTTTTCTTATCACAAGCCAAACCATTGTGTGAAAGTAGCCGATAAATAAACGGAGCTCCAGTCTCAACACTATTACATGCTACATTTGCAAAATGGAACCAGTGTTATTAAAGATTAGAGTAAAATAGGGATTAGGAATAGAGTGAACTCAATTTCATTGTATTTTCTGTACAATATTACTTCCACATATTGTGTGGAAACAGAATGAAACTGTGACAGAAACTGCAACAGGAACACAGAGCCAATGAAGAGAGGTTTCTTGTAAAACTGTCACAGCTTTGACATCTGACTGAAATGGGCTTTTATGGCTTTTGGGAAGAGCTTGAGCCGAGGCGTAAATTTGGAGAATATTTTGTTACACTGTGCTGCTAGTGTGTAGGTCCTTTAATATAGATAAGTACTCGACAAATATTGATTTGCTGGCACTTTATTCTGTGTAAAAACTGTAACAGCCAGTTGCCCCTTAGGTGGACCTCTGGCATTTCTCGCTTGTGAGTAAAATAATTCCACACCTCAGCTGCTTTTTGCAACAGGGCGACTTCATAATAGAAGCTTGTTTGTTCAGTTATTCCAAGTATATCCTCCCTGCTGCAAGCGTGTCCCATTCCCACAGCTCATTCTCATCTTGTCCGTCATTTCTCCCATGAGTTTTTGAGCTATGTGTAATTACCCCGTTTGTTTGCACTTTGGCTCTAACTGCCTGTCTTGTTACAGCCAGCTTGTGTTAACAGTAAGTTGTGTGTGTGTGTGTGTGTGTGTGTGTGTGTGTGTGTGTGTGTGTGTGTGTGTGTGTGTGTGTGTGTGTGTGTGTGTGTGTGTGTGTGTGTGTGTGTGTGTGTGCGTGTGCACATGTGTATGTGAGGGTTTGCATGCATGTGCCAATCAGTCTTTAGCAAATGTGGGTATGAGAGAGAGAGAGGCGGAAGTATGCAACAGTGCAAGTGTGTTTCCCTGAACATGTGTGCGTCACCCTGAGTGCACTCTGGCAGACACAGGGAGACAGAGAGAGGGACCTTGTCGTCTCTAATCCCTTTGTTTTGAGTCAGATTAGAGCTCTGCGAGGCGTTCGCGAGGCCTGCAGAATGTGGATTTAAGGATTAGTCTAATAAACAGAGGCTCTGTGGCACTCTGCAGCCCAGTCTGGAGATTACACAGGCACAGAGAGTAAGGAGGAGAAAGGGATGAATTTCTCCAATCTCAACACCTCCCCTTCTTGCATTCATTCATTTCCAACTCAGCAAATGAGGGGATGAGATAGGAGACATAAAGGGGGGGGGGGGGGGGGGGGGGATATGAAGGTGGGTAAGATCTGTTCACAGTTCCCGATCAGTGTGGCAGCTTTCATTTGCTCAGCTCCCTGCTGAGACTATAACTGTGAGTCACATAAGCAAACCTTGGGATGGCTGACTCGTAGCCTGTACTCTTGGACGACCTCAATGGTGCCTCAAACCAACCGCGTTCAGGCTTACGGATCTCAGGGGATGTTCCCTCATTCACATGCAATGCTCAGCAAAGCACAGATAATGCATAAAAGAAATGTGTCATACAATGTGTCTAGCGGAAGTTTCAAAACCCCTCAAACTTTTACATTTTGAAATGTCATAACCACAACCATTAATGAATGTGTCAGAACAACACAATGTAGTGTGTAATTATTAGGGGTGTAAGTCACCAGCTTTATCGCGATACAATGTCATATCGATTTGTTTGGATGACGATGCAAAATTTGCTTATGTCACAAAGTCTGTTACAACACAAGTTTGATTAAATTAAATTCACTCAAGTCTATGATGGATATGATATGATATCATCTGCCCATCTAACACCATGAAAACAGGCAGTGGGAATTAAAGCACTTGCAAAGTGCTATAATTAGAAGAAGAAACAGCTATTAGCACACAAAAAGTTAGGCCCTACTATCTTTTCTGTTTAGAATATTATGAAGAATTTGAAATGAATTATTGTCCTCTTTTCTCATGGAGTATAACGACTTGCAAACTGAAAAGATCTGGTTTCATTTTATAGCATTCCTTTTTGCTTTATATGTATAAGTGGCATTATTGTTGTGGCTGTGCAGCTGAGACAAACCCTCATATGTGAAAAAAAACGGGAAACAAACAGTGATTATGTGCTCACTTGCGAAGTATGACACAATGTTCTGCATGCTATGGCACCGTTGACATTTAAGCCCAGAGTTTATGAAATAATTAAACTCTGCTGGAATTCAGGAATTAGGATGAAAAATCGACAGCTCTTAATGCATTAGAGTAGTACGGTGTGTTAGAGTAGTAAACAGAGTACTATAAAATGATAAATCACTCTTATTACTGTTTTCTTTTTAATCTTTAAGGTGTTTGCTTGGATTTGTGGGAAAGGAACAGATGAAATGTTTCCTGCCCTCTCTGCTCTCTTCAGCCGTTGGCTCACAGAAACTCTTGGGTCCAGAACAGACCTCAGGTTCCAGCTGAATCAGAGCCATTCACACCTCCCCTTTAACATCCTTTCACCTCGCATGCGAGTGTAAAGGATACATGCATGCACTTTCAAAGGTGCCTGAGATTGCATGATTTATGGCTGTTGTGGAAGGGAACACTTTCATTCAGAGCGAAGCGCAATGCTCACATTAGGTCGGGTGGATCGTGTGTTTTAAAGAGAATAATAGAGGTCAGAGTGCAATAAGAGATTTAGATAGAAGCAGATAATGTTTAGAGAAGTTACATCCCTCTTTATAGAGGTTTACCTGGAATGCATCCACACTGACTTTGAAGTATAAATGGTACTTTTTGTAAATGATAACAAGACAGCCGTGTGCATTATTCAATATACATTGGGATAAGGATTTACATTTTAAGATTGGTGGTTAAGTGGTGCTACTTTTATTTGGAAATCTAAATTACTAACTGTATTCTAGCTTGAACATCTTTGACAAATATTTTAATCTCGACTATATTTGTACTCTCAGTTGGATGTTTTTCTTTTTTCTGAAGTCAAGATGCACACCACTTTTTTGATGATTTGTAATTGAGTACAAGTCTGATTCAAGGATTTTTTTTCCCCTCTATTCTCATGCGACCTCTCCATGCACAGCTCTCTCTGTCTACTCTTTTGTTTCTCCCAGTCATTCAGACTCTTCCAGGCTTTGTCTTTGTGAACAAACTGTGTAAACAACTTAATTTGAGCAAGTACGCGCGCGCACACACAAAACAGCAGAAAATTGAAGCCAAATGCTTCAGAGCCCCAATTTTGTCATTTCTGATAACAGGGCCTGGTTTTCAAAGGAACACTTTTTATTTTCTGCTATACAAATACAAATTTCATTCATATTATAAAAGAAGAAACATGGACGGGTATAAAAAAGGTATCAAATGAACAATTTCATCTCCTGTTGACAGAGTTCTGGAAGAATGGCTGAATTTTCTGATGGAAAGGCTCCACGCTGCGTTTTCACTGGCTTGTAGCTGGCAGTCTTTTTGGTTGGTGTTTTTTTTGCTGTTATTACAACTAAATAAATGAGACAGGTAAAGGCTGTAAGCACTCTACTGCAGGCTTTTGTGGTCAAAACTTGCATAGGATGACTTCAAGGGTCTCATCTAGTTTACAGAACAGCGTTTCAAACAATGAGGCAACTGAAAACTGCCCAAAAACTAAACCACAAATTTCCTACATGCTGTAAACGACAAATTGTTGTGCATCTTTCTTTTGTTACAGTGTCATGCTCAGATGCAAGCCTTTAAGTAAATGCCATATGAGAATCGTTATTTCTTCACGTACCTAATACTGTAGCATATCCAATTAGATCTCACAAAGAGTTAAAGATTTACTCACCTTGTTAGGCTGAATGTTTGAAGTGACTGACATTACAGCGGATTTGACATTTTTACGGATTAGTTTGACTTACAATTTATGACCACATGGGGGCACTCTTAGACTGGGCATCGTAGACTCCACGTATGGAATTTAAACCCATCCCAAGATGGTCAGATGGATCATTAAGTATGAAAAATGAAGGAAAAGAAATTTGACCCCGACACGGTAAACCCTTAAATCGGATAAACATGCACTATTTTTCACAGGGGCACATCGGGACTTGATCATTGACAAATTTCTCCTAATTTCTTCACGTTCAGACCTGTGCAAGACCCATTTTATTTGATACACCAACAAAAACGGGCGGTTGAGAAACAGTTTGCTAGCAGCTTGAGGTCGAGCCTGTCCATATGCCCCTGCACCGACACATTGGTTTTATTTGTCTCCCCTTCCTTCTGCATCATAGCGTTACCTTTTAAATCACTGTTGTCGGGTTTGGCTGAACAGTCTGACACTAAGAGGGTTCTTCAAGTGTTAAGTATCAAATATTTAAAAGATTAAATCTGTTCAGAAATGTACTTTGGCGTAAACTTTTAGTTTAGTTCAGTTGTTCACATCACCTTAGAAAAGATGTTGCTTTGTTTGGTAGAAGTTACAGGGAGTCAGGGTAGATGAATCTAGAGTATGTTGAGAGTGACCAACTGGTGTTTTCTCATTGCATTTGGGAGTTATTTGGACAGGAAGTCTCCGACAGGGTGATGGCCCTAAAAGTCCTCTATACCTATACTCTCACAACATCATCATACTTATTTGTTTGAAAAACGAGAGCAGTCGCTGGATGAGATCTTTGCCGTTCGTTTACTTTGGGTATCATGCCAATGTACATGTAACCATTGCAAATGCAGTGAAATAATATGCAGAGCCAGGCCCAGCTGATTGTGATCAACATGCTCCCAGAGCTAGGTGCCTCTGCTGCAGTGTCTTCAGGCAGATTGGAGGCATGATGCAATAAAACACAAAATACCTGAGGCAATGTTGAGCCATAAATGCACCAATGCTCCTATATCTGAAAGATGTTCCTCGCTCCATGCGAAGCATTCCTTTGACATTATTTTTAGATGGAAGGAGAAATGCAATTTAATTATTCTTTTTCTTTGAATTTGAAATGCAGGCGGTCTCATTTACATTAGTCTTTTTTCAACTGTCATACATACATTTAAACCACATGAAATCATATATCTGTGCGTCTCATAAAACCTTCAAATAGCTGTTTTATTTTTAAATACTATGTTTTTTTATTTCCAAATCCCGGTTGAGTTGACAAGGAAAATCCTCTTGTTTTAAGCTCTATAATCCTGTGATGTCATTAACTTCCTATTAAGTGAATGTGAGTTGTAGTTACAGAGAATTGACACTGTGCTTTTTCCACATTGCTTCTACAGCTGTTATTTGAAGAAGAAAAAATAGTCATTATCTGTTTCAAATTTCATCTGTGTAATTTTCAAAATGAATTCTTCATCCTCTCTGTCACCGTCCAATTACATTTCTCATTTTGCCTGGATTTCATGGTCACTTCATGGTCGCGTGTCTCTTTTCTTCTTCATCCAACTCTTTTCCCGCCTGTCAAGGAAGCTACTTGTGAGCTCAGCCAGGTGTTTGTGCAGTTTTTCAACGACATATCTGTTGGTCTATCTGTCAGATGTTACTTTCTGGGTTATTGGATGAATGTGCATGTACCTGACAGCTAACATGACAATAAAGTGTGATATGAAAGTTTTACAAATAAGATTAACTAGTACATGATAAATCATTTTTTAGTAGCAATATCACTTGTATTATGGGAAATAAAATATGGCCTTTAGCACCAGTGGACCCTCATACGAGAGCATGATTTTAACCCTATGTCTAAAGTAGTTAATAAGCCCTATCTCACCCAGAATCAACATTCAGAAATGTGAAATGAAACTATACCAAAGTTGAGAAAAAATGACAATGACAACAATTTAAAAAAAATCAGAGACCAGCAGGAAGTCACATGGAGAGCATACATAAACACTCCTCTGACTGGCGCCCCTCTTCATTGACACGTTAAAATTAGGCCTACGCAAGAAAATAACCCCAAAATGAAATTAGAATTCTGAAAAATCAAAAGTCAGACACATTTTATGAGAGAAGAGATATGTCAACTTTTTATTTTGCAGTTTTTGTTTACTGTTTCTCCACTTTTCTCCTGCAATTTTGATGGGGACAGCGCCCAAGTGCTCCCTATTGACAACCTGCCACTGCACACTATACAGTAGGTGCTTCCAAGACAGAAAGCAAATGTTTAAATGTATTCTGCTCCTTTCATTTGTTGCGCTTTTTAAGTAAGTGTTAATTTGTTATGGTTCTTTGCAACAGTTTCATGTAAGGGGCTATTTCTGGCTTTGGTGTGTGTCTCCTGCACACAGGGTTCCAGGTCTCCTATTATCACACCAGTCACACCTTGTGTCAGTCTTTTACATTCCTCTATAAAAATAGTCCTAGGTTTCATTTTTCCCATGTCAGAGCAGCCAGTTTCACCATTATCCTCCTGCCTTTGGAGCCTTACTTGCAGTAGTGTCCTTCCTACCAATCCCTCACACCAGCTGCAACAAACAAAAGCTTTCTGTAAGAGTGCTCTGCCATGTTACAGAAACAACAGTGGGAACAGGGTTGTTTTGCTGCTGTTTTAGTGGAAAAAAAAAACAATAAGTAAATCAATGGATATTTATGGAATAGTCATTGTGAAAACAACATTAAAATGAAATATGTTTACATTGTAAAGGATATACAATATATAGCCTATTTTACAGTCCCTTCGGGGGAATTAGCTCTGGAATAAAGTGCTGTCACTTTAGCCGCCCACACAAAAGATCAATGAAAAGAAAATAGAAATAGACAATAATCCACAGCAACCAGACTCATATACAAATTAGTCAGACAGCAGAACGCAATGGGCAGTAGTCACATTATTAATGGTATAAGGCAGGTATTTTTGATGTTATGGGTGAAAAAACATATTGAGCTTTCGACAATAACATTCTAAGTTTTTTTATGTGTATTGCTGCATAAAATCATATCCGTTAGCTTGGCAGATCACATTGCTTTCAATCTTCTTTCTAAGTTTATGCATTTTTAATTTTGAATGAGATTTACTAAGTTTCTCACTCATGTTTAACTGCACTATCTGATAAAACCAGAGTGAAAAATCACAGCTAACTAGTCAGCTGGGAATAACACAAAGGGATTTCTAATAGAAAGTGGCCTGACTTTAGTATGTTGTCATACTCTAGTTCACAAGGCCAGGTAAAGCAATTTCTAGCCTTTTGGAAATAACTAAAATCCATTTTGACTCCAAATAGTGTTGGGATCTGGTAATTTCTCTCAGGCTTTTGGAAACTAATTCATTGATTCTTGGCATAATCAAGACAAAATTATCATGGCTGTAACTTCTGCAACATGTGGCTGGCTGCAAATGTTATCGATTTACCTTTGTAACAACTAACAAGTAATTTATTATCGTTTCATATATAAACCTGTTTCAACAAAATAGGTTTCAAAGCATACCAACCCTTTTGCTGTCCAAATAGAATAATGTTAACGGTCTAGTATGTTCAGCTACGTTTGGACAAATGACTATATAGTCGAATACAAAAGAAACACTCTCTCACTTCTGGGTTTACATGGTGTGTGTCTACATGTAGGCCATCCCGTTATCCAAGACATCAGTGGGAGACACCAGTGGTGTAGTTGTTTCCTGGGGGTCAGCTCTAAAGGAGAACACACATCAGGAGCGCCATGGTGGATCTCAATGACAACCTTTTAAAACACATTATATACAGTATGTTGTATAGAAGTTAGCCAAGACAGAAACTAATATTAGTGCATGCATGGTTTTATGAGAAACATCAATGTTTAGCCCTGCCTGTCCTTCATCTCCAATTACACTGCATGCAATGCATTAAGTTTGCTTAATAAAAGAATGCAAACTCAATGCCTCAAAAAAATGTCACTTAAAAATTGTTAATGTGCAAGTTGCATGCATTAAGTATGCACAACTCTATATACTTAGTATTTTTTTTATTTAAATAGACTTAACTTAATAGTAACAGTAAGCTCTTTTTGGGGAATCAGTCTCATCTGCTTGCAGGGAGCATGCCGTCTGGATCCCAAGCTACTTCTCATATGTCCTAATATGTTTCCATATTATTAATCGTTCAATTCTGCCTTTGCAATTTGACAAGACTTATTACTCAGGACACTGGAACTTTTTATCTGGGTGAAGCATTTATGTTTGTTTCATCAAACAACCAGCAGATCATAGTGTTCAACTTCTCAGAAAGTCCTGTATTCTATAAAATTGATTACATCCCATTAATTGTAATAGCATCTTTACTCATGGGTTTTGTCTGGTCAGACCCATCGCCGTAAAATCACCCAATGAGGTAAAACTCAGTTAAACTCTCACCCTCCTTCAGATAGTGTAATTTTATGCATGGACTCAACTTAAATGTGTCATCATATATTTAAGTTAGGAAGCATTTTTCATCTAACAGTTTACAGCACTTATTTAAAATTAGTATAAACAACAAGTTGATAAGAATTGAGTTCTGCTCACTTGAAGTCTTTAATTAAACTGAATGTTGCGTTTTACAGTGTTGCCCAGATGGGGCGTCCCTTCAGCAGTCGGCCGGTTGCAGCCATTCTCATCGTCTGTCTCTAACCCATACTACACTTGTCAGTAAAGAGGCAAAACGTGCAAATACGGCGATAGATGTGTCTATGCAGCTCGCTGGCTAGAACCAAACGTGATAGAGTACTGCCGATGGGTAGGGAGAAGCCTGCAGTTTGATCTAGTAACAACTGAAGCGCCGAGCGCAGAGTGAGGAAGGGGTAATGTTACAAAAGGACCGTAGACACAACCGAGATGGCAGAGAGAACAGAAGAATAGCACTTACTGTACAGGAGGAGATGGCGGGCTTACTCTCTGAAGATATCAGAGCTTGTGATATGAGAGGCATGATGCCTGAGCGGAGAACAGGTGGGCGGATCTTCCTTTTAAAGCAAGCCCCTGTGGTCACTTGACTACTACCTGACAACACTCAGGTTGCCACTGTGCCTCTGATATGGATGACTTAGCAAATAATGAAAAAGCTGCCATAAATCAGGTGAGACAAAATTTAGAACAATTGTGATTTTATAGTTGAAGCATCCACTTGCCATCTAACTGAATATGCAATCAATCAAATTCTTGCACTTTTGGGAGACCGGCTTTGCTGCACTCTTGTTTGTTCGTTTTTTGTATCAAGCATACGTTGTTATTCTTTCCCTATAGTTGAAGCCAGTGCTTTAAAACAGCCATAACAAATTATACTCTTAACATACAACTGACAGGTGCAGCTGCTGTTCAACACACACTTGCCCATTGTTTGCATATTACCAGTCAAAATGTCTCCGCATTTCCTGCGCCAGTATCCCACTCTATTTCCTCGTCCTCCATTCAAGGTACAAACGCATTAAGGTTGAGCTCCTAATAGCCTGTGTGATGGATGCCCGAGAATAATGAGCTCTTTATGAGACTTAATACCTACTGTTAATCAATGGACATAGCAGGGCACTTTTCAATACTACCTTCCAAGCATTTTAAAATAAGCCCTCATAGAATAGATTGACTCGCATTCTATAACCTCTCCCTTTTTGTCTCTGCTCTCATTCTTCTTCTATTGGAGTGTGCAATTAGCAACATAACATATTCAAAATCAACTGATGACTGTTCTTCAGAAATGCCCTTTCCTGCTCTGATACTGGTAAGTGCTGTCCAGAGTGAGAGCTTGTGTGATGAAAACACAATGCTAAGCTCTAATGCAGAGGGCGGACCAGACTTTTCTCAGCCTCAAGTAATAGAACCACGAATGACCTATTTATTGCCATGAATATCAAATCCCGGCTGCCGCTGGAAGGGTTGCTGTCAGTTTCTGCTGGTTCTTGTGCTCTTGTTCTTTGAACCTCAGCTCCCGAGTGTATTGCACTGGTCAAGGCTGCTCAGCACGTAGCATGCTTTATTAGCATCATGTTCATTTATAGTCTGTATTCATAAATGTTGTGGGTTTGGAAATTAAAATGGGGCTGGTGCTGCAAGAATAAAACAACTCAAACATTAGATGCTGAGGTAATCTCAAAATAGGCAAGATTTTGCAAGTTATTAAATAGGCTGCAGCAAGTTCAGGTGACACAATTTTCTGTGCAGGTCTTGCAGTACACATCAGTGTGTGTTTGTTGTGTGCTGTTTGTATGATTATATGCATTTGGGTGTGTTTGATTATCCCTTACAGGCTCCAAGGGAGCCAGATCCATTCTCACTCTGATAATGAGGGAGAGACTTTCAATGCCCTTAAGTCATTTCTCCTCCCCGTCCATCCTTCCTGTTGCATCCGGCAGCTTTTTTTTCCTTTGTTCGCCTTTTACCTTCTTCTAATCTAGATTATCTTCCTGCTCTGCCATTACATTGTTTTGTCTTTCTCAGCTTTTTTGTCCGCTTTTGTCAAATCCGGGCATGGTTGCCTTCAGTTCTGGCTGACTGGACCATGTTTGAGTCACTCCCTGTTTTTATGTAATAGATTTGTATGCTGGATGACTATTTTTCATCAGCACGGTCGATGGCTGAGTATCTCTGTGGACCACAGGGCTGGCAGCTCTGTTTCTCCCCACAATAGCCTTACTTATCCTGCGTCAATACTCCAATGTGTTGTATATTTGCCTGGTTGCTCAAATGTCCATTCCTAGTGCTCCCTCTTACCTAACTCTCCCTGTAGGGCCCCCAGGGAGTGGAAGGCAAGACTGAGTCACAGTGGAACCTCTGTTAATTTTATTCTAACTTTTGACTTCTCTACACTCTCCATATCCCCTCCTCCTTTGTTTTTCAGGTGTCTGAAGCAGTAGCAGACATTAAGGGGGCTCTTTAGGAGGCCTCTCCACCCCTCTGCCTTCATCGTTCTCCTCCTTTTCTGCAACATTTACCCCAAAGGAGCGGCCTACTTCACGCAACTTCAGCATGGATATAAAAGACCGTAGGAATCGCTCTCTGACCCGCAGTCGTTGTTCCAAAGATTCCCAGTTCAACACCTCCTCACTCGATGCAGATGAGCGCCGTGTGCCCACCCAGAAGTCCTACAGCTCCAGTGAGACACTGAAGGCCTTCGATCATGAGCAGAGGCTTCACTATGGCGGCTGCGTGACAGACTTGGTACACCACGAGGCTGACGAGTACTCCAGGCAAGGTGGGTGTGTGGAGCAAATAATCCATCTGAAATATATAATTGCTTAGCCAGATAAGGAGCTTAATCCAAACAGTGCTGGACTGAAAGCATTACATGGACACTGACTTTATTTATTTAATTTTTGCTATTCAACAGCTGGTTAAATATATTTTGCTGAGAACTGAATTGAGACATTTATGCTACTAGAATGTGTATAAGTGTCATGTCACCTACCAACAGCAAGTTTGTCTGAAAAATAATTCCGCTTGTTTAGAATTACCCTGAAACGTAATCAATAAGGCATACAATATGTGTTCTGTGCCTATGTACAATATTTATTTTTTTCACATGGAGAAAAAAATCTGAAAAAAATATCTGGTGCTTTTATAGAACAGCACCAGAGGACTTTTTTTTCAATATTACCCAGTGTGCTCAGATTTTAAGATGTAGTGCTTGTTATCTTGCAAAGTATATTGGTATGAATAATATTACATTTTACCATAAACATGAAACACATTTTGTGAAACACAAGGTGGTGTTAAGTATAGCATGTGTATAGTCATCACACACTCCCAATCACTTTAACGGTGTGTGTACTGGGATTAAGGGCTCACATTTTTTAAAATGTTACTGGAAGAGCTGAATGTTACTTATTCCAAACTTTGTGATTGCTTGAGACATGAGTAGGAAAGTTTAATGCTTTCTGAGTATCATGAAGTGGTCAAATAATTATTAGGTGACTTAATCTAAAAACTTGGCTCCAAGGTAGCCACGCCAAGCCACAGTGACATGCCAAGTAGACAGAGTGCATGCTTAAGTGGAGATAATCAACACTATTGTAGGCTCATAGCTGCCACATTTGTGTAGCATTTACTCCAATTTTGTACCAGTGGAAACCATGGGTATGTGGTTATGTACGGTACATATGGCATCCCTGAGTTGCAGAGTTTATGCCAAATATTCTTTCAACGTCTCCTAAAGATTTATGGTGGTGGTGCTAAGCTGGAAATGAGTTTACCTAAACCCCATTACCAGATGGGTTTAAACGCAGTGCTGGAGAAACATTTACTTAAATCTATGTAGTTGCTATGGAAGCGCAGTACATATGCAATACCATGACAGGAGTATAAATTATGCAAAATTCATGCTAAACTAGCCAAGCAATTCTCTGATTGGAGATTCATTGCAACAAAAAAAATCCTATAACGGCAATTTATTTTATGAACTCATACAGCACTCAGTCTTTATGGAATAAATGTGCTAAAAGTACTGAGCAGAAGAGACGTTTTGAATCAAAATAAACTAGCTAAAGCGCATAAAGGAATCTGCTAAATTGAAAATAAAAAACTAAACTAAATTTTTACAGCTGTTCCCAAAAAAATGTAACAAACCTTTATACATTCAGTACTCCAAGACACCATATCTTTCTAGCACATTTAAATAAAGAAGCTATAATGGTTTTGTTTTATCCAGTAATAATTATACATCTTGACTCACATGCTGAACTTTCTAACTCTATTTTCTTTTCTGTCTTTTGTGATAAAAAAAAAGCTTTTTAGTGAGTTTCAAATATAATCAGATGCTGTGCTGCCTTTTAGTAAGTGGCCCAAAGCAGATATTTAGCACTAGCAAAGCTGTCATAATGAACTTTTGTATCCCCCGGTGAGCAAGTTAGCCGATAGGTTATTTCTGAAGGGTTGGGTCAGCTCCCTTAGCCATGTCTTTAGACTGTGCCTGTGTGTGTCTGCGTTCTTGTGTGTACTTTGCAGAGGGGGGACATGAAACAAAAAGTATTGATCCTTGGCTGGTGAAAAGAGTCAGACTCAATGGGATTGATCTCTGCTAAGCTCTGTTTTCTCTGCATGGACACAGACAGAGAGTAAGCCAGCTCACAGCAACAAAACAATGTGGAGCATATTAAGAAAAATGCTGAAACCCAGCTAAAAAACAAACAAACAAACAAAAAAAAACATGTCCATTTTCTGAATGGAATATTGTTATTGCAGCCTGAGAGGCCAAACCCCACCACTGATGTCACACTGTGTGTTGCTTCAAGAAATTAGGAGAAATGGATCAATCCGATGGTAGTTCATGGAAGAAAATACTCGACAGCGTTCTGAAAAGGGACAAAATGTGTTGCAGAGAAAGGAATCCGACACGAGAACATACTTCTATAGAGGCAAAGGTAAGAGCAGAAAATTGAGGATTGATTGGCGGAGTCCATGATAGACTGAAAGTCAGTGGTGTGTGCTGCTCGGACACACTCCAGTGCTGCACTGAGCTGACCTCACACCGGGCGATAGCTGGTCGATACCACAGTACTCTCAGCCTATCGGCTCCATCGAAAGCCCAGAGCCACAGATGCATCGTGGGAAGTGTGGCCACAGGAGACCAACAGTGTTGCAGCACCATATGGACTGTGACACTATGGGAGGAGGAGTAGTGCTGGAAGGACAGGGAAAGAGAATGAGTTACAGTGTGAAAGAATGATAGGAGAGAAGCAGCAGACAAGAGTTTTCTTGTTATTTCAAGATATTTTTGTAACCAGAACATGATGACAGAGTGGGGGAGTTAAGTAGACAGTGTCTTCTTCTTTCGACTACTACGACTCAAATCTTCTGGCTACAATGGTAAAAAGGAAAATGATATTCATAATTCTTGGTGGAAACAACCACAACTGGACATATTGGGGATAATTTTTCTCTTTCTTAATTTAAGATCTAACAGATAGCTAACAGGAGGGTTTTAGTGACTACACTGGCCTGCAATATTAGTTTTTATGGCTGATGGGACTAAACCAGGAAATTAAATTAGACCTAATTTGGTTATAATTGCGTTTTTCGTGTAGTTGGGTGTTTCTGATTATTTTTGGGAGGTTTCAGTGTTAAGCCAAAGCTTTTCTCAGCTCAAGATTGCACGGTTTGCAGTACGTTGGCACGTTAATGCCTTCTCTGACCTTCTCTTACAGCAGCTGTGCACAAATACAATAACACAAATCGTTTTAAGAGCTATATTACCTAAAATAGAAAACACCTTCATTTTACTGAAGTTATCCTTGCCAATAGCAAATGTTTGTCATTGCAAAGTGCTGTGTCTTTTTGGAGACACGCTTATGCTTATTGTCCGATGCAATCTTTCTTACTTTTTTTTGTGCTAGTGTAACATAAGAGGTTGCCACCTTAAATGAGAAAAACAAACATGACACCTTTTTTTTTTCATCTCAGCAGTAAATAGTTAGTCTACTGCAACCCCCTCGACTCGTCTTCTGAATGTGATTGACAGATTGAAAATAAGTCGCTTAACAGCTGGATCCAGCACTGGAGAATGAGCTCATCGATTAAAAAAAAAAACACCCAATAAAAAAACATATGCTTTTTCCTCTTAAAAGCAACATTATGATGTATTTTTACATTTACGGTGTACATTTAAGCTTACGTTTAAGTTTTTGTTTTGTTTTTTAGCTCAGCAACCACCAAAAACAGATTCCATTAAGTACCTTTAAAGCATTGACAATTTCATTCTCCTTGTAAATACAAAAAAATAGCTTTTAAAAGAGTTGTTATCTTGTAAAATACTCAAAGTTTAGTGTTTTGGGCAGAGTACAGCTTATATTCCAAATGAACCAGGGCAAAGAAAAGACAAGAGAGAAAAACAATGATCCATCCCCTCATTTATTATCTATACCCACTTAGTCCTGTTGGGTTGAGAACCTGGATAGGTCAGCAGTCCATCACAGTCAAATGAACACAAAGCAGGTGTTCCAACCGTTTACACCCACCCTTATCCTTTCAAGCATTATTTAATTGAAAATAAATAGGATAGACGACATTGGCTCCCGTCTAAGCTGTCCAACAGGAATATCTGGTTGAACGGTAAGTGAGATGTCAACATAAGGACATTTGTGTCTAAGTGAGGGTGATCAAATTGGTTAATTAAGCATGACTTAGAATTTTATTTGTACAAGCCTAACTTGTACAGGAAGTGAGAGCCAAAAACAAATATAAGTTTTAAAGTATTTCTGAAAGCTAAATACAGAGGACTGGCCAACCTGAGATAAAGCCATGAAACTGATGTCCATGGTTGTCCAGTGTTTTTAGGGTAAAGCAATTTTTTTTTTAAATTATTATTATTGTTGCCTTTTAGGATAACAGTTTTGATTAACCAACATTTTCCTCTCTGTTCTCCCAATTTTAGATTATCATAATATTCACTCTACTCTTTGTAAGCTTAGACAGATGAGCACATAAAGATCAGTTAAAATGCATGTCACTTGTCGTATAAATTATGGACACGCAGAGGAGAATGTGGGGGAAGATCAAATGTAATACCAAGTATCATCCTAGCACATACTGAATACTAGCTTTCATTTACAACTCCACTGTTATCCAAACTGATTTTGTGATGATATTGCACTTTATATTGTGCAGCTCGAGATCCAACCAACACAAAATCCACACATCATACATTGACATTCATTAAAAAAATATTAAAACCGCACTGAACTCCAACTTAAGTTTCCCCAAGTAACGCCAATTTTATGCATTTCAAATCTTTCACATACACTGTGACAGAAATCCTTCTAAGTTGTATTAAGTAGAAGAGATTTACATCGTTGTACTTGGCGGTGTTGTTGAAAACCTAATGTAGCAATATTGGAAGACTGTTACTCTTTATGCTCTTTATAAATGTAGAGCAACACCACTGTACAAGCTTTAACTGCTAAAAAAGACATATTTCATGAATTTCTGAATTACTGCAGCAGCTGTCAAGGTGAAAACTGGTTTTCATATTTATCACAGTCCTTACTGTTCCTGCCTGCTAGAGTGTACACCTATTGTATGACATTATCGTGTGCGCCGTAGTTAAAAGCCTGATCCAATATAAGCTGCTACATTAGGTTTCGCATCTGAACGTGTATACATTTTAGATAAGTCCTTTTTCATTGCTGTTTATGTGTTTAACAATTAAATGGCGTCTCGGAGATCCCAGTAAAACAAGTTCAGTAGTGTATCCCAACAGAGCAGCCGCCCTCCTCCTCTTTTATTGTATCTCAACTCCAGCGTTTCCCCATTACACTCTTATTACCTACTCTGCTTGGATAAGCACAGCCAAATAACACATTCTTCCCTCAACATAACACGCAGCCGCCTGGAAAGCTCATTAGAAGCACTCACAATTTAACACCACAAAACAAAATATTTGAACCATCAGTGATGCCAATAAGGCATGAGGCTCGTTCTAAGAATGCTAAAAACATTTCTCCTTTGCGGAAAGATGGAGACAAATCCCATGTTCTTGTCATTTCTTCTGTCAGCATTATCAGTTATTTCTAAACCAATCTGAAGACATGCATAAAAAGATTGCTACAATTTCAAAAGCCCACACACACACACTACCATGTATTCTCCCTCTTCATTTGTTCTCTTTCCCCTTTTTGTACATCTTGTGCTTCACCCTCAGCCACATATTTTTGTCTCCAGTCCACTGTGTGATTCCCATTTAGCTCATTTCTGGGGTGTGTCATGCTTCTGAGTCCATCCCTGCGCAGCAGGCTTTATGACAGCCGCTGCAGTCCCTAGAAGCTTTGGCCTTTCCTTTCAGAAGGAACCAAATGAGCCCCTCTACATTCTCCTGTGCTGTTCCCCCCACCCCCAGGGGTGGAAACCACACAGAGAACCCACCAGCAAGTTGCCTATCTCCCTGCCTGGACACCTCTCAGCATCATCTACCGCCCTTCACTCCCTTTTGCTCGCTCATTTTCCTCACATTCCTTTATGCCCTTTTTTTCTTCTTTTTTTTTTTTTTTGCTCATCTGTCTAGCCTTTCATGTCTGCTTTCTTGATTGCACAAAGCTTTGCTTCAAATTTGAACTCTAATCTCTGAAGAGATCCAATGCCTTGCAAGTATTTATACCCCATCAACCTTTTTTTGTCACAACAAACTTTGGTGTATTTATTTGCATTTAATGTGATAGAAAAACACAAGGTAGTGCAAAATTGCAAGGGGCCATTTTTTACAAATAGAAATTTGTGATGTGCATTTTTTATTAAGCTCGTTTATGTTGGGTTCACCTAAATAGAATATGCATGCATGTCCACGTTGTGCAAGATCGTACAAACCAAGACAGTCGCAATTTATTCATTTAGCACTTTCTCAAACAATGACTTCAATTCAAGTAATAACTATGGCAGTAATGCCCGTTTTCTACCGTTGGACTCCTCTGTCTGAATTGATGGAAGGGAAAGAAACTGTTAAAAGTTCGGAGGAAGCTAAATGCTAACAAAGAGTTGTCTATTTCTTGGATCTTTCCATCCACTCATAAGGACATGCAAAATACATGAAATGTAATTAAGAGTCGATTCTTCTCCCAATGTTTGCCATTAAATAAGAGTTAACTCAATGAAACTAACATTACAGTAAAAACAATAAAACTTACTAGTCAAATACCACTAAAATGAACAGTTGTACATTTTTGTGATGAAGTCTTGTTTTTTTTTTTTTTTTTTTTTTTTTTTTTTTTTTTACTCCCCAGTGTCCTGTCTAGCAATGTGGCAATAGGAATTGATGTCTCAATGCCAGCTAGAGCTCGACAGATTTTGCTTTTACAAGTGGAGCGAACAGCTTTCGCCATAGTGCTCTACTTGATTTATGCTTGTAAATAGCTTTATTGTGATTCCTGCAGGGAGAATTTCAAATTATATGGACATTACAATGGGAGAGTAAAGGAAGAACAAGAAGTGAAAGAGAAAGAAAAGAAAAAGAGTAGAGGTGAAAGAAAGAAGAGATAAAAGGGAGAGAATGATAAAACCTTCTCCGTCTGCTCCGTCTGCTCCGTCACCTGGAAAGAGAGATGCAAAAAGAACAGCACAACCAACAGACATAAAGCAACAGATACAATCGAATAATACCTAGATGCCATTACTAAATCATATATATTATTATGTAAGCTGACATGTGTAATGTGATACTTGAAAAAAGAAAGTGAAAGAACATAAATAAATAAATAAATAAATTATAAGATTACTGTATATAAGTGAACACTTAATACCTGGGACCCAGCACCTGTGGGAGTTTGTGGGCCGACACAGGATATCTGCAACCCCCCCCCCCCCCCCCCCAAGGAAGGAGCAGAGACGACCCCGATGTCTTGTCTTGTTAAAATGGTATATGGAGTTATTCTCTTTCCCACAGTGGGTAACTGCCAGTTAAAACTAGTTAAAGGTGCCTTAGATTGCGTTCACATAAAATGTTACAACATTTTTTTGCTGTAGTTCTTTTAAGAAAGAAGAAGTTGCTTCTGGTTTTTGCCTCTCTCACATTAGATGATCTGGAAAACTGATCTGCATTCATGCGAAAGGAACACACCAAGGTTTATCTACTGCCAATAAGATACTAATGTCTCATCAGCTTTTATGCTCATCATTAATCTAATACTTTGCTGATGCACCTTTTGATTCAAGAACAGCACTTAGACTTGTATCAGCATCCCAGATCTTGACTCTGCAAAAGTTTTCCAAATCTGCCGACGTGTGAAGACTGGTCCGCAGACCTCCCCAGGTGACTCCACAGATTTTGGGTCACATTGATTTTGCACACCTTTGATTTTGTTGCGGTGAAGCAGTTTTTTTGTTCAATGGGATGTATACTTGGACTCAGTGCGATGCTAAAAATAAAATCCTCTTGATCTTCAGTTTACTGGTAGTTTTTGGGTCAGACATGTCAGGCCTGTTTTTAATGGCTTATAATTTTACTAACCATGACAACAAAAAAATAACAAAGAAAAAAAAAACAGTCCTGTTAAGTCAGAAGAAAGGCAGCCCCCAGAGTATGATGTGACCACCGCCACTATGGTGTTTTTCATGGATGCACAGTGTAGTTTTTAATAATTTTTTATTGTTTTGTTTTTTGGTTATTTTGTGGGGAATATATAAAATAAAATTTTTGATTTAATTTTATTTCTATAGCACCAATTCATGATACACGTCATCAAAAGGCACTTTACAAAGTCAAATTCAATCAAAACATACAGAATGGTCAAAACGTTCCTATCCAAGGAAATCCAGCAGGTTGCATCAAGTCTTGACAAGCAGCATTCACTCCTCCTGAAAAAGCGTAGAGCCACAGTGGACAGTCGTCTGCATTGTTGATGGCTTTGCAGCAATCCCTCATACTGAGCATGCATGAAGCGACAGTGGAGAGCAAAACTCCACTTTAACAAGGAGAAAAACGTCCAGCAGAACCAGGCTCAGTGTGAACGATAATCTGCCTCGTCTGACTGGGTGTTAGAGAATATAGAGAAGAGACACAAAAAGCACAGAAGCACACATTGATCCAGGAATCCTTCCTATTGTTATTGGGTAATAGCAGATGATCTGCCTCCCCTGGATGGTGTCACAGCTAACAGAATGTAAGACCAGATGTACCTACTATGAAGTTGAAATAACAACAAACAATGCAATATGGATATTTTTGATCCTTTGTAAGCTCTCTGACAACTCTGCTTTAGATGAACGATGCAAATGAGACATGCGTGACTAGGATAGCTTAGTTTTATTTTAGGTTAATTATGTGTTCAGTGTGCACCAAAGAAGAAAACTTAAAATTAGATCAACAATTACATAAAACAAAGATTTGCCCAAGGACCTGTTTAGGTTGTTGTTTTTCCAAATGTTGGATGTTGGATTGAATGAGAGTCAGTTTAATCAATGTTGGTTGCTTTTTCCATAATCCCGAAATCAAGACATTTTGAAATACCTTTGAAAAATCCCAGCAGTTCCTACAAATACTTTGAATTAACCTGTTAATTAAGATCAGTCCTTTTGTTTCAGACCTGCAATAGGTGCAATAAAAGATAGCAGAGTCAGCCTTACTTTTCTTTAATGTTGCCATTTTTTTCTTTACACTTTCTGGCATTAGTGAGTGCAGGCAGACAACTGTTTCAGGTGTTATTTCTGTCTTTTCTTCCTTCCTTCGAACACATCCTAAGGTGTGCAATTTTACAGAGTCGTTATTGTACTTTTTGTTTCAAGACACCTTAATCATTTTTCCATTTGCCATATGTTCTGTCTGCCTTTCCTTTCAGCTCGGTTCTTTGTACAGTCGCTCAAATGTCACCAACATAATTTATGTTTGCTGTTTCAAACTATCAGCGTTTGTGAACGCATCCTCCTGGAGAGTATTTTTAAGCAGTACTGCAGTCTGGAATAACGCACCCTGTTTAAAGTAAGATTTGTCCAGACCACCAAGTAATATTAAAGGAAGCCGAGAATAGGGATCGTCGGTGCAGGTCTTAATTATTCACAACCAGATGAGTGATATTAAAATCAATACCAGGAAACAAAGACCAATAATATTTTTTCACGTGCTGATCTAAATTTGTATTAATATTGCAGGCTTGTGTTTGTTGTCTTTTTCTTAGGCGAATCAAGATTAACTGTGTGTCAAATACGGTGCTTCATTTATATATATATATATATAATTTTATTTATTTTTTTACATATATAACAGAACTGTTGCTAAGCAAGCTCAAGCGAATCACGTAGGACTGTGCAGGTAAACTAGTGAATAAACCAATTTTGGCTCCAAACAATCATGAAAAATACAATGTGTTATTGTAAAAACTTTTCTTTTTCTTACTGTGATGAACCGAAACTGGACCCAAGATTCAACCAGGACAAGTCAGTGACGTTTAAGTAACGTTTTATTTACAAGCGTGAGCACGGCAACTCGGAGCGCTTCCGCCCGCGCTAAGACTGGAAACCCCCTGGAGACAGAGACACAGGTTAGTGATCTGTGGAAGCTGCACTTCACCGTGCAAGAGCTAGATCACTAACCTTATTAAGAGGGGATGCTGAGCGCCGGCTTTAGCTGAAGAGCGGAGTTGGAGGCAGCGGACCGAGAGATGGTGGGGATTTTCCGGGTTCGTGGTCCAAGGGCAGTCCGAGGTCGGAGTCGAGAGGGCAGAGGTCCAGCGGCGGTACAGAGGGGCAATCCAAGGGCAAGGTAAGGTCCGGTCCGGGTCCGACAACAGGCTGGATGCAGAGGTACACAGGGGTTAGGCTGGCTCAGTTACTCACGGGCAGAAAGGGTCGGGCACACAGGCAGGCAGTCCAGGCTTGGCAGAGACAGGGGTCCAGAGGCAGATCCGATCCGGTTTCCAGAAGGGCAGTCAGAGTCAGAATGGGGTCCGAATTCCAGGCAGGCAGTATCAGAAGAGGATCAGGCAGACTCGGTAACAGAAGGCAGAACACAGGTCGGGAAACAGGCAGGCAGATTTCAGTTTAAAGAATGCTGGATTGGTCTTACCGGGATGGCTAGAAAGACAATCTGGCACTGGTGGCAGGTTTGTTGGCAGATTTTATGCTGTTGAGAACAGGTGGACCTGGTGAAGGATGATTGCATGCAGGGTGTAGTGGAGCAGGTGTGCGGAGTTCAGGATCAGACCAGCACCAGTGCCAAGATCATTACACTTACATTATTATATCGGGAATCTCCACTCTGCTAGTACTTTCTTATTATGCACTGTGTCCTGACTGATTTGGGCTCACATTCCTTTTGAATGCTGAAGCCATGTGCTTAGGGCAAACTTGTTCTGAACAGTTTGCGGACTTAAAGATGGCAAAAAGAAGAGAGGTTGAGCAGTCAAACGTTCCCCGCTGTATGGAATGACAGATGGTCGGCACAAAAGGTCCTGCGGTAGTCAGCAAGACTTCCTATCAGCAACAGCAGCATTTAGCAAACGAAAGTACGTTTATTTGAGTGGGACCATGTTGAACCACCCTTGGATCAAAAACACTTGCATGGCGCGCTAATCTGTGGTGTCAGAACTAGTCAGCATCACAGCAAATTTTGCGCAAACACCTGAAATTATAAGTTGAAGTGATCCTCTCTGATGGCTGCTGAAGAGGTCAGGATATTTCTTTGATCTAAAATGTTTTTCTGAGATTGTCGGAGTACATGATATTGCAAATTTTATTTCTTCGTATAATATCTTTTGTTTGAAAAATGATTAATTTTAAGGGAAGTTCACCAACAAGATGGCAGAGAAAAACTTAAGTTCAGTGCAATTTTGAAATAAGTAAAACAGTTATTTATGTTTTTACTTATTTCTAAACTATGAGTAATTGTTTTAAATAATGATAATTTCTGATTGTATTTCTTTCCATAATCGAGCACCTGGAATTTTATGTTCAAGGCAAGGCAAATGTATTTGTATAGCACATTTCAGTACAAGGACAATACAAAGTGCTTTAAATTATTAAAACATAGGAAAATAAAACAGAATAAAAGCAAGTTGGAATAAAATGTAGAAACAAAATAAAACATGGGAAAATAGAAACTAAAAGCAAATATTAAAAACAGTTGGACTACAAAGTTGAACTAATGATGTTTTAGTCATGTCATGCTTTTAGGCCCATACTTTTCATCATGAAATCAAACTTTCCACCCTGGGGAAAAGATGTTCTGTTGGTCAGGAAGATCCAGAAGCAGGCACAAGGCAGGTGGGGTTATTTCAAAGTGGATCTTTAATGATTAAAAAAGGTTGACAAAATGAACAGAAAACTGAAGGAACCCAGAATGCATATACACACAGGGAGAGAATGATTACTTGTCAAGGAACAAGTGAACCTGATGAACTAAAGTTGGAGCAGCTGAGGGAATAAGGAAGAAAGACCGGAGATACACTGGGTTAACAACAGCAGAACGCTAAAGTGATCAGAAGATGAAAACATAACACAAAAAAGGACTAGCAAGCTCAAAGTATAAAATATCCTGACATTGCACTGGTTTAGAACAGGATCCAGCTTGAAAAAAAAAAAGCTCTCCCAGTACTGAGATGAATTATCGACTCGGTTTGAACCTGCCACTTGTGCCACACAACTAGATGATGTGTTTGAAGCAGCATATGTTCATTTGAAGCACCAGAAAAAGAAGCAGCATAACAGCAGACTGTGATAAAAAGGGACAGTGACACAGGATTTTGTGAAAGACAAAGCCAGAAATGATTGGAAGTACAGATCATGTGATTAGTGTCCTCCTTCGCCGGCATTCATGCACACATGCTCCTTTGTGTCCATGCATTCCACCAGGTTACTGTCAACCTGGTCTACTGATGATCAAAGAAAGAACAAAGCAGCTGCATGCTATTAAATATAAATGGCGTTCAGATTAAATACAATCCCTCCCAACCGATCCCTCTTTATCTTTGTCCTCTCCCTGGCATTCTGTGCTTCTGCCAGCTGCTGACACTCAAAAGCATCCTGTTGCTACTGAAGTAGCAGAGCTGAGTTGCAGGAGAATATCGTGGGGCCGAAAGCTATTCCATTCTGCCGCCTTTCAGCACACCCCGAAACAGCCAAATATCCCCTTTTATACTGAAATCTGCTTCTGTAGGTTTATACACCCGCAAAAAAGATTATAGAAAGCATAATCTGCTCAAGCAGTCTGTACACATGTTTTGGAGACCAATCAAGTCAAATTTGTCTTAATAACTAGTGCTTGTAAAAGAGTGGAAGAGAATTATTAGTTGTTTTGGCTTTGTAATATCACAATTCTCTTCTGAATCAGCACTACATCATTATACTGTATCATTGCATCTCTACATATGCCTGCAACGAGGGGGGGGGGAACTGGTTAAAAATGACACATATGAAACGGATTGACAGAAGAGATGCATGCTGAAGGTGGCACCTATTTAACACTGAGATCGCCTTCTGCTCACTGCTCTGCACACTAACATAAGAGCAAAAAAAAAAAAAAAAGTAAATGACAGTGACAGAACCCTGGGAGATACATGCTGACATCTGCAATTTTTTCAGAATAAGAAAACATTTTCAGACCACTTTCTGTGGGTTTTGTGAGTTGAGTTAATCTATGTTTACTATGTAATGACCCTTTTTGACTCTGCCTTGGCAGCTTTTGATAAATGAGGCAGATTTTAAATGTCACAGTTATCAAGTGTTTCTCTCTCTCTCCTTCTCTCAGTGGAGTCGCTTGCATTCTAGGCTGTAATTAAACAGGTTCCCAAGCTGTAGCCTTTCAATACGTCTGTGTCCGTGCAAATAGCAGCGATCACAGATGTCTGTCATATTACCTGTGTAACTCTGAGTGTGATCATTCATTCATTCATTCATTCATTCATTCATTCATCTATTATTTTTCGACCATGTTCATAAACTGTTATTTCTGTTTTATGAATAAAATCCTGCCACCAGAACTGAGGTTGAAGACTTTGTGCTTTGATTTTATATTAGTTGACCATGGCCCTAAACAGCCGTTATAAGTGTATGCTAGGGTTCTGGAAAGCAGAAGCCATCTGATAATCCAGGCTCAGATCCAGGAAGAACACTGGACTTTTCGTCCTGTCTGTGCAACACTTGATGATGTCTTCATCCATTCAGATTTACAAGGATGCATGGGCTTTTCCCGAAACAGTCTTAATGTTTTTTTTTTCCACTGGGAAAAGGCAGATATATTTGTGTTCTATATGGTGTCCTTGGGCACCCTGCTTAGAGCCATTTGTCTCTGTACAACCAGAGCATTTGTACGGTATCTGTTGCCAGTAATAGGCCAGTGGCTGTTTGATTCCACTGAAAATGTCAAGGTCCAGGTATTAAACCCCCCCCTGGACTTTTGATTTCATTGCTTCTTTTTGTGTATGCTCTGGTCCTCCTAGCCTCAAGTGGGGACTTCCAGTAGGTACTTGAATAGTTCAGTCATTAAGAGGTTGTGATGAAGATTAGCAGCTGCTAGGTCTCCTGAGCTGAAAAAAGGCTGAATTACAACCTCTGTGTAAGACGTGAATAACATTGCTCCAACCAGATGAGGTTAAGCATGTCTAAGCCATGAGAGTGAAGAAGAGCAGAGAGCAGGAGATTGGTAGGTGGATAGGGGTAGTATCTGTAGTGACTGGGATGACGTACCTGAAGCTAAAAGAAAGAAGCTTTCCTTTTACCAATTCATCTGTGCTCAACTATCTGTGGTTTTTTGTCTCTCTTGTTGTGTCTCTGCTCTGTCTTCTGTAACCCCCAGTCGGTCGAGGCAGATGACCGTTCATACTGAGCCCGGTTCTGCTGGAGGTTTTCCTTCCCGTTAAAGGGGAGTTTTTCTTTCCACTGTCGCTTCATGCTTGCTCGGTATGAGGGATTGCTGCAAAGCCATGGACAATGCAGACGACTCTCCCTGTGGCTCTACACTTCTTCAGGAGTGAATGCTCCTTGTCAAGACTTTGGTGCAATCAACTGGGTTCCCTTAGATAGGAAATTGTTTTGACGAATCTGTATAATCTGACCCAATCTGTATAATCTGATTGAATTTGACTTTGGAAAGCCCCTTGAGATGACATGTTTCATGAATTGGCGCTATATAGATAAAATTTAATTGAATTGAATTGAACCCTTCATAATAATAATGACCTGTGGGCAACAGCCAAAATAATACATTTTCAAATACAAGCGACTCAAAATGAACTTCCTCCACTGGACGGCTGGACCTACTTAGTTCAGAGTTTGCTCTTCAAGAGGGCTTCTAGTGTCGCTGCTCATCCTCATAGAAATGTGTGAGTGTAGGTGGTTTGGACTTCAAATACTGTCTTTCACACACGTTCTAATAGGAAGAGAAAGGAGACCTGGAGGTGGATCCAGGGCTCGGTGGACAGATTAACTCTCACAGCTAACGTTTGAGTCACGCCCCCCACCCCCCACTGATAAACTGAGGGAGGTTGCAAGTGAGAGGGAGGTATGGGAGTTTTGCGTGCTTAAAAATGTTTATATTCACAACCCAGCCTCAGATAAGCTGTAAAACATGTATGGCTGGATATGTGGATCCACATTTATATTAACTCGACTATTTTCACCAAAACTCCTTAAAGTTGAGTATATCAAAGACAAATACCATCTAAAGGCTGATGAATTGGGTATAGTATTTTTTATTTTACTTATTTAATTATTTTGGTTTGAGGATTACCTGGTGTCTACCTCTCAACAGCAGACAACATCAAATATACAAAATTGCAAGGAGATGTTCTAGAAGGAGTAATTACCTGTTAATAACCAAAAGTGTGGTACGTTGCCCAGCCTGTGGTGTACTGTTCATGAATAAAAGGGCCTTCACTGCCTGAAGCTACGCTTCTTCAGTGACAGCTCCTCCTCCAGAGTGCATGGTGTTATGTCATGTCCTGTCATGTCCTGTCTCGTCCAAGCCAGGCCAATGGCCTCTGGGCAGGAGTGGAACTTCTCCAGGATTGCAAGACATTTGTCACACCTATTTTAGCATCCTCAGTAGGAGGTGCAAGGGCCCCTGTGGCTCCGCCAGGAACCAAAAGTACGGATGTCATACGGGAGGTGTAGGAAGTGTTTCACCATAGCACTCCCATTTCGACATATTTGTTAAGTCGTTACTGGGCTGTTAATGACAGTGTTAATATCATGCCACATGTGATGGGATATGTACTGTGTGTCTGTGAATACTACAGGGTTTACAAAGTTGACTTTATCATATTACAAAGCAGAATACTATGGTTGCAGTAACATAGATATTCCTTTTAGATATGTTGGAGACAAATAGGAAAGGAAGAATTTTTGAAACTGCTCTTAAACATTTGATGAAATATACATTTAAATTGAATATCAGTTTTTCATATCTTGTTAGTTTTTTTTAAAGTAATGTTTAATAAACAAAGCTTTCTTTTCTTTTTGCAATACACTGAGAAATTCACAGTGCCTTACTAAAGTATTCATCCACCTTCTACACATTGAAGCTACAAAACTCAGTTAACTTTGATATTTTATGTGATAGCCCCGAACAGGGTAGCGCAAAATTGTAAGTTGGGAGGGAATTGTTATATAATTAAAAAAAAACAAGATCATTTGAAAATTTGCTTTACAAATATAATCTGAAAAGTGTGGCATGTATGCATCCCTTTACTCTGATATTCCTAAATAAAACCAAGAGCACCCAACTGCCTTCAGAAGTCTTATTTAATACTTAGACACAGATGTGATGTGAAGGCCTCAGAGTCAGAGAACAAATGGGAACAAGCATTATGAAGACTAAGGAACACAGCAGGCAGGTTAGGTCTGGGGAGAATTTTTGCTTATAAAATAATACCCCATGCTTTGAACATCTCACGAATCCTTGTTCGAAATATACTGTGAAACCCAAGGTCACTCAGAATGCAGGCCAGTACATGGGAGCAATAATCAGAGTGGCAGCCAAGATGCCCATGGTAACTCTGGAGGAGCTGCAGAGATCCAGAGCTCAGGTTGAAAAACCTGTGAAAAGGAAAAATTTGTAAATAGGCTGGCACTTGTATAGCACTTTATCAAGCAAGTGCGAGGAACCCAAAGCACTTTACACCCCATTCACTCATTCACACATTTATTCACTCATCTAGTCACACGCTGACGGTGGTGAGCTACATTGTAGCACCGCTGCCCTGGGGCAGACTGACAGCAGCGGGGCCACCATACAATCAGTGCCACCGGGCCCTCTGACCACCGGCAGCAGGCAAAGCGGGTTCTGTGTCTTTCCCAAGGACAACAACAATTTTAAAAATAACTATTAGTCATGCACTCCACAAATTTGACCTTTATGAAAGAGCTGGAAAAAAAGAACATTCATGTTCATGAACCAAAGCCCCGGCAAATACAAAGAAGAACGTGCCCAAAACACTGTGGTGAAAATCTAGCATGGTGTTTTTCTTTAAGCAGGGAAAGGGATAACTGGTCAGAGAGGAGTGGAAGATGAATGGAGCTAAACACCGGGCAGTCTGCAAGAAAACCTGTTAGAGGCTCTACAAGACATAGTAATTGCACTGAGCAAGGTGGTTCTACAGAATATTGACTCACCGAGCCAATATACAAATGCATTTTAAAGTTTTATTTAGAAAAAGTTGTAAAAATGATGGACAATTTTTCCTTCTAATCTTTCAATTATTAGATTCTTCGTGTTGCTCTATCACATAAAATCTGAATAACGTTCAATGAGGTTTGTGGCTGTAACATGACAAAATTTGACAGAATAAAGATGGATTGGGGATATTTTGATCACTTTTCATATCTAGGAAGATGACATGTTGGTCAGCAAAAAAGTTGATTTCCAGTATTTCAAGTGTTGCTGGAGTCTTCACTTCACCTGACCTGGTGGTAAAAACAACTCAGAGTTTCTCTCTTCAAAGGGAAGGAAATGATGAGGAAGTAATTATATTTTAACAATGATCTGTTGATTATAGGCCAAGTAGAAAAAAATCGATATTTAAAAACCAAATGTACTGACTTAACAGCAGAATAAAAATGCTGAAAAGGTTATTGAAGTAAACTATATCTATTCTGAAGCAATTCAGTTTTCCACATTACAATAAAGCCTTGTCTTACCTTATTCATGTGAATATTATTCAGTATTGTGACCATTTATAATCCCAGTAATATCTTTTTTGCAATATTCAACTAGAGCATAACAGCACACACCGCAAAAACTGCTCAGGGAACACCTCAGCAACACTTTAACATTTCTTTTAACGACAATAATGATAATAACACCAGTAATGGCAGATTTTACTTGAGAGGACACCCAAGTGAGGAGAGAGAAAGGGATGACTCCTTGCTGCCTGATTTTGTAACAGGATTCGTACCGGGGATGGCTTAAAGTCCCCTTAGCCAAACAGAATAGAAAATGCAAAGCCTAATCTAGAAAAGGAACCAAAGCTAGGATTTGGTTCTGCTACAAAGCAGCCTGTAGAGCTCAAGAGCATACCTCTACAGTCATACCTCTACATTTCTGAGTATGCTCCCCGGCGATGGTATATCTTTGCCTCTCAGCTAGCACCTTGTCACACCTTTTCAATTACCTTGTAATTTAAAGTATTATTACATTGCGCGGGATCGCAAATATACGCCTTCATTTTACGCATTCATAATAAAATCCCTTCTTCCAAGCCGAAAGGGAAACATTAAACTTTTCCTATCAAATAAGAAAAACATATAGAAGAGAGACTCATCTGATTAATTTTCAACATTTGCAGAGACAATGTGTATTAGCATCCCTAACTCTACAGCAAAACAATATTTACTTTATATGGTGCGTTTGAGCTCATCACCATAGGAATGCAGTTTTGACAAGCTGCTTCGCAGCCTTTCTGTGCACAGCTGTGTATAAAACATCTAATCTATGTTGCCGTTATTGCTGTATCCCTTAAATAGATACCTTTTTTTTTTTACACGTTTTTCAGTTGCTGTTTTTTTTTCATTGAATTGTTTGTAATGAATACTGAATATTTAGTATCTCACCTGTTGGAGACAAAGGTTAAAGGGCTGTGGTTAGAGGGCTGAATTCACGTGTCAAACGGGTGGCGTCACTAGAGAAGCACATTTCTGCCTTCTAATCTGATTGCATCTGAGTAAAAGCTGTTATTTCATTAACTGAGCATTTTCCGTGGTACTATATATAATTATATTAACACCACTATGATATCTTGTCTCTATAAACAATTGTTTTATATATAGGCATTACTTGATCCTATAGTTCTGTCCTTGATGCTGATCCAAGTCACTTAACAGTAGGCATTGGCTGATGAGTCCCTATTTGATAGTAAAAAATCAATGCCATATTGTTTATAAGCAGTAAAATGAATTGTCACAACTGCATTACATGGTCTACGTGGACTGCTATCCAATTTTCCTGACAGCAACAGATATTTGGTCCCAAACAGAGCTTCTGTGTGTCAGCCTTAGTATGCTGCACCAACGCATGGTTAAAACAGCTGATATATTGACCTGAAAACATACAGCTGACTTGATACCGCTAAAGTCCTCAATAAGCTCAGACACGGCCCCTGCTGACAGTGTTTTAATGCTGAGCAAACGGCTCAGTGAAAGGCTAATGCAAGCAAATTTACTTTCGAAATGACTCTGATGATTTGGGTTGTAACATTTCAGCACACTTCCAGTTTATCATAGGTGGAGAAAATGTATAAGAAAAGTTGTTCTGCTTCATAAACGTGATGCTTTGCTTTGAATTTTATGGGATTTTATAACTAATGTTTTGATTAAGGTTTTTTGCTACCCTCGCTGGACAGCTGTTTTATCATGTCTTATTTGTGCAGAGCATGTAAAGCATGACATGATGCAGTGCAACAGTAAGCTTTAACCATCATTTCTTTAAAATGGGTGAAAAAGATTTTGTTGGCTATACACCATCACACTATATACTATGTGCCTTTTGTTTTTGCATCCCTGTGTTATGCATTCAATAAATTCAAATTCAAACAGTATTGCCTTTGTGCATACAAGCTTAACATGTTTTTCTGTTTTTTTTGGACATGTCACAAAATTCTTCCTCCTGAGCTCCCCTGGTCTCACATGCCATGTATACCCCCCCCCCCCCCCACCATGTGATACCACTACAAAATTGACTCATGCCATTAAAAAAAAACATTGCAAGGATACCATATTATAATGTAATATCATGCAACTCAATTCTCTCTTATTTGATTTAGGCTACATTCAGCAGGCAAATGCAGCCCGATTCAGATCTTTTCACACAAACACACAAAAAAAAAATGCAATTTGTGCCATTTCCATACGTGGTACCAAATTGGAGACGTATCATGTATTTTTCAAAGCATCCTCAGTCTGAACGGTTATGTCGCATTTCATCAGGCTTTTACTTCGCTGTCCTGGCAGATGTCTCCACAGCAGTAGCAGTCACGACTCCACAAAGACCATTGTTAATAGGTGTGCTGTTTTCTTCTTAATTTTCTTCTTGTTGTTATGTTGTGGTCTCAATATTGTTGGCTCCCATTACTCAAAACTTTATACTAACACAGAGACGCCGTTATCCGCTATTCCGTTCTTCTTAAACAGAGCTTTATTGAACATTTCTAGTATCAATTACATCCGCCATTACTTCTGTAAATAGTGCGCTTCTGTGTGACGTCTTCTGTTATCTGCACATCCTTATCGCTAGAAACCGTTTGGACTGAAGTCTGATTGTGGTCATAAATAATTAGTAGTATGAATGACCACAAAAACAAAAACAATAAAATCTGATTTCAAAATCGGAATTGAATACAAAATACAACACAGTGACGTCATGGCAACAGCTATGTACTCTCTTTTGATGTAACAGAATGCTGTGAATTTCTAGCCTGGCCAGTCAGACTGATTTACATCGTATATAGGTCTGGAAAGCCGTCGGTAGAGCCCGATTTCAAAGGCATGACTAACAGGGTCTGCGGAAATCCAATCAGACTATAGATGTGATGCAAACACCAAGCAACACGCTCTGTTTTAGCCCTTAGAGCCGCTAGTTGTTGAGCTTATATATTCAGCTCATTCAGTACATAATAAAGGGCGTCGTTAAATCATTGCTCTGTTTTCGGCCGCCATCTTGACTGTTATGGTTACAGAAAACCGCTGCTGCATTATGGGTAAAGAGTGATGCATCGTAAACTCCCGCCTCTCGCGATCCTAATGCACATACAGCATGCAGAACAGAAGCGTATCAAAAGCACAACACATACTTCAAAGACAGGCAGGGTTTGATTTTCCACAAAATCCTTTTTATTGCTAAGGTTTAGACGTGCACAACATGTGTTTTCAGTTTGCATGCATCCACCCATCAATCTGGTATCTGTACCCACTCCTCCATGCAGGGACGCGGTTGTCCTGGTGCCCATCTCCAGCAGTCATTGGAGGAGAGGCAGAGTACATCCCGGACAGGTCGCCATTCCATCACATGGCTACACGGAGACACAAAGAGCACACACACAAACACACACACACAAGTTGGAGAGAACAATTAACCTAACAGTCATGTTTTTGAAATTTGGGAGGAAAGCACAAAACATTGTGACAGCAACAGTTTTCCAAGTTTTACACAGCAAAATAGCCTGCGAGGGGGAAAAATTGCCATGCAGGATTTCCAGCTAAAATACATTACAACAACTGTTATTAGTACCTGAGGATTTTTAATACTAATAATTTGAAAATGCTTTGATCAGGACCCTAAGCTGATACGTAGGAGTAGATTGTTGATTCTAATTATATATGAATTTGATCAGACAGTACCTGTCTGCCTAGCACATAAGGGCACATTGTATTGTAATCACTCAGATGTTTCAGAGTTAGACCGCTTTAATTTTGAGTCAGCAACGATGTTCCCAATTATGTGTTGCCACAAGGTTGCTGATTGGTTGAGAAAACAATGAAAAAAGCTGTCTTACACATAACTGACAATATAAAGAATGCATGAATTGCTAGAATTTTTTATAATGCAGATTTGCTCTCGGGTGAAACATGTTAGAAGTAGTTTGCACGTTTGAGTCCCTCATAACAATTGCCCTCTGATTCTCCAAACTGTGATTGCTCCGACAGATGTCACCTACAGTTAAGGCGTGCACTGCTCATAAGTACTCCACACAACACTGCTTCGAAAAAGAACAATTCCTTTAACCTATGCCTCTACGTAACATCCATTTAAGTCAAGATCGGTATGTTTTTTTCACATATTATCTTGAAGCTTTCATGAAATCCAGTGTTTTCTCTTATTTATACTTGTCACAACCCTCTTCAGTTTGGATGCTGTCTGCGTTTGTTCACCCCTCTAAATCTTTCCTTGAAAAAAGGTGTTAAGCACTAAGAAGGGGGTTCATCCGTCTTTCCTTTGCCGTCTTATGATCCTTCCTTTTGTCATCAGCTTGAATCACTCTCCATTTCACTCACCTTTTCTGCCCTTATCAACCGAAGGGAAAGTACATTTTTATCATTATCTCACAGTGTAGCACAGCAGCAGACTGCCAAACTGAACTGTAAAACATTTGTCATTGCTTTGATGCAAAATAAAGTCAGTATCTAAGTCTTTACAGAGATGCGAATTTGCCAGCTGGCAGCAATTGTTTCTGAACAGAATCTTCATCCTGTTTGATACGTTTACAAGATGTCTAATTGCATTTATTATAAAGGATGTTGATGGAAAGAAAATTGTCTTTTCAGGCTCTGGGAGGAGCTTGTATCATCACCCCAGTAGATATTTAGCATCTTCCTTCAAACCATGGGAGTACTTTTGTTTGAAATTTTGAAAGAAAGAGATAACGTCCCTTTTTTTTATCACAGTTCCACAATGCATTGTGGTGACTTTAACATTTAAATGTCGTGTATATTGTGGATTCAGATTATGTTTCAGTTTATACCATAGTGTTTCATGATGACGGGACAGGTTCAAGGATGGCCGTAGCTACCGTCTTGCGACCAAAGATATCCTGCAATCAATGTCTGAAAGTGTCAGATATGTAGAATAAATATCTCACTGTGTGACAGCTGCTGTGACCCGAGTCTACTAAACAGAGCCGTCACAGAGGCTCCACGGGTTCTGGAGAGTGCCGCCCCGCGAATGAAGAAGCAAAAGAATAACTTATGGTTTTCTCCTGTCAGGAACAGCCTGTTTGCTCCTATCAGAGCAAACATACCGCCACACAGAGCGTTGACCAATGCCGTAAACAGGTGCATCTTCATTGGATTGCATGTCAGTCACAACTGCTTTCATTGTTGTTCTCCTAATGTTGCAGCCTGTATGGCAGCTTTTTATTCGTGTTCGATATTTTATTTCATTTTGCGCCTGCATCGGACTTTGATGGGCTGAATTGGGAGATTTTGCCGAGCTTATTTTTCTTTATTATTATTTATGGAAGAACATTGAAGTTTCATTAAAAAGATTAATCCAAATACCAGTAGTTTGTTACTGGAGTGTTTTTTATTACACCTATTGATTGTGGGGGTTTCTTTTGGAAGGATTTGGGATTGAAAAGTCCAGCATGCGGCTTTTGTTTGATTGTATTAAATACAGTCAGTGCTGTAGACGGATGGCATATGCTGGCTTGGTGCACGCTGACAAAGTTGCTTATTGTCGGACATTATAAGCCATTTAGTAGTAAGCCGATCATACAATGTGCACACATAAAACGTCGTCGGTGTAGTACCAAACGATTATTAAATCCATGTCCCACAGTCTTTCATGGAGTAGTCATATACCGTAAGATTGTTAAAATCGCATAGCCTAAGAAGGCCATTAGACTGCAGTCTCTTTCTGAAGAGTATCTGTGAGCTCTACTCTAAAAAGTTTAAATCCATTACTTTTTAATCACTTTTTTCCATAAAGAAAGGCAAAATCATACAATGTTAAAGAAATTTCAAATAAATCAGTACGCTTCAAAAACCATAGTTCATGTTGGAATAATCTTGGAACCAAGAGTGAGAGCAAGGTCTGGTGCCCATTCATGGTGACTTTAACTTTTCTACATTGTTTTCTGTAACGGTTATGATGACGTACCATACCTTCCGAATCCAGACTTTACCGTGCACTAAAAGTAGATTAAAGCCTAAACACATGATTTTGTGACCTCCCTTCACTCTGCAGATGTGGGTCATTCTGTGCATATCTCAGAAATCTGCCGTGAAGGAAGAGCTAAGAGCTATACTTTATGATCACTGTCATACTGGAATCTGAAACTGCCTACTGGAAAGGATCACAAGGCACTTGGCTGACATAATGCTTTAAGCATATAACTTGAAGAACCTCAATCCGACCAAATGAATCGACCCCAATATCATAACACCGCTCCCACAGGTGTATATAATACCCACTAAGGTATCACTTTTGTTAACCTTACGCTCCCATCTCAGTGGAACAGGGTAATTAATCTAAACCCATGTGCTTTTTTTTACCGCTCCAGACGTCCATCTTTGAAGTCCCTGGCAAATCAAAATCTTTCTTTTTTCAATTAGCCCCACTGATAAGTGGTTTTCTCAGTGGTAATACCTTGACTTTTCTGTGCAAGTGTGGAAGCTCTAATATAACCTATTAAACATCGCTATAAGTTCTAACATTTGGCTTGGTTTCTTCTCCTCCAGTTAGACTCTCTCATTCCACAGTGTTAAGTTTGACTAGATTTTTTTCACACTTTTAATCCTTGTTTTCTCACTGCGTTTAGCTGTTCATACCTCAGTTTTATTCGTTTTTTACAGACACCATAGATTTGTTTTTTTCTTTTCTGTTTGCCCGATGCAGATCAATAATTTGACCTTTGTGAGACAGAGCAGCATGTTTTCCCTGGCTACGAAACGTGTGTTCTAACAAGGAATAAAAAGCTACCCATTGAATTACTTAAGTTTAAATAATTCTTGGCATCTGAAACATAATAATCACCGCTGTTCTTTTCCAACGGGAGGCTATTGCCTATTTGCTTTGTTAAATATAGACTGTGACCTTTTTGGCCAGGCAGTGTAAATAGAAATTCTTTTGGATATTGAGAGATAAAATAAGATTGATGTAAGGCTACCTGATTAGATTGCAGGAGGATTTTGCAAGGGTCGGCATGATTTACATAAGTTTGTTTAGCTTCTCCCCAGGAAAAAGGTATGTAACATAAGGTGATGTCAATTTTGCATATGTTTGTTGATAAAAGATTTGCAAAGAAAAAAAAAACTCGTAGCATATGTGATCAGTAATATCTATAAACCAATTTTCTTCCTAAGCATCCAGTTTCTGTCCTATTTGATCCCAAAGGCATTGCAGAATATTTTGTATTTATTTTAAAATATTTTAAGTGCGAATGAAATGGGAGATTAAACATTTCATAGGATACAGAAAATTGTCACATTACAAACACTAACCTATGCTATACCTATATCCTACTGAGATTATGGGCAATAGACCTACACAAGGAAGTGGCCAGTTGTAAAGAGGAAGGAAATGATATGTGGTTTTCGAAATGCTTTGCCATCAAAAATTTGCCATGTATATGCGTTCAGTTAACCTTGCCTTCAAGATGAATTCTTGTGGTGTTTGTGCGTTCACAAACACACGAGAATCCATCTTGTACCATTTCCCCGCTTCAACTGTTTGGGCCAGAACCAAAATCAGTTCAGGCCAATCATGTTGCAGTAATATAGTTTAAGGCGGGACCTACCAGCTGTGACGAAAGCAAGAGCTGACGAGCTCACAGCTGAACCAAACTAAACATGGCAGCGCAGAAGGACGCACGCATAGCTGCTGCTATCACATGTTTTGCCAGAATCCATTATTTCTTTTTTGATAGTAGAACAGCAGGAAGTGGATTGACTAGCCTACCTTCTTGTGGTTTCTCATGATGCGTGCTGCTTACGTTTTGATTTGATACTCCGATTGGCTAAAACCAACTTTTGGTAGGCGGGCACTAGGTGTTGCTTCGCCCAATCAGCCCAGAAAGCTCTGCTGAATGCCCAGCCTTTCCCCGAACAAATTAGATGGGCGCAGTCCCAGATTAATAATGTGCAGAACGTAGAATGCAATATATTATCAATCTGGCTGGCAGACAAAGGAACGTATCAGATTTAAACATACATATTGTCAAGTGTAATGTGTTAATAATGGGGTATGTCGTGTTGACAATTATTTCAACCCGTCTGAAACAATGGAAAAGTCTTTACCTGGTCATTCAGTAACCACGCCCTTATTATATTCGTTAACCAACGTACTGCATGTTTCCACTGGTATTTTGATGATTTGTCTCCGATAATGAGTGCTGATGCTGAAAGCCATCCCCCTAAACTTTAGCTCCTTCCACAGAGTCTCTGTCACAAAGTTTTAGCCCTGCGCTCCACAGAGTGGTAAGAAGAGTGTTGAGAAAGCAGAAGTCCTCTTTGCAGTTTGCAGCACGGCCTGTAAAGGCTGGTTCACACGGCAGGATTTTAAAATAGTCTGACTATTTTCAAAGCCTGAGACACACCACATGTAACAATAAAAAAGCTTAGATAAACCAGGTTTGCTCGTTTTTGAGATGTCCGGTAAGACTGCCAGCACAACACACCACACATGAACAGATTTCACCCGGGATCATTCAGATATCAGCCAGGAAATCTTGCTATACCTCTCACGATCAAAGCGTGAGTTCGCTGAGCAAATAAACATGGACAAGCAGGAAGAATAATGGCGATAGTTTGTGGACAAATTTTAACAGAGAAAAAAACGTAAAAAAAAAAAAAAAGAAAAGGCGCTGGTTAAAGAAGCAAAGATAACGCAGCCGGGGGTCTCTACGCTTGCTGCACTATGAAGCTGCAAAATTCACAAAAAGAAATACTAACCAGAATGCAAATGCAATTTTCAGATTGTAATTTACAAAAAAAAAAAAAAGATAAGCCAACCATAGATCTGTTTCCTTCTATGTCAAAATGATGTGCTACTTTTTGATGGTGAATCAGATAAAATCCCAATTACAGAAAAATGGAACAAAGTTCAAGGGGTTTGAATACTGTTGAAAGGTGCCTGACACTTAAACACAAAGTTAGTTTCAAAACTTTTCCCCAAACCGTTCCCCAAATTGTCATCGTTAATTCCCTCCTTCCCTTTTGTGTCCTTTCTCTTGTGTGAGTAAAAAAATAAATGAACTTCTCCTTTTTGTTTCCTGTAATTGGAAAGAAATATATATGTGTATTTCATGGGTTCAAAACACACATAAAAGGACAACACAAATGAAAAGTTCCTCTATATTACGAATACTAAAGTGCAGCGCAGATTAATATTGAATTGGACGCAAATGAAAATGGAAAATATTAAAAAATGGCGCATTTTGACAGCTATTAGGCACGGATTTCAGCATTTCCTTTGCTGGGACAAAGAAAATAAGGCTTTTACTGTTATTAGCTGTAATTTTGGTTATTTCAGGGTTTTGCAGGAAAACCCACTGTGCACAGTAGCCTTTGCTTCCTGATTGTGATGCATGCTCCACCAAGGTGCAAATCAGTTCACTAGTTTCAGCACTTAAGTTCAAATCAGAACTTGTTCTGAGCAAGCACTCCCATGAATGTTAAAAATGACATGTCCGAGGGTGGCCTTGACTATAAGCTATTGGATCTGGAAAAAGCAACATAATTGCAGGCAATGAAATCCACAAGTTCTGCTCGCTTTACATCCTCTACAGAATTACTCAGTGGGGTGAGAGAAAGTCAACCAGCATAATGCAGAGTCCTGCTGCCTATACTTTTCCTGTCAAACTGCTAACAAGCACAAATGATTTTTTAATGATAGGCCCCTCTATCCCTCAAAGCTGTCTACTCACAAGCGGTTGTACTCATACTCACTCGTTGCACACATTCACTCCCACACACGTACATAATGAATTTTTAGCAAGGGAAGGACATTTGGTTTAATAGCTATCAGCCGCTGCTATACCCACACATGCTGCTGCATAGGTGTAAGTTCCAACAAGATGCTTCTTTTTCCCTGGCGTCACTTATTTCTCTGAGATAAGCGTGTGATACATGAATACTCCAAACGATTATGTGTCCCAGGCTTAGTGCTGAGGAGAGAAGTAACATTTTGTGGCTATGCATGTCCTCTAAAGGTAAATAAACATAAACACAAGACTCATAACTACCAGTGTGTCCTCTACATAGCAGAAATACAAAAGATTGTGATCTCTGCGTACTACATAACTCTTCAAAGTACTTAGGTAGATGATCTATTAGTCTGAGGGACTAGCAGATTGCAGAGCAATTGCACTGTGGCTTATAATGTCGCTAAAACATTGCTATTGCTTGATTAGAGCTGAGAAAGACTAATATGTTCATTTGAGCCAATATAAGGGGGAGTCATGTTTGAACAGAAAAATTATGCTTCATTGTTGCGATTGTTCTCCTAAACCTTTGTCTGAGCATTCTACGTTTGTATCCCCGTGCTGCAATGAAAAGTGATTTAAGACAATACAATATAAATATATTAATATAATACAATGAAAAACTAAATAAAGTCTTGCACTGCGTTCTTACTAAAGGCAAATTACAGTGTCATGGGAAATTCAGATTTCTTCTGTTTTTTGTTTTTTTTCACTCTTAAATGTCTCAGACATGGGCGTGCAATAATTATGTGTGAAGGGGACGTGCCCCCCCACACACACACACACACACTTTTGCAAGCTATTCAATTGGACCACCTCACATTTCCAAAAATACGACTTCCCCTTGCGCTGCTTTTTGCTTCCCAAAAGAATCCATTCCACTTTATTAGTACAATACTAATACCTCTTAAACTCCAGTCCGTGTTTTCAGCTACCAACAACATCTCGCCACATGTTGCATTCTCAAAGCATAAATAAACTGAATGGCAGCTGAAAACTGGGCAAGGTAACGTCAGTCCCACTGTCTCACTATGTCCAGCATTTGCTAAAAACCTTTTTTACATGGCCTTAAAATGAGCCCTTGGTCATGTTACATGACTGCTAAACAAATAAACATTTAAGAGGAATCTACTTAACTTTACTTTAACACCAATATGGATGACATATTTGCAGCATCTGAACCTACCCATAACAATTTACATCAGAAGATTCCCAACACTGAAGCGAAAAGTAAGTCGAAATTTCCCAACAGAACAGGTTGTTTCCACCCAATGTGATGCTTGTGCAGTTAGCTGTAGGGTTGTCACCTGAGCTGTAAAATATGAAATTGTCCTTAATTTGGTTAATGTTGCGTCCATTTTGAAGCAATACGGTACAATTCCGTATTTTCATAAATGTCTGTCACACACATATCTACATTAAGTCTATGAACAAAATAAAACACGGGAAAACATAATGCCAGCAAAACTATTGTGGTGGGATTTAAGCAGGATCCTCGGTCCCACCTGTGCTGTCACAGTTGCCTAGAGGCGAAAACTACGCCCCGGTCGCGCTCCTTTCTGTTACACTCCGACGTGAAAACAATTGCAAAAATGAAGACGTACTTGAGAAGAGGTTAATCCCTGGCTGGAGAGCATCAGTGGGGACAAATCTGATACTTTAGCAGCCTATGAGCTCATTGAGTTCGGCTGAGACGCTTTACAGTTGCTCTAACCGCGGTCAGCTGTGACCTACATATGGAGTCACAGGATTTTGGGATTTTGTATCCTTTCTGATTTAAATGCTTACTGTTTTAAGTAGCAGTGGTTTCTGTGAGCATTAGCCTAGATTCCAAAATTTCGGTGGATACATATGTCTGTTTTACTATGGGGACTTAAAGAGAGATAAAACATAGTTAAATTCCGCCCTTGGTACTTGGGTTGGTGCTGCTATACTCATGGTTCAGTTGAAATAACTGTAGAGATGATTGAACTTTAGATGCGTGTCAAACAGAGGTGGTCGAAGTCTGTATATTTCAAAATAAAAGACTTTTCAAAATAAAATGTTCTACTAACTGCAGATAAATTGAGAACCTTGACAGACCCAGCAAAGTCGCCATGAGCCGCCCTGGAGGGAGAGAAAAGCCGCATGCAGCTGGTAAACCGCACTTAAGCCACTCCTCCCCTAGCCAATATGCACCCCCCCCCCCCACACACACACACACACACATTTCAAATGCTTCTGACGCCACTGGTTTCAGATCACCATATAAAAATCTAATATCACACAAAGACGACCCGAGTAAATACAAAAAGCTGTTTCTTAATTGATGATTCTGTTTATTAAGAGAACAACACTATCCAGTCAATATGGGCCGTTATATATTTAGTGTTTTACTGTTTCTTTTTTCTGTTTTTTTTTTTTGTTTTGTTTTGTTTTGGGTTTTTTGCATTTTCAGTTAAACACCAAACAGTTTCCAATACCGCAGCGCCTTCTTGGTCCGAGCGGCATCCATGCCAGCAATAGACTATCCTGGGCTGACTTAACTTTAATGGGCAAGTGAATTGTTACCAGTTGCTCTCTAAAAAATGACTGGCAAGTACTGCATTTTATATCGTAACCCCAGATGTGCTACTGGGTGGCTCCGTTTTTAAGTGTTTCGTCTTTTCATTCTACAGTTATCCTGTGCAATAAAGATTCTGCTACTAAATCTCCCCTTGTTGCCATTTTCAGGGTCACTGTAGGATGCTAATCAGTGCTAGCTAATTGTTAGAATATACTGTTGCCATTAAAAGGGTTCACTGGCTAAAAACCAAAAGTACGATACAAATATTTCTTGTGCGGCAAGTGTACTCTTATTTGGGACAATGCCCTGGGTTTACTAACAAGGACGCACAGAACCCAGGGTGAACGAAACTCTCCCTGGAGACCTTTGATAAGAATGTCTATTAGTGGATTTTTTTTTAAAAACAGGACAAAACTACTCCGGGTATGCCATTTTCTCAAGAAAGGTGAGAACATGCTCAAATTACAAATCAAATCATAGACATGTAACTTGTTGATTATTTTAGTCATTTACACAAAAGATGCTGAAGAGTAAAACAAAGTACTATTATACCGGATTCCACCGATCGCCCTCAGCGCCTAATTGCTTGAAGGCCCTCTCAAATTGCCACTGTCTTTTCCAAATGTTCATGAGCAAATCAGGGGCTCAGCTAACAGTAAGAACAAAGTCTCTGCAGGCAGGCACAAGCAAAACTCCTGACGTTTTCCTAACTAACACAACTTTTCTTTACTACAAATCGTGACTACCCGAACACCTACAGTTTATTCTTAGCACGATGAAGGTTACCTATTTTAACTCACACCAAATTATTTGTGAAGGCTGGCACTTTTTTTTAACAAGTCATACATCCCTGTTCTAATCAACACATTTGCTGTAGCCTTCATGTGCTCATTTTTTTTTTGTGGCTTTCTTAGTTACTATTCAGGTTAAAAGGGATTTCAACCTGAATACAATTTTTCTAATTCTAATTTTCAAAAAAAAATTTGTGCTACGTTCTATTTCAAGAAAAACTTTCTACATGGTTTATTTATTTATGTATTTATTACATGTTTTTAAATCTGCTGACCCCCTAATTGTTTCTTAAAGATTAAGAAACATTTAGGGGGTTCAAGCAGAACAATTGTTAAAGATATCCCTCTATCTCAGAATCAGCAATTACTCAATTAAAGATATGACACTAATTATGATAACTTATTTCCTGTTAAAGGTCAGATTTTTTATCTTTTCCACATACGCACTTCATATGACCTGAGGATTTAATTTACTCATCAGGGGGGTGTTAATGCTGATCATTATTAAGCCCTTTTACTCTTATTAGATTATGAGATTTCCTGACATTTCATTGAGAAAATGATAGGGGAAGCCAATGCATCAGGACTACACTAAACCAAAGTAATCATCTATAAATGGGCGGGACATTTAATCTCTTTGCACACTATGGATCATTCGTGTCCAGTGGACAATCCAGTAGACAACATGTGACTCACTTAACAGAAGATCAATGGATCAGTCTTTGAGTACCAGGAGAAAGAAACCTGATCACAGAGCAAGAGGAAATTACTAAATAAAGAACACGAGAATCAGCCGCAAGAAAAAAAAAATCTGTTTTATGCTCTCAGAGGGTGAGTATTTTCTATAAATCACAACCAGAGTAAGACGACGTTCTTGAAAGGTTTTGAGATTATGAGCAGCTCTTATACGGATCCATTCCTTATCCTACACTTTTGGAGCTGCAACAGAGAAGGTTCCATCACCTCCACTTTTCTGAACAATGTAAGACCAACCGGTCGTTTGACGTTAGAGTTCCTGTGCATGTATAGCATTGTATGAGATCCTTTAAATATGATGGGACACGGCCATTAGGACCCTTCTAAATCAATAGCAACATTTTAGTATAAATCCTGTAATAAACAAGAGGCCAGTGAAGTGTAGCCAGTATGGAGTTGTATGTTCCTGTTTTATTGTTATCGAGGAGCTGATTTCATTTTCCAGCAGGACCTGGCACCTGCCCACAATGCCAAGGGTACCAAAAGCTGATTCGGTGACCATGGTGTTCTTGTTTTTGATTAACCAGCAACCTTGTCTGATCTGAACACTATTCTGAATCTGTGGTTAAGAGAAAGATGAGAGACACCAGACCCAACAATGTAGATCACCCCAAGGCTGCTACATGTAAGCAACCTGGTCTTTCACTACACTTCTGCAGAACCACAGGATGTTCGCCCCCATGCCATGCCGTGTTTATGCAGTCATTCATGAAAAAAGAGGCCCAACCAAGAATTGAGTGCAAAGAAATGAGCATACTTTGTTGAAGCGTGATATTTCAGTTTGAAAGTTCCTTTTTGTTTCATAAACCTTATGTAATATTTACTCCATTTTGGGTTTTCATTTTCTGTCAGCCCTAATCATCAAAAATACAAGAAATAAATGTTTGAAGTAATGCAATTTGTGTAATTCACATTATTCAGATTCCGATTTTTAAAAACGACTGACTTTTTGGAGATGTACTTGTACATACAGTCATATATGAACCTGTTTATACCGCAGTACAGTCAGTCAGTTGGTCACATAATGATAAAAGATTATCTGTCAAAGGAAGCTCAGCTGACTTCATCAGGAACTCCCTCCCCCATTCAATAAGACAAAACCCAGCAGAACCAGCAGCAAGGTTGTTGTTTTTTTCATGGCTTGGGGTTGAGAGGACATAAAGCAGACTGAAAAAATACAGTAGGGCTGATCTAGTAGTACGTTGAATGAGCATACACAGATATACAGATACAGATAGCTCCATTATCGGCCTTATCTTGAAGAGAAACAGTCAAACAGAGAGGCTATATCTATTTGACGATAAACAAAGGGGTTAAGGAAAAAAAAGGAGTACACAGAGTTAATGGCACTTATAGCATCATAATTGTCTTCATCCAGGAGAAAGACAGTCAAACAGAAAAGCTTTAAAAAAAAATGGTACTTTTTATGGGATGAAAAATAAAGTTAGACAGTTAATGGCAGAAATGGCTAATTAACTGCTGTTGTCCTGGAAAGGGTGATAGAAATGTAAGGGGACAATAACAAGTCAGAAATGCACCTCCAAGGACTGCTGCAAAGCTCCAAAATGGTCAACAGGTGCTGTCTTCCTCCAGGATTACCTTACCTCCAAGATTCCTAGAAAAATTATTCAGACATCCCCTAAATGCCGAGGCAAACATTTAAAGCCATCCTGTTTTAGACCTAACAGTAACTCAGTGTTCAACCACAAATATGTATCGCTTAAAAGGCACCACGAGGGTTTAAAAGATATAATTTGAACACATACAGTATATGACTGTGAAGTGATCTGATTAGAATGCAAAGCCACACACTGCCCTCTACATCTGTCATAATATCGTCCAACAAACATGCAATTGGTTTTCTATTTGTAGCATAACTAAGATAGATTTTTGTGCCTGCCACAACCCCTCTCATGAATCCATCTTTCTTTGAGTAGATGGGATGTTGTCCTGTGTCTACAGCACATGCTGCTAAGGGGAGAATGCTTTTTACATGTGTAATCTCTGGGGTGTTAATGCTACAGAAGAAATTCATTTGGGATGGAACAGTAGAATCATGTGGCAACCTGTACAAACACATGCACCCTAAAACAAAAATGGCTTCCTGGGGCTGTTTAACATCGGCATAGACTAGCTGTGTTTGTTTAGCTGTACATGTGACTGAATGGAAAAGTCTTTATAAAGACAAGAGAAACACCAATCAGAGATTGGTGGCCAGCTCCTCCAATTTCAAGTAAAAAAATGTATACACATTTCAGACAATTCGGATTTCTCTTCAAAAATTATACTTAATAGGATTTGAAATTTTTCATAGCCTTGTTACCATTATCAATAATTAATGGTTTATATGAGAAGAAGAAGCACGGATCCTGTAAAAAAAGTGCTTTGGTGATATTTTAAAAACACAACTTCATTAGTTGACATTTATATTTATTAAGCATATTTTATTACCAATCAGTATGATTAGAGCAGTTAGCATTACTTAATGCAAGCATTAGAGTGTTACTTTAACTGTGAGATTTTCAAAAGGCTGCCAACATTTCGGCATCCAGCATTTTCTATTACAGAAAGAGGCTGAATGCTGAGAAGGATACAGCAAAGCAACTTAGCTGACTTTATTTTAACCATTTAAAGGCTGACAGGTAATTCTGAGGAAACTTTACATTTTTAAAAATGAAAATCCTTTTTGGTTGCTTTAAAAAAAAAAGAAACATGCTTTCAAATTTTCTTTGTATTGTAATGGAAGAGGCATTTTCCTCTTGTGTTCTGCATTTTTATATTGTATGTGTCAAATATATTCAGTTGTACATTGTAAATTCTTCAGAAAAAATACTGACTTTGTTCAAGAGGTAGAGGTCTCAGAAATATTTGTATCAAAAATGATACATTTGGAGTTATAGGGTTAAATCACTTATTAGTCCTATTCTCTCTGGAACAACTTCCATACTGAAAAGGTGTTGGTGTCGGTGAAACATGGCGGTGCTGACGTTTGACACATTTACTAAAAAAATCCAATTTCTCCTTGCATCTCTGATCCTAATTGTGAAGGTGGAGTAGTTTGGTTCAAGATGATTTGTTAACTGATTTTAAAGAATCCATGTTTTCTACTCTCTCAGGCATCCTGGAGTTCTCTCCTGTCCTTCTTCGATACCTTATGTCAGGTATGGGCTATAGTTGACTGTAGTTAGATACTGTAGTGCAGTGTCCCAATTTTATCATGTAGTAAACAACCCTCCTTTTGTTATCAATGGTGATAAGTGGGAGGAACAGACGACAAAGAAGCAAAGAAAAGGAGAAATTGTAATATTCCCTCATGCCTTGCAATGCTTGGACGCCCTTGCTCTGTAGCTATTTGGAAGCTTGGCAAGCTGTAGCGTATTAACTGTTTCCACCTGTGGAGCTATTCACTCGTCTCTGCTCTCTAGTCTAGTCCATCTGTTTGTCTGAGTAGAAGTAAAGGGCCTTTCACCGGTTCCCTGGCTAAGTTTCCTTTCAGCTCCCACTTTCAGCACAACACAGAAGTTTCAGTGAAGGGGAGCCACGATGATCCAAGAGACGATATTCATCTCTTTGATTCCTCTCTTTCGCTGATTGCGTCCGTACGCCCGATGAGTCACCGTTAACTGAGTTGCACAGCTGTGTGATCCCCAGTGCAGGGAATCACACTGTGTGCCTCCACAATGGCAACCTCTCTTCATTCGCCTCTTCCTTTGCTTTCCCTCACAAACTGCTAATGAAGTCAATCACAACTGCTTTTCCCCTGATCCTTTTACCCCGACAGCTGATGGTGTACGATTGCATCCACAATACTCTTTTAATTAGTATGGAGAATAAATTGGTTGAGCAGGCCTTTTTTCTTAATTGCTTTTTCCTCAGCTTGGATTTAATTGGGCTCCAGTGCTGTTTATTGATCTACTTTGATGGGCTTTAATTTGGATAATTTTATATATTTATTTTGGATGTGACAAGCCAGAGGGGGAGAGAGTGCTGGGCTGGGGAACTCGCACTGCAGCGGACTGCGGTGTACTCAGTGAGCCCGGGGTCCAGTGTGTGATGGCAGCTAGGTGGGGAGATGATCAAATCCAGGGGAAAACTAAGGCAGCTCCACTACAGTCTGAGAAAACTCAAGTGAACAGCTCTTTGATCTCACATCAACAGCTCATAAAAGCCAGTGTGGCTCAGTAAAGTGGGGGAAGCAGGTTTTCAAAGCCAGCCATAACAGGCCTGCAGGCCAACACACATTTCTTCCAGCAGCTAGCTTGAATTTTGTGCCTGATTCATGCTGCGTCATCTCTCCCCCCCTGCCTGCCACAACAAAGCCCAATTTTCTTCCTCCGCCTCCATGGTTTCATAATTAGTGTGCTTCTCTGCGTGTGATTGTGGGTTTTTTTTTTTTTAGATGTGCGCGTGCATTTGCTTTTATGAATACTTGTTTGTGCCGTAATTGTACAACACTAACGTGCATCGCTCTTTGTAATCCATGTTTTTTTCTGACGCTGCTTTCTCCCCCTTCTCACAGGGGGTAACTTCACCCTGGCTGAGTTGGGAGTTTGCGAGCAAACTCCCCCTCCGCATCCCGCTGCTGTTCCCTACTGTCCCGACCTGGGCCTCCTCCAGAGAGGGTACTCCCTCAGTGCCGGCTCAGACGCAGACTCGGACCCGGAGGGGCCTTTGTCTCCGGAGCGAGCCATACAGCTGTGGGCCGGACGCGCGGGTGTGAAATCTCGCCGCAGCTCAGGCGTGTCCAGCCGTGAGAACTCGGCCCTCACCCTCACCGACTCCGAGAATGACAACAAGTCTGATGACGAGTCAGGTAAGGAAAGAAGGATGGGTCGAATTCACCATTACTTTAAAAGAAAGAAAAGTGAATGGTCTGTAAAAGGAATGCGTACGTGTTGAGATCATGACAGAAAACCCATATATTGATTGTTTGAATCTGTTCATGATCCAAAGAACATTAGTTGGAATCCCCCCAAGAGAGCCATCCTTTTCTGGATCAATAGTAAACACTCAACCTGGACTGAACCTTTTAAAATCACTTGTTTGCTGATTTCTCAACACATGTCTGTCGCTCTTTTTGTATATTGAAACAAAGGAGAGTCACAGACGTGAACGTTTTTGGGTGATTTCACAAAAATCTGCACTGACAGAGCTTGTGGACTGTTTTATTTCTAATGACTGTTGTTTCGTCTGGTGATGGCCACAATGCAGAATGCCACAATGTCAAGCATTGCTTGTTTATCCATGGTCTCTGACCTGTATTATTGTTTTTAGCAGTATCTGCCTTGCAAAAGTAACTAAGCTTGTTGAGATTTTTCAAATTTTGTCATGTTAGAAACACAAACTTATATGCATTTAACTTAGCTTGCAGCCCCAACACAAAATCAATGTGAAGGGGAAGAAAAGGGGTACTTAGTTTTCAAAACCCTTTCTATCTTACCGCAGATTCATAATTAGGTTTGGAGTGGACGTTTTCACCTAGAACATTACAATTCAGGTGTGGCTTTATGTTTTGGTCAGTCCTGGTGAAAGATACCTCCATCCCAGTGTATCTTCCAGGATTTTCATGAATTCTACCTGTTCATCTTCCAGATATGTCTGACCATCTCCCTCCTTCATAAAAGCATTATTCACCAATCAATTTAGAGCACAATACTGCCACCACCATCTTTCACGGCGGGGAAGGTGTCGTCAGAGTGATGTACTGTGGTGATTTTTCATCACACAGCATTTTCTATGCTGGCTGGGAAAATTACTATTTAGTCTCACCTGACCAGAGTATTTCCTTCTAGGTTTGCTGAGTTCCTTACTGTGCATGTAGGAACTGAACTTCTCATGGCTTTCTTACAGCAGTGGCTTTCTACTTGCAACTAAAGACCAGATTTGTTGAGTGCACAACTAACAGATGTCCTCTCAAGAGATTCTCCCACTGCAGGCATCCACATATCTCTCCAGCTCTTCCAGAACAACCAGAGGCATCTTGATCCTTCTGTCATTATTATTTTTTTCTTTACTTGGCCTCTCAGTTTAGGTGAAGGACCATGTCTTGGTATGTTTGCAGTTGTGCCCATACTCCAAGTTCAGATGATTATGCTTTCAACTTCTCCTCAACTTTGTCCCTGATCTGTCTGATCTGTTCTTTTGTATTATTGATTCTTCACAGATCAGCTGCATTTATGATGAGATTGCATTGCGCACGGGTGGATAATATTCATTATTTCCTTGTTTGTAAATAGAAATCTTTCTCCTTTCACTTCATAATAATGCACTACTTTATATCTGCCACATGTAATCCTAATAAAATACATTGAGGTTTGAGGTTGTAACAAACAAAATATGGAAAGGTTCAGGGAGTATATATACTTCTGCAAGCCACTGTATATCAATAGTCATGTGTTACCAGCTAATATAGTGCTGAAAGGTTTTTTTTTTCTCTTAACATAGATATGAATTACTGCAGATGTAGACTGAAAGTGTGAGGTATCCAGGGAAATCTCCTTCCTCTGGCAACTTTGTTTATTACCAACTTCCCACTTCCTCGTTAATCCCGACGCAGTCGTAAACCTGTGCACCAGCTCCACAGAAGTGTCAATGGAGGTTAATGAAAAGTGGATGAAAGGAAGAGCAACAGTCTAATTAATTGACTCTTCGGCTGGCGCACGCATCAGATTTGGATCAACCTCCGTTGGACGGCGGCCTCAGAAACAACTTCTGTTGACTGATCAAACTACTCAACACCTATTAAACACGTCAAGAAACACCTTCCCTGAGACGCGCCTCTCATCCAACCAACCGATAATTGCTTTGTGGTTAATTACCAAACTAATCTCGTAGCCGCAGATATCAGCTCCAGACGCCGGTCTCGCTTTCTTTGTCTCAGGGCCACGAGAACGCCACTCTGTTGCCGACATTCGCAGACCTTGTAAAATTAGCAGCTTAATCCAGCTCTGCATTGTTATAATCGGTTGCCTGCAGTATGATGTCACAGAGGGAAGATCAAAACCAATTTTTGCTAATCTTTTGGTTTCCATTAATAAACTTTGCCAAATAGGGTTATTTATGGATAATTTGTGCTCCTGCTGAGGCGAAACACTTAATTGTTGGTTGGATACTTTTATATTGATGAATATGAGAACTGGTTGTGAGCTTTCTGTATTGAGTTTGTTTGTGCCAGCACTAGTTTACTCTTCCAACATGCATGCTAGGGTAACAGATGACACTAAACTGCTCTTACCTGGGAGTTTGGCTTGTCTCTGCGTTGGCCCTGTGATGAATTGAAATTTTCGGGTTCTGACCATTCTCTGGCCTGTTTACTATTGAGCAATGCAACATTCTGTCCCCCCATCCTGTTCCTGCACACTGTCAGTTAGATGGCTGAAAAAGAGCTCCTACACTACGCAAAGCAAGGTTTATGGATCACGCACCGAAGAATAGTTGTCCGTTCAACCTGAGCTACGGGTCTCTGCAGCCCATCCAGAGTTACCCTGGACCTCTTGTTGTTTTTGTTAGCTAGCTGTAACAAGACCCTTACATTTTTTTCCAACTAAAATCAACTCGCTTTACTCATTTTAACTCTAGAACAGAATTGCAAAATGGTATGTTACTTTTGAAATGAGTACCACCATGTTTTGTCTATATATTCAAATAATAATAAATATTACTCACTTTATTATGGTAAATAATAAGCAAGATGCTTTGCTCCTTTAATAGGCAAGGCAAGACAAGACTAATTTATTTGTATAGCACATTTCAGTACAAGGACAACGCAAAGTGCTTTACATGATTACAACATAGGAAAATAAAAACAGAATAAAAGCAATTACAAAAACAATTGGAATAAAATTTAGAAGCAATAGGAATAATTGTTGCTTTTTTTAAATGCCTTTTGATAATTTCCTAAATTTTAGTTTTAACATTTATGTAGGCCTGGTCACCCCTTGACCACTGGAGACAGGCACCAGCATGGATAAGCGGGTATAGATATAGTGCGTGGGTGGATTTTAACGTAATGTGATGCCATGGTGTTTTTACTCAATGTGATCATACCCTGACAATCTCACACTGGCTGGTGCCTAGCAGGCACAGGTGTTGGATGGATAGACGATTATGAGAGCACGTGTCAAAACCAATGAATTTTAACTTTAGACTTCAAAGGTTTCTATAGAACTTTTTGGAGAAACTAGCAACTCACATGTTTAGGCTTATTTCAAGACTTCAGAGATGACACGTTTACATCAGACCCCTCCGCTTGTGTCTGTGGCAGCATGCGGAGATCAGAGGAAGGTGCAACAGCTTGATAATTTTTTTTTTAAAAACCTTGTGTGTCTGTCTGATCAACTTAATTCATAAACAGTTGTCACTCGCAACGAGGAAATCTAACCTTTTTGGTCCTAAATCTGCCTCTAATCAAAACTCCTGTCAATGATGCCACGACAGAGGAAGGTTTCCCTCCCCGCCGAGCCCAGCCAGTGTGTGCCCTGAGTTGTGTTGGTTCCGAGTGTTCTTGTGTGTAAAGATTTTACTCGGGCTGTCATTATCTGTCTGCCTGTTCTTCTCTTGTCTGTCTTGAGAGGGAGATGGCGTGTGAGCCCCGAACCCTTCACATGTGAGGAGGTGCAAAACAGGTGCAACTCAAGGCCCGATGTCAAAATATCAACACAATGATCTGAGGTTCTAATAATAGAAGGAGACAGAGGAACACATCATAAGCACAAGATAACAAATCAAAAAGAGGATGACAGGCCTAAACACCGAACGTCGTGTTGCACAGTGCTTCTCCTCCTCCTCCCTGCCATCTCACCCCTCTTTCATCTCTTTTCTTCATAATTTCGAGCCTCCTTTTCTTTCTTCCCGTCGTTCACACTGTGCCTCTCACAATCTCTCGTTATGCTCCAGTCATTGAAGACTGACAGGTGTCGGTTTAAGAGTCTAAGGCTCCCTTTAAGGGCACAAGCATAACACCCATGTGCCCTGTTGTAGGAGTTCAGGACCAAAATGGAGAGGCCAGAAAAATGTGCCGCACATTTTTTTCTTTTTTGTTCCTTTTTTTGATTGGATACTATAACAGTTTAGGTCATAATAATAACAAATGAAGAGCAAACCCAAAAGTATAAATAGATTTCAAGTTGCCTAACTAGATGTGCTATTTTTAGCAATTTGACAGAAAGACATGAAAAACCCTGGGAACCAAACAAAACACAACCTGGGTCAATAACCAATTTAAAAAGTGTGATCCCTGCAATACATGCCCAACAACTTTGCTAGTCTCAACACAGTTAACACCACATAAACATCTTGTTTACCTGAAGTCACATTATTGATGTAGAGCATGTAATTTTTATCATTGTTTTTGAATTTAAGTTACGATACAAGTCCATGTTGTGCCATATATATATATATATATATATATATATATATATATATATATATATATATATATATATATATATATATATATATATACACACCAAATATTTGGACCGTGAGGCGCACCGGATTATAAACCGCACTAAATATTCTTCCCAAGTGTGTAATATCACTTCGCCCCTTCACGTACACAGCTCTCTCCTGAGAGAGAGAGCTATCCGTCTCTGTCGGGACGACATAACATAAGGCCAAAATAAACGTAACTTTTGTATTGAATTAACTTACTAGGTTTATTATTGCTAGTGCGTACTCCAGGCGCAAGCTGCTTAAAGGCTCCCATATACTCAGGCGTACTGTGCGCGTACTGTGAGCTTGGTGGACTCAGCGCCTACTCTCTGCGGACGTCTTACCCTTCATAGTCGAGCGTACTGTTGCCTACATTTCTTGTGGCAAATTCCTACAATTCCCACTAGTGGGAGTAAGCAGCAGAACAGATGGTAAAATATGTGCATAAACATGCAAACATTTGAGAATTGTATTGCAAAGAAGTCTCATCGTTTTGCAGCTTTGTAAAAGAAGACTTTATGGTCCACAATATTTCTGCTCATTGTCTTGACTTCTTTTCGAAGGGAGTGTTCAGACAGTTTTCTGCTGACATTTGTAATTTGCAAGTCAAGGTCAGTTTGTTATGCAGGCGTATTTTGGTCTTTTCCAGCTGTACAGTGACCATGCAATGTGGAGACAATAACAGCTGAGCACCTAGAGCCGTTTCTTTTTCAGCAGGCTCCCACCCGTCAGTGAGAACAGAGGGACTGTGATGCTGCGCGTCCTTGCAACCGCCTGCTTTGAGCAGCTCAGTGTATTAAGCTCTGTGTCACATATAAAACAGTTTGATGTAAAGACTTCTTGCTGCCGAGAAGTTCATAGTGTGACACTGCATACGCCATCGTAAAAATTGAGCTCTGCACATATCTGTATGCACGGAGTCTGCGCAGAATCCGCCTCGAGTACGCACGGACCTCCGCGGAGTGAATTACACCCGAGCATGTGGCTCGGGTGTAATTCACTCCGGTGGGCCTTTACATGAATGCACTTCTAGTTTCGACATTACACTCAGGCAGTCTTGTAGACAGCTCGGGGGTCCATTCAGGTAGTGACACAGTGTACCGTAATGCTCCAAATATCCATTGAGCGGAGCGGCTTTGTTGCTTACCAAAGTCTTACTTACACATTTTAAGAAATTTTTGAGCGCATTGTAAAATCGGTGCATCAAATTATAGGGTGCACCATTATATATATATATATATATATATATATATATATATATATATATATATATATATATATGTATATATATATATATATATATATATATATATATATATATATATATGTGTATATATATATATATATATATATATATATATGTATGTATGTATGTATGCTGTAGGTAAAGGGTGATATTTCTCATAACCGGCCACCAGTCAGGTGTGAGAAACCCGATGAGAGGAGAAGTTTAAGCACTTTGATAATCTGGAGCTTTCAGGTTTGTGCTAACCATGTGCCAAGGAGGAAAAACACCTACAATGATCTCAGAGGAGCAATTGTATCAGCTCATCAATCTGAGAAAGCTTATGAGATCATTTTCAAACAAGATGGAGTCCATCATTCTGCAATTACGAAAGATTATTCACAAATGGAAAACATTATTAACAGTTACAATTGTAATGGCACAAGGGTACTCCCAATGTCAGGCTGTCCAGTGCTTAGAGAAATTGTAAAAATCCTAAGAGCTCAGTCTCCGGGTCTACAAGCTTCAGTCAGTATATTAAATGGTAAAGTGTATGGAAGAACAAATAAAAGAAGACAGAACAAGGATGGCTTGTCTGAAAGGATTGCCAAAAGAAAGCTGCTTGTGTGTGGCAAGGGGAAATGGAAGCACAGCAAGTTGCACCTGAACAAACAAGATTTCAGGAATAAAATATAATTTGGACAGACAAGATCTGAGTGGGACAGCTTGAATGTGAAGTACACCATCATATTTGGTGATGAAAACAACAAAATAAAGCCCTCAAAGTCCAGCATACAGAGCACATGGCTCTACTTCTTTATGACTTTGATTGGTGACATGATCCTTGTAGTGACTTTAAACTCCAAATTCCTCTGTAAATGAAAGTATTACTGTGTCCATTGTGCCAACCTCTACCCATATTTCCCCTGTTCTATATCTGAGTTGCCATTTCACACCAGCCTACTTCTATTTTAGATCTAAAACACACATTGTCTAAGCTTGTATCACATTACTGTGTATCAGTTTTATTTTCTGTTAGTAGGTCATGTTTTTGAGGAAGTGTGGACATTAATAATTGTAAAATTTATCACAGCCCACAAAAATGTTTTGTTTAATTGCATGTTACTTCGGAAAATGTGATATTACAACCTTTTACCCATTATATTACATGTACAACTCATGTATGCACATTGAATGAAAGCCTGTATGTAAGCTACAGATTGCAGCTCTGACAGGTGATGTTCTGCTGCACATGTTTTACCGTGAAAGGATGCGCTCAGTTGCTAGCTAATGACGTCGGTGGATTATGGGCGGTTAAAGGCTCATCTGTTCACCATAGTTTCACTTCAATAATGACCATATGAATCTCTTTCCAACTGAAGAGTGTATTAAATGGAAAATTTCAGAACAATATAAACGTGACTTACCTCCAACACTCTCTCAACTTTAAGCTAACTGTGTCATTACAAAGCTACTTCTGGCTAAAAATATCAGAAATAAAAGCATTTCCTGTTTCGTTCATTCAGAATTTTCTCTTGGCACCTCATTCTCTGGATCTCCAAAAACAAGGCAGCTCCCTCTGACCTTCTTTGTACTTCTCCATCAACATCTTCAAACCAAATACCCCATCTGTTGTAGTTTTTCTTGGCATGAAACCATGCTGCTGCTCACAGATGCTCACCTTTGGCCTCAGTCTTGCTTCGACTACTCGTTCCCATAACTTCATTGTCTGACTCATCAGCTTTATTTCTCTGAAATTGCTACAATTCTGCACATTGCCCTTATTCTTGAAAATTGGTACCTGCACACTTCTCTATTCCCCATAACTTGTTTTGGTCAGTTAAATCTCATTGAAGAGCCTAGCCAAAAACTCTCCAGCTCTCTCCTAGACACGTCCACCAGTTTGAAGGTATATCATCAAAACCAATTGCCTTTCCACTCGTCATCCTTTTATATGCCTTCCTTACTACAACCTTACTAATCTCTGCTACTTCCTGATCCACAATGGTCACTTCTTCTGATCTTTGGTCTCTCTTATCTTTTTCCCTCATTCATCAGCTCTTTAAAGTACTCCTTCCATCTATCTACCACACTTGTGTCAGCTGTAAGCACATTTCAATCTTGATCTATAATCACCCTAACCTGCTGAACATCCTTCTCATATCTGTCTCTCTTCTGCTTCACACAAGTCACCATGTGCCCTTTGTCTGGCCTCAGCTACCTCTACCTTCACGTTACACTGCATTGTCCTGTACTGCTGGTAACTCTCTTTAGTCCTCACAGTGTCCCACTTCTTCCTAGCTGAATCCTTTCTCTGAACACACTCCTGTACTTCTTCGTTTCACCACAAAGTCACCTCATCGACTTTCCTTCCAGAAGACATACTCTCCTACCTGTCTCCCTTATAGTGTTAGCTGTAGGTTTCTAGTCATCTGGAAGCACCTCCTGGCCACCCAGAGTGGCTGGCAACACTCTCACCAACCACTACCCTGGAGTCGCTGAGTTCCTTCAGGTTACATCATCTACACAATATGTAATCCACCTGTGTGCTCCTACGTCTGCTCTTGTAAGTCACCCTGCGTTCCTGCTTCTTCTGGAAGAAAGTATTCACTACAGCCATTTACATCCTCATTGCAAAGTCTACCACCATCTGATCATCTACACTCATCTTCTGGAAACCAAACATGCCCATTACTTTCTCATCACCATCACCTTTGTTCCCTGTCCCAATGTGTCCTTTGAAATCAATCCCCACTCTGTCATCTCTGGGGATATTCTGAATAATTTAACCCTGGAATTTGTCCTTCTCCTCTAACGCATGTCATACCTTTAGAGCACAACTCTTAACGGCATTGAATTTCACATCTTAAATTTCTAGCTTCAGACTCATCATCACCCTATCTGACACGCTTTTCACCTCAAGAACATTCCTGACAAACTCCTCCTTCAAGATAACACACAATTTCTCTTCCCATCCACTCCATGGTAGGACAGCTTGAACCCTGCTTTGAAACTTCTAGCCTTGCTACCTTTCCACCTGGTTTCCTAAACACATTATGTCACATTATGTCCCCTATCCTTCTCTGCATCATGTCAGCCAAATATCTAGCTACTACTCTACTCTCAGTCCCAGTCTCTTCCCTTTCCTCTGCTCTCTCTAACGGACACATCTTCTCCCTCTTCTTCTTTGCTGACCAACAGTAGCCTAATTCTCACTGGTTTCCTATCGGTCACCAGCATCAACGGTGGTCGTTGTTAACTCAGACCTCGATCGATCTGTTATGAAGATCCCCTTCCTGAAGCAACCTTCTGCATTTATCCAAGCTTGGAACCGGCACAAATAGGACACAGGACACAGTGCCCCTTTGAGGCTGATTTAAAAAACTAAAAAATAACTGTTACTAAATGTAAATAGTTTTAAAGATAATTATTACATTTCCATGTAACAACTGACGATAAACAGTACAGGTTTGGATACCTGCAACGATGCAAGGTCATAGGTGTACTTAGATGTCAGGAATTTGATGAGAACATGTTTTTTTAGCCATTAGAGACTTGGGGAATTAGGGAGAAAGATTTGAGACTTGACTTGGACTTGCAAGTATCTCTGCAAATTATGACATTTAATCAAAGTAGCTTTAAGTAACCTTTTGAATACTTGCTCTAGTCACATAACCATTTGGTATATGCCAAACTGGTAGTAGAACATTGTGAATAAGAAATTTACTATTACAGATGGGCTCCTTTTTGTATTCAAAAAAGTCACATAATAAAGGTCAAATCAAAACTGCAAAAGTACAATCTGGAGAATGAATGAAATGTCCAGCACCCATTTGATGGACACAGGAAATCCAGAGCACAATGACCTGAGAAGGGGAGTAACATAAACTTGTTCCAATGCCTAAGTAAAAGAGAGAGTCTTAAGAGAGCCATGAATTATTGAATGCATGGAAAATTCAATAAACTTTAGCAATGCTATAAAGGAAATTGGTCCAAAATTCTTCCAACTTGATGAAACAGTTTTTGATTATAAAAATGATTCCGACTACTAGTGACTTAGTTATGCACACACTTTGCACACGGCTCTACTTCTGGTCTTAGTTTTTATTGAAGTAACAATGACACAATGTAATGTGTTTGCTGACTGGGAATGAAATTCACATGTTGCCCTTTAGTTGAAGTTGTTTTCACCTCATTTCAAGACCTGATGTGTTTCCTTATTATGCAAGAAACCTTCTACTTAAAAGTCATTGCTTTTTATACTGCACACTTTATATTCTAGATGTCTCTACACGCTTCTTTTGTACAATTATACTGCTGCAATGCCCATGTTTAATTTAAGCACATTCTGTAACAGTCAGTCAGAATGATCAGAAACACTGAGATGAAAATTACTTTTTTCAGTTCTTTCGTTCTTTTAAAAATGCAAATTAGAACATAGCAAACATGTGCAAATTCCCATATTCATATTCAAGGTCCATTCATTACACTTTCCCTTTTCTTTTCCAAGCACAATATTTTCAACCTCAGTCATAGCTCTGTAATGAGCTGCTTTTCATCAATAATTTAAAAACTACATTTCATAAATATTTGATCGGGGAACATTTGTTATTTTTATTGAATAACCACCCAGTCCAAATGGTCACAGATATTATCATGCATAACGACTTTCAAAGGATGCAAGAAAGTAGAAATAAAATTAATTTTACCATTTCTTTGTTTTAACATTAACATTCAGATATATACAGACAGTCTCCCCAACCTCACTTAGAAATATATGTATTAGTACCTTACATCAGTCTCCAAACTAAAACTTTTTGATTATATTTCCATTTCTTTCTGTTAGTTTTTCTTTTCATTTACTGCTCAATTCCAATTATGGAGAAGTATGTTAAGGCCATTAAATTAGTTTTGTAAAGGCAGCTAAGAGATTTCAAAGTTTCCTTACATCCAGCTTTATTGTTGAATATTGAACGAGATCTTTTACAGCCCCTTCCAGACACTATTAAAATAAAGAGACTTAAACGTTAACTTGGCACAAGCAAGCATGCAATATCCTTACAACATGAGCTCGCTGAGGCTTACAAATACGTCCACAGAGAGCGACATTGGGTGATTTCATTTTGGCATAGAGGAAGAAGAGATTTACTGTCACAACTGTGTGCTGCCTCGTAAAACGCCCGTCTGGAAACACAGGCAGGAATATGGGAGGACTTGTAAATTTCCCACAGCAGTGCCTGATGGCCGCTTCCAATCTGTGCTGACCAGGGAGGAGAATGATTAGTACATGCATGGATAGAATGAGATCAAGCTTTAATGCTGATTTTAAACCTAAGGCCAAGGCCACAATCAATATAATCCTCTAAACATGTGAGTTTAGGAGGCATCCGTATGCCTCAGCATTTTCCCTCTAATTAAACATCAACCTGGTAAAAGAAAGCGAAAGAATTTGACTCAACTTCACAGTTGTGTTCTGCACAGACTTACTGGATCGTCAAGACCCAGCCTAATTACACATGCGTGCTGATTAGGAGCTTTCAGAGCATCTCCCTCTCATATTGCCTTCACTTGGCTCAATCTCTCCATCTGGTCGACCACATAATAAATCACACGGTAGTATGTGACGTTATGTGGCAGGATGCATTAATCTCATAATTAGAGAATGAAAAGGTGGCGCTAAATTTAGTGTGGCCTTTCTGACTTTTCCCTGCCCCCATCTGGGCATGCTCAATTGAGTAGTTTCCCCGCCCTCACACGATGCCCGCTTCACAATCCAATTTTCCTTGGTGCTTTTCCTTCAAGACATTTACGGTGCTGAAGTTAATGTCAAAAGACAGCAAAAAAAGAGAACTTTCTTAATTTCCAAACAGCTGCAGTGAGATTTCTCTTCTGCTGTCAGATTTCTTTTTTTTTTCAAGCTGGCACTGTAATTATGCTTTATAAAAGCAGAGTTCAGCAAAGCGATTCCTCTGATTAACTAATCAAATCTGCTGCCACAGGTGGCAAAGTCCCTGTACCCTCGCTGTCCTAGTTCTTCTTCTTTAACGAACCACAAAAGAAGCAACTATAGATGAAAACGTATTCAATTTGGCTGACAAGTTGCTGCTTTTTTTGTTACCCCTGAAAAATGAGCCTCTGAATTGATTATTGTATAATCAAGGAGGTTAAGACAGTACCTAATTATTACTTTAAGATTTTGAATACAACATCCTCTGTACCTTGGGATACATATTGCAATTACTCTGTCAATGCGGTGCAAATGAACACGTCATATTTGACCTTCCACCTATAAGAACTGGTTTTCTCCAACTCTTTTCAAAATGCCCTTTCTGGACAACAGGTCTAGTCCAAATAACGCAGGAGACGTTCTCCAAATGTGAGTGTATGATCTTGTTATGCTCAAAAAAAAAGTTTGAAGGCCTGCGAATACATATCAAAGTTTCTTTTGTTGTTTTGAAATGGTCTTATTTTCTTATCAGGAATTCATAAGCATAATTCATGATGAATTCTGAATAATTCTCAATAGAAACATGCAGAAATTTCCTTTCTTTTTTCTGTTTGATAAAAGATCAGTCTCCGGGAAGTTCGACATTTCAGTCTTCATGATTTATTTGTGATGCATCAAGAGAGTGACTGGTTTATGAATATTAATAATTTTCCCCATAGCTTAACAATGCTCCATACTTTAAATGCGTAAAAACGTTCACATTTCTTTCAGCTTTTCCCACTTAGATCCCTACTGTAGCACCTCACAGCAGCAGTAACTAAGGTCAGGCTGCTCCTGTCCATCAAGCACAAGCAACACTTATGGAGCTGAGCTGGTGTGGCCTCCCAAGACCACTGCTGTCCCCCCGGGGCGTCCGTGAGCATGTGTGTGAGGCGGAAACCGAAAGTGAGACCTTGTGCGTGCATGTGTGCGTTAGAAAGGGGTTGGGGGCATTAGCCTCTGATTGAGTTTTCAGAGAGCAACGTGGGGTGCAAAAGGCTCCACAATGGTCTAACAGAATTAGTAGCTTGTGATGAATTTAATGGAAAATCTAGAGAGCTCTAATGGCTTCTCGTGCCATCCTCAGACCTGCCAGAGAAGGTGAGGAAGAAAGAGCTCTGAGAGAAAATTGCAAATTCACCAGTCAGAGTGATCAGAATTTCCCCTGCCGTGAAGGCGGAGAACATCATTAGGAGAGAAAATGTAGGCAATGGGAGGGTAGGACTTCATTTGATTTCTTTAAACCTACATGTATTCATTTTTTCCCCTTTGCTTTGGTTCTCTAAGCCAAGCTTCCTTTGTTAATTTGTCACAATCATTTGTTTTTCTATTCTTTTTCTTATTTTCTTTCTTTTCCTTTTTTTCTACCATCTTTTCTCCCTCAGTTTACATTGATGATGAAGAGAATGAGGATCCTTTCGGAGACTATGTGATCAGTAAGTTGCATCTGACTGTAGATTCCCTTTGATTCCTCAAACCTGACTAGATCTGTCTGCTATCTGTATGGGATTGTACTTTGTGTTTTGTGTCCCTTTCTTGTCTGTGAGTAATTCCCTGTCTTTTCTCTGTGTCGCTATCCGTTAAGCAAGCTGTTGCAGACATTGTAAAAGTTATAACCTAGGTGCCAGCTAGCTGCTTTTAAAACTTACAGCCCATTTTGGACATCTGTAGCTTACCATTAATCGGACGTGTTAGTATAATGACTGGCAGGACATTTTATCTTGAAAATCTGATATGGTCAGATCTACAGTTTCCGTAAAAACTTAATGTCATTAAGTTTTGGCTTTAAAGGACACTTTTGAGTTAATTATTTTCAACCTGGAATAATCAAAGATCAAACAACTTCAGTCATATTCACAAAGAAAAAAAATATCACATTTAAATCTTTTTGTAATTTAATCTTCTCTCATCAAATCGATAAAACTGTACTTATGGGCATCATAACTTCCCCTTCAGAGATGTCCGTCATAACCACATACTTCCTATAGCCATCAACAAGCTTCTGGGTGGAAATTTGACAACTCTCCATGACCAATTTGGTAATGTTTGTGAAACTGGGTGGCTTACTGGGATAAACCTACCACTGAAGCATGGTCCACTAGGATTTTTTTGATTCCAGAAGTCAGATTTGTCCTTTAGAAAACCAGTATTGTTCTGGGTTTGGCATAACACCCACTTAGTCTCAATTCTATCCAGTATTTCAATTGATTGACCCAAACTGCCAACCTTAGAAAAGATAAAGATTGGTTAGAATCTTCAGAGGGGAAAAACAGCTGCATTACGAGTGTCCATGTCCTCAGTGAGGCCCTGGCTGCAAGATGGACAAGTGTGGTTGTTTGCTATTGGAGGTACTGGTGAGGTGCACAAAGTAAGTGGAATAATAAAGAACCTTTCTCCTTAACACATCAACTAGATGGTTAAAATAGGACAGTGATGTTGAACATACAGTAAAATTGGTTTTGGATTGGGTAAAGCAGGCTAACATCTGGAGGGGCCCTTACCTAAACGTATTGAAAATGTGTGGGCTCTGTGTAAAGGTCGAGTTTGTGTCAATAAATTAACTGATTGAAAAGAACTCTACCAAATGGTCAATAAAAGTGGTCAAATATCCAGCCAGAAAGATACCAAAGGCTCATTGTTGATTTTAGCCTTTGTGGAAAAGGCTAAAATCCACAATAAATTTTTGTGCGCCCAGTTCTTGTTTTTTAATCTGTTCAATCATCATTCTACCCTGAAAAAAACAACGGTTCACATATGTCATTACAAGCCCCAAATTTTCATAACATCCATACCAATGATGAGCATGAAAACTATTCCGTGGAGCTGTGGAGGCAGCTTCCATTGGCTGCTTCTCTTAAAATACTATTTCATTTTGTTGAAATAACAATTACTGTATGTGCACAGTGGCGCTTTTTGTCTTTTTAACAGGTATGTCTGAAATGTCAGAAACATTAACAGAAAGGTGACCTTTGTACTAATGACTTAATAGTGTATCCCTGACAGATTCATTGAGCCATTATCTCATGTGTGATTGCACACGACGCAATTGTTGGGATATACACGCAAGTGATCTGATGTCAACATTTTCTCTGGCGGCTGTTGTCTTGGTATCTGCTCTCTGGCAGCCACGGGAACAGTAAAATAATAGCTTTCTGTGCATTAGTCAGTGTGCAGCATTTGATTCAAGGCAGAAAAAGCATGTTGATATGGCTCAGCTACATTTACGAGCTCCTTTCATTATGATCTCCTGCTCATTAGTACACGTCCAACTGGTTAATCTCTTTGCACTTGATCAGAGAAAATTTCCCAGTGGGTTCATCTGTGGTTATTTTTTTCCCCCTTCCTCTGCCATCAGAAAGTCGGCCGTATCTGCTCGAAATTATTTGTCTCTGTAAGCGGGAATTTGTGTTAATGCTTGTGTTATTGGGATGTGGCGTTTTCATCAGTTTTCATTAGTAGGACATTGTACAAGTAAGTGGGAGTAGAGTAGAAATAGCATGGGATTTAAAGAGAGGGAAGAACAGCCAAGTATAGCTTCAAGGGAGGCAGAATGCTGGATGTTGATGTATTCCTGCATTAAAAGGGTGAAATTGTGTTCATTTATTTATTTACTTTTTAACCTAATTCTTTAGGTCATTAGCTTCAAGTGAATGGAAGGAATTTGTGCATTAATATAGATGGTAGAAAAGAGATAAGACAAATTGGAGCAGAGATAACCCTTGCAGAGTAATCTAAAGCTTTATTTACCTGAAGCACTTTAACCAGTAAAAATTGTGAGTTTATGTAATCATGCAGAAACCAAGATAGAGATATAACGGTAAATTGACTTAAATATTCTCACATATAGGAGAGGAAAATAAAGTAAAGGAGATAAAAAAGTGAAGCTCAGGGAGCGTTTCATTGATTCTATCCTTTATATCTACAAGTAAATAAAAAAATTAACATTGTTACGGTGACTGGGAATGCATGTGCTGTACGGTAAAAATGCTTGATTTTGTACCATCAATCCATCCATTTTTCTATCACGTCTATCCCTTGTGGGGTCGCAGGGATTGCTGGTGCCTATCTCCAGCTGTCAATGGGCGAGAGGCGGGGTACACCCTGGACAGGTCGCCAGTCCATCGCAGGGCAACACAGAGACAAACAGCACAAACAACCATCCACACACACACTCACCTCAAGAGAATGTACAGAGGCCAATTAACCTAACAGTCATGTTTTTAGACTGTGGGAGGAAGCCGGAGTTGATTTTGTACCTATGGATTTAAATATCTATAAAAAGAAACTTTCTTCTGTTGATACCTGATATTATTATCCCTTATATATATATATATATATATATATATATATATATATATATATATATATATATATATATATATATATATATATATATATATATATATATATATATATCAGAGAGAGAGAACAATATGTATCTACTTATCCAAATCTTCCCTGCCATGAACTACATTTACATGGGCTAAAGTAATCAGAAGAAAGGGCTGATCAGAATAAAAATGTGTCATGTAAACAAGCCAATCAGAATATGATGATCAGATTAATCTCAATCAAAATGAAAAAGGATTCGGAGTGAGAGGCGTGGTTTATGCCTATTGATAATCTGATCAACGCGCATAAAACGCTTTTCTTGACATAAACGTGACATATTTCCGCATTGTTGAGTGGCACAAACACGCCAGGAAGCAAAACTGTCGTGGCTCCCGATACAACCTTTCTGTTCGAAAAAAATAAAAGAGCCCAAAATTGTTGCTTACTCAGTAACGTTTCAATTGTAATTAGAACATCGTACAAGTCCAGCCTGGGGGCTCAGAAGACAAACAAAATCGTATAATACTGTTTTGTTAACTATTTTTTGTTGTTCAGCAAAGAGCAAAGAAGTACTTCTTTTATGTTTTATTTTAGGGGAATTTGATAACTGCGCATGTCAGAGTGGTTCTATTCTGAATAAAGCCAGGTGAATATACACGTACATTATGATCGGATTAATTCATTGTGTGCCCATGTAAACGGCACACTCAGATTATTTAATCTGAATACATTTCAATCCCACCATGAAAATTTGTGCATGTAAACATAGCTAGTCGCTGCACAAATCAAAAAACGAATTTCTCTCATCCAGCCAGTGCAATTATTACAGTAGTACTTCAAAAACTAATCTAAGCTAGACAGAAACTGAGCTTTAAAAAGACCTTGAATTAGCAAGTGACATTTTTCTGCTATCCCTGCTCAATGCACAAGACTCACCTGTTGAAGAAATGCTGGTTGAAGCCCATTTACAATTTGGTAAAAAATGTATTACAATGTTGAGAGGATCCTAGTTTTGAGCACTTTGAATCATCTTGTTACTGAAAAGTGCTTTTTAAATAAACTTGCCTGCCTGCCAAGTTTTAATATCACAAATGTCTGCTTAATCATGTACAGTAGTTTTTTAATGGGGGTAGGGTGAATTTACCAATTTTTGAGATGAGATAATATCAAAGTTCTCTTTAAATATATGACAAAAATCTTTTTTTCGTGGAAATTTTGTCCTCCACAAAGAAGCGTATTGAAGCTACAATTACCCAAAAAAAAAATAATAAAGCTTTTCTATTAATTATGGAATACATTTCACTGCACATCTTCAATCCGCTTTAATGTGCATCTTGACTTGGATTTTAACCTGACATCTGCTGTGAATTTCATGTTAACAGCCCCATTGGAAATGAGTTAAAAAAAAAGATACTATTTAACTTTACAAGTTAATATTTACTTTCCACACTGCTAGACGATGTATTGGTCTGGTTAACATATAACAAATGACTTTTTTGATTTATTTTCATTTTTTAATACAAACAAAGCTGACATTTTTTTGTCCCTGTTCGAGCAACTCCACCTCCTTAGCGACTGTGCCAAGCCCCAGATCTGCCCGCTCAAGTCTGTTGACAGGGTTCACAGCAACCTTATTTCCCTATTGACTCACAGTGTGGGAGCTCATAAGAACTCAAGCACACCTTTGCAAAAGCCTCCAAACATTCCTCTTTGGCTGCTGTAATGGCGCGGTGCCTCTTATTTACGGAACAGATTGGTGACCTCCAGCACTGTCATTCAGTCTGACATGAGAGACAGATGGCACAACAGCTGAGTGAAACTATTTTTCTGCTGGGTGGGTGAAAAGGTAGCAGTTATAATTGAGAGCAAGTGTCTGTTGACAAAATTATACTATAGTATCAATTCTAGGCTATGACAGGTATTAGAGCAAATTATACTATGACTAATGTCTCTGATTCAATATAATACAATAACAGTAACATTTGAACATGAATTCATGAATTAGACTTCAGCACTTTTTTATCCTGCTTTTCTTAGAAAGAGAAATTAATTGAATAAGTATGTATTAACCGTGTGTAGAGCTTTAGTTCTTAAAGATACAACATATATTTCAAAAGGTCCCTGCTTTTTAAGTCTGAAAGTTGCTGTTTCAAAACTAAAATCTTTTTTTTTAAACTGTCCAGCTCCTTCATGTTGGACGCTTTTGGCTCGTGAACGTCAATCTTCAAATCTAACCACAGATTCTCAATTGGATTGAGGTCTGGACTTTGACTAGGCCATTCTAACACATTTAAATGTTTCCCCTTAAACCATTGAAGTGTTGCTTTAGAAGTACGCACCGGTTATTGTCCTGCTGGAAGCTGTACCTCTGTCGCAGTCTCAAATCTCCAATATGTCCTCTTACACATGTTTTACTCAACAATATATCTGTATTTAGCACCACTAATCTTTCCCTTGATTCTTACTAGTTGCCGAGTCCCTGCAGCTGAAAAATATCCCCACAGCAAGATGGTGCCACCATCAGAGTTATTCACTTTTTTATTGCTCTGACCAACACACTTCCTGAAAAGCCTAACCCATGCAAATAGGGGTCTGACAAGACTAGCATCTGAATCCAAAAAGTCCAACAGCAGTTCCTTTACGAACAATATAATTTGCTGTGTTGTTGCATGAATTAATCACCCGAAGCGAATACTGTGCAGTAATTTTAAACCTTCAATTTACAGAACTGTGCAATCTGCATAGATGGATTTCCAGCCAAACATTTGCTGAGAAACTAGAGTGTGCAAATAAGCATTACCAGTAGTGTGTTTGTAAAATGTAACAGACTATGAACTGGGCCGGTGGTGGAGAGACTGGAGCAGCCGGCGCAGTAATGCGTGTGCGGCACTGATCCGTTGTGGTGAAGAGAGAGCTGAGCCAAAAGGTGAAGCTCTCAATTTACCGATTGGTCTATATTTCTACCCTCACCTAAGGTCATGAAATTTGGGTCATGACCGAAAGAAAGAGATCCCGGATCTAAGCGTCTGAAATGAGCTTCCTCCGCAGGGTGGCTGGTCAATCCCTTAGAGATAGGGTAAGGAGCTTGGCCATCCGGGAGGGGCCGGAGTAGAGCTGCTGCTCCTCCATATCGAGAGGATTCAGCTGAGGTGGCCCACTCCAGAACGTTTACTTTGTGATAGTGAAGGTGCTTTGTGACAAATTTGGCAGTACCCTTCGAGTCATTGTGTAGTTAAAAGATTCAGTGGTGCCCAAGCTTGAACTTTCTGGTGCATGTCTTGAGATAGTTCCACATTCTTTCCTCCATGATGCCATCTATTTTGTGAAGTGCACCGGTCCATCTTGCAGCAAAACATTCACACATCCTGATACCGGCAGCCCCATAACTTCACAGTCGAGATGGTGTTCACAGGGTTACATGGATTGCAAGCTAGCCCCCTTTTTCCTACAAATGTTACTGCAATCATCATGATCAAACTCTTAATTTTTACTTTAATTAGATCAGGACATTTCTCCAAAGAAATAAGGCCATTGATGTTGAGTGCATTTGAATTTGCAGTAATGTGGCTCATTATTGTGCTTTTGAAATAGTGTCTTCTTCTTCTTCTTTGAGTGGCCTTTAAGCCCATGTTGGTGCAGGGCTTGTTTCACTGTGGTCAATGGTGCTTTTTTAACAGCTTCGGACAGCATCTTTACAAGGACTTTCCCACTTTCCACACCAAGACACATTTATATCTGGGTAACAAAACAGATGAACGTCTCGTTCAGCCATCTGGGAATGGTACCCAGAGATTAAGCAAATTTGTGGAGCTTCACATTTCATTTCCTCATATCTTGATTGATTGCTTTACATTTTTCATAAAGTAACTCAAGGAAGCAATGTTTATTTTTAGGTGTGCCTCTAATTAGCTCAACTGTTGGGTCAGCCTATAAAAAGCTTACAAAAGGGTCGGTGTAAGTAAACTTTGGAAAATGAACAAAATAAAGTAAGTTATCTATAGAAAAAATATTTTTGCTATTCTTGCAATTAGCAAACAGAAATAATTGAGGTAATCCTAAGTGTCTCTTAGAGTATTTGAACATCTTGTTTCAACCGTGTGTAAGCGCAGAGTTTTACAGTGTTTTAGCTCTGCATGAGTCACAGGGTTTTGGTGTGCCAGATTATTTGTGGTAGAAAGATACAGACGACTGTGTGAACATAAAGCAGGTAAAGTGTTTTCCCTGACAGAAAAGCACAGTTCGATGGCGGCAACAATCTGGAGAGTGCTGACAGATCATAAACTACTTTTTATTGTTTGGATGTGAGCAGACGTGGTGTCCTGATGAATAAAAAAGGAAAAACCATGTGGGACAAGCAGTAAAAAAAAAAAGAAAAACATGATCTCTGGAGTAAGATTTTTATAAGAAAAAGAAATCAGAGTGAATAGTAAAAAGGATGCTGTGGGGAAGAAGAAATATCATCCAGAATATCTTTTTCCTGTCATTTTAAGAATGAATAGTTCCAGCAGCTGTGACTTTATTGTTCTGAGGCGCAATTTAAAAAAAAAATAGAAACGAGAATCAGCATCACCAGAAACAGGATGGAAAACAGTGTAGCAAGAAAAATCGTCATTTATTCCTCTTTATATATTTTTAAAATAGAACACAGCCAGCCTATGTTCGGCTGAAGACCTGCACTGTTATTTAAAAAGGAAAAAAAGAGAAAAACTTCCCCACATTCTCTTGTTCAACATGAAGCAGCTGCACTTGGCGCTTGGCGCTTCCTCCTCCAGCTGAGTGATTATGACAGGCTGATTGGTGTTTTGTGTTCTTGGGGATGAGAAGATCAATGCGGGGCTGATAGCGAGGGCTGGGCCGGCAGCGGAGAGAAAGGATAACAGAGAATGGGGATGAGGCCTTGTCACTTCAGAGTAGGAAACGGGATCAGCAGATTTAAGGGGAGGAGCGGTAATGGTTAATGGCAGATGATAGAAAACTGTTACAGTGGTTAATGTCGGGAAGATTACTGTAGATTGTACTAAAAGTAGCACGAAGTTGGATTAAAAAAAATCAAGAGGGGAGCTAAGACCGAGGAGGAATTCTGATTTAACGGGACAGTAAAGAAGATGGCTGAGGATTAACATTCTGTGACTGTCTGCAAACGGCAGGATAATCTTTGGTGTCCTGCGGTGCGCTGTGGGATGCACACAACTGCTGCGAGGGTTGAAGCCTGCCGCCAGGGCTGTCACCATGTGTTTATGAGCGCTTGACACTCAGTCTAGGCGTGGCAGGTGGAACGAGGTGCTGATTCTAACCCACCCTATCCCCACTCCTCCACGGTGCACTTCTCAAAACAGCTTGATGGATATGCCCCATGGGCAGCATGACGCAGACACAGCACAGGCATTTTTCCCCCCCTCCAGTGGCAGGTTGACCGTAGCTTGTTTATCATCCTCTCATAAGGTTTCACCCACGACTTTGAGAAAAATGTGCAATCCAGCACAATGCGGGCCCGTGTTTTTCCCCATGTGTGCAGCGAGGAGAAGTCCGCAGAGAGCTCCTTACAGTGTTCTAATCCATATTGATTCGTGCTTCATGCTGTCTCACCGAATGGAGCGCAGCACCACGGGGCACGGCACAGCATGGCAAGGCATGCCACGGCGTTACCTCACCTGTCTCTGCCGGCCAGCGTTTGTTTATGTGCGAACAAGAAAGAAAGGCTGAGAGACTACCTGGTAGATGGAGATAGTGTCATAGCAAAGTGTGACATTTCACAGAGGGCCTCAGGCAGGTTCCTATATGCACAGATGACACATAAACACATTTCTATGGAACACCCTTGAAGGCACTCCTGTTGTTCATCATAATTGTTGATAACCATCCTCACCATAGACATAATATAAAGAGTAGACCCCGCATCGACCGCTTTCGCCTATGGGCGCTGACGAGATTTGGGGGGGCCATCTTGGGGCGGTCAACAGCTTTGCTCAGTGTAATGTGTTGACCAGGCACAGAATCAAATTTATTCAAATATAACTCGTAGAATATTGAACTAATTTCCACATGTATTTTGCTGAAAACTTTAAAACTATAGCTATTATAACAAATGGTTCAGTGCATTTAAATATTCTTAGTGGGGTTAAAAGTAATAGAATATTCTGGTAGGATGTATGTTGCAAATAACTGCCACTCATACATTTTTATAATTTTTTTATTACTATATACACAAACACATTTATACACATATATGTATAGTATATATATATATATACACACGTGTGTGTGTGTGTCTTAATTTTTTTTTTATTATATTATTATTATTATTTAAATTAGCCTATTTTGTCAGGAATAACTCGTTTGGCATAACACCAGCACCAAACATTAGAAAGTGTAGCGACTACTTGTCCATGAAAATCAAAAAACTCAAGACTTAAAGGTGAACAAACCAAAAGTGAATGTAACTCAAATAGTCACTTGATAAAGCGTGTGCTTCTGGTTTACGCAGTACAAAAATTCCAAAAACACTTCAAAGTGCAGTTTCGTGATGGTTTATTCCAGGTCTGCAGGCAAACAACGTGGTACAAACTTGAAACCATTGCTGCGTCTCCTGCTCTGGATCCTGCATTGGTGATTACTTCACCTGCTTACTCGTTGATTGACTAATGGTAACTGACTGTTGTTTCCTGAGGACTGAAGGACTGGTTAAAAAAAAACATGACCACCCACATTCTTCCCGAGCTAAGTCTATGAATATATGTGACACACCCTAGACCCAAACAAAATCAATTAACTAATTAAACAAATTACTAACAAATAATTGTATTCTAAACAACTAAATTTAAACAAAAATATTTATACAACAAATAAGCAAGTAAACCAAAATGAACTAAATAATCTAAATTCTAAAACATAACAAAAATAGAGAAATTGCTCCTACAGCAAGCTTGATGGACAAAAATACAGAAATATAACATTCTAATCAAAAATACAAACAATATCTGTTCATCTTAATTGTGAAAAGTTTTTCCTCGAGCCCTGATGTCAATAGTTCGTCGATTAAAACAAAAATACGCCGCACAGTGCTGAGGCATCCTTCGTCTGTTCACCTTAAACCAGCAGGTTAGGGTAGCAGGTCGTCCGCCCCAAGATGGCGGCCGTAATTCCTGCGCCGCGACAATCAATGCAGGGTCTACTCTTATATAATGTCTATGATCCTCACATTCAGATTGTCTCCAGAGCTTGGGGTGTTGTTAGGGGTTAACAGGCCAATTTGGCTAATTGACTAACTGGACATCTACTATTGCAGCCAGTGTTACATTGGTGAAATAAAGTGGATAAACCCCATCTGCCCCTACAGTGTCATCCAAAAATATTCCAATCCCCTGAACTATTTCACATTTTTACACATTAACTTTATTGGGGTTTTATGTGATAGACCAGGGGTCACCAACCTTTTCGAGGTTGAGAGCTACTTCATTGGTACTGTTTCATACGAAGGGCTACCTGTACTGACCTTTGAACTAGAAGAGTTAGAGCTCACCTTAACTTTATGTAATAGAAACGTGTTTGTAATGCTTTTCTCATTTTAAATCTATATGAATACAACTATGATTAAAAAGGAAGAGAAACTGAATAAAATAACATTTTAGATGCAGCTCACTGGAGGGTTGTGCTATTTTTTAACAGGCTTGTGGGCACCACATGTGGTCCTAAACCATTGTAGCTCTGGGCGTGTGTTCAGTCATAAGTCTTTTGCAGCTTCTAAAGAGCTTTTCAGCCAAATCATAACGTAGCTCCTTCCAACTTTAGATCAAGTCTGGTCAGCCACCCTATTCCAGCAGGAAAACATTCACATTATGCTGCCACCACCATATTTTACAGTGTGGTCAGATTTGCATATGGGCCAAAAATTTGGCTTTGGCCTCATCTGGTCAGAGCACCTTCTTCTGCATGTTGGCTTTCTTCCAGCAATGGATCTCTTCTTGCCACTCTTCCGTAAAGGCCAGACTTGTGGCGTTCACGGCTAGTGGTTGTCCTGTCAACGGGTTGTCAGCAGGTCTAGGGGCTTCTTGGCTGCTTCTTTGATTAAAGCTAATTCAGGGATAAGGAGGACAGCCATGTCTTGGTTAATTTGCAGTTGTGCTATACTCTTTGTCTTTTTTGATGAAGGACTAATGTTTTGGGTTTTTATTGTACAACCTAATCCTAATTTAAACGTCCACAACTTTATTCCTGACCTGGTCTTCATGAGGCCATTTGTTTGTGGATGTTTTCCTTCAAACCTCTGAGGCATTCAAAGAACACATGTCTTTATGCTCAGATTCAATTACATAAATTTCATACTTTTAGGAGACATACATCATTCTAACTCCACTTCACAACTGTGTCCCTGTTTTGTTTTGTTTGTTGGCAAGTCCAGTTAAAATACAGCTAAAAAAAATTAAGTTTGTGGTTGTAATGTGAAAAAATATGAGGAGGTTCAAGGGGCATGAATGCTTTTGCAAAGGACTGTTTTTTTCCTTGATAATAAAAAATTATCCATACACACCTACTGGGGATGGTCGACCTTATAGACAAAACTGTCTGACGCAGGATTATTCAGTTTAAACCGTCACGTTGTTTCACCGCAGTCACACACATCCACAACGCTAATCACTCTGCTCCGCGAGGATCCCGGGCAAAAAAGGCAGACCTCGATTAAAAAAAACACCATTCAACAGAACAAAGAGGCGGCTCTGATGTCGATATTTCTGTTAAAACCATTTCTTCTCCACTCAATACTCACTTTAATAGGTTGGCTTTGTTTTGCACTGAGTCAAACGGGAGGAAAGAGATGAGATGAATAAATCTATATTAGAGTCTCTAACCTCTGATTGTGCAAACACTCTTTGTTTTGCCACTTAACACTGGGTGCTGGCTAATCATCAGACACACATCTGACTCACTTCTTTCTTCCCCCTAACTGAACACAGAGACAGACGGGTTTCTCAGCTGGACCTAAATCTCCCTGTCAGAACATTCTTCATGGCTAAGCTGAGAATCGGTTGTACAGGCAGTCAGGCGAAAGCCCTGGATACAGAAGAAAAAGGATGATTTCAATCCATATGCTGTTTTGGTTCTGCTTCGTTCAAAATGTCTTGATTTTGCTAACAGGCGTGTTCACTTATGGCGTATTCCTCTCGAAGTTTGTTACGCTGAAAGCTCAGTCCGCTTCATGCAGACGTGTGTCGGCTCCTCTCGCGTAAAAAAAAATAAATAAAAAAATCGATCCTGCATCTCGGTCACCTTTACGTGCAATCAATGGGTCAGCGCTGACTACAACAGCTGTATCACCTCTGAAAGTCATAACTATCATTTTTAGGCCAGGGGGTCGCCAGTCACTCAAATCAATACAAATATAGAACTTGTGCATATAGTGCTTACGTCCTCAACCGGTCCAGGAGGTCAGGTTCAGGGTCAGTTAAGTCATATTTTATACACAATGCCCTCACAAATTATTATCCATGGTAAAGCTGTGTACTAAACAACCTAAAATACTACATAGTTATTACAGACACATTCTGACCTTAAGATGCCACTCTTTAATGGCTTCTCCAAGCTTTTCTTACTGCATGGGTGGTAAGATAGGCATCTGTCCTAACGAAGCCTAGTTTGTTACAGTTCTTTTTATTTTTGCTTCAACTTTATACCTGTCCTGGTTGAGCTGTTTTTTCAAAGCCATGTCTTCACTTGTAAAAATAAGCAAACACCTTTGAGGAGTGGCTAAGAGAAATCAGCCTCTGTGACTGCGCCATATTTATTTATTTATTTATTTAACAGGGACAGTACACATTAATGAACATTTTGTAATGTGTTAGCATTAGCTACAAAACTAATGCTCAACTGTTCTCCCTAGACCAGCTGTATAAGGTCAACAATGTTATATCCCTACATAAACAGGAAGCCATTGAATAGTAATTGAAAAGTTCAAAATACACTCAGCAAATTAAAAGTAAGGTAGAAATTACACCAATACTTAATTGACTTTTTTATATATTGTGAGAGGCGCCAATAATTGTGCATTCAGGGATTTGGTGGGAAAAAAATTTATTTTAATGTAGGATCTTTTAATTATTTACTTATTTTTGTGGCAGTAAATGGTCTAAAACTAAACAGCTGTCATATTTCTCAGTGGGAGGTTATAGTACTGCAATGAAATCTAAACCTTTTAAAACTTTATGTTAATGTACCAGGTGTGCCTATTAGTGTTGAGGGTGCTGCAGATTTGTTTAAATTAAAACACAGCGGCTTGTGCCTTTACGCGCCGAGTGTTAAGGATGTAAACAGAGCACAATCCCATTAGCGGAAACAAAAAGTTAAATCCACCTAAAATGGAGTCATCAGCCGCAGCAAAGAAAGCAAAGCTGCTTTGAAGAAACGGCTTTGTATCCATTTCAGCAACACCGTGCAGGATTGTCACACTGCTCTAAAGTGCTGCTGTTGGTTGAAAACAAAATGCTATAGGATGAAAAGCGGCTGTCCCAGTCTGTCATTTTTTCTCACTCTGGCACTCCTCTGTGCACACAGACTTTATTATATAAAACACTTAGGCAGCGGCTCTGAAACACGCTGCCTTCAAAGCAAATAAACCTTAAAGAGAATCAGTAGCTAAAATATTTTCACATTTCGAGCTAAAATATCACAGCGATAACACTGGTCGGTATGGGGTGAAATCAGATCCTTCTGCGTGACATCTTGCAATAATAATCTTGTTTAAGTGGGATCTGTTTCACAAACCGCCATCCTGTTGCTGTCAGCCTGACTTCGTCTTGTGAAGACAGCTTTAAGATTACCATCATAATGTGCTTAACACCTTGTTGTATCTATAGTGGCTCTCAAAAGTCTAACATTGATGTAAGAATGTCAGCTTTTGAGACATAAAAAATGGGACAGTGATGAATAATTTTAATACTTTGTCCTCCATTGACGTGACATATTCTTTGCAAGAGAACTGAAAAAAAAAAATATCTATGGTAAATAAAAAAAGTGCAGTAGCCTGCACTGTGAACATCCTTAATCTAATAGATGTTGAAGCATCTTTTAAATTCATTTAAGTATTAAGTCTTATTGAGTTCACACTTGTAAATAGTTACATTGATCCTGATTAACCTGAAATAAACTTGGTCTACTGTGCAAACAAGAAGGATTCTCCTGACTTTTCAACATTTGACTGCTTTAGCTAAAGGAATGGTTTGCAGGGAGATTCTAAAGGATACAAATGATCTCATTGTACAAAGTTTTTAGTCAGGAGGATACAAAGTGAAAAACATAAATCCCCAGCACTGCTTATCTGAAAGACAGTACATTTCAGTAAAACTGCACATTTCTCTAAACTTGATAAAAAGACGAGGCAGAAGCAGCTGGAAGAAGATGCCAAGTTGCCAAGAGAAACGGTGAAGACGCTGCAGAAATTTCCAACAAGTGATTGGGCTTTCCAGGTGACGGCAATTTCCTTTATTTTCCGAAGATCCGGACTAAGGAATAGGATGGCAAAGAAATCCCTTTCCTCCAAAGAAGAATGGGTTATAGTGAGACGAAAACAGTATTGAACTTTTGGGCCAGATTTAAAACTGCATTGTGAATCACTTACAGAAACCCACAGTAAAAATTTTGGTCTCAGCATTATATTTTTAAGATCCACTGTATGTTTGAGCCTCTAGAGTTTCTGGACTTGCCTTGTTGTGTGAGTTGACGCTCGACATGCAAAGACTCAATATTGGATATGGTCAGGTTATCTGAAAACACTCAGCTTTTGTTGTGTGGCAGCATAGTTGGTATAAAAATAAAAAAGAAACGGGGATATATGAGATGGAAATTATTTCTAAGCACAGGAAGAGTAACCATTGGCTGCTAATGAGGCTGAAGCTAGAATCAGCTTCTGAGTTTTGTCTCAGCAGTCAAAAACTATCTTGTTTTATTTCATTAAGTCTGAATTTCATTTACCGTAATCATCTCTTGCTCAAAATTGATGAGTCGACACTGGACAAAGATACTTTTATTGGTTTTCTGCTACCTTTACTCTGCTTATAAAATGTTCAAATGGAGCATCTTCAAAGCCTTTGTTCAAGTAAATACCACCTTAGAATTAAACAAGCAGGACATAAGAGTAGAAATCATAAAAGTAGCCTTATCTAAGATAAATTACCCCATGTTGATGACAGATTCTTTAAAGCATGGTGTGAGATTAAGTGAAAACTCTACTTCACATAATAGGGATTTTCACTTTGCTCTCATGGACCCAATATTTTGTATCATAACGTTTTGGTTAAAGCTAAGCTGGTTTTATCATTAAAACCCTACTTGTTAAATTTGATCATGCTGCTATATTTCTGTCATCAAGTGATTTTTTTTTTTTTTTTTTTTTTTTTACAAACTGAACAGCGATGGACTGAATTGGAATCATTCAGCCAGCTCAACATTAGTGTGCATCCATCACCTCTGGGCTTAATTAATGCTGCCCAGACCCCTGAACCTTTCAAAAAAGGAATTGACTAATTGCCGATTGGTAATGCGCTGTTGCCTGTTTATTTCAATACGAAGACAGGAAGAAATATGACATTGCAAATAATGAACTTTAAAAACAAGGAAAGCAAAGTACTCTGACGGCATGATGTAATTTTTTTCATGCAGTTTTTTTTTTGTGTGTGTCTTGTAGTCCCTGTCTCAATTTGACTTTGTTTTCTTCCAAATCTGTATTCATTTTTTTTTCTTCACTTTCACAAACCTTTGAGCATTCTAAATTTTCTCATCAATGCAAGCCACCTGAAGTGCTGGGATCACTCCAACAGCCTCGCTTCTCTGTCTGTTGCCACAGGACAGTTAAACCTCTTCTTCCTCTTCTCTCAAACTCTGCTTTTTTACCATATTCTATTCTGTTTTTTTCCTCAAAAATAGCTCACTCCCCATTGGTCTTCAACTGTTCATTCTCGCAGTGTGCACAGTTGCATGACTTCTTGAGAGCTGTGAGGAGGCAGAAAAGCTATATCTGGCTCTATCAGAGTGAAAATGTCAGGAAGTGTGCGAAAGGAAGATCTGTCTGTCATTGCTCAGTGGATTCACCTGATCTTTTAGCCCTTTGCTTTGCCAATATCTCAGTGGTTTTTTTTGTTCCTTTTCTTGTTTTGCTTGTGCATTCATGTTAGTTCTTCAGTCTCTGGTTTTGTTTGTTTGCTTGTTTGTGTCTAAATTTGCGAAGAAGAGCATGTCTGTGTATGAATTACAGACAAGTGTTTGACTTCTTTCCCATAGATCTCGTTCTGCCTCTCTTCTTCAGTTCTCTTTCATTGCTTTTGTGCACCCATCGTTCAGATCTAAGCACATTCGTCAAATCCTTTTATTGCCCCCTGACTATAAGTCATCATGGAAGCATGCCGTGGCCTTTTTAGGCCAAATATAGAATAGAGCATCACTTATTTGCTTTATCTTTTTCACACTCATGTTTTCACTGTTCAGATGGGACTAGCGTTCTGTGTGGATGGATGAATAAAAATGCTCTTACTTTTGGATCTTCAGATCTTTCTAATGTACACAGTGTGACATTAGAAATGAAGCCTGGAAATATTTTTTTCCCCCTCACTCAGTTTTGTTTTGTAGACTTTTCCAGACCTGAAAAGTTCAATACTTTTCCAACGTTTTCAAGACTGTTGGAACCCTATGATTTGTGTCTGTGTGCCCTAATTGGAAAACGTTGAAATGGAGCACGTTTGTGATCTACCCTGGGGGATTCACGGTCGGAGTTCTCTGATACACAGAGTGGTTTCCATAATCTGTGTTCACATTCAAATTGTCAAACATGCATTTTTGCTTAGATGTACACAGAAACACATCAGTTGGCAATTAGACCTAAGTACACTTGACACTGTATGTTAAGGACCCATCCAAAGACTGGTGGTGTGGGATGAGAGGTATGAAAAGTGAGAGATTGCTCACCCTTTCCAGTACATCCACGCACGTCCGGATATCCATACTCACCTCCTTCCCTCAAATCTCGCCTTGTCCCTGTCATGTGACTCAAAACAAAAATCCCTCTCTGCCTCAGGCCCACACGTTTTCACTGCGACACAGTGAGGTGCACATTATGGGTCTAAGTAGCTCTGTAGCAATGTCACATAGCCAAGTCCCTGCCTAATCAGGCCACTTACACACACGGAAACTCACATGCACACTCTTTGCGGAGGCCATGTGTTGGGACGGTGATAGAGGGTTGGCAGTTGGCAGACAGACAGCAGACGCTGTTCTTCGACATCAAACGTCTCAGAGCAGAATCTCACTTTCATGCCTACTCACTCCCCCTGTGTCGTACACACACACACACACACACACATGCAACCCCGCACAGACTCGCAAACACACCAACACGCGTTTTCTTCTGATCTTGCTGCCAAAACTCAAAGGGACTGATGCGCACGCATGAGTGTACCCGTACACACTGACAAGCAGCCAAACATTCTAAAGTCTTGAATTATATTTCGTCAGACGCTTCTGAAACCGCTTCATGAGACATAAGTACAAGTTATATGTGTGGCTGAAAAATGATTACAAATATATCTCCCTTCACTTCACCACTGAAACGTCATAATCCAATTTTATCTGTGATGGAAATCTGACTGAAAGAAGTCCAAACAAAAGCACAAGCATGAGGTGACTATGTACTCTCCTGACATTTTTGCCGTTTTAAGAAAAAAAAATATTATATATATATATATATATATATATATATATATATATATATATATATATATGTGTGTGTATATAGTTAGATTGATATAATGACAATTTAACCCAAATTGAACATCTTTTTTGACAACCTTCTGACCAGACCTTACAGACTTAAACCCTTTTGCTATCTGGACACAATCTAGACACGCTGCCTTAAAAATCAGATCTTATCTATTATTAAACAGATTGCTTTACTACACCAATGACATTAAGTAGGACAGATGCGCCAATATTCAGATCTCCGGTTTTTGTAAAGTCGTGACCACCCGATGAGATGTCCAAATACTGTTAAGGTTTCTAAATCTAGCAGACATTTAAAGTTGCAATAGTACGATGAACGTCCAGTGAAATTAGGAGAATACGTCAAATGGTAAGTGTGACCGCTACATTTTTGCTGCCAGTTTTCCTGTCTTTGCTAATTGCAAACATCATCAAACACTGCTTAATTGTCAGTGGGACTGGTGGCTTAGTGTTTAGACTTAAACTATTGTATTTCTTTTTCTAACCATAACCAAGTGATTTTGTGTCCTAAATTGATTAAAATTGCCAAAACCAGCAGCTAAAGAAACACTGAAGGCACAGAGTAGAAACTTCATCTAAAATCAGGTGAGATAAAGCTTTTGTTTACACACAGAGAGGTGGCATCATTTTAGGAAAAGAGGGGAGTCTCATATTGCATCCTTCAAAGAAAAGGACATATTGAGCATGTTGCACTGCAACATTCAATACCCTGGAAATAAGGAGAAATGGTTTCCCTTAATGTTTTTTTTTTTGTACCGATGAGTGAAAACCAGCCTCTGACGCTCAATTTGAAATATCAAAAAAGGGCTTTTTGGAGGAATAATCATCTAGTGAAGGTCAAATGAGTTTATAATGCATTTCAAATTACATCCATCTTGGTATCCCAGGAAAGTGTGAAAAGCACAACAGAACCAATGCCATTACAAAGTCCTTTTCAAACTGTTGCAGGGATTACATAAAGGAATTTGTTTTTATTTAGTCACTAAGATGAAAGGAAGTTATAGAGATTGCTCGCCCAGAAAAGGAAATGTCAGTACCTAAAAAGACAAATTTCATCTCAAAATCTTGGGTTTGTTTCCTGGGTAGATTTTTTTCTTTCTAATCCAAATTATTTCAGGCTACGTCCAGGGTTTTACTATTTTTCTTGTCAGGCGCTGCTGTTCAACTTCCTTAGATAACTGTACTTAGTTAGCATGATTGAATACACATGGTTTTATCATCCCAGAATTTACCTGTATAACAAGAATCCATCCATCCATCCATCCATCTTCTAACACGTCTATACCTTGTGGGGTCGGGAGGGGTGCTGGTGCCTATCTCCAGCTGTCAATGGACGAGAAGGGGGGTACACCCTGGACAGGTCACCAGTCTATCGCAGATAACAAGAATCCAATCTTTATTCATTATTTTTCCTTGAAATGTGTGAAAGGAGGTTTTCTTTTCAGATAAGATCAAAGACTGTTTGGCTTAGATGCAAAACACTACATTGAGTGGAAAACGAACACTCCACACGACCCTAAAAACAGCATCATCACAGTTAAACGTGGTTGCAGCAGCATGATGGTGCGGGGATGCTTTGCTTAAGCTGGACCGATGAAGGTAGGTAGTTCTGATGGGAAGATGGATGCAGGATGCAGCCATCCAGATGGATGTTGGATGGCTTTCCAACAAGAGGACCTGTTAGATCATGGAAAGGGAAAACTAGAGCTTTCCTTTATCCTCATCAAGTAAAACAAGAATTTCAGCACCTAGGACTAAGGGACCGCTTCAGTGAGAGAACCAAGCAGAAATTAGAGTGGCGGTACAGGTCTTGATTGAACCTTTGCTTAGCACCTCTTCATAATGTAGCAGTCTGCCTCACTCCTGATGGATGGATGGCCACAGACAGTGATATAGCGGTCTAAACAGAGAAGACGGAGAGATGCGGCGCAGACATGACTGATAAGATGAAAAATGATTCATCGACTCATCTTGGCCCAGCATGAGCCGCAAATAGAGCCAAGGGTAGTGGGCGAAGGGGAAGGAGCTGGCTCGCTCTACTGACGGCAAATCTGGAGAAGGATTTGAGAAGTAAGTCAGTGTCAGAGGAAGTGAACAAACCTGTGGACATTTCATTTTCTGTTTATTTACATCATATGCCTCATACCATGTGAGCAAGCTTTTGTCACCTGTGTTCACAGACCAAAAATGTGTGCCCGAAGCAACTACTGATTCTCTCTGAGCACACAAGTTACCTTAACCGTGATGGGAGCCAGGATAAACATGCAGCGCGGATCCAGGAAGTTGCTGCACTTTGCGCCGGTGAGCGCGTGCGCTTCGGTGTCAAAGAAGCGGGCCTCTATTTATTCTGCGCCGTGTACGCAGCGATGTTGAGGCACATGGCGCATGTATCTGTAAGCAGCCTCTCCTCTAGAGAAAGTTGGTCGGGCTCTCTGCCCTTCAAAGTCATTTGGAATTCATCTGCAAGCCTGACCCTGACAGCTGTTTGTTTTTCCTCTCCGGAGAGAGGAAGCGGAATGGATGGATGGCAAGAGGGGTGTGGTTAATGAATGAGAAAGTGACAGATATTGAGGAGGACAGAAGAAGAATGGGAGAGAGACTTGGGTGAAAACTGAAAGGGAGGGAAGGCAGCCGAGGACGGTTTCTGCTGGTGCCCCTTTGCGGTCTCAGCGCTGTTTTAGGTTTGTCGAGTGTTTCAGACGCAGAACAATAAAGCGACGCTCCAAGAGGCTTCCATTAGTATCCCTCACAGACCACTAGTTTAAAAAGTGTTGAATCAGTTCGGCAGTGTGAATACAAAGCAGGGCAAGGCAGGCGAAATAAAAGGACAGAAGGGTCTCCGGGCCATCCCTCCGCGCAAATGTAGATTTTTCATTTAAAAAACAGAAAGTCGTTGTATTGTATTACTGTGTCGTTTGGGATCTGGGTGAAAAAAAAAAAAAAAGCCTCTACAGTTGAACGTGATGAAGTGGAAACCAAGTGGGAAGTAAAAACATTTGTGCTTTCGTCTGAGCTGGGTGTAGGTGGATGAGTACACAGGCGAAGAACAGGAAGGAGGATGTAGGGAGATGATGTCTTGAAAGCTGTTAGAGGTGGAGAGTAAAAAGGACCGAGCCATAGGTGAAAGGAGGAAGAGGAAGAGGAGACTCTCGATTTGATACATAGGCAGAGAGGACCGGTGTCAGGGGAGACACGCTCTCCTATTTTTATACTTCTCCTTCTGGGAGCCCCTATTGGCTCGATCTATCCATCATAATGACGGAAACTCCCAAACTCACTTGTTTCTCCTTTTCTCCCTCCCCCTCTGCCTCTTTCACGGCTCTCTGCATCCCTCAATTTTTTTTTTCATTCTATTTCCTCACTCTATCGAGAAATTTCAAGGCCTCCTTTCAAGCTGTGTGCATGCAAAGCTTCAAGAAACAAAAGTGCTTATTGACTAGCAATAACTATTTTAAGTGCGCAAAGCTCCACCTGATAATTAGTTCCCACTCAGAATATAATGCTTTCTCTTTGAGGCTAAATGATCGTCTCACAAATTTTTGCGGTCTTTCATATGCTGTCACAAGGAATACACTTGGCCATTGCTTTGTGCGTATTGATCTGTGTGTCTCAGCCGGTGTAATCGCTCCCGTCTGCCCAGTAAGGAGCCAGCTCAAATAATTTTATAATACTCTAGCCAATAGAGCTGTGCTATATCCATATTTTTACTGCCATTTTCATTCAAAAGAAATATTGGATAGTAGGGTGTTACCATCTGTACAGACAGGCTTGTTGTAACTGCAGCATGTAATTTAAATTATTTTAAAGAGATTTTTTGAGTTTTTTTTTTTTTTTTTTTAAATAGCATTGTGTTGAAATGTTTAGCAGGTCTGTATTTTCTAGAAATCCATTTGGTTGCTAGAAATCCAAGCTACTCTAGAAGCCAAGAACAAAGTGGGTTCGAGTGGTCTTAAAAGAGCTCCAATCTGAAAACAAACGGGATTGCAGTCCTTTATGCCAGCACTATTTTATGTACTTTTAAAACAGTTCTCATGTTTTATTTAGGGGTGGACAATAATTCAATATCAATATATGTTGCGATACAACTTCATTCAATGAGGGGGATGTTAAGGATTATGAGAATACAGCTGCAGAAAGAAGTTAACAAGGAGTCAACATATACCTCACGGACCTTCAGGACTCAGAGGCTGAAATACTTAGATCGGAAGAAATGGACTGATCATGGAGAAGGAGTCAGCCAGAATATGGTGTGATATTCTCCACTAATGTCATGCGAGGAATACTGATGTCTTATGGTGCATCTCCTTGCAAGGTGCACACTTGGTTCTATATAAGGCTTAAGGAAGTGAGGATCGGGACTCTCCATTTCCTGTATTATTTTATGTGAGAGTCCAGCACCGAAGCTGTAAACAACCCTTGTTAGAATAAATATGTTAATGTATAGTATTGTGGTTCGAGCCTCATTCCTTCAGAACGTTTATGCAACGAGTGGAGTTTGCTTAAAGGGGAAAGAACTGGGGTCCACAATGCTGTTTAATCGCCGATAGATAACTTTTAACAGTGATATGACATTTCCGATGTTTTAAATATACGTTGCAGTCTATGAATACAGCATTTGTCACTGACTGACGTTCCGGGTTTTATGTAATTAAATGTTTTCTTTTTTAAAGAAAATATTTATAAAATGTTACGTTGGAGGAGCTTTATAGACAAAAAGTCAAAAAGTTTGCACAGGCATATGTTGAGGGCATTCTTAGCGGTCTTTCTGAGATCTTTATATTGTTTATATCAATATCGAAATTGTATTGTATCAACCGAAACCAAGAAATATGTCGTGATCAAAGTTTTGTCTATATCGTTCACCCATAATTTATCAGATGATTGCTCACACAGAAATTGGAGGTTGGAGGCGGTGCAGCACCAATAATGTTCCTTTAATCGATGAATTTGCAGAAGTCCAGTCAAAAGTGACATTTTGGTTTTTTTTGTCCAACTAATAAAAAAAAGGTTAATAAAAAAACTTATTTCTGAGAAAATCATAGCTTTACACAGGTATGACAGAAGAAGAAGCGTTAACAAGGATAACACTCTCCGTACATCAAAGCTTAACATTTTCAGACTTTTCCATTCAAAGCCACATTTGCACCAGTTTTGAAGGACATGTTGATAGCAATACCGATTTTGGGTGGACGAGCGAACCCCGTTGCTATAGTATCACCCAATGCACTATGATGTCATTTTTCTTCACATACAGAGTGCGAGAATTGTTAATTGAGCTCCCATTCTGTCTCCTATTTATGTGCAACTGTTTTACAACATGGGGTCCACAGAAAAACGTGTTTGTTTGCGCTTTTGTACTTTGTTGGAGTTTCACAAAAGTCCTTACAGAAGGACAATCATCTAAATTATCTTCTTTGGACGGGAAAGGGAAAATTACAAACTCATGAAGAGGCTCTAATTTGTGCCTGATAAAGCTCTCACCATCTTCTATTGTGTGTTTTGTCCTCACTGTTTTATTTACACGGGCTTTTATTCCCCTCCCCACGCATGCTGAGTTTGTCTTGTTGAGAGGTTGTGTGTCTTAATGTCGGCCTGCTTGGTCTTCCCGTTTGCCTTCTCGGAATCCTTCAAACCTCCTCGGATCATCCTCTTAATCCACGTTCATGCAGCTTGCACATGCTTGCTCTCTGCAGCGCCTTATCAAAGCATTGATACCCCTCGTACATTTTTACATTTTGTCACGTTACACCAAACTTAAGTGTATTTTGTTACGATTTTATTACAACCGACATAAGGCAGTGCAGAATTTCAGGGTGAAAGGAAACTATTGCATGGTTTTCAAAGTGTTTCACAAAATAAAAAGGTTCATTTATATTCAGCCCTCCATGGGTCAATGATTCTTCCCACCACCTTTTGCTGTTTACCCTGCTGGAAGGTAGACCTGTGCCTCAGTACAAAGTCTTTTGCAGCTTCTATTAGCATCCCCAAAGCATAACGTTGCCATCCCTATGGTTCATCATAGGGATGCTCTGTTCAGGCTGATGTGCACTCTTTGCTTTCCACCACAACTTATCTGACCAGCACACCTTCTTGGACCTCTTGCTGCACTATCCAGCATGGATTTTAGGAAAGTACTTATTTTGCTTTTCTTTCAGCCGGAGCATTTCTCACACCACTCTTCCATAAAAGGCCATATTTTCCCACCTGAGCTCTGGATCTCTGCAGCTCCCCTGGAGTTGCCATTTAGGTCTCCAGGTTCTTTTTTATGTTTTTGGATGATAGATTCAGTGGTGCTCTATTTCGTGTGACATGTTGGTAACATTGTTTTCTAATTTAAGCCTGATTTAAATCGTTTCCCATTTTTCTCCCTGACATGCTGCGTTCCTTGGTCTTCATCATTAATTAGTTGACATTAATTAATATTCATGCACTCATTCTTTTTTTCAGAAAACCTCCGAGACCACCAGAGAACAGCTGCAATTATGCTTTTATAAAAAAAAAACATACAGGTGGATTCTGATAATATTCCCACATCACGCATTTCAAACTGTTTTTCTGTCAAGAAAATTAAAAAAATTAATATGTCAAGAAAAACAATGAACAGATGCATCCACACATATATGATAAAAATTCACTTATACTTTGTACACACGTATCATGTCATCATTAATATGTTCTATAGGTCTTATATGAAATGTGATATTCTCCAATTTACAATGATTATAATCAATATTTTTGCCTTCACTTACTTTACCCACTCCTTCAACATATTTCAGGAAGACTGTTGCATTTTGCATCAGAACGAAGTGTCACCCATAGTCCATGATGAAAATATTCTCCTTTCAGGAAGCCAGAAGCATGTCATTTATCAGCTTTTGCGAGCAGCAAATTAAAGCCAGTGTTTTGTGATAATATTTACAGCTGCGAAAAGAAAAAGTTGTGTCACACATGACAGTGTGACTGTCAGATTGCATTAAGGCGCTTTGTGTTCGGAGCCTGTCAGCAGCTAACTCCGGTTTTGGCACCTCCAGCAGCTTGCCAATCACAGTAGGAAAAAAAAGGGTGTGGTTAATAAAGCCTGATAGTAATTTCCTTCTGACATATTCAACTCAAAAAAAAGGATGAAGAAAAGACGAGAAAATCAACTGTTGTTCTTTTCCTATTGTTTAGATGAGATTCTGACTAAGGTTTAATCTTAGTGTGGACCGTTCTGTAAGAGGTTTCTGTAGGTTTTTTTTTTTTTTTTCATTTTTCTTTTTTTTTAATCTGCTTACAGCCATTCAGAGAAAATCCAATTGCACTTAACCATGTTTACGCAAAATCCTCTTCCCGAGTAGTTCCTAGAAATTAAGATTTTCCAGGTGTCACATTTTATGTGGGAGTACACAACATTTTTTTTTTTATCACCATGTAAATGTGATGATGACCTACATTTTGACCGCCTCTGTTCATCAGTTGTCAACAATGCAGGATGGGAGCTCTTTTTAAGTTTTGGCTCATGTCTTGGCACAGTGAAGAAAGCTGGGAAGGCGCTCATCCATGAGGTGGCATTTGATGTCACACTGTGTCCAGCTGTGCGCAGATTACTCCGTCGCCATACTTTTTCACAAGCAACGACCAAACGCGATGAAAAATACAGGAAACACAACAAATCACAGCTTAAGCTGTGCCAGATTTGGGGGGGACTCGTGGAAAACCACAAAAGAAGAGAAGGTACGGCTTAAAACAATTTATTCATGTTGAAACATGTCCTAAAAGGACTTGGACATTTATTACCTGAGTTACAAAAGAAGGAAAAGTCATTCATTCCCCTGAAACTTGCCCACATATTGTCGCCTCACAAACATAAATGCATTTTCCCTGGATTTTATTCGAGACCAATCCAAAAAAAAGTAACTGTGAAGAGGAAAGAATTGGATACGTGATTTTCAAAAAAATTCTAAATAAATGCAGGAATAAATACTTTTATTTTAGTCCTTTAAAATGTGTTTTTTTGCGTTATTGTCTTAACCTAACATTAATTGTGTGCGAGATACTCCCTCTGCCACGACCCTCTTTTAAGAGATTTTTCATCTCAGTGAGTGTTTTCTGGTTAATTAAAGGTGAAATGAAATAAAATGAAATGAAAAAAAAAAAAACAGGTGGCATGCATATATATTCAGTCTCCTTCACTCTGTTAGCTGAAATAAAATACTGTTCTGCAAAGGCCACAGAAGCGGGAAGCATAACAACATTAATTAACAAAGCCTGATCAGCTCAAAGGGAATATCTGCTAAATGGGCAACTATTAGCTGTGTACTACACAAATCTGGCCTTAACTGAAGAGTCTTGTAGGAAGTTTGGCACCAGCCTTGTAGGGGGTACCGCAAAATACAAAGGAAAGTGCTCACATAAGAACTAAGATAATTTTAGGGCCCTACATGCAAAACACTGCATGGCAGAAAATGAAAAACAGCGAAAACGGCACTTTGAAAACTCCACCCATGCTGTGGAGATGCTTTTATTGGAGCCAAATACTCACCAAGCCTGGAGAAAAAAAAGTAGTTTAGAGGCTGCTGAAGACCGGAGGGAGGTTCCCCTTCAAAAAACCCAACGACCTAAAACATACAACCAGACCTACAATCGAGCAGTTTAGATCCAAGCATGTTTGTGTGTTGGAATGGCCCAGTCAAAGTCCAGGCTTAAACCCTATGCAGAATCTGTGGCAAGACTTAAAAAATGATGCAGACACTCGCCGTCCCATCTGGCTGAGCTTGAACTGTTTCCCCAAGAAAAACGGGGAAGATTTTCAGTCGACAAATTATTGACCCTGAACCTAAAAAAAAAGATGAAGCTTTCTCTCACCTCCACACTTGCTTTTGTTTCTAACGTTTTAAAACTAGTTGTCCTTTTCCTTCCACTTCAAATCCATGTAATTTGGGTCGGTGTGTCACACAGAAATCTGTGGTTGTAAGATGACTAAGTGTGAACGTGTGAAATGCTCAAACGGACTGCATACTTTTGTCAGGCACTTCAAATAAACTGCTATATAAAGTGCATGGCAGTAGTGAAATTATTAGCCACACAAGGAATGTTCTTTAATTTATTACTTTGGCAGTGTCCTTATTTGTAGCATGTATGTCTATTGGTTTCACTGTTCCTAAAAACACGTTTTACAGCTATCCACTATAGTTTTGAGATCGTGAGGGCATTTGTGTAATCTCCGGGTAACCTCTGCTCTAGGCAAACTTTCCCCGCCGAGAAAGCGCTCGTGGCAGTGGGGTGGCTCTCCACACTTCTTGCACTGGGTGATAACCTTTTCTCACTTCCCCTTTTATTCCAGCAAATCCCTTCTTTTGGCATCTCATGAAACACAGCCCGTCCATGTGTGTCTGCGAGTGAAACAGTCAAATGAGCTCGGAGATGAAAGCCATTTCATGTAGTTGTGCTTGGACGTGAGTCAGTGTGTCTGTGGGGCAGGGGTTTAAAATTCGAGGGTGCGGTAGCGACAAGGGGGGGGGGCACACTCTCCCCCTCTTTCCCACTCAGCCACCCCAAAATCCAGTGACAATCCTCTCTTTTGCTTTTTAAATCAGGTTTCTACAAACACCCTCCACTGCTCCATGCGCCCATGCGTCCCCTCGGCACAGCAGATTTCAGTGATTTCAGTGGTGTACAGAATTGGTATTATTCCCACTATCAGCTGCCTGGAACATTCAGCTACTGTATGCCAGTATGATACGCACTTCTAACAGGGTTTTTAACATACTCGTTTCCCCTTTGTAGGATTGCAATGGTATTGTTTTTGCAGTGGTGAACCAATTATTTCTCTCCATTCTGCTGTTGTCACATCAGCCACCATAAAATGCATGGGCTTCCAGCTTTGTTTTTCATTGTAGTTAAGCTCAACAGTGTGGAAAGCAACCAAAGTCCCTTTCCAAAGGAAAACATCTGCTAAATGGTCACATCTCACTCTCAGAGCCATAGCTGAACTAGGCTTTACCTGGTGTTTGCCTCTTCATGTGTGTTTGTGCTTTGTGTGTGTGTGTGTGTGTGTGTGTGTTTGGCGGCGCGGAAACCCTGGATAACCTCCTCTGTGCTTCCCAATGTCCTGTCTCTGAAGAGCAATGACCATTAAGCAGCTGTTCACTTCTAAAGCCACAGAAAAAAAAATGTTGAGAGCTGTGAGAATGCAAATGAGCCCCTGGTATGCGCCAAAACTCCTCCAGAGGGACAGACCGTTAGGTCAGACACACACTGGCGCTCGTGCCGTGCTGGTACATGCGCCGGCACGTGAATCCACATCCTGGGAAACTGTGCTCGCATCCAGCTAGGTTAGAGTCCCGATTATGTAGTGCAACTATTCTCTTGAGTATCTGATGATGTGGCTGTAACTACATTTCTCTTGGAACTGAAGAGAAGAGCCGTTAAAGGCCAAGACGTCTGATTAAAAAGGAACACAATGGGCTCATTTTTCTTCTGTCTAATCGTTTTCAAACCTTTTTCTCTCATTGTCGTCGCAATAAAGTTCTTCTTGTTTATACAGGAATTTCTGGTGCGTTGCTTGTCAGAGTGTAAGATTCCGATGAAATGATGGCATTGAGCAAATTTGCTTGTTTTAGGTGAAGATGCGCTGACAATGGCTTTTTTGGTCCAGTTTAATTTATACTAAAACAGGATTCAATATAGAAGGCGTGAAGGCTTCCTGCTCGGACATTACTCATTTATTTTGTGCATAAAATAGGAGAGCAGTCACTGTAAAACAGCACCTAACTTTAATACTTTAAAGCGACAACAAAATTGTTATGGACTTGACATTTTACACAGATAGGAAAAAGATTGTAGTCAATCAAGGTGGAAATTGGCGGATTCTGGTCAGCAGTTTATTGCTTGTGCATCTTTAGCTTTAGGCTATCAAGCTATTAAACCATTTTTTTGTTACTGCCCTTGTGTTACTGCATATAGCAGTACATGAGTCACTCTTAAAAAGCCATGTTTGCTATGTTAGGGATTTATAGCTATGATTGTATTATAAAAAAGTTGCTTTAAATATGATGGAAAAAATATGCATAAGGACAGCAGAATGTTACCAGTAACTGATTTAAAACTAGTGTTAATGAGAGATGGGTCAATGTTAAAGTCTTGGCTAAAAGTGTGAAGGTGAAATATATTGTCAGTGTGAGCTAGAATGACTGTGAATAAAAAAAAAACTCTAATTAAAAACAAATACTAAATAAATATTATACAGAGAGGTGAAATACGTGAAGTTATTTTCAGCTAAATATACAGCAGTAGTAAATATGATGTAAACATTATGAAAATACCCTGTGCCTTTTTGGCTGATCTGGTTAATGGTAAAAAAATATATATTTCAAAACTCATAAAAATATCCATAGCTTCTTAAAAGAAGACATTGGTAAAAAAGAGTAATGGGTGGTGTTTCTCTAGTTTGCCAGGTGGTAAAATTTCAGCTTCATGGTTTCCATTCATTCGTCTGACAGCAGCATACGGTGGTGGAGAGAACGACTCTGTGCAACTGTGCGCGCTGCACAACCAGAGAAACTCCCTGCAAACTTTCTGCCGTCTCATTAAATGGAATTCAAACCACGGGGTTGGTATGACACAACACTTTATCGGTTCTGAAACCATAACTACTTGAAAAACCATGGTAAACTTCTCCCGCTGTGAAACCATCAAAAAGAAAATGTTAAAGCCTAAAGTGTTTTCAGGAAACACTTTCTTTTCTCATTTTGTGTTTGAAGATGGTTTCGGCACTTTCTTCCCCACTCTATGGATGTAAGAAATATCTTGATTTTTCATGCTGGCTTTAAAAAATAAAAAAAAATGTTATGTGTATCGCTACATGTGCATGCACTCCTTGTGCTCCCCGCCTAATAAGAGCTTAACCTTATTAATCACATTAGTGTGCAGAGGGTGGCGCTGGCAACACTCTCAGGCTTCCACAGACGCACACACTCGAACATGCACACACAGGGAGAGCCATGTCAATCTGTCATTAGTTAATAGCTCATTAGCACAAGGTGATTAATTACTCTGGCAGGGTGTAGGGATGACAAGAATTGGGGGCGTTTTGGGTTGGGTTGGGGGGAGGGATTGAGAAGGGGTCATGAAGACTGTACCCTAAAGAAAACAGTGAGAATTTGGAAGGAAGGGTTGGTGTAAAAATGGTAACCTCCTCTCACTTCCTCGTAGGAAGGTTTCACCACTATCGATTTCTGGGGGAATATGCTAGAAAAGCCTGTGCATGCGTGAAGGCGTACACGCGCACCACCCGCCTTCTCCTGGAGGTGTTTTGCTGGCCTGTGTTTTTTCCCGTGCCTCATGGGGATCAGCTGTAAAGGTTAACTAGTCTTTTCTTAAGCTTTCAGCCTCATGACAAATGACCGTGTTCAAGCCATGGGGCACCGTACAGCGCACCTCCTCTCTCACCTGCGATCCCTCTGTGTTTCTCTTCAGGAGGCAGGTAGAAAAAAGGGAGGGGGGGGGTGGTTGCAACGGAAAGTAGATGGATATAGGACAGGGGTGAGAAAGACGGTTGTTGAAGGTGTGGAAAGAAGTTGTGAGCTGAAGAGACGGCAAACGAATTGGAGACATCTTGGAAATAACAAGCTTGGATTGCATAAACTGACAGCTACTTTGAGTTTTCGAAACCATATTTCCCCCAGAGCACACAAGAAGGGAGAATGTAAATCTGCATAAATTGCCTACACAGAGATCTGACTTGATGTCGGGCCATTACGTGATGCTTGCTCATCTTACCTGTGACCTTTCCATAAGCTCCCTTTCATTGTTCCTTTAACACATTCTTCAGCCTCCCTTGACATGTTTTCTGCTCAGCCCTATGTCCTCCACGCTCAATTACTGCAGCGTGGATGGACTCTACTGAATCGCACAGCGTGTAAGGTTCAATGCTGCCCTCATATACACCCAATATATATGCTTATATAGATGTGCCAGCTGTAATGACGCTGAATGGCATTGATAAATAACCAGCACCTGAAAGAGTGTACCCTTGCGTTCCCATGTACTGGACGCGTTCGTACACATGTATACGTGCATGAGCGTGTGCATGATGGAGTATTACAGGGAGTTGTCAAGAAAGCAATTTGTTTCTGTCTCAGATGGGTCTTTTATCATGATGAATCGACGTGAACCTCATCTAGAAATCCCTCGTCTCTTAACAACGGCCGGTTCTACCTGGGCCGCGCCCCGCAACTTTATCATGCCAGAGTCAGAGTCCCAGACCGCCCCTTTTCTCCCCGTTTGCTCCCCTCTCCTGCTGTAAAAATCCCATCTCCGCAGCTTTAGATGCAAAGCGTGTGTACTGAGGGAGAAAGCCGGGGCCCGGCTGTGTGCCGCCCCTGATTGCCGCGTGCAAGCGCTCGGATGTGGGTGCAAGCAGCCAGACAAACGTGCGCGCCGTGGGTGGCTTTGGCGTGTTGCGCGGGAGTAATTGTGTGACACGCTGAGGATGATAGATGGTGTCTGAAAGTGTCACACGAAGAAACAGAAAACGAGGCTGACAGTGGTCCTCTAGAGAAGTGGCTCGGGGGTTGTCCTTTAGCTCTAAATGTCCTGCTCACCATTCAATTAGACAAAAACAGAAACATAAAAGACTTCTCGTACCAGAGCGAGGCAGAGTAATATTAACCTGCAATGTTGTCGGTGTTATCTACAAAGCTTTACTTTTTCTGCATCAGGCTGTTATTCTGTCCATAAATAGTTAGCTTGTTTGTTTCCTAGAACGTGTTTGGCCTTAGAATAGCTTTGAAAGCCTTCAGTTCACTTAGGCTACACAGCTTTAGATCCTGCTGTAGCTTCTTCCAAGCAGAACTGAAAGAAAATACCTTTTTCCTCATGTTCTGTACGTACTGAATAAAAGCCTGTGAGCAGAGGCTGTAGTTAATCTGTTTAGATGCCATATACGAAGTCAGTGGTAGTAAGCCAATTACTGATTTACAAATGAAAATATTCTATGCAATAGTCTCCGTGTGGACAGCAAAGGCCACTTAAGCAAAGAATATGAAGTGCAATGGTGGACGAGAGTTTTACATTCTGCGACGAATCTCAGTGCTCTTAACCCATAAGCGACCAACGTCTGTAAGGAGTTATCCAGAGCGATCAAATACACAATGTCACCATAATCACTGTGAGGTTAGAAGGTGGCAGCAACGGGTGGGGCGTTTTCTCACGTAAAAGTGAAAAACATGATTTGTTTCTGTAGAAGAACTCGAGTTTCAATCTGAGCTGTTTTTTTTTTATACAAGATTAGTGTAACTAAAGTGTAACTTAAAAGAACGATTTTCATCTATTAAAGCAGTCAGATAGTTAAAACCAGACACAAATTCCTTTGGGCTACTTTGTGCAGACCTAATACCAGGGAGAATTATCCATCCATCCATCCATTGTCTATACCCGTCCTTGAAGGGTTGTGGGGCACCAGGGAGAATTATGCTTAATACAATACAAACACTACAACAGGAAAACAAAAACTGTGCAATCATGTAACAAAACCAAAGGTTTGTGTGATTTATGGTGCTTTTTCAGGAATCAGCAGTATTTATAAAATGTAAAAATGTCAAAGGGACCTTATTCTCTGGACACGTCGCTTTGCATGTTGCTTTTAGGGAGCCAGCTCCACATGTTCCACACCAATCTGATCACTGGGTAGTCTTCGATTTCTTGACTTGAGGATATGCACTCTTAGATGGAATAAATGTTTACTGCCTTTTTCTTTTTGTAACTTTATTATCCTTTAACCAGCATCATCCACTTTCGCAGTCACTTGTTAATGTGAAACAGCCATAAAAAAAAATAGGCCAGTATTTCAGACTAGCCTCCTGCTGAAGTGTTTTAATTTCATGTGTCCTTAGTAGCGCTGGATTATCTATTAACATATAAATGATGAATGGTCACACACTATCCGAGCCCCATAGCAATCCGAACACACAGAATTTTGATTAATGTCTTCCTTTAATTGGCACATGAACACATTAATATAGCATGACGAGCTGCATGACCTCAGCCTTTTGGTTGTTTGTATGTGACAAGATGTGTGCCCTCTGCTGGGCGATGCGAGGACCTCCACTCACCTGGTAAACCCTCCTGTGGTCGGTGTGGAGCATCCAGTTTGGATTTTTATCTCAGAAGCTTGATTTGCTACATGTAAGGGCTTTAAAAAAAAAGAAAATAGAATAGAATTGTATTTATTTAGCCAGACTTGTCTGCTCATTGCTTAGGTTGTGTGTCATCACACTGCACGGATGTGAGCATGTCCGTGTTAGAGCTGACATGTTACTGGCTTCATCGCCGCAGTGTCCTCTGCCCCTCCTGACTCCTGCTTTTGCACCTTTGCTTCGCCGCCTCGCCTTTTTTTTCCCTTTAACCTTAGCCTCTCTCATCCCTCCACGTCGCCTTTTTCTCTCATCCCACCGCATCATCATCTTCTTTCTATCTGCTTTTCCATTCTTCTTCATCTTTTTTTTAGCTTCTCTCTGCTTTGTCACATTTCGACGTTCCTGTCACTGTTTCACTCTCTTGCGCTTTGTGAGCTCCATCGTGCATTCCCGCCCTCGTTGCCACCTCCTCCTCTTCCTCCACCTCCTCCTCCTCCTCCTTTCTTCTCCCTCTTTTGCTGTCTCACCCTCTACCCCCATTTCTCTTCTCTTTCCCTGCTTCGTTCGCTGGTCCTCCACCGTCATCCCTTCCTCCCCATCTCGGTGGTGCGACGCTGCTGGGAGGGAGAAGGAAACAGGAGAGAGAAAGAGAGAGAGAGAGAGAGAGTAAGGGAGTTAAGAAAGAGCGAGAGCGGGTGTGTGTGTGTGTGTGTGTGTGTGCGTGTGTTGAGTCTGCTCTCAGTCTCAGCTGTGGGCAGATGGAGGATGGAGCCGCATCTCTCCTCGTCTTGCGCTCTGCCTGCCACCGGCTGAAAGGCGCTCTCACTCTCAGTGTTTTCCTCCTCTGCCCGTTGCCTCGCGCCTGAGCTGACCCCCGATTTGTGACAGATCAAGCGGCAAAAAAAGGAGCTCGCGCTGCAGAGGAAAAGGTGACGGAAAGACCTGCAGTCTCCTGGAAAAAAGGACCAGCGGGCATTACGCTCATCTCCTCCACCCCTTTTTTTTGTTTTGTTTTTTGTTCTCCCTGCCCATGTGTGTTTTGGTGCGAGGCGTGCATCTCCGCAGTGCAACAGCTTACACGTGTGCGGCAGGAGAGTGGGTCTCTCCTCACGCGCTCGGCCGGCGGATTGTTCCTCAGTGAAGAGCGGACGGAGTAGGAAAGAAGGACGAAAGAGAAACTCTGTCGCGCGGGAGAAAACAAGGCGCAAAAAAAAAAGATTGAGCATCAAGAAACAAGCACTCTCACGGGGGAAAAAAGGAGTGGAGTTTTGTGGAGGAGAGGAGACAAGGGCAGAGGGTTCACGACGATGGGCGACAAGTACGGAGCGATGCATCACGCAGGCAACACGGGGAGAGCCAAAACCCTCTCGCACGAGACAGGTGAGTCCCTCCAGACTATCCTTTGTCACCCCGACCATCCGGTCCGTGCAGCCGGCTGAGGAGGACAACTTCACTCAAACCCGTCCCTTCTCCTGCGGTGGACTAACTCCCCCCTTTTTTTCACCCTCAACTTATAAATGTTTCATTGGAGTGCCTTGCTGTAATGTAGGTTACATTCGCATATGGTGGCTCGTGTGTGTGTGTGTGGAAGTGAGAGAGAGCGCGTGTGTGTAGGTTGGGGATCAAACGGCATACATCTGAATAGAACGCGGCTTTGATGTGCCCTTGAAGTTATGATTGGAATCTGTGAATGCCAGTGCAAGCTGTTCGCACCGAGTCTTTTTTTTCTTTCCCCTATTCCTTTCTTTTTTCCCCTGGTCATTGATTTCAAGTCGGCACGGTGGCGTGAGTGTGTGTCTGTGGGTCTCCGGTGACCACGTTCCGATTGACGGTTGCAGTGACTGACGGGTGGGCTTGATGCTGGGGGGGGGGGGGGGGGGGGGGGGACTGGACGGGAGCCGCACGTCTGCTCGGCTTCGCGTCAATACGTCATTTAATCACGTGCGAGGGGCTTCAATATTTACAAGGTAATCTCTGCGTATTTGACTTTCTGATTCAAGGCTGATTATTTGATTAAGTTTTTCAGATTAGATGTCGATTTCATTTAAAATTCAGTAGGACACGTTGGTGACTCTGTTTGCGAGGGGTGCCGCTTATCTGGGAACAGCAGGGCTCGTATTTAGTGTGATTGTGTTGTTTTACAGAGCAGCCTGACCTCGGAGGAAAAAGGTTAAGTGTGTCTACAACATATCTGTGTGAGTGAGTGTGTGTGTGCTGTTTGATTGCTTTGTGGGTGTGAAGGGGGATTGCTAGTACTCGACAAGCTAATCAAACATTTCCCACAGACAATCACAACGTGGCACACACCCCTCTCCCAGCTCTGACACATCTGCCTGCAGTCTTAACAAACATGAATTTACAAAGCCATACAAGCAAAGGGTGTGCTTTTTTTTTTTTTTTTTAAGAAAGAAAGACATTGTTTCAGGAATGAAAAAGCAGGGATTTGACAAGCTCACACGCATACAAAGGCACCCACTAACACACAAACACGCTTATGCACACGTCTATTACAGGGATCTGGCCCAGCGGTGGATAAATGCGCCTTTTCTGATTGCCGCCACAGACAAGGACGTGATTGGCATGGCAGACTGTGGAATTAGCTATGGTTTCCATGGCTACTAATTAGGAGGGTACTGACTGGTGGGCTCATGATGACAGATGACAGATCGGCGGTTTGCTTCCTGCTTTACAGATTGGGTGGTCCCACCGGCTAGCCGGACCCCCCGCCGTCAGAGACAGGCAGGTTCTCTCCGCAGGCCACCTCGCCACGTGCTCAGCTGTCATCCAAGATGCGGAAAGTGAAATGCTGTTGAGAAACTGCCGGTTTTAAGGTATTTGATACAGAACGAGGGGTGTGAAGATGAGGAGTCACCCCGAGATGTACTTCCACTGGATCAGACTGATAGAAGGTCAACGCGTCCTCAGTGCTTCACACGTTTAACACAGAAGCTGCAGGCTAAAGACGTTTGCGTACACGGAGGCCGATTCAGAAGGTTCACCTTTTGCGCCTAAATAAAGTCAGCGCTCCACACACACACACACACACACACACACACACACTCAGTCACTGGTTGTGCAGCCACGGGGTATGCAAGAGAGAAATAGGTGTGATCGGGTCCATCTGTGACAGAGAAAGAGAGAGGCAAAGAGCGTTCCATCTGTGGACACCTGCCCTTCCTCCAGGCTGCCGTCCCATTTTTCCTCAAAAAAAAAAAAAAAGAGAAAAAAGACTGCCAGCAGGATCTGTGGAAGCACAGGTGCGAGTGCGTCTGGGTGTTTGTTCGCAAATCTGAGTGCGGTCTGTCGGTTTATGAATGGTATCGGGATGAATTTCATGCCCTGTCAATCCTCTCTGATTCACATTGACACGAGACCTAAAAGTCAAGTAAGTAGGGAAAGACAAGTGATACGCAGTGGATTTACCGTTTCTCGTTTGCTCTTCACCCTAGTTCAGATCCAACAAGCAACAAGGAGAGAATTAACCAATCACAACTAAGAGCATGCTGGGGTTTTGTTTTTCACAGAAACCTGCAGCGCAATATTTAACTGCAATGGGCAGCATCATTTAAGAAAATCCGATCAACGTAGAAACAGTGATTTAGACGATGTCTTTGCATCGATGAACACACTTGTCAAAAACACTTATGTTTTCATGTATAAACTATCTATGAAGAGGGACTGGGAGTAAAAGCTGTTAGTTTGGTCAAGGTTTTTAAATAGTCGTTAAGTTTTAGGACTTTAAGATTTCAAAGGTTTCCTGAAACAATAACTGTGATGTAAAAAAAAAAAAAATGGTAAAAGATATTGAAGCGCGGATTCATTGGTGCGTTTTGCATAAAATATGCAAACGCAGGTAAGCATAAAAAAAAAAAAGCACAAAGGCTTTTAAACAATTCTGATGATTCCTGATTCATTACAGTGGGGCTAGACCTAAACGGTTTAAAATGTAGAAAAGGTATTTTTAGCAAAGGTAGAAGCACCAATTCGCTAAATGAATATCCTGGCAGTTAAAAGGGTTCAGAAAAACAACTAAAAGCAGTTGCATAAATCCCGAGCAAAGGAGATATGTTCTAGAGAAATGTTTTGCTCAAGATCTTCTCATAGAACATTGAATTTTCAGCATATCTCAGCCTAATTTCATTTCTCAGTAACTAAAAACTACTGATGCATTACTACATTAAGGTAGAGATAGAGATATATGTGTCTCTCTTGTAAACGAGGACCCAGGTGAAAATTGAAAATTACACTTTCTTCCTCAAATCTTTCAATGTATGGAACTGAAATGAAAAAAGGAGGTACAAGTTAAATTTCCTATGCTTCTTTTTTTCTAGCAAAGCGAAATCTACCATTAAGCGCTGCTCTCTTCCACAAATGTTTGGTTAAGCCACAAGAAAGAACGAAAACAGGCTGAAGAAGCGTAAGCAACTCAACTGTCTGCCCTGCTTCTCTCCCTTTCACTCACTCAGACACCAGCTCCACCTAATGGCCTCCACAGGTACTGAGAAACACACAAAAGGCACTTCCAAGCACGCAAACACAGCTTCACAGTCTGACATGCACGCATAAGCTTTGATTAACATGGCTGGAGCGCGATTGCATATCGAGGCAGTTAGGGAAGCAGCTGAGATAATGGTGCAGGATATTTTTTTTCTCCCCTACTCCATCTATGCAGGGAGCGTGGCAGAGGTGGAGGAGAGGAACAAAGGTGTGGAGAGGGGGGGGGGAGGCAGTTGGAAAAGGCTCCGAGAGGGCAAAAAGTAAAAATAGCATGCGATTGAAGACGACGTGCATGTCATGGCTAAACAAATAAGCATGTGCGGGAACAGATGGTAATAAAGTTCTCTGTTACAAGACTGCTTGTATCTGCACACACACACACACACGCGCGCACACACACTCGGACCCACACATATGCACAGCTTGATTATGCAGAGTTCTGGGCCTTGAGTCATTAAGACTTTGCCTCAGTGAAGCTGACTCAAAAGTGAGCAATGACAGTCATCTAAAAACACTGGTCACAAGCAGTCATCTCTGTGCCCCCCCCCCCCCCCCCTTCCCCGTCCTCACGCCGACCATCTGTCTCTGCTCGGATTTTGTTTTCACCTGTAACTTACTCTTCCGACTATTGTCTTTAGATGTGCACAAATCAATCAGTGAGACAACAGAAAAGGCCACCTTACCCTTAAAGGGCTCTGATCGTGAGCCGCATGCGTAATACTGAATACTGGGCTTTTTCTTTTGTTGTTGTTTGTTTGGGGGGGGTTTGCTGATCTGTTTTCATAGATTAATCAAACTTTAAACTGTGATGAGAGAAATAAAACAAAAAATAAAGCTTTTCACCTGGATTTTTTTATTCTTTGTGTCAGAATTGATACATTCTCTTTATCGCCATATATCTTCTTTTTTTTTCCAAGCAGAAAGGATATTTGAGGGCATGCTCGCAGAAATCCACCACAGGAACAACTGATGCGCTGACCCCACAAATTATACCTGAATAGTGAAAGTATCACACTTAATACACACATTTTCACCACAGTGTTTCTATGGAACGCTTATGAGCATTATACATTATTCTTTGTTGTGTGGCTGTATTAAAGGATCATTTTTAAAAGCAACATCTTTTTTCCACAATCATTAAAAAAAACACAACAAAAGCTCTGTCTCAGCAAAGGAGTGTCCAGCCATCTTGGACTTAGATCTCCATTCCGAGGACAGAAGCAAAGTATAGGGCTGGATATGGCGGGTTTTTGAGGAAGGGACCAGCTTAGTTAAATAATCGGCATATGCATCAAAACTAAGAGCTCTGAGTCAGACGTAACTTTATTTGGCCATGACTGTGTGCACAATCAAGAAATTTGACTTTGGTTGCGGCGATCACAGCATACAGACATTAGATATAAATATATAAACAGTTTAGTTTTTATTGTTTGTTCTGTTTAACATGGAAGGTAAGGAAAAAAAGGTAGGCTGCGAGTGTGTGCAAATATACCCTCTAATCCTGCCAGTTTCAGTCTATAAATGATCAACCAACAGCATCTATAGTTCTGTGTTCTTTTTTAGGTTGATGTTTTGCGATTTTTGCATTAAATCGTGCCATCCCTTCTCATTCTGTAGGATTTTAAAGTTGCTATTTCTATCAAAATCTTGCAGCACATTGATCATTTTTATGTTTTAAAACCATAAAAAAAAACAATGGTTAGATCTCAAAGAAGCTCAGAAATGTATATCGGTCAAGTCAAGAAAAGCGTGATTGGGACACGTTGAACCATTTTCTCTCTCCCCCTCTCTGTTTCCCACCTTCTTTAAGGAAATGACTTTTTTCCTCCACTTTCACTTGTGCGTTCTGTCTTCCTCAAGCCGAAAACGTGCGTACGAGAGCGGCGATGTTTGAGGGCGACGCGTCCTCAGTCACAGTGAAAGCATTTGTTTCCCTTCCACTGGGGTAGACAGATTATGTATTTCACTCCTTTCCTTCACATTGGCTTTTTTTTTTTTCCTCCTCCCTTCACCGTACGTTTTTGTCCTCCCCACTCAAGGTCAGTGGGAAGATTGCTTTCAGCCCCCTGTGTGTGTCCCCCCCCCCAGCGTGCCACATTTTATTGTTCGAACGGCCGTCAGCGCCTGGGCGGGCGGCTGCAGCGTGCAATTTGTTTGTGCATGTTTGAAAATCGGTAGTAGTGGGGGCCGTGTTTTGTAGAGTTCAATCCATCCCGGCTCTCATCAGGTAAGCACTTATGTGTTTGCTTGTGTGACTTGCTGATGGAAAAGCAGTCAGCTGGCTCAATCTCTAGCTGCAAGTAAGTCTTGAAGAAAAGTAAAACGGAAAAGGAAAGGGAAATTTTCTGAGATAAAAAAAAAGAAGCGTGTTATTAAATTGCTTTTTTTCTTCTTTTATCCATTGAATATTCTCTCAGAGCAAAAGATTTTCCTCCCACGGTTTATAGATGCATTTTCCTGTTTAAATATTTAATGCATTTATCGATTTCTAGAGGCTGTGTGTTTCTTTTTTTTTTGTTTTGTTTCTTTTTTTTTGCACGGAGGTATTAATTTTCACAGTGGTGATTTGGGTGAGTAAAGGGCTGGCAAGCTAACTGGTGTTCTCAGCATGCCTTTTGAGTGTTTGTGTGTCTGATCGGCGAGCTGGCTGCTTTTATGCTTCACTACCCCGGCTGCTCATCCATGTGCACCATCTGCATGCGGCGTCGCCATGTGTGTCACCTACACCACAACACATCCCACTCCCCTCGTACTGTATCGTCGGGCCATTTGTTAGCTATGCAACATTGCCGCTCTAAGTGATCGATCCACGCCACAGCTAACTACGAGACAGATGAAAGTGTCACGAATACAGTCGGGCTGAAGTGACAAATTGATCCCTGTATTTCTGCTGGAAAGGAGTTTTAGTTGCGGAGAAGCAATCACTCATCTGCACAGGCTCATTATGGCTTCTGGAGCGGCAGCAACAACTGTGACTCATTGACTCATCACACCGCTGTTTGTAAACTCAAAACCCGACTAACCGTTCCCCGTTTTCATTCCTCATCTTAT